>JARWIR010000005.1:29978849-31178849 GCA_029959085.1 Nemophila menziesii
CTTTTATGGGATCTAGCATCAAATCCTATTTCCTTTTTCTTCTTTTCACACCTCACAACTGCCTTTTTCATTTCTTTTTTTATCTCCTCTGCTTTTTCTTTTCACCATTTCCTCTCTTCACCGCTTTTTCTTCTTTTATTTCTTTCATTATGAAAAAATGATGAACTCTGCTAGAATAAATTTGTCTACTAAAGTTCAAAACACATAAACAAAACAGAGGAAGAAGTATCGGGATACAACAAAATTATGTTATGTCACCTGAAGAACAGTTTCAAAGTGTTCATACTCCAACTGGTACCGGATCTAGAAGTAGTGAAGAGTACGAGTCTGAATCGAGTAAACAAGATGCCAAAAACATTAAGTTTGGTAAGATTTCTGCAGATTTGCTTGCTGAAACTCCAACTCCCAAATCAGTTGAGAGTGAATCATAAGAAGTAAAATCGAAGTCGTGGTCAAATTTATTTGAAAAATGTGTTAAGAATACCTTGAAACTCGATTTCCATGAGCCGATTCGTCACAACGGACTGAAGATCATAAAACCACCTGCCCATGTTCTTTAAGAAGGGGCTAAAATTTGGGAAAATTGTCTGATAGGACATTTTTTAGATTCTCCACCCCCGTTTTATGCCATCACATACTTCGTCAAATTTCAATGGGGTAGAGTCGGGAAAGTTGAGGTAAAATCGAGTAACAATGGAGCGTTTATTTTCAAGTTTGAAAATGACCAATTCCATAACAAAGCACTTAGAGCAGATATGACATGTGAATGGTACGATTCTTCTCCTAAAAACAAGATAGGCAGGTATGCAATTTGAGAATATTGATACATCTAAGATTTCTATTTGGATAAGGCTTGTCAATATTTCGATGTCATTATGGACTAAAGATGGGTTAGTTACATCGCTAGTGGGGTTGGAGTTCCTTTGCATATGGACTCCATCACAGAGTCTAAATCTCGATTAGGTTATGCTAGGGTGTGTGTTGAAGTTATTACTAAAGAGGAATTGACTGATAAGGTGTATGTCGATGTTGGGATGTATGAGTTGCAAGAGGTGAGTGTAAAGTATTATTGGAAGCTAGTCATTTGTGCTAAGTGTAGTAAATTTTGACATATAGCTGCCAAATGTCTAAACACAACTCAGATATGGAGGCCAAAAATTGCTAATGAAATAAACAAGAATGAGAAAGGGAAAAATAAGACCGCCATTGATAATTGGCAAGTAGTTCAAGGTAGAATGAATTATGAGAATAGTAATATCAAAGACAAACAAAATACCCCTGTTTTGTGTGGTAACTCATTTGATAGCTTGAATGAGACCAATAATGATCTGGAAGAAGATGCGTTGAAGTTCATAAAAGATGATTGTGATCAAGAGATCACTAGACCACCTAATATAACTTTATGATCTTAGCCTCTTGGAATGTAAGAGCTTTCAATAGGCCTCTCAAGCAAATGGACGTTTTGGATTTTATCTTAAACAATAAAGTTAAATTAGTTGGATTTTTGGAGACAAAGCTGAAGTATGAAAATTGTGTCAAGATTGTTAGTAGTCATTTTTCTAATTGGAAAATCTTATTAGCATTACGCTCCTTGACCATAAGAGTAAATATTATTTAACGCATCAAGACTTTCCATTTCTTCTTTTTTATCTTTCAGATTTGCTTTAATTTCTATTAGTTTTTTTATTTCTCCTTCATCATCATTCCAACCCACGATATTTCTAACTTGTACAACTCCTCTTAAGTGTTCTATTTCCAACTCTAACATTTGCTTAACATCAATTTTTTCTCGAGCGCCATAATTTTTAAAATGCGAAAAATCAAATAAGACAGATAGCCAATTTTTCTTTCTAAAGTAGAAGCGCCACTGTATTATATTTAGTGGACTAAGTTAATGGGCCCCTTTATAATTATGGGTTACATTAAAGGAGCGCCTTCACGTTAGTTTTGCGATTAGCTTTTTAAATATGTTTTTCATGCAATTTGTTTTCTAAATAAGTTAAAAATAAATAAAACTCAAATAATCCCAACTGAAATGTCAAGACCAAATAAGTAGCTTGTCAGCTCGAGAATATATCTGTAGTGGGCTCAATCCAATCGAGTAGCACCTGAGGAATGTAGACTAGTCTAGGCACATAGAGGTAATTAATGTTGGAGTAAAATACAAATTAAGGCCTAAAAATTATCAACTTTTTATTTTAAGTCCCGATTAAAAGAAATTCCTATTAAAGTCCCATTTCTAATTTTCTGGTTTGGAGTTTTACATTTTTACTCTTCCTTCTTCATGGGTACGGACCTGTACCCTTCACAATATTTTATTTCTTCGCTTATTTATTTTTGTCAAGCCTTCATAGTCATATGGGTTGTCCCCATAAGGAACAAAAATAGTATAGGCTGGCCCTATAAGGCACAAAGATGGGCTTCAACAAAAAACAAATTTGACCCCCCTGTGGGTTGTACCTATTGCCATAAAAATCCACGTCAACCCATTATTGGGATGTACCCAATAGGAACAAAAAACATCACAAAACACACAACATAATAAAAAAAACCTCTTGGATCAACTATACAATACAACACGGTACAAAAATTTTACAACCATAGTGGGTTGGCCCCATTACCAACAAAACCTATCTGGGGCTGGCCCATCAGATACAAATAACACATATGGGGTTGGCCTTATATGGAACGACATAAAAAAAAATCACTCTTGAGATTACTTCCATGAACAGGGGAGTGGGTAGTGGCGACGTGAAGGTAGGGGTGGTCTTCCAGTGCTCCAGCGATGGCAGAGGGTGAGGATGAAGGTGGGGGTGGTTTTATTCTACAACGAGCCAGGAAGGTGACCTGAGCGGGGCGTTTGATGGTGCTATGGAGGAGTGCTACTTCGTGACAAACGGCGGCGGGCTTCCACTGCTCCAGAGAGGTGGCGGTCTTCAAGTGCTCCAGGGGGTGGTGATGGTGATGAAGGTTAGATCTGTGCAGAGGGGGTGGCGATGGCAGAGGGGTTGCTTGAGAGGGGAGGTAAAGAGATGGTGGGGTGGGGGTGGGGGTGGGGGTGGGGGTGGCGGTGATGGTGATTGTCTTTGTTTATTGGTGGTGGTGGCGGTCTTCCAGTGCTCCATCGAGGCGGCGAAGATGGAGGGCAATGTATTAGGTTTAGTTTCGGTGGGAAGGTGAGTGATAATGGGGATGGTGATGAAGAATGGCTGGTGGGGTTCTTCTGCAAGGCGTCGGGAAGGTGAGATGAAGACAGTGGTGGTGATTACAGTGGTGAAGGTGATGATGCTGGAGATGATGGTGGTTGGGGTTGGGGTTCATAGAGAGTGAGAGGAAAGATAAGAATAGGGTGGGTTTTGTAGCTGGTTGATTAATAGGGTTGGGGGTGAGTTTTGGGCTTTCACTGTGGGTAAAGAGCTTGGGGGTAGTTTGGTCTTTTATCTATTCTAGTTGGACTAGTTAGGAGGTAGTTGGGTTGGGGACTTTATTAGAAATCCATATTACTTTGGGCCTTATAAAGTAATCGCCCCTTAATGTTGAAAAAAATGGGATCGACCCATCTCAATAGCCCATCTTGTAGATTATTGACACCTCAAATAAGAAATGACTAATTAAAACTTTTTGCGCAATACTTCGACCAATACAAACAATATACATTAAAATCTGTATTTATTTTAATCGATATACTAGTATTGTTGAATAAATAATAGAGAAGAATTTACTTTTAAAGAGACAATATTTTAATAAATCAAATTTTGTTAATCTTTTTTAAGTGAACCATGTTTTTTAAATAATACTTTCGCCGTCCATCAATGTTTGTCATGTTTGTTTTCACACAAGTTAAGAAGAAAAATTAATTCCTTCTATTTATACTAAAATACCCTCAACCAACCAAGTAAATGAATTTAATGATGATAAACCTTTGAATACTAAATAAAGATAAAATTGGTAAAAAAAAGTAAAAATGTTCTTCAGTATCTTAATTGGACAACCTTTTATGGATATCTCTTTTTAGAAATTGTGACAAACATTAATGAACGGAGAAAGTAGCATTGTTTACTAAAATAAATATTCGAATGAATTGACTTTTGTAACAAATAATGATTTCACAAATAAAACTTATCTAGGAGTTTCAAAAATCACACTTAAGTAAGAGCTAATCATATTTGAATTAGTGAAAAACATACACAATTTTATTATTTTAGTAACTTAACTAAATATATTAAATTCAAATTAAACACAGCCTCTCAAACTAGCAAGTTTAAGAGTTTATTAGTGATTCTATAATTAAATACACTCTCAAACTATCCTAGTCTGCTTGGCAAACAGTTCGGTCCATACTGGTTCACGTACCATCTGAGTTACCGGTTCCAGGACTGGACCACTTATATAACTATCGGTCCAGTTTTAGCAAAAAAAACACTATGTTAAGAACCGCTCCATTAAGCACTATAAATATTAAGTTTATTATTTTTACTTTCATTCTTATGGCCTTACATTGATGCGATGCCAAACCCTCACCGACCTTAGTTCTCTCACTTCTCTCATCCCTTTTATACCAAACCCAACCTGATTAATCCATTGAAGGATTAGTTAATTACTAGACGGATTAACCCAATAGAAAATTAATCCATTGAGTTAAGTATCTCAATTTGTTGTGGCTTTAATATGTAGAGTTATGCCTCCTCCTTGTATTGGAAACCCTTATCTCAAGGACTCTCTAGAAGTAGATATTAATCCTTTTGGTTATCGTAGATCAAAATGTGTAGGTAAAAAGTATTTTCTTCTCTATTCACCAAATAACTCATTGTTACTGACTTTAACTTTTATATGTAGGTCTTTATTCTGCATCTATTGGTGAGTATGTCCTTTCATATTACGAAACCGATTTTCATGAAGCAGAGGTATGTTATTTATACCTTGAAAAAACCTTATTTATGGGTAAAGATTTCCTCCTTCTGATCATGGTTTAGTTTTCTTTTCCAGCAAATTGGTTACAGAAATTTCACTATAGGTTCCTATATTTTGCTAAAATGTCCATGTATTGTGCAAAATTTACACTATGGATCCCTATATTATGCAAAAAATACATTTTATGTCCCTATATTATGAAAATATGCACTTTAGGTCCCTGTACTATGCAATAATTGCACTATATGTCCCTTTGTCATGCATAATTTACAATATAGGTCCCTATGTTCTACAAATTTGCACTAAATGTCCCTATAGATCCCTATATTATGCAAATTTGCATTATATGTCCCTCTACATGTACTATGTAAAAATTGCACGATTTTACACTATATATCCCTATTTTATGCAAATTTGCACTATATATCCCTATATTATGCAAATTTGCACTATATATTCCTATATTATGCAATATTTACACTATATGTCCCTATATAAAGCAAATTTGCATGATATGTCCTTTGATTATGCAAAAATTACATTATTGTTCCTGTGTTACGCAAAATTTACACTATAGGTTTCTATATTTTGCTAAAATGTCCCTATATTATGCAAAAATTTATATGTCCCTATATCATGAAAAATTTATTGGACTATACCATATAGAAATAGGACCTTTGAAACGAAAAATAGCCGTTAAAAATGGTCCATAACTGATAAAGAACCGGCCGAAACCGGTTAAAACTTGTATACACAGTCGCTACTATCGGTCCGGTTATACATTATAAGTAAACCAAACCGGACCGAACCGGACAGATAAGACAAAAGCTCGATAAGAACCGGTCTAAAACGGACCGGTGGGACCGTTAGCCTGGCTGACATCCTAGTTGGTATGTAATCTGGCCGTCTCTTTCTCAGCCGGTATGACCTACCACTGCTAAATGTCTTGACTCTAACGACCTAAATCAGTCGGTAAAATTATTAACGACCGTTTATGGTCATCATAGTATAGTCGCTACCGCATGGTCGTTGGAGGTACCCTTCAACGACCACCTACGTGTATTACTGACAGTGGATAATTAGCGACCATTCTAGTGGTCGGCAAAAGTTATCTTGATTTGCGATTACTTTTCAATCAATAGTTACTATATCATTTGAATGACCACCAAGGTGGGTCACAAGAAGGTTAATCACATAATCGAGTATTAGCGGTCGCTAGATCCATATATTATTTACCTACCACAAAGCTGGTCCGTAGAAGCATTTAAATAAAAAAATAATTTACAAAAATGATTACAACAAAATTTCGATTAAAGACAAAAAAAAAGTAAATTAGATTATAAAATTATCGAATAAAAATATTTCCAAACCGGAATTATAGTCTGAATAATATACAATAAATTATGCCAAAAACAGAATACGGTCTAGATAATAATGAAGTCGGGGGGAATTTATATTGGGAGATGAGCCGCGTCATCATTATCCTCATCTTTGAATCTTGACCAGTTTGAAGATGATACTCTCGTGCGCTAATGACTCGAATGTGATGGACCAGGTGAGATGATATCCAACGGAGCCTTACCGTGCTGTAACATTAGTTGGTTGATATGTCCAACCAAATGCAGATAGTTCTATTGAGTAAGGACTGGAGGAATTGGGGTGGTTATGATAATGTCAGTCAACCCCTGGTCCTAGGCTTCCGTTTGGGTTGTAGTGCAGGCAAAATCTTTCACACCTGTGACTATCAACTAACCCCTATATTTCCAAATAATGTACATATGAAGTCCTATGGGGGGTGAATAGGATACTAATAAGAATTATGCCTAGTCAAACTCTTAGAGGATCATGCAATGGATAACTTAGAGGTTTGATATAAAAGTAAGACGAGCAATCTAAGTACAAAGAGTAAAGAGAAAAGGGACAGGAAGTACATGATCACGTATGTGGTTCAGTTTTCCTACTCCACTACCTAAGGTAGCCACCTTTGGATTTTTAATCTTTTTTAACTAAGCTTCCGTATCTCTCTTAACCGAGGAGAGAACACAATACCCTTTACAACCACTTTGAAACCATACAACAAACTCTTGTGTTATTGCAACACAAGGAACCCGAGTATACTCCCTATACTCACACACTCTCTTAATCAATCTATTACAAAGAATAGACTTATGAGGACATAAAAAGTGTTTGAATGGTGAAATTAACTTTTCTAAAAACTTCTAAAGAGTGGATATAACTTTGAGCCTCAGTATATTCTTGAGTAGATGATACTTTGAGGCTTCTTTCAATAACTCCTTAAGAGTGGATTGGACAATATATCTTGCTATTGATGAATTTGACTAGTATATAACTTGAAACCTTCTTGGATGATAACATTTAAGACTTTTAAGATTTTTGGATAGTTGGTGTAGTTGCTAGCTTGAAAGACCTTCAATTTATAGATGAAATTTCTCCCAATGGTCATATGGGTTGTGTCCGACAGATCTATCAATTTTTTCCAACAGATATAAAATTTGTGACATCTTTTGTACAAACCGGGTACCCAGTTGTAGCAAAATGGATCCCTGTTTCCTATTCCCGACGACTATATCTCAAGTGGAAACGGTAAGATTCTGACGTGGCATTAGACTAGCTGGGATGAGTTCAAACCCGGTCGTACGCTTCCTCCAAACTGGGGGCCCAAATTCATTATGTTTCTCTAGGTGGTTTTTTATGATGCTTGGATGTGAATACTGTCTTCATGAGAGTTATAGAAAACATCATTCTAAGAAACTTTGTAGTTGATCATTAAAGCTAATTCTCAATGTGCACAAAGATTTAGTTAAAAGTATTTGTACAAAGCTAGCTCCAACAATATGAGTTTAAGTGCATGATATGAAGTTTAAAAATGATTCTCTCCAACTAAATAAATGTTTAAAAAGAGTTTTGAATTTTTAATAAAGTTAGTCTAATGGACTAATATGCACACATAAGAAATTATGATCTCTAAAAAAGGATTTAGGCCTGAAACAATAGAGAATGATAAGTGAAGGATAACACACGTTTTTCTTTTTTGAGTTTTAGTGCAATATAGGAGAGATATTATAAGTATATGTAATTCACTAAGCACAAGAGGATGCGTTACATTAAAACAACCTATGAAGGGAGGCTATATGCAAACATCATAGCCCATTTATTTCAATAAAATATCACAAAAATGACATACAACTTTTATAATATTGACCTAAAACTTTGACTCCTTATTACTTTTATGATATTGACCTAAAACTTTGACTCCTTATTACTTTTATAATATTGACCCAAATCAATAAAAAAACCATTTTAACCCACCCAACTTTTGACTTAATCCTTCAACCCCCAACTTTCAAAAATTTGCATTTTAACCTCCCAAGCTTTTTGAAAATTCATATTTAACCCCTAGCTTTAGAAATAATCATTTAACCCCCAACCTTTTTGAAATTTTTCTTTATGACCCCCCAACTTTTGAAAATATCATATAACCCGCAAGCTTTTTGAAAATTTGCTTTTTACCCCCATCCTTTGAAATAAGCATTTAACCCCCAACCTTTTCGAAAGTTTCATTTTCAACCACCAAACTTTTGCAATTATCATTAACCCCCCAAGTGTTTCAAATTTTTTAGGTTAATCCTAATACGATCAAAAATCACCTTTGACCCTTAATATTATACATAATTACACTCCAATACAAACATTACACAAAAGTGGCACTTTAGGTCCCTCTATTACCCAAAAATATCAATACAACCCATATATAAACACAAAGATAACACTTTAGGTCCCTATATTACTCAAACAAATCACTAATGCCCTATATATACATTTCAGTCACTAAATTATTAGAAAGTAACACTACAAGACCCTATATTGTGTAAAAATAACAATTCAGCTCCATATACTAAGCAAAAATACCACTACATATTTAATTCACTAAGTTTGACCTAGGGTACATAACTACTTTAAAATATTCCCATTTAAACCCATATTTAATTTGAATTTTCAGTTAACCCCTAATAATTTTTGCAACCAAGCTCCTATTTTATTTATGTATGTAAATATATATATATATATATATATATAAGGAAAAAGACTTATTAAACTAGAATTGAGGAAAGAAAGGCGACGAAAGTAAGCGTGGGCGGCGAAATAGGCCGAGGCAGCGGAATCAGAATTTTCTATGCAGTGGAGGAGGTGTAAATGACGAAAGATGGATGAGGGGGTAGAAGTCTGAGAAGGAGTCGTCGGAGGAGATCAACGACAACAAGTTCTGAGGAGGCGTCGAAGGAGGAGATCAGCGGTTGAAGGGTTTGAGGATGATTCAACAGAGGAAAAGATCTCTTTGTGGTTGTGGGGAAGGGTTTGGATGAAGAGGTAATGAAATGAATCAGGAACATGCTGCTAGTTTTACAATGTAACCTTCTAGCGACCACCTAGGTGGTCACTAAAGATAAACCAAGTGGTCAGCAAAGACACATAATTAAAATGAATGGGCGGGCAGCTTAAGTCCCCCAAAAAATAGGGTTAGTCTTCTACCGACCAATCAAGTGGTTAGTAGAAGTACTTAAACATTAGAGACCACCTAGTAGTCGCTAGAAGGTTGACTAAAGCGCAAAGTTACCACGGTCAGTAATTAGTTTGGACTTTTACCGAACGTAAAAGTAGTCGGTAAAAATATTAGAACCCTAGCGATAACTTTTTGGTCGCTAGAGGTGGCTTCTTCAATCGCTAGAGATTCTTTTTGGACAAGAAAAAGACTCAAAGACATGTATCAAATTGAACGCCAATGAAAACTACAATAACAAGAAAATAAAGAGAAGTAATATACCAATAGAATGAAAAGGTTATAGATTGAAAACCAGAAAGAAGTAATGAAATAAAGGCGGGATGGGCAGGTTGTGTGTTCATCTATCTATGTCTCGCTATTTTAAGCGTAATATAGTGTGAGCCTAAGATAATTCTAAATTTTAGATTATCATGTATAGGCTGAGCATTTACATATTCGGAGTTTAAGGATGATTGACATTTTCAAGTTATTGGACACTCAATTTTGTTGATCTCCACCGATAAACAAATAATATTAAAAAACTTGACTCGTAGATTTTAATTTCAAATTTTTGCTCAACCTATATTAAAGTGATTTGACTGGAAATTCTGTGATGATACACCACAAGAGGCCTAGAGGGGTACATCACATGGGCCTCTCGAAGCTGAAATCCAAGGGACTAAATAGTGCAATTTTACAAATTTTGGACATGGATATTAGTATCAAAATAATGGACGACAAGGGATGAATGGTGTAGTTACAGATTTGTTTAGGCATGCAAGGGTATGAACAACATAAATCAGGGGGAAAATCAGGTGCAATTCAGGGACTAAACGAGGAATTAATGGAAGGATTATATGGTGCAATTACTGAGCTTCCTGAACCTGCAAGTCAAGGACCTGTTGTCGTGGCTGATATTCTAGTTTGACATGCTACTAAAGTTTTGTCGGACCAGTTCTCTAGGGAAAACTCATCTCAACCACCTTCTTAGTCGAGGGATTTGAGCTTCATGTCTTAGATATTCAGATTAAATTATCTACGCATGAATAAGTATACAAAACTGTAGAAAAATTAATGTTATGTGGTATCTTTTATAATTTATGGGTAACTTAATTTTTTTGAATTATAAACTTTTTCTCTCTAATTCAAATTATTTATTTTTCTAAAAATATTTTATTTTCTGACACGTATTTTGTTCTTCCCCTAATTTAGTTCTTAGTTAGTATCTTCTATTAATTTGTCGTCATTTTGTTTGTTTTTTGTTGAAAAAATAAGCGAAAAATCTTACTATATTATTAGCTTGTATTAGATTTTTTATTTTCCAGTATTCCATTAAAAATAATGATATATTAGTTTTTGTGTATCAAAAAATGACCATATCTGTTACAAATTAGTGCATACCCCTCGGGAGCGCATCGGGAGCAGAGGAATAAAATGACAAAATTCTAGATTTTCTTTTTTAGCAAATAGTCTTTACAATAATAGACTTCCCTCGAGTTTAAATTCACCCTTAACTCTTTATCGAACTACAAATTACTCAACAAAATATTGGAATTGTCGTCCTAAACCCGAGATCTATCCATGATCCGCTTCGGATATGGCCGCATGCGTCTATTGTTCATTAACCTTTATAATTAAAGCATTAGTTTGACGGTAACGGAAAAATGTGAAAGAACAATGAATCTCTATAAAGAATTGGAGATTCAACTACCAATCAAAATGGCAAACTAGTTGGACTTGGAATATAATATATGTCACTTTTGCTGATTATACTCTCACACACCACTTAGGGCAAATTTATGTGGAAACTTGCTCAAGCAAGCAAGTAGAAATGGTTTTTCTATTGAACCTTAGCTCCACATGTCGACATTTTATTACGTATATCTATGTCTTAGCCAATTAAACATATATAGAGTAATCTTAGTTTAATGTCGTCATTCATGTTTTGTTAAAATACTCCCACTACTTATATTTTAGCAAATGTTGTCGGTATTCGAATACTACTAGTTTCTAAGGACGCCTTGAAAATTAATGTCAGATTACATGTCTAATGCTAATTATTATATTATTATTAACAACAACTTATAATTATAATATTAATAAATGAGATTTGGTAAAAGAATCTTTCTATTTTGCTTAATCTTAAATCCTACTTAATATTTAATTTCTCCATCTACCAATTAACATTGTAAGCGAGTCAAGTAGTCCTGAAGCAATGAACCTTACATAAATAATTCCCCCAGAAATTATATTGGTCCGTACACTTCTGCATAAAAACAAGTTGTGCTTAAAATTAATATTATAAGTTTTAATTAATAGTAGAGATTAACAAAGTCTTCTAAACAAGGCATTAGCATGTGGATGGCAGTGCTCCAACAATGTTTTACAAGATATGAAACCATATAATATCTGACCAAAAAAACCATATAATATGTTAAAAAAAAAACCATATAATAATATTTATTTAATTCAACCAATCTTTAATTAGATTGGAAAAGGCACAGTCAAATCAAAGACCGTATTGGCCCATCCAAAATTATATTGCTTTTTATATTATTTTTAGCAATAGAAAAAGATTCCGTATATTCGGCATAGAAAAATGATATATATACGTTTAAAACTTATGCTATCCCTTAACTGGCCAGAGTCTTGCTATTTCTTCAGCATTTAAAGGGTACTAGGGTTCGAATCCCCTCCCTAACGGATGTAAAGTAAGAGGTACAAGGCTCGAACTCCTCCCTGAACATGGGTCACCTAGTTCTGATTTACCTGAGAATATACATGGGGAGGCGTGTATATCCCCGTGGGATTAGTCGGGTGCGCGCAAGCAATCCAGGAACCCATGTACCAAAAAAAAAAAAACGTATGCAACCCGATATACCATTTATACAATAATTATGTGTCGTGAATTGTTTGGCAATAAATCGTTAGTATATTTATTTCTTAATTTGATTATTGATTTTTTGTCAACCAATTCATGCCACGTCATGGATAGTAATTGAATAGTATAATTTTGGGTGGTTATATCTCCATCTTTAAATACTTAAGCTTCCAATTGATCCATTAATTAAAAGGGTTGATTTCTAATTAATTATAATTCCACACTTTTCATTCATAAAATTAATAGAGGAGT
This sequence comes from Nemophila menziesii, assembly GCA_029959085.1. Taxonomy (NCBI): domain Eukaryota; kingdom Viridiplantae; phylum Streptophyta; class Magnoliopsida; order Boraginales; family Hydrophyllaceae; genus Nemophila; species Nemophila menziesii. Next base: position 29,991,455 of record JARWIR010000005.1, read on the forward strand.
AAATTATTTCCTAATTACTCACAAATTATCAACTTAATTCTCAATTAAACACATTGTCATATTTACCTTCCAGTATCGCTCTTATATGATTTTTTCTATTTGATTTTATTTAAAAAAAAAATTCATGATTTTTTTTTTCAAATTTCTTTTTTTTTTCCGATTTTTTTTCGAATAAAAATTTTCCCGATTTTTTTTTATTTAATTTTTTTTAAAATCGAAATTCCGGGTTATGTGTTGGTATAACACACAAATATAGATTTATGTATTCCTGTAACACACAAAGTCATAAAATCGATCTAAAGGATTCTCTTCTTTAACAAAATTGTTTTTTTCTCTTTATTAATCGCATATACCCTATTTTTACTCGTTTTTAACTATCTTGATATATTTTCTTTTTGTCCAACATTTTTTTGTTATTTTCGTGTGTTTATGTTTTAGGGTTTTGTGTGAGGTCACACAAAACTTGATTTTTGTTTATTCCAATTCTGTGTATTCGTGGAATATATAAAACTCAAATTTGTGTATTCATGGAACACATAAAACTCAAATTTGTGTATTCATGGAACACATATAAATCAATTTTATGTATTCATTGAACACATAAAAAATCGAATTTATGTATTCTTGGAACACACAAATCTCAGATTTGTGTATTCATGGAACACATGAAACTCAAATTTGTGTATTCATGGAACACATAAAACTCAAATTTGTGTATTCATGGCACATAAAACTCGAATTTATGTATTACTGGAATACACAAAACTTGATTTTGTTTGTTCCAATTCCGTGTGTTCCTGAACACACAAATCCCAGAATTGTGTATTCTTGGAGCGCACAAATCCTATATTTGTGTATTTTTGGAACACATTAAACTCAAATTTGTGTATTCATGGAACACATAAAACTCGAATTTATGTATTCTTAGAATACACAAAACTTGATTTTGGTTGTTCCAATTTTGTGTGTTCATGCAACACACAAATCTCAGAATTGCGTATACATAAAACACATTAAAAAAATTCAAATTTTTTTTTTCCGAAAAACAAAATTAAAAATTAAAAATTAAATAAAAATAGAAATAGAAATAAATAAATAAATATTATTATAATTAATTAATAGGCCTACGGGTATTTTTGTAATCTTCCAACTTTTTGTGCTTAAGTGAGAATTAAGTTGAATTTTGTAAATAAGTTTTGTAACTAGACTTTCACCAACCATAATGGTGGTCACTAATAAATACAATTTACTAGTGATCACCTGCTGGTTGGTAAAATTTTCTTTTTCTATTTTTTGTTAACACAATCGTGAACGACTACGGTTGTGTTTGTCAACATAAGCTGATCTTTACGATTGAGGTTGCGCTCGCTAAAAGACTATTATTTTTTATCATATTGTTCTGGCAATCATATCAAAACCCCAGCAACGACACTTATGATTGCTAAAAAGGTGTAGTTGCTAATTCTAATATGAGGCGTAGTGGTAGTCGATAGATAATTTTGTAAAAGTTAGTTGTGCTTATATTACGTATCATTCTACCCGGAAAAATAAAACATTGTGATAAAAATAGAAATACACAGTGAACGTTATAATTCTTTTTTTTGTTCTAAACGCTTGTATTAAATAACCACAATTACAAAGTTTTGTTAGCCTACCCCCACGGGGGCAAATCAAGGCTTAACAATAAAGCTAACTTAGAAGGGAAAGGACTTGCGCAAAAGTCAAAAGACTCACCAAGAGGCAAATTTTTGCAAGTCCACTCCGCTATCAAATTTCCATTTCTTTTCGTGAAAGAAAAGGATGGATTACAAAATTCGGCAACAAAATAAATACTCCTAATTACATTCGCTATACATGGAGAATTAAAGGGAAAATTGCTAACTAATGGCTCCATAAGGGTAAGATTGTCATTTTCCACTATGCAATGGAAATTGTTGAGCTCCTTAGCCCATAGACATGCCTTCAAAACTCCCAATCCTTCTGCCTCCAAGCTATTGTCAGCATTAATCCTCCATCCTTGACACCTTAGCACTTTTCCTTTATAGTCCCTGGCAATACATGCAATAGTAGAACCATTTTTAGTATATGAGGCATCGCAATTAATTTTTATAGAATTTTTTGGGGGTGGAACCCATTTACTAGTTGTTTTATGATCTCGCAATTGAGTGTTTGAAGTAGTAATTACTCTAGAGTTGGGGTATATCATTTTTCCCTTTAGTTTACTGTTAACATCATAAGGATTTCCCTTTAGTTTGCAATTAACATCATAAGGGTTTTCATCTTTTTTACCTTTCTCAGCATTATTTTTATTAACCATATTCGGTTTCAAATCCCACTTTATAACCTTATGTTCACTTTTTTCAGAACATTCAAAGTATTCTTTCCATGTTGCCTCAGCTTTACTTACAGTTTTCATAGGGTCCAAATTTGTATTGTTAAAGATACAATAATTTCTATCTTTCCCTATATGCCACGCTAAAATACAAATTTTTTCAAATGAATAGATAAAGTCGCAACTTGATTCTCTCATTTGATTTAATAAATCAACCATCCATACATCCAATTTCTTGGAGTGGTTGCTAATTTTTAACGAGAGAGGGGAAGCTAGCCACGTGGCGCGAGTCCAACTACAATCAAATAGCATATGTTCCACATTCTCTATCTCATTATTACATATACTGCATATTTTAGTATCTCTATATTTTCTCAAATATAGGTTTTCAAAGATAGGAAACACATTTTTAATCGCTTTCCAAATAAATTTTTTTATCTTTGGGGGGTTTTCATATTCCAAATCGCTTTCCACACCAAGGGGTCTATAGAATGCGAAAAGGAAAGTTTTGATAACTTACTAGCGTCAAGTATTTTGTTTTTTTTCAGTTATCAAATGGTGATAACATCTTTTTAACTAAAAATAGTCCATTAGGACTAACGTTATAATTCAAAAATGAATGAACTGTACCACTTGAAAATTTATGTGGCGAACTGTCAAGGAAAATTTCAGGTGTTAATTAATTATCGTTTAAATAGTATGACTTGGCTTTGGTTGCACTGCAGGTCAACATTTATACTACGTTGTGAATCTCGATTTTTTTTTTATTTTGTCAGAGTGAATCTCGATTAAACAACAAAAGAAAGTTAATTAATTTTATTTCATGTGTAACCATATACTTTGATATGTGTCGTCATTCGTGCAGTCATCAACCAAATTCTTTTATACAATGCTGGCGATAGAACCTTTTATCTAAACAATAGATTAGGAGTTAATCAGGACCACTAATATCGTTTATGTAACCTTTCTTAAATCTTAAATCTCAAATTCTAAATTATTTTCTACCAAGTTGATTAACATCAAACGTAAGTCGTGACGAACTATACAAATTTTTTTAATCAAAACTTATTAAACTGATCCACGTCATCAAACGTGTATTATTGCCGCATAAATGTCAATTGCACTTCATCAAGATATTTCTTATTATTAAAATGAGAAGTAATATGTATTTTCCTTTGATTATTCTTTACATTATTTTTTTAATTACTTTTCCTTGTATTTGTGATGTATTGACTTTTCTTTTTGGTTAACAGAATAATCGAATCATGTTAGGTTTACTTTTACTATATAATACATATAAATATTTTTAATATCAGTTTAAGGCACTTTTAGAATTTTTTTATGATTAAAATATTCCAAAAATACTGGATTAAATGAAAATATAATAAAAATAGTTTTAAAAGGTTTAAAAATACTTTAAATAATTTAAAATAAGATCGATAATTGGTCTAGAGTTAAAGTACTCCGCAGATACCAAAAGATCATGAGATTGAATATCATTAAAGTCAAAATGATTCTTGAAATATTAAAAAAAAAACTTTATAATGTTTTGGTATTTACAAATATATATATATATATATATATAAAATATTTCTACAAAAATATTTTTACATAGTTTAATAATACTTTGAATATAAAATATTTTGACCTCCTTCGAGAGTTTTGTAAGTCATTTTGATTTACGGGTCATTTTGACCTCAGTTGTAACAAAATAAAAAAAAATCAATGAGCACGTATAGTATATTTTTCCTAAAAGTGTTTATAAAACATTAAGACTTATAACATTAAACCTAGCTATAAAAGATCCTTAGAAACAATCTCAAATTAACAGTCTTGATCATGTTTATAAATTCTTATTAATTAGTACTGTTAGACATTTTCTTTTCAAAAACAGAGTCTTGATCATTGTTTGGCGGTGTCGTAAAATTTGTTACTCCTGTTTTATTTTAATTGAAATTAGAAATTCATATTGCAGGTTGAGAACTGGCCAACATGCTCAAAAATTTGGGGAAGGTAAAATTCGTATTGCAGTTCCAACCTCCCTTATCTGCCACTGGCCTTAATCTAACAATGGTTATATGTATAATTGCTTACGTAATGACTAATCAGTTAGGATCTGATTTAGTGTCAATTTTAACTTAATTTGTGAAGTATTACAATGTACTCCTATTTTGTTTTGGTAAAAATCTATATTATTTCATCCAAATATCAATAGATACCTTGGGAATAAGACACTATTCATATATTATTAAAGAATATCCAGAGTATACTTAATAAATATAAAAAGTGATGGTTACTTAATGGGCGTATTTATATTAGTATTAATAAATAATCCAACAAGAAAGGGAGAAAAGAAGTTAAATAAGATACTTAATTATATATTATAAAATTCTCTCCACTGAAAATGGTACGAGATGTTCAACATTTTAATATTGTAACATACTTCATGCCTCAAATATACAGCAAAACCCCACTTACACATTAAAAAAGCACTAAATTATTGCACATATTCTCTTAAAGTTCTAGTAATTAGATAAAAAAAGTCTCGCTAAAAAAAACCTGACAAAACTGGTTCACCATCTTCTCACAAGCCAAGAGTCAGCTCCAACAAAATCTCTTCATCCTCAATTAAACCGGTTTCAATTCCGGTCTCAATTTTCATCGCATGAACATGAACGGGTTGTTCAACTCGGTTCATTAGAGACGGTTCAACTGTTTGACCCGATAATGAGTCATGACTAGGAGCCCTTTCTAACTCAACTTCCCGATCATAATTCCATCCCGTGATGCTAAAATTAGTAGACTCATCAAAAATAAACTCGTTAACGGGGTCAACCGGGTTTAAACGGGCACGCTTGAACCTGTTTCGTGTCTTTACTTGGCGGACCACATTTGTTTCCTTAGATTGATGTCGGATATCGCAACCTTTGAGAGGCATGATCGGGTGTGAATCAACAACATTAGTGTCAATAGAGAATTGCATAATAGCTGACGAGCCTTTTAAAACTGATTCAACAGCTTCTTCACAGCGTTGCCAATTCCCAGAAGACATCAAACCTACGGAGCCATATATAGGGTTTATGATCCTTCCACATGCTTCATATAGTAGTGATTTAAATATTTCTGCACAAAAAATGATACAAATATACTTTAATATTACATTTTACATACAACTTGTTATGAATATATCTAGTATGAGAGCGTGCGTACCAGAGTGAAGGTGTTCAGGACCAGCAGTGATGAGGTTTACAAGTCCAGCACGGCCATAAAATTTGGCAAGGAAGTGTGTGGCATTGGCTTGGGATTCAGGTGATTTGATCCATTGAAGGCAAGGTTTTAAGATGCAATTCTCACTGCAACCTTTGCGGAGGACTCGACAGCCATTGCAGCTCATTCTTGTGTAATTTAAATTTTAGTCAACCTTCTGAAAAGAGATGAAAAGAGGGGGTAGGGGTGGTCGGGAGTTTGGAGGAAATTAAATGAGATTTGTAGATGTGTAGAGGACAAGTGTATTTATACTGGTTTTTAAGAGAGTTACGTCACACTATGTGGTGGTCCCAGGTCCCGCCTAAAAGTCAAAAGATGTTAAAACCTCAAATTGTAGGCTAATTTTAGTAGTTTTTTTTAGTCAAAAAATAAATAAAAATAAAAGCAAAGTTTGGACAAAGCCCTTGCACCAAAATACAAGTAAGCTCTAACAATTAGAGCAAGAGCAATCAGGGTGGGTCCAAGAATTTATAATGAAAAAAATTTAAAAAATATATACAACTTGTGGAATTTTAAGATGACAATCTCAAATTTTACTTTTTTAGATATTTTTTAGTTTGGAAAAAGATAAAGTCTAAAATTAAGATTGTAGGCTAATATTTAAGTTAAGGCTGGATGAAATTTAGGTTAGGGGGAGCCTGAGTCTGTTTATTAAGGTCACTGCTACAATATTGATCATAAGGGACGATGCGTATCGTCGTTAATAATGATTCATTTCGTCACTGTGAGAGGCTTTTATTTTTAACGACAACAAGGTGGTCCTAGTCTTTTGTTGCTAAAGGTATTATTTTGCTACGAAAAAACATTTCTCGTCACTGATGATACTCGTTCCTTTAGCGACAACTTGAACTTAGCATTAACAAAGACTTATCTTTTGATTAGTAACACAAAAGATCGTCGCTAATGATGGCTCTCTGAGGCTTCTACGATTAGGAGCTTGAGGAGTGGGACCTGTAGAATAAGCAGGATATCGTCTCTGACGCTTGAGTGGAATGTAGAGAGACCTTTACTTGCCCACTTTGTATTAAACCAAGACATAAACGTGTTCATTTGATCAACACCCATAATCAGGTGTGTGTTTGCAGTAGAGGTCGTGGATTCATCAGAAGTAGGAAATCTTTGAGTTACCATGCACTCATACACATAATCAACCATACTCTGAAAGGTATCTTCCATCTCCGGTGTAGCGCATGCTTCATCAACAAAAATTTTCGTGCCCTTAAGCTCTGGCCTAACACCAGGCACCCATCCTCGCGTTCCCTGCCCCATCCCTTTTGCGGTGGCACTGACCACCACCGTGTCTACTTTCTATTGCCAAGAAAATAAAGTGGTAGAAGATGAAATATTACTCGAACCAACCTCTGACCCTTCTGAGCATCCATCAGGCGCATCTTTAGTGTTAAGGCTTTCTATTGACAAAACAAACACATAGGCACTAATCATTTTATTATATTCGTTATCATAAATCAATTATAATATTTGTTGAAACAATGAAGATCATAAATCTTACATCTAATTCACGATAGCACTCGAACCCTCCACTCATTCGCATATTTATCATACCCGGCATTAGAAAAGCATCGAGTTATCAGATGCAATTTTCAACTTGACACTCCTCCCTTTGTCAATTGAAGGACCTCAGGTGGTTGTCTATCTCCCTTATATGTCAGGAAATAAAGAAAAAAATAGTTTTACAATAAGACGAACGATAAAAAGAAACTAATATAAAGAGAAACTAATATAATAAGAAACATCACCTCTAACAGTTTTTCTCACGTCTGCGAGATATTCCTCGATCCACCACCACGCAGGGAATCCCTACTTCACCCTATTGGCTTATTAGACCTTTCTTGAATTTGTGTTTTTACGTTCAATTCATATACATTACTCCACAAAATAAACATATAATAATTGAATTTTCAACAACTTTGTAATACAATGTTCTTAACTAATTAGTACAACCATGAATAGTCGCGAGATGATCTCTCATCAAGGAATGAACATACTCACGACGATGGCCAACGTACTTTATACATATCCTACACTGGTAAACTACTTGATCCCTAGACTTTTGGAAATATTTGGATGCATTTGGGGACGGGATAGTGCGTCACTATCGTGAAACAAATATTAAAGTTGATATCGGCCCTATCATAATAGTAAGGAAACCACTCAAACAAGTCCTTCGTGTGTCTAGTATGTGATTTGGGAGATGTATTTCAATTCTCTCTACCAGTACTCGAGTAACTAGAGATCCAATTATGTTTGTCATCTAATATTATGTTGGTCAAATTGATTAGTTGACTTAACTGCACTTTTAACTTAAAACAAGGACATAAGTGCAATTGTATCTAAATTTAATGACCAGGATTTCAACTGAATGTAAGCACCCAAGTGTAATTTTACCTACATATAAGGACCTTAGTGCAATTTTTCTTTAATTGAAGGACCCAAGTGTAATTTTAAGTAAATATAAGAAACTAAGTACAATTTTTCTTAAATATAAGGAACTAAGTTCTATTTTATTTTAATATAAGGCCCTAAGTGCAACTTTTCCTCAATATAAGGACCTAAATGAAATGTTTAAGATAGATAAGATGTTATCAAGTATATAGATGAATTGGGTAAGGGTAATGTCTGATTCGATTGATTGGATAAATACAATAAACTGTGTAAAATATTTCTAATTATTCATGATGTAACTCTAGGGTTTTTTGGGTTCCCTATTCATTATTTCTAATTATTATATTTATGAAATAATAATTTTGTATCAAGGTATTGTTATGCTAAGGCCTGTGGATGGTTCAATTTTGGATATTATGACATCAAGTATGACAAAGAAGTTTGATAAATAATGGGGTCTGAAGTCCAATATGAATCCACTGCTTTTCATTTACAGTTATTTTTTACCTAATAAAGAAGACATTGTATATTGAGTATTGGTTACATGATATGTTTGGAAGTCAGGCCCAGGGGGTTACTTGATATAAATTCATTTGTATTGAAGCTTGTGTTTCAAATTATGCTAAAATAGCCAACCCAGTGGTTGACAGGTTAGAACCTGAAACATCGACTTCATCACTCAAGGATTCTTCTCCTTTATTCAATCCTCGTAAGTTCATTGAAATGCAATTTTAATCTTTCCATGATGCTACGCAATCGGATAGGATTCAAGTTGAACTAGATAAGTATATTATAGAGTATATTGAGGTTGAGGTGATTGTTGAGGGGGAGGAATCAAAATATGATTTGTTAGGATGGTGGAAGGCTAATTCGCTACGATTATTAGTGTTGTCCCTCATGGCTCGTAATGTGCTAGCAGTTTTGGTTTCCACAGCCGCCTCTTAATCAACATTTAGTACCAAGGTAGAGTTCTAGATTCCTTCCGAAGTTATTTGAACCCTAATACAGTAGAGGTCTTTGTGTGTATGCATAAATGGTTGTGTAACTCGATCCCTATCTCTAGGGTTGTAAACGAGCCGAGCCGAATACTAGATGTACAGGCTTGTTTGTTTAATTTCTCGAGCCGAGCCGAGCTAAAATTTAAACGAGTCGGGCCGAGATGAGCACAAATTTAAACGAGCCGAGCCCGAGCTTTCAATGATCTAAATCAGAAATGTTAGAACTTATTTGTTTAACTTATTAAACAATCTTTTTTAGAGTCGAGCACGAGTTGCTCATGAATAATTTGGTATTTGATGGAGTGTGGGTATGAAAATATGAAACATAACATTAATAAAAAACTAAATGTCTAAAGAAATTAAAAATATTCAATAATATATTGTAGGTTTGATAATAAATTTATAAGTAGATAATATATTAATTTATAATTTATAATATTAAACGAGCTCACGAGCAAAGCTCGAGCAGGCTCGTGTATTTATCGAGCTTAAAATGGAGCTTGAGCTTGAGCCTGTTTATATTCGAGCCAATCTCGAACGAGATTTTCTCCGAACCGAGCTCGAGCTGCTCGCGAGCGGCTTGGTTCATTTACAGCCCTACCTATTTCATTACGAGCTACCAAGGACTGCATTGAGGAAATCGAGACCTAATTAGTACGTTTTACTTAATATATATATATATATATATATATATATATATATATATATATATATATATATATATATATATATATATATATATATATATATATATATATATATATATATATATGTTAAATTTATTCTTTTACTGAATTACTAATTCACTTATACTTGCTACTTTTGATAGGGACTTTCGACATAAATTTTATAAGCTCGGCCCAAACTGTTTGGTGAATTACAAATAAAGTGACCACGAAATCCTGGTAAGTAATTCCAATATATATATGTGTTATAAAACAAGGTTTTTGGTAGCCAATAGTTGTTGTCGCCTTGTTCGTAACACTTATATAATGTTGAAAGTTTTCAAGGATTCGCACTTTATAATGTTACCCCGTTTGAGGTTATTCCAATGATTTTTTATAATCTAAACTCAAGGCCTTTGATAATATAAAAACTCGTAACACTTATTGGGGGTTCAGTCTAGTAATATTTTGCATTTTAGTCCCTAAAATTACTAGAATATGAAATTTAGTCCCTAGCACTATTACACTTTGCATTTCAGTCCCTAAAACAGTAAAACATTTGTGTCTATGATAAATCTAAGTATTCAGAGGCCTAAACCTTCAAAAAGACTTTTGAACTTGACATATTGAGTGAATCAATGCGAATATATAGGGTTGAACATGTTAATGAGATCCCAAGACGACTACCAAGGCCCCAATCAACCTATGAATTTAAAGGCTTTTGAATTTAAAAGGAAATTATATTTTTGACTAGTTTTTTGAGAATTTTATGTAATGTATAAGACTTTGTAGTTGTATTGTATCTTATTTTGTACTATTCAACTCACGAACTATCTAGCTATCGAATGTGTAACGTTCTTCTTGGTTTGTAATATTGAATTCAATGTTTGATGATGACTAACGAATTTGTAACATACATCTTATTCGTTTTTAGTAGGTAATATATATCAATTTAATATTTAATGATGATTATTTAAGATTTTCCATATTTTTATTCACTTTTTTATACTTTTCCATGTGTTCAAAAAATTTGACCAAGGTTGACCAATGGGGGTAACCCAAAGGTAACTGAAGGTTAACCCGAATTAACTTGAGGGTAGTCTTTTTTACCTTACCCTTGGGTTACCCTTGCAATTCCTTGGATAAATATTATTACCCTTAGTTGACCCTATCCTCAAAACTAGATAAAACTGACCCGTGCTCTCCCATAAATGGAATTTATTTATATCTCTATACAAATAATCTCAATATCTTTCATTTCTCTCCAGAATCCTTTAGCCCTCGTCATTTATTTTCTCAATTGGTTGACTGAAAATATATAATGAGCTGAAGTGGCTGCAGAGTTCTTCGCAAAGGCTACACTCTTTCTTTCCAAATTTATGGTGGTGTTGGACTCATCAACCTATTTGATTCTGGCTCGGACGACCTTTTCTCTGGTAAGCGACTCCTATTGTGTTGTGGTGTGCATCGTTCTTGTCATGTGTCCACTCCACGTGTATGATATCACCTCTCTAGGTACTATATACACAGACTTAAGATATGAGACTGTGACAAAAATTTGAAAATTTGCTTTATAAAATAAATTGTATTACCTTATGCAAAATTTCTTTTAGTGTTATATTTTGTTATCTCAAAATTTTACTTGCATATACATAAAGTCTATGTTTGATGAAATTGATGGCTAATGATATACTAGATTAATTCTTTTAATAGTTCTTATATTATATTTCTATAAGTTGTGCCAATAAATATTTAAATACGAAGGCCGAAGCATGTGGGGGGATCATAACCCCTATATATGGCTCAGTGGGATTGATGGGTTCTGGAAATTGGCAAAGCTGTGAAGAAGTCATTGAAGTGGTTTTAAAAGTCATAACTATCAACAACAATGCAGCCGATGCACATCAAATCATGCCTCCAAGGTTGTGATATTTACCATTCTAAGGAAACAAATGTGGTCCACCATATTACATTCCAAAATCGATCCAAGCATTTTCCAGTTGATCATATTAACGATCATACTAGCTTTAGCATCACAGGTTTGGATTATGATAGGAAGGATGTGTTGGAAATGGCTCCTAACCATGACGCGGTATCAGGTCAAACGTTTGAACCATCTATGATGAAGCGATTCGAACAACCAGTCATGACGTAAAAATCAAGACTGAAACCAGAACCAGTGTAATTAGAGATGGAGAAATTTATTTGGACTAGACTCTTCAAATGTGAAAAGATAATTAACCAGTTTTGGTTTTGACCAACGCATAAAAAATCCCCTTCTTACTCAGTTTTTCTCTTGAGTTTGGGGTAGGTAGCGCTAAAAAGAATGAAAAATTTGGCTGTCAAAACAGGAGACAACCGGGAACTCGGTTAGAGATAACCAGGAACCCGGTTATGGAGCTGTAGCCCCCTAAATTTCTAACTATGTGGTGGAGACGCAAGGTGTTCGGTGCGTTTGAAGTCGCACCCATCGACAGCCACCGGGAACCCCGTTGGTCATTGACCGGGAACCCGGTTATCAGAAATTTCGGGAGGTCATAACTTTACGCTCGAATGTCGGAATTTGCTTTTTCTTGAGCCTAAACTGCGTATTTTTTAGAGAGCTATCCAGTGGTGAGTTAAGAAAGGTCAGACACCGAACGGGTACCCGGTCAAATCAGGTTAGCGATTGTAAAATTGTGCGAAAAATGTATTCACGATACAGAAGATAAACGGGTACCCGGTTAATACTGAACGGGAACCCGGACCCTTTGGCAAAAAAATGACTTAATCCTTATACAAACTCCTTGATCCTTTCCCTCTAGCCTCCAACACATGAAACACCATGAATAACGAACCTGAGCTCTGAAAATACCTGCAAACTACCATCAAAACACCAAAATATCATCAACCCATCCCTATAAACATCATCCCAATACATAATCAATCACAAATCTTTCAAAAAACACCAAGAAATTAAACTTTTAATCCAATTTTTTTTTCACCAAAGCTTAAATTATATCCTTTAAACCTCTCTAACACCATAGATATTGATTACCCATCTCATAAACCACCATTGTAACTACCGTGCCACCTTCAACAATATCTAAAGACACACATTTCATCAATAGCTTTTGTACTTTGAAGGTTGGAGATTTCAAGTGCAAGGTATCAAATCATCCCAAATTCCACGGCCAATCCGGTAAAATAGCTAGAACTCTTCTTTTCTTTCTATTACCAGTTAGGAATTTAAGATTTTTTCGTTTTAGTTATTTATTGGAGGTATTGTGAATTGTTTGAGCCTACCATTATATATGTTGCAAGTAATCTTTAAGTAGGTGAAAAATTGAGTTTGGGTCATTCGAAATGAAGAGATGACATGAAGGTTGGAGAAGTTAAGAAGAACGTGAGAAAAGAAAGTTTGGTGTTGAGGAAGAATTTTAGAGGAGGTGATGATTTAGAGGTCTAGGAGGAGAGGATTAATTAAAGGAGACATGAATTAGAGTTGATGAAATGCACTTTACAGAAGATGAATTCCACGGTGTATGATATATACATCGCAACTAAGAAGACTTCACAACCTGATGCAATTCTACATGTAATCGGTCTAGTGCCGATCCAAATATGTTTCCTTCTCCTTTTTCTCATTTATTAGTGTATATTATTTTATTTTCTTTATAGATTCTTTTCGAGTCATGGGGACACGACTCATTTTTGAGTTTGCGGTGGGGTATCGTTGCCTCATCCCAATTTTATGTGTTATGTGTTTTTACTGTTTTTCAAAAAAAAATTAAAATCAAATAAAAATTAGTTTAAGGAATGATTTGACTGTAGAGTTTGTTGAATGTCCCCAAAAGCATAATTTTTGTAAATTAATGATAGTAATAGTAGACCTTAGAGTTAATGTAAAACGCACCTTGAATGCATGCAAACACTAGATGATTGGTAGGAAAAATTAATGAACAATGCAAAAGAAGTAAGCTTGTATTTGGTAAGAATGAGTGGTGTGTAGAACGTGAAATCTAAATGAGTAGAGAACCCACTTAAACATGAACTAGAGGTGAAAATGGAGTGAAACTATGTAACTAGGAAAATGACAGAGGCAGTTCTTTGATAGCCACTTGAGACCTTTTTAGCTTCTAACTCGTGATTAAATGTTATATCCTTCTTAGCCCCATTTTTAAGCCTTTAAGCCTTTCTTTTGAAGCCACATTATAAGCTTACCTTTAGATGTTAGGACTATACCATATAACCCGCACTTGAATCACGATTGCTTAAGACTAGTTGTCCTTGAGCTTGAGTTTGGGGTGAGGGAATCTGTTATTACATATGTTGGGTAGATTTGTGATGTGCTTGAATGATTATGCACTTTATTGTAAATTCCTTGGCCGATTTCTAAAAAGAAAAGAAAGAGAAAGAAAAAAAAGAAATTGAGAAAATAAGTTAGCATGACAATTCACATTAAAAAGAATGTCATGTTTAACTTACATAAAAAGATTAAAATATTGCTGAAATATTGTTGAAATAAAAGAAACGACAAAGGAATATTTTTGTAATCATATTGATAGGTTGGGTTTACTTTGGGGATGCTAAATTTGTGCATCAAGTGGGTGATATCATATGTGAGTGTAAACTCAAGTTCAGGACAGTTTGTTGAAGGCTAGTGAGGAGAGAGCCAAAAACTCACTTTTCATTATCCAAATGTACCATTATCGTCCCTAAGCCACGCTAAAACCGTAAAGTCCTCTTGATTCCTAGGTACATAGTGAATTAACAATTCTACTAATAGGGAGTAAGTTAAGTGGAGCGTTCAAAACGAGTAAAGATTGATGAACACCCTATAGCCACCATCTCGAGCAAAGTATCAAGTGTAATTTTCTAGCACTGTGAAGTTAATTTTGGATTGATATTATTTATGTGTTTGATTTTGTATGATATGTGTATGTGTGAATAAATTCTTAGGTGGTACTATATGAAATTTATTTTGAGTTTTGCTTTGGGTTTATTCTTTAGATTCTGCATGTTGCTTCTTACCTTGGGCCTCTGTTTTGTTTTACTTTGTCGGGACAACAAAGGTTTGAGTTTGGGGTCTTGATGTCTCCCTTTTTGTTCTAAATATTATCTCCTATGAGACATCATTTTAGGTATAATTTAGACTTATTAGATTGACTTTTGTGCTTATTTCATCATATTACACTTTCTCCCCTTGGAATTATGTTATTTTCATTTTTAGAGCTTTTGTGCGTTAATTTGTTTGTTTTTAGTATAAAGTTATTAGGTTCATGGATGCTATGGAGCACCAAGATAAGGAGGAAAATCGATAATTAAAGTCTTAGATCGAGCGGAGGAGTCTAAGGCAAGAAAAGAATTTACGAAGAGTTGACTAAAAGAGCTGCAAATCTGGAAGGCTATTACTAAATGCTGTTTTCGAGCTACTTAGACACTGATTCAGCCTTTGGGTCGTGAAATAAGGAAATTTCATCTTTGATTTAGGAAGATTTTTCAACTGGAATGAGTCGATTTGGAGATGATATTTTTAGTATGGGTTGTACAACAGTTATGTGAATTACCAATTGGACTTGGGCTTTTAATTACTTAATTAAGCCCAAGATTAGACCTAATCCGTTTTCACCATCTATATAAGCCCTCTTAGATCTCATTATTCAGGACCTCTCAATTAAACTTCAATTTAAATCATCTTTAGAGAAGGAAAAGGCAAAACGTTTGAAAGAGGCAAAAACATAAATTGGAGAAGTCATTCTTCCTCCAACAACAGCTCAACCATTCCATTAATTATGTTCTTTATATTCTATTCTCAGTAATTAGGAATTATCTGTACTTTTAACTTATTTATTTCTTTCAATTCAAATATGAACTAAACTAATTAATACTTGAAAATTGCAAATTGGGTAAAGCCCTAGTTCATATACTTTAATGTTTTCTTCTAGTTTTGGGATTTGTTAATTTAATTCTAGCTTGGATATTTTATATTTATTATTATTTCAAGCTTGTTTACTAAATCTAAACGGTACACTTAGAATTAGGTATTAGTAGTGAGGCTATTCACTAGTGGCGGTGATCACCTTGACGGGGGGGGGGGTTAAACTACTGAACTAAATAATAGACGCGAGGTGTCCTTTATTGACCCTGACGGGCTTGACTAACCTTCTAGCCAACTAGGTAAATTCATTAGTCATCTGAAAATAGCTTATAATCGCCCTGACGGAGTTTGTAATATTGTAGGGTAGCATCTAGGTCCACCCTGACGGGGTCTAGATTGATTTTAGAGTCCTGACTAGTATAATTATATCCACTTAACCTTTAACATAAAGCATTAAGTATATGAATTGAGGTAAATCCCTAGCGAGGCTCAAGTACTTATCTCATATTTGCATATTATCTTAATTCTTGCATTTGCCCTTTATTATTAATTGAAAATCAAATCAGATATCTATTTTATTTATCACTGCAATTAATTCTATTTCTTATTTAAGCATATTTATCTTAACTCGCAATCCCTGTGGAGACGATAATCCCGATTTTACTTATCTATTACTTGGAACGACCCGTACACTTGCTGATGTCTCCCTATTTGTGATGATTTAATATTAGTTGGAGACATCGTTTTAGGTGTATATAATAGGTTATAGGTCGATTTTCTCATGATTTAGTACACTTTTCTATTTCGTGTCTTGATTTAATTATTTATTATTTTTAGAGCATATTGGATTTGATTGTTTGTTAATTGTGAAACTTTAAAGATATATGGTAATTAATTAGATGCCAAGTTAATTCTAAGAGATAAGGGAAAGAAGATAAACATGGAAATTGGAGATAAAGAAAAGAAATATGAAAAAGAAAAAGATAAAGTTGTCATATAAATCTGAATTCCAGCAGCTACGAACATAAAAGTGATCATAACTCAATATTGGCTAAGAATTTGGAAGAATGGCCTGAATTAAAGTTATAGAGCTTTCCAAGACGATCAGTTTCGACTATTGGAACGCGTCAAAATGATAAGTATTGAAGCAGTTACGGCCAAAACAAAACAACATCAAAATCTTACCTATTCTATATTTTAGGGTTACGAATTTGAGTTGAGCTAGAAGTTCAATATCTATCTTCTACTCCAAGAAACATTTTAGGGTTTCATATACCCTATAAATACACCCCTCTTATCAGAAGAAACACATCCTTGGCAAACCTTAAGTCAAGAAGAAGCTACAACACATGAAAAGAAGTCTGGAAGGAGCTGAACACCATATCATGTCTTCGTCAACCTTTAAATTTGTAAATTATTTATTTTCTTTCATTAGTATGAACTAAATAATTTTAGCTTGATATTTAGCATATATGTATGAACCCTAGTTCTTTCTATCTGATTTGGGATACTTCGTATTTAATTTGAATTCATGTTTTATCCTCTGCTTATGTGTTTTGATTTATTGACTGTTTTCCTTGCTAGTGCACGAGTATAGGATTACCTTAATAGTAGTTAGATGGTCGCCCGGAAGGGGTGATTAACTATTGAAACACAAAATAACGTCTAATGTCCGGTATTGGTCCTAGCAACATCGATCCGAACTAGATAGTCATTAAGGTATGTTTTAATCACGATATAATCAATTAAAGGAATTGTTCTGCTTAGGGCCTTGGTGGCGCTTGAATACCCTATTTTAGACTACCGCGTGGTTGTGTCGTAGCCCCCTTAGTTGCTCTCAAGGTCTAAGGAATGGAAATTTAGAATCCTGATTATTGTGATACTACATGATTCACCCTTAATATCTCGAGCTAAACTCTCATACTAATTGTTCTTTGCTTATTTAATTTTCTGTCTTTTAAGTTATTAGTTTAATTTTCTATTTCTCAAAATCAAACAAAAATCTCTTTTCTTTTATTTTTCTACGTATTATCTAATCTAGCTTTCATATCTGCACTTGATAAACTGCATAAGTTCTCTCTAAATTTCGTAGTCTCTGAGGAACGAATCTTATTTATCAGCAAAACTTGCATACGTCATGTATACTTGCTGAACCGTGCTAGCCTAGGGTGTTTATTTTGCACTTATTTTATCTATTATTTTATCACGCCCTAGGCGACACCACTTGCGGTCTGTGGATCCTTTATTTATTGCTTAATTTTATAACACCCCAGGACCCACCAGGGGGGGGGGGTTAGTTACCTACTCTCTTTTATTATGATATCTTCAGAATACATACAAAGAATGTTAAAGTCCTAGTCCATCCCCAACAAGAAATATCCACATGTATATTTTGTAGAAGAATTTCAAAGGGAAAGACACGTATATGAGAGGAAGTAAAGTGGCCATTCAAAAAGAGTCTTTTCAATCCTACGAATTAGGAAACGACACACTTATATTATCCATAATTGTTGCAACCTCCTTTAGCGACCACCTCTGTGGTTGTAATAGAAGTCTAACTCGGTCAGTAAACGTAGTATTTAGGCTATAGCCATCGACTGTGGTCGCTATAGTTGGGCTACGATTGTCTAGAAGTTAAAGGGGTCTTATGGAGACCACAAGAGGTCGCTAATGAGGTGATCCCTTCACCGATCATGTAGTGGCCGGTATAGATGGAAATTTTATCGGCCACTTCCTTAGCCACTAACGTCACAGTTAGTATTTGTGTTTAAGTAATAACAACCAATATGGTGGTCGCTAAAGGCAATACTAATTTAAAAAAATATACTTAAAACTTAAAATGATCATATTCAAAATAAGTTCATACAACTAATCAGACGAGTGAATTATACAAAATCGAATTAAATAAAAATTCATATGGAATAAAAATAAATAAAGTTGATTGAATTATTACATATACGTAAAAAAATGAATTCAGTAAAGTAAATTCAGTCCAAAGTATAGTCGTTGTATTGTAAGACAACACACCCATGATATATTAGGTAAAATATAGTCTTATCATACAAAAAAAAAATATAAGATTCGTTGACAGAATGGCCGAGCCATGACCACCACCTTTGGACCTATTTATTTCTTTCCCCTTCCCGTCCCTCGATCATCTATGTATAAAATAAATTTATAAACGTTTTTAAAAATATATTAATATCATTAAATTTTTGGAAATCGATCATTACCTAAATCTTTGGGACCTCCCACATCGTCAACATCTCCACCGAGTCTTTTCCCGGACAAAGTTTGCTACCCTTTATAAGCTACATCTTTCGGATAGCATGTGTGCTCTACACTCCTATGAATAGAAGTCCAATCCGGGCGGTGTCTCCACTATCCAACAGGAAAAAAAGCTGTAAAAAAGAAAAAAATGACCAAAAATACTGAGTGGTGACCTCATTCAACTGGTCGTAGTAACAGGGCACGCAGTTTCAAAGCGTGGCACCGAAGACACATGAACATTGGTGTTTGTTTCTCCCAACGGGTTCCAAGTCCCATCTTCCTCGCAAAACACTAAGGAGACCTAACTCATGTATCTCTTTTGCCTTCTCCGTCGACTGTAGAACGAAACGACCTCAAACTTTCTTCACTTACTTCCCTAAGAATATTAATATTAAATAAATGAAGAAATATGTATGTTAAATACACGAATAAGTATGTGTGTTTTACATGAAAAAGCCCAACTAGTGATCGAACATGATGGATTATGGGGTGGATCTTGTCAATCACCGCCTCTACGATAGAACTATAGTATAACATCGTTATAATGTGCAACTCACGTAAAATACTAAACAACAAAAATATACTTATATAGAAATTAAAGTGTAATTTTTTCATCCTCACGCACAGAGTTACAAGCCGAAAACAATTATTTGGGAAAACTTTATTTCTATATAAATTAAATTTAAGTATCATGCGTATAGTGTAAAATATTTAGTGAATTGTAAATTTAAAAAATTACAGCTGATAAAGAAAACTAAAGAGAAAGAGAGATGAATAGAAATGACTAAATCATTTTCGTGGCGAAATTATGCTCGATGATCACAAAGCAAGATATATTATGGATCAGTTCACTGGGTTTATTATATACAATAATTAGTACTATTACATGCAGAGAGCATATACTATAAAGTGTAAAATCGTCATCTCGTACATCATCATTATAAGCAACTTGACGGAAAACAATTAAGAATATTCTTTCAGATAAATTAATAAGACGTTACACAAACGAGATTATTGGTCCCGATTAAACTGCTCATCGTCTAATTATCCAATAGAATTGTTTCGATTGAAGATCTTATCATGATTCCCAAACAAAAATTTTCAGCAGATGATTGTATGAATGACGCGATTAAAGCATGTAAATAAGACATGTAATTGCATTTAAAATGAATTAGATTTTGATCTTAGTATATGTCACCACTTGGTTAGCAATATATTAAAGAAAGGTGAGGGAGTGCAAAGATTCAACCGATATCGGATCGGTCATTAAGCCTCTTAGAGATTTGATTAAATCGGAGATAGGTACTAATAACTAGTTATCTGGAAGTATTCTAAATTTATGAACACGCTGAATAGAAATAAATAGTCAATGAGTAATAAACTCTTTAATCTTTGGCATAAGAGGTTGAACTCCAGTTAGACTCAAATATCGATTTAAGACTTTTGGGTCTCTGAGGCAGTTGATGTGAATCAAATTGACCTATCATTCATAGAATTCACAACTTTACACGCCATAAAAATCGCAACAACCCCACTTTCGATAATTGAGCGGCACCAAATAATATTGCTATTGTAGAAAATGGGGACATCAGCCTCATCTCGTCCAAGGATAACAATACCAATAGGCTCATGTTCAACAATAAAGGATGTAATACATAAAACATTCAGGTCCGCCCCTTCGTAAATATCAAGCGTATTCTTTGCACGAGTTGTATGAAAGCTATAATTAGGCAGGTCTGATTATCTGAACGTATTCCAGACAACTCCAAAATTCTCCCTCATTAGATTGTCCACTAGAATCAGAATCGATTTGGGATTCCATTTACTGATTCCAAACATAACTTTCATCCTCGCAAACCAGATGTTTCAAATAGTAATAAAAAAGGCGGTGAGGATCTTTCTATCCCAACCAATTTTCGTTCCATCCTTGAGAGTGAGAAGGATCCACGATTCAAAATCACATCATGACGACATATCGAAGGAAGCATGAGAAAAAGTATGTCCATACTTCAAGACTATGCGCACAAAGAAAATATGCGCAATTGTCTCAATCAGATGGTTACGAAATTCACAACATTGGTAAATCACACATTTCCTTTTGAATAAAGTAGCTCCACATGTGACAGCCTCATTTGAGAGTTTCCAAATAAAAGCTCGATTTTTTGTGGGTTTTTTCGCATGCCACAATGTTTCCCAAAAATATTGATCTCTAGAGGAACTCGAAGAAGAGGCTAGAGGAGAGTTTAGGGGTTTGAGGAAAAAAATATCATGGTAGCATGTCTTGGTAAAAAAGAAAATACCTTTTGATGAGTGGACCAAATAGTTTTATCCTTCTCATCCGGAGCATGAAGAGGGATACGACTAAAGAAATCTGCGGCTGAAGGGTGCAAAATATTCTGGATGAGTTCAATGTTCCTACACACTCCACACTCTAGTACGAGTTCATACACTTTTGTTACTGACACATGTCTTGTTTAATGATTGGAATATGTGTTGGGAGCCAGCTATCTTTCCATATCTCAGTGTCAGCTCTGTTTCCTATCTGCATGATGCATCCCCATTTCAATACATCTCTACCTGCCAAAATACTAGTCCAAAACCAAGACTTGACTTTCTTGTTTGACACATACCAAAAGGATTGGTTAGGAAAATAGAGCCTTTTGATAACTTTGTAGACAACTGAATCCAGATGTTGAGTAGTCTCTAAGTTGTTGATGAAATAATAACTAAATTCATAGCCTTAAATTCCCTAAGGCCCATTCCCCCATTTCTCTTATCCTTAGAAATCTTGTCCATACTTCCCAATAAATGCGTCATAATTTTCCTGAACATCACCAGAAGTTTGTGACCATTTTAGATAACTCTTTACAAAACACCTTTGAGAATTGGAGGGGCGACATAGAATATTAGGGATGGCTTGGAGATTTTTTTTTATAATGACTTCTTTACCTCCATATGAAAGTAGTATCTCTTTCCATTTGTGGTCTTTTAGAGAAACGAACATTAAACTACTGAAGTATTCTGACTTTAGATTTATTATGGCTCATTAGGGTACCCAGATAATTGCCAATAGAGCCATATTTCTGGATTCCAAGTGTATTAGTGGTGTGATCAATAACACAATAATTAGACTAATTTTTGTTTTTATTTCTTTTTTCAATTTTTTTGTAGTTTGATAAGGTAATAAATCAAGTCCCCTCGATGGGTTGACAAAGGGTAAAAAAACCTCTCTATTGTTTTAAAAGGGACAAATTTCCTCTTCTAGTTTTCTACCTCGTGACAACTCACCACTTCTATTATATATAAAACTTAAGTTTATTCTATGAGTTGCACTGATTTATCATAAATAGTGGAATATTGTCATGAGTTAGGAAACCATATAAGGGGGTATTTGTCTCTTTTACAACCACATGGTATTTTTTACACTTTGTCAAATTATTGGAAGATATTTGGTATTTTACTGTAGTTTGATATTATACTCTAATATCATATCCAACCTTTTAGTATGTATTTCCTTTATCAATAAATCAGAATTACGAGTTCTTTTAGAATTAGAAAACGTTCTCAAATTTAATGAAAAGTGATAGATTTGGTTGAAGAATCTAGAGTCACGTTCTTCAGTTGATTTTTTGAATAACATTCAGCTACATATTTGTTAAAAACAATTTTTTTGTCCTTGAGAAAATTCTTTAGGGTAAAACACTTATAGAGGCCTTAGACCTCTTTACTCTTCTGCTCCAAGGTGCATTAGTAACTAAGTGGTTCAAAAGTAATGGGAGAGGAAAAAAGACAAAATAAATCTCTCTCTCTCTCTCTCTCTCTCTCTCTCTCTCTCTCTCTCTCTCTCTCTCTCTCTCTCTCTCTCTCTCTCTCTCTCTCTCTCTCTCTCTCCCTCTCCCTCTCTCCATTTGGTTTATTTTTATGTAGCAAAAATCTGCTCATCATTTATTTTATCACTTTCTCTATTACTTCTAACTCAATTTTATATAGTATAACCCCCACATCAAAACAAAACAAACAAAAACTATTTGGCTAAGTTGAAGCTTTTGCAAGCCTGAAAATTCATTTTTTCCATAAAAACTCGTAAAATTTGTCAATTTTGTTTTCACATTTGCATTTTTAACATTTTATTTGTGTATTCAGTAGGTATGGATCAATATGGGTATATATTTGTAGGTGTATGGATTTGTATGTGTATAGATCTGTATAGGTATGGATCTGTATAGGCATGTACCCAACCGTCTGTATAGTATGAGTATGTACCAAATCGTCTGTATGGGTATGTGTATGGATCCGTATGGATATACACCCAACCGTCTATATTTGAATGTTTCAAGATCTGTATGGTTATGTACACTATGTATGTTGTTGTTCCTAATTGATGGTCTTACTCATATGCAGAAAATCACAGCAGTTCGGTATACCTATTACTACATTACAGATTCTCTTGGACACAACATGAACCTTTACAAGAAAAAATGACCTTAATAAAAAATCTACTAGACAGTGAGTATTAACCCACATATTTGTTTAAATTATATAAATATACTTTTTATAATAATTATAAAAATCGGACGTGGATATATACCCATCATCGAATTATACCACTACCAAAATGGACTTAAACCCACCAAATGGAGAGAGATGTAGTGAAAGAAAATCACAAATCATTCAAAACCAAAATCTGATAAACTAGGCCTTTAAAAGAACAAAAGTCTGGTTGGGCCTTTTAAAAATATTGTTTTGAACTTTTAGGTCTCAAAAAGTATATCCCTCAATTCTTTAACTACGTTGTAAAATTTATATACTTTTTTTTTACTTCATATCATCCTTTTTTACATGAATCTATTTATCATTGTTATTTATTTATTGATGCATGTATTTATTGTTTAAAAAATTATGGTGATTAAAACATGGGGTCATGGAGACAAATTTAGGGCCCGTTTGGAAGTGCTTATTTTAGAGTAAAAAAGCGCTTTTAAAATAAAATTCAAAATTTTAAAAAATTATTAAAAATTATTTTGAAATCTAAAATTATTTTAAGTGCTTTTTTTGAGAAGCACCTATTTGGTGCTTTTCATAAAAGTGCTTTTGAAAATCAAAAAAACTCTTAAAATACTAAAAGCACTTTTAAGTGCTTCTCCAAAAAAGCACTTCCAAACGGGCACTTAGTGTTCTATCGGGAACATGTGGGTAGGCTCTTCTTCAAAGAGGCACCACCCGATCTTATAAGTGACCAAATACTAAAATACCCTCAAACAAAATAAAAATCACATAAAGACAAAAACAGTGGCAATAAGCATGGATTACCAACTCAGTGAGTCACTGAATATCAACTCTTTGAGTACCAACTCACTAAGTATTAGGACTTTTCAGCTCCGACAACTGCCGGCGGTGCCAGAGCTTTTACTAAGTGCTCAGATATATAACTGAGTACTCGGATTTTTTACTGAGTGCTCAGAATTTTTTACTGAGTACTCCATTTCTTTACTGAGTGCTGAGATGTTTTACTAAGTGGTCAAATAAATTCACTGAGTATTGAGTATCGAGAAACTGAGTACGATATTTCACTGATTATCGGGAAAATTCACTGAGTATAATCAGTAAATATCATTGAGTATTTCTTAAAAAATACTAAGAAAATGTAAAAATGCATAGAATTTGAAATCTATTATAAAAAATTATTTCAACTAAAACTAACAAATTCTACCTAAATAAATACATAAATTGCAATACTAATTTGTTTACAAATAAAGGAAGAAGAAAAATCACACACTTTCGAGTATATTAAACGGATGATAAAAAGGAAAATAGAACACTATTTCTCTCCTAAAAACATAAACGAACTTAAACAAATAGGCACACTCAGCAAACGTCACAAGTTTACGAGCCAAAAACAAATGAACCAAAAACAAATGAGTCAAATCGCGACCATGTAGTACTCAACAAACCTCACGAACTCACGAGCCATCAAGGATGAAGCTGAAATAGAGATTGATATCACAGCTCCAGCAAAGATCAGTTCTCTTACCAACAAAAATAAACCTCATTCACGATCCAACTCATGTTCCTGTAGTACTCAACCATCCCCAACCATAGAGAATCAAGCTCCTTTTACCTCGTCGTCGATTTGCTGCTGGAGCTTGAACGAAGAAGGCTTCAAACTCTCGCCGAAGCTTTTCATCTTCTTTGACTGCTGTGGTGAGGCTTCACTGGTGAAGCTTACTGAGTGCTCCATAAAAGCTTCTCATCTTCTTTAAGTGCTCCATTATAGCTTCTCATCTTCAATGGTGAAACTTACTGGTGAAGCTTACTAAGGGCTCCTTCTTCCTCACGCCGACGGACACACATAGGTCACTAGAGTTGTGTGAACCATCCATGGTGAAGCTGTGATCTTCGTCTTCACCACAGGGTACACAAAAGCCATGAAAATGCCGGTACAACTGCTTCCTCTTCACCTAGCTTCAAAAATGAAGCCATGGACCTAATAATATATACTCACCAGATGAGTTAACAAACTCATCACACATGTTAAATGAATCAAGTATTGTTATACTAAGTGACAAAAGTTGTTAGATTAGATATATGTATAAGTGTGTGTATAATATCCAATGTAAAACACACCTTATACTCTCTCTCTCTCTCTCTCTCTCTCTCTCTCTCTCTCTTATATATATATATATATATATATATATATATATATATATATATATATCACATGTAATCATAACAAATAAATATACAAAAATATTCTTTCTATCGGATGGCTACTCCTAACAGCTTAAGCTTTTATTGAGTTGGTTATCATGGTATTTTCACTTAGGACATCCCTCTACAAATGCTTCTATTCATTAATCTTATAGTATACAAACTAAACAAGACTACTATGTTGTTAAGTGTGATGTGTGTGTTGTTTCTAAAGCTCATAAACTTACTTTCAAATTGCCAGTAACTCATAGTTTTGAGCCTTTTACTTTAATCCATAGTGATGTTTGGGGTCCATATCCAGTTAATTCTTGTTCATCTTATAAATATTACATTGTGTTTATTGATGATTTCAGTTACTTGGATCTATCCTCTCAGACTTAAATCTGATATATATACTGTTTTTCAAGCCTTTTATCACATGATTTAAACACAATTTGAGACAAATGTAATGGTCTTGCGTTAAGATAATGGAGGTGAATTTACTAGTGGTCCTTTTAAAACATTTCTTCAATCTAATGGTATTATACACCATACATCATGCCCTCTCACTCCTGAACAAAATGGAGTTTCAGAAAGAAAATATAGGCATCTACTTGAAACTACTCACTCTATACTTATGAATAGTTCTTTACCCTCTAAGTATTGGCTTGAAGCCTTATTTATTGTTGTCTATCTTATCAACCTACTTCCAACTCCAAAGTTATCTATCTCAAGTCCTTTCCAAGTGTTATATAAAGTTCCTCTCTCTTACACTCATCTCAAAACTTTTGGATGTCTTTGTTATTCATGGCTAAAGCCATATACTCCACATAAATTATCTCCTAAATCTTAATCATGTTTGTTCTTAGGCTATTGTAATACATCTAAAGGTTATAATTGTCTCTCACTCTCCTCTAATCTAGTGTTTATCTCGCGTCATCTTTTATTTGATAAGATTATTTTTCCTTTTCATGAACATAATTCTTCCTATCAACCTAGTTTAGATGACTCACACTCTTCTTTTGTTGATTTATTTTAACTTCTCTTAATTCTACATCTCTCTCATCCACTTGATCCTCATGTGTCTTCTTCACCTAATGTGTCATCTTCTGAGTCATCTAATTCATCAAGTTCAAATGAGCCTCCTCCTTCAAATAACTCACCAACTTTACTTTCTAAATTTCGTATGATTACTTGTCTCCCAACTGGTTCTATAAAACCATCATATAAGTGTAAACCCTAGTTGTCTCTCCTTCTATAGTTGAACTTACCTCCTACAAAGAGGCTTCTAAACTTCAATGTTGAATATTAGTTATGGCTGAAGAGTATGATGCATTACTGAGTCAAAAACACATGGAATTTAGTTCCTCTACCACGTGGTCGAACTCTGATTACTTGTAAGTGGATATATTGAATTAAACATCATGCAGATGGCTCTATTGCACATTATAAAGCACATCTTGTTTGCTCGAGGTTATTAACATGAGTATGTGATGTCTCCCTTTTTGTAATAAATAAATACCCGTAGGATACATCATTTTAGGTAGAAATTGGACTTAGTTGATAGATTTATAGGCAGATTTTGCTATATTGCACTTTTGTCCTTCGTTTTATACTTATTGTTACTTTTAGAGCTTTTATGCGTTAATTTGCTTGTTTAGTGTGAAGTTCTTAGGTACATGGATGATAGGAGGCATTAAGATGAATAGAAAAAGTGAAGTTTAAAGTCAAAGATCAAAAGGAAGTATTAAAGGAGTAAAAGACATCACTTTAGTGAAGGTGGAGGAGCATTAGAAACTGCAAAGTCATCACTTCTAGCCCTTCCTGAGCCCAATCGGTGCAGAATCTAACTTGGTAGTTCAAAT
The DNA here is from genome assembly GCA_029959085.1 of Nemophila menziesii. Classification (NCBI taxonomy): domain Eukaryota; kingdom Viridiplantae; phylum Streptophyta; class Magnoliopsida; order Boraginales; family Hydrophyllaceae; genus Nemophila; species Nemophila menziesii. Next base: position 30,018,802 of record JARWIR010000005.1, read on the forward strand.
AAAAATGATGCGCCTCTGAACTAGAAAAATTTGAGGAGTGGTTTCATGTGATTTGGACTTAAGATGCGAAAGTTACACCTGTTTTACTGAAGTGTGTACAATAGATGTGGGAATATAAAATGGATTTTGGCCTTTAGTTCATTTAATTAAATCACTCATGGGCTTAATCTATTTTTAAGCACTATAAAAGACTCCTTAGACCTCATAAATCAGTATGCTTAATTTTATTTCACTTTCTAAGAGAGAATAAGGTAGAAGCAAGAGTAGAAGCTGGGAAACTTTTTTCTTCAACCAATAGCTCAAATCAGTCCTTCAATTAAGTTCTTTATTTTATTTCTGTTTTCATGAAACATGTATAATCTTAATTTAATTTCAGTTTTTATTTCTAATATGAGCTAAACACTTACATACTTGAGAATCGCATAATGGGATGAACCCTAATTTATTTGTTTAATGTATTTTCAATTTGGGACTAGTTTCTAATTTAAATTGAGTTGGGTATTTTATATTGACTATTATTTTATGCTTGTTTACTGTTTCTAATTTGGCCAATTAGTAATAGGTATTAGCAATTAGGATATTCGCTGGTGGGGGTGATCATTCGGAATGGGGGTTTAATTACTGAACTAGATAATAGACGTGTGGTATTCGTCATTGATCCCGACGGGCTTGACTAACCATGTAGCCAATTGGTTATTTCTTAATCATCTAAACTTAGCTAATAATCGCTATGATAGGGTTTATAATACTGTAGGATTGCCTCCTAAGTCTATCCTGACGGGAGTTAGGAGGATATTAGAGTCTCAACTAATACTGAAATACCAACTTTACTCGAAAGCATTAAATACATGAATTTAGGCGAATTCCTATCGAGACTCAAGTATACTTCTCATATTTGCGTCCACCCTTTAATATTTATTTTATTGTCATTTTGTTTAATCTCTGGTTAATTTATATTCTAACTTTTAGTCTTTTCACAATTAAGAACAAAACAAATATTTATTTTCTTATTTCCTGCAATTAATTTTACTTTACTATTTAAACATATCAATCGTACCTCGCGGTCTCTGTGGAGACGAAATCCCTTATAACTTATCTATTACTTGGAACAACCCGTACACTTGTGGTTAGTTTCTCCTCCTATTTAATGTTGATTTTTATCACACTCTAGGAGCGCCTAGCTTGGTATAGATTACACAGAAACATTTAGTCCGTTTGTGAAGCATCAAACGGTTTATGTAATTCTTTCTTTAGCTGCTATATACAATTGGGATATTAAACAATTGGATGTATCAAATGTTTTCTTACATGGATCGCTTAATGAGGAAGTTTACTCGACTCAACCTATTGGATTCATTGATAAAATTAATCCTTATTTTGTATGCAAATTGAATCGCTCGCTTTATGGTCTTAAGCAAGCACCACGAGCTTAGTATCAACTTCTAGCTTCATTCTTGTTATCTCAAGAGTTTCAAGTCAGTTCAGCTAACACGTTTATGTTTTATAAACGTTCTTATCATACTTCAACAATTATTTTGGTTTATGTTGATGACATTCTCGCCACATGTGCAGATTCTACCATTATACCATCTATCATTCAAGCGCTCAAATCACGTTTCTTGATGAAATATGTAGGCTCATTATATTATTTTCTAGGCCTTGTTATGAATCAAAGTTTGTAGTAAATCAAACAACTTATGCCTTGTATATCTTCAAAAGGCAGGTGTAAGTGATTGCAAAGCATCTCCCATACCGTCTTTGAATAAATATGATGTGGTTTCAGACCATGATATGCTCCCTTATGAGAATCCATTTCTCTTTAATAGTTTGATGGGAGAGCTGCAATATCTACCTATATCTCATCCAGATATAGCCTTTCATGTCAATCAAATTTTTAAGCCATGCACAAGCCTACGAATATGGAGTGTGAAGCTTTAAAACGATTACTTCGTTGCATTAAAGGTACACTCAATTAGGGCTTATCATTCACAGTTTTTTCTCCTATTCTTAAAGCATATTCAGACTCTGTTGGGCAAGTAGTTCAAGTGATCAACGCTCAACAACTGGATATTGCATATTCTTGGGTTCTAATATAGTTTATTGGGGTTCAAAGAAACAATCAACGGTTCTCGCTCATTAATTGAAGCTGAATATCGTGCAATGGCGTATATATCTGTTGAGAATAAATGGATAACATTCATGTTAAATAGCTTGAAAATTTATGTTGTTAAACCTACACTAGCTTGTGAAAATGTGTCTGCTATAGGTTTAGCTTCAAACCCCGTATTTCATTCTCGAACTAGCCACACTGAAGTGGACTTTCATTTTGTTTGTGAAAAAGTTAAAGCAAAGCAACTTCATTAAGTTCATGTTCCTTTCTAGCTTACAGCTTGCAGATGTCTTCACCAAAGGAATCTCTTCTGCGCTTTACTCATCTCTTGTCACCAAGCTTCCCTTGATCAACACACTCAACTTGAAGGGGATGATAATATATACTCACCACATGAGTTAACAAACTCACCACACAAGTTAAATGAATTAAGTGTTGTTACACTAAGTGACAAAAGTAGTTAGATTAGATATATGTATACGTGTGTGTATAGTATGCATTGTGAAACACATTTTATACTCTCTATATATATCACATGTAATCATAGCAAATCAATATACAAAATATTCTTTCTCTCATTCTTATTAGGACCTTCTGTAAAACACGCACGACCCATGGATCTTCATGGCTGCTCGGATCTACAAATCTTGTCGATGATTTTTTACTTCAGGTTAGAGGAGAGGATGATGCTTTGAAATCACGCATGAGGTGTGGGAGAGGTGAGGAGAGAATAAACTTTTTACGGTTTAAAAAATAAGGTGAATAATAGTGTATAGTAAAGAAAACGCAAAATGCGGTTTAATGAGTAGGGGATTTTGAATTTTTTTGACAAATAATGTTAAATTATATTTGTGACTTTTAGTAAAAAAAAGAGTGAATTGAATAGAGGTGTTTGGTCTATAAAGAGTGTTTCTAAGACTAGTTAGATAAGAATCTCAAAAAGTTATTATTCCTCAAAAACAAATATAATTATTAATTTAAAAACTTATTAAAAAAATTATTTCAGCTTATTAAAATCTATTCTAAATCACGTGTTTATTTGAAAGTTCATAAACTTTTCAGTAAAAGATAGATGTGGCCGTGTGGAGCGAGGCCATTAAATCTGTAGTTGATGGCCGAGCTTGATCAGTTTGCCACATAATGTTCTCAACTTATCATTTTAATCATTGATAAGTTGTTGGATTTTTAAGAACTGGCCATTTCTCTCTCTCCAATCAGCAAATATTGGTCCTTTAAAGTTTTTTAATATTAGAATAAAATTTATTTAATCAAATTTATATTTTATATTAATTTTCATAATATAATTTTTTAACATTACAATAACAATTATTTAATCATATTTATTTTTATATCGATTTTACAAAATATAATTTTTTTAAAATTAGAATAAAATTTATTTAATCAAATTTATCTTTTATATTAATTTTAACATTAAAATAATATTTATTTAGTCAAATTTATTTTTATATTAATTTCTTATAATATAATATTTTTTAACTTGGAGTAAAATTTATTTAATCATATTTTTAAAAAAAAATTATATTAATTTTTCATAATATTAATATGTTTTAACATTAGAATAAGATTTATTTAATCATGATAGTTTTATAAAAATTATTTTTATAAAATAAAATATGTAACAAAATATAAAAAATAAGCATTCGTAAAAGACGTTTTCTAATTTTGAAAGCAGTATTTTAACATTTTGCAAAAAGGTTTCCTCTATTTTAAAAACACCACTAAAGTAGGTACTTCTAAAAAAATCATATTCTTTTGCAAATTCACTATCGAAGTTGCCATTTTGCCAAAATACTTCCTCCATAATACCAAACCGCAGAAGATGTTGTAACTTCTTCTTTTTTGGACTACGGTCTGCAAAAATAATCCAATTTTTGTTGTTTGAGAAGTCTACAAAACTAGAAACAGTAGAAATTTAACTAGCTACCGTCTATTAAGGAGACTGTAGCTCGAGTCCAAACCGTAACATTTTTTTTTTTGGACGAAAAAACCTGACATGCAAATTTAGAATTTTTAATTGGATAGGCTAATAGTCATTCTAAAGAAAATCTAAAACATGACTATAAATTTCTTAACATAGAGAACTAATATTTAATTGGAATAGATTATAATATAAAAAATTAAACAAATTCACATTACTTCAATGAAATTCGGCATTAAACCTACCTCACTGATCCTAATATTAGTCCCCAAGACCCAGTTTTGGGATAACAATAGTAATCCTTACATGTAAACTTATTTAGCATTTGATCAATAAACAATAAAGAAAAGTGATCATTTTACGTCACCTTGTTGATCTTACGGTAGTCCATACGTACTCTTTATCCTACAACGATTCTCAAGGGTATATTTTTATTATTATTGTTGAGGATGTTGGTTATTTCTCCTTTATTTGGCACACGTTGCACCAGACTCACCCATCCACTATTCAAAATTGAAAAATGATCCCAGTGTTTAACAATTTGATCACCTCCTTCCTTACCACATCCTCGATTACGAGAATAAGTCTCTGTTGAACCTCAATCTACCTTTGGTTCTCATTTTCAAGAAAGAGTTCGTGTTGGAAAATGGTTGGACTAATACCATCGATGTAGGAAATAGTCCACCCAATCACCTCTTTATTGGCTCAAAATCACACAGAATAGCTTATCATCTTGGGAACTTGTCAACTCAGCAAAGACAGTCATGGGTAAAGTATTTTCACTACCTAAATAAGCATACCTAAGATGTGAAGGAAGTGGTTCTCCTCCAACTCTAGTGGAGACTCAGTGGATGGCTTTTTCATTTTCTCAATGTTGTCCGAGCCTCAGACTTGTTCATATCCCTCTGTTTTTGGTCTTCCATATTCATAACTAAGAGCCGCCACAACTTTGGCTAGCACATCATGAATATCAGGCATATCAAGTGTCAAGGCAGCCTGCAAAATATCATCAAAACTTGTTTCATCATATACCTCTTGCGCGAAATGATTGATGACGTCCACGCGGAAACAATCGTCCCGTGTGTCGGGAATTTTTACCACATGAAGTTAGTTTATAAAAAAAATCTCGAAGGTAAATTGCAAGAAGTCAAGCAGTCTCAAACTCTACTTTGAAATAGGATTATTTGTATAGATCATTTATTCTGAAACCCAACAAATCATCTAATACGCAACTGGCTATGAGGTTCATAATCGTTATCGGCCCGAATAAGAAAAACAAAAGGCAGAGGTTCTTCAAATCCGTAGCCTAGAGATTGTTCCCCTTTGCGGCTTGTGAACTACCGATTGGAAGCGTATGATGCTACCCAACCTTCTTAATCTGATTGTCGGCGTTATAACATTGAGTTTTATCTCCTTGTCTTGCACTTTCATGATTAGTTCGCCATTATCTACATCAATTAAAGTAACCCATGTGGCTAAGAATGACCGTCCCAAAATGATGGGCACATTCTTAATAGTGTCGTACTCAAGAATAATGAAATCACACAAAACTATAAATTTACCTTCCTTGACGAGTACATCTCCAATCTTACCCTCGGGTTGAGAGATAGACTTATCAACCATTTGCAAAGTCACTGATAGGCTTTGATCAACCAATATTTAAACTCTCTAAGAGTGACTTTGGCATGATATTAGTATTCGTACCTTAATCACATAAAGCTTTACATTTCCATTCCTCACCGATGGAGATAGAGATGTTGAAACTCTTTGGACATTTCAACTTCAGAGGCAATTGATTTGATAAGTCGCATTACATTCTTCCGGCAAACCAACCATTTCACCCTCTAGATACTTGATTTTGTTAGAGAGCACATCCTTCATAAACTTGAGGAACTTTAGCACTGAAAGTTAATTGTATTTTCCTCACCATATCTATAAACTTTTAATATTCTTTGTTGTTGGTCTTTCTTTGCACTCATGATGGATCGAAGGTGGTGGTCGATTTCCTTGTGAAATAATTACTTCTTTCTTTTTCTATTTTTTCGGTTACTCCTCTAGGTTGTCACTCACAATCGCCGTTCAGTTACCTCATAAACTACATCCTCAACCTCCTTTCGAACTAAAGGCACCCCTCTTTCTTTTTAAACCACTAAGGTAGGGGTAGCTGTTTCCCACTCCTTAATGCAAACGCCTTACATGCCTCATTATTTCCTAGATTTTTGGTATTGCTCGAGAATTGACCTTGGGGTCGGTTATTCAAAGCGTGCACAATTTGAGACATTTGATTCTCAATAATATTCAATGATGCCGAATACGATTGTAACTTTTCCTCAATTATAGTAAACTTGTCACTCGATGATTGCTTTAACGTGTTCAAAGTGATCACTAGATCATTCATTAGAGGTAACACCCTCTCGCAGATAGGCGAGAAGTTCTTTTTGAGCAAGATTCACCGCATATGAATTATACATGGGATTCTACGGAACTCAGTCTTTTATAGAAATTGGGCTTCATATATTGTACCTCCTTGATATTTATTTTGAGGCCTTGATTGATAGTTATTCCCTTGAGGTTAAGTTTGATAAGCATTTCCTTGATTCACATCCCCATTAGGATTTGACTAATGAAAGCCCGAATGGTTGTGTTGATTCGGTTGAAAATAACCTTGACCACTTGAATGGTGGTTACCTCGATTCGAGGAAACTCTCATACATTCCCCAAATATAATTACATTCTGCAACATGAATTACCTTCTAATTCTTAAATAATGTTTACCTTAGCATGACTCCCTTGATTATCATTCAAGAACAACTTTTCACCTTGTTTTGAAGACAGGCAACTTTAGCATTTAATGACGTATCAACATCATATACCGTACCGTATCTTTTTTTTTCAAAACATGAACCGGTGTTCTTGATGGTTTCCAACTCATCCACGTCTTAACGATTCGGTCTGTGATAACCAACACATGATTTAGAAGGACCGTCATAAAATCGCCTCCGCAAAGAACATCTAACTTCTCTTTCGTACTTGCATCGAGGCTTCGATAAAACATGTATAGTTGCAACTCAGGTGTGTAACCATGTAGTGAGTTTCTTCAGACGTGTTTGGAATATTATCCATGCTACCCCTACCAAGTCATCTTGATATTGACAGAAACTCGCCAAGACTATTTGAGCACTCAACCTCACGTATGGGGTAATACCAATCAAAAACATTTTTTACAGCTGATCCAATATGGTAATTAGTTATCGGGGTTGTTTATCATACCATTCACTCACACTTTCGGTTAAAATAATTGGAAGATGATAAGATACTTATGTTCTTCAGGTACGCCTTGAGTGATGTAGGCATCGCAAGTTTGCATGAAAATTTACACGACTCTAATCGGATCTTCACATGTGGCTTTATTATAGTTACCATAATTTGTGAATCGATTCAGCATACCCACATCAGGCTTGAACCTCACGTGCTAGATAGCTGGTGTACGGATCCCATGTAGAGACAAAAGAAGTTGGAATTGCTCGGGATGCTACATGAACCAAGGATCTTTCCTCTGTTGGGCTTGACCAGCTGCTAGATTCCCATTTGGTGGATTTCCTCCATTTGCAATAGCTTCTAGAGGTGGTTGACCTATATGTGGGACTAGGTTCCCAATAGGATCCAAATTCACATTTGCATAGGCATTAGGATTTCATCTCTTCCCGTTCCCTTATATCTCTCACTCATCTTCCATGAGCTCGAAGTAACCTCTCGGGGTTTGAGCGCATGCACAAAACTAAGAACCTATAAGAGTCAAAACAAAGAAACCAAGCATAAAATGTAACACCTAAATTTCAAATACACTACGTAAAAAATACAAACTAAAAAAATAGTCTCTGCCAACGGCACCTACAAAACTTGTTGTGGGGTTGCTAATGTAATTTAAACCACACAACTAAGGGGTAGGCTACTCCTCACAAGTGTACTAGTCACCCAAAGTAATAAAGTATAAGTATAGAAGATCGTTCTCCAGATGGACTAAGAAGTTATTGTTTTTGTTTTAATAAAGTGTTAGGGGTGTTAGTTTCAAAAACAAAAAATAAATGATATTCGGGATTTTCGGTCAATAATCAAATACTTATAAAAAAACAAAAGTGCAATTAACACAGTTTACAACTATTATGGCGAATAACAAAAAGATGGAAACTGCAATAAAGAGAATATGGATGAGAATATGGCTCAAGAAATTCCTTTAATAACCACTAGATTTGACTTGACCCTTTCATGAATTAAGGGTGAATTGACTTTAACACATTAAGCCGGATCCAACTATCCTCCCAAAACCCTCCTAGGTAGATAGTGGTTGCCCTTGGTACTCTAACGACCTCCATCGAGTGACATAACTAAGTATTAGGATAATAAAATCTAACCATATTAGCTATTTGATGATTCAAGACCTCCTAATTTAGTAACCTACATCAAACAAACACGAACTAATTCCACAATTAGACCCCTTTCCAGATAATATTTTGATTTCTATGCTAACCCACAACGGGATAGAATAATGGTTTCACATGATAATATAAATTCATATTCAATGGAAAAACATTAATTTATTTCAATTGTAAAATTCCAAATTACATGAAAACGGTAATAATCACGTTTTAGGGTTCATACCATTTCTCAAGCTAATAGGAGATTACTTCATAATAATGGAAGAAAATTAAATAATAAAATATGTCATAACGTTATAAAGCAAATAAAAGTAATAAGATTACACTGATAATGAAAAGCTTCAATGGAATGGAATAGTGGAATGTTGTGGAATGACTTCTCCTTCTGTTCTTCTCTTCTCTAAGTATGTTGCCCTCTTTTCTTTTGATGTATATCTGATATGAGGTCTTAAAATAAGCTATGTAATGTTAGAATCGTGTTTTTGGGTTGTGGGTCCCACTTGGGTGGGTAAAAAATTGCCTAAAAACAAAATTACTACTTTTGGACAAGTTCGAGTCATGGTGGAAATATTAGCATAACTTTGTGATATTAACTTCTTTTTCACAAACAGCTTCCTCTCATGCGCTTCTGTCTCTATGGTGATATTTCCTATTAAGTGGTGTCATTCTTAATTAAATTTTGAAGTTCTACTGAAACGACACTTGACTTTTTTCTCATTTTCTGCCTTGACCTGGGTTTGGGTTTGAGTTTATAACTTCTCTCTGTTATATAAGAGTCTAGTATCATCCATGTACCTAAGAAATACAAACTTAACACGTAATTAACACATAAAAGCTCCAAAAGTAATAAAATATCCGAGAATAACAAATAAAATAAAATATGTCACATAATAGGGAACAATCCCTCAAATAAGTCCAATAAACCCCCAAAATGATGTTTCCTGACTATATAAATGTATCACAAAATACGAGACATCAATTTGCATCTTCAAGATTATGTTAATAATAAAAATAACCTTTATATAAGATAACCATCTCGACAAATTTAAATTTACAATCAAACTCCAGGCGTTGAATTTATTTTTACAATTGTTTACACAAGTTTAAAAAGAACATATTTTTCATATATAGATCGACATGAAAAACATGATATAACTTAATATTAATGTATTAGATGGAAAACGATACATGAACACATCAACAACAGAGTCAAATTCAACAAACAGATCACCAAACTGATCAAAAAAGATTCATGGTAAATATCTGAGTGACCTCTTGAAATTTGCAACATTAACATGTGAAGTACCTAGATGGTTTCATCTTTAATTCTAGCTCATCCCTTTTTAGGGCGAAGCATGTTAGCGAAACAAAACCACGTTGCATTGGAATCCCTCCAGTTTATACATTCATTGAAGCAATTTACACACGTTTGTCCCCTTCACCAGAAACAATGTTGGATTTAATGAGTTAATACAAAAATTATATAAAATTAACCAAGATCCACATAATTTTAAATAATGAAGATAAATTGGTACACAAGAAGAGGAAAGTTTCTCTTAAACGTCCCTCTCAAAAGACAATAGTTTCATTTTTGTGTCTCCATTGTCTCTCCAAATTCATATCTATCTTTATATCTTGAAAAAAAAACTTTTAATTAAACAGCAAGCAGACTAACACAATTATATATAACAATTTTGAAGGACATATACCAATGGATTCTTAATATGAAGACAAAGTTGAGCCTGAAAATAGAGTCACTTTGTTCATCCATTTAAATTTTACGAAGTATATCTCTTGGCATATAATATAATCTATCAACTTATATTTCAAGTTTCTCAAACACTATTTTCTTCATCGATGACACAATTATTCACATCAAAATTGTAAAAGAACATCACAAAGATCATGGAAATATGAAAAACAGAAATAAAATTATGAAAACATATAGTTCCTAATCAAAGATAAGCTTCTAAGTGTGAATAATAAAATATTGAGTTTGTGAACAAAATGCATAAGATTTTGTGAGAATTTTGGTAGAAATGTGATAGTAATTCTACAACTATAGATGTTAATAATCAAGTACGTGGTGCAAGAGCCTAACATATACATTTTATCACAACATCTCAAACTTCTTTAGTTCCATTATTCAAAATCTCAAATTGTTATATCAAAAAAATGTAAATTTTAGTGCTCGTTGAAAGTAGAAAAAAATGGTAAATTGCACTATTGGATGACGTATAAAACCTCAGGAAAAGGAAAAATACGAAAATTGGATGATGTAAACCTGGAAAAAGGGGGAAATAGGATATAAAGCAAGCATAAATTCATATCTTGAGATTGAAAAACACCTATAATGTGAATGATGAACATAACCATCTTTACAAATTGTAATAAACAGAGTGGCACGGTATATGTCCTATCGGAAGTCTGTCTTAAGTTGCTCTTGTTCAATTAATTAGATAAACTTTTGGTGGTCCGATAATCTGTCTTATTGAAGGTTTGTCCAAAAGATGTTCCAAATTATCATGACAATAATGTCGTGATCAGCCTATGGCTTGCTAAGATCAACTTAAACTACACGATTATACCAAAGTAATACTAAACCACTAATAAAGAATATTTGACACATTTAGATTATACAATATATATATATATATATATATATATATATATATATATATATAATAGGCCAACAAGACACATTAATCATCAACCATCTCCTCAAACTCACTAAATATGACTCTGTTTAAGACGAAGTGCATGGATGCTCCCTTGCCCAAATTTTACTCTATCTTGTTCTCTACTATATTTGTTCAACCATCACCGCAACATATACGTCTTCAGCTTCTAATAGGTTTTCATGTGAATTTGGGCCATAATTGATCCTCTAGACACATTGATAGGCCTTATGTCCCTATTACCTACATGAAATATCAAAAATATTTTGGTTTTTTGGTTTTTTGGTTTTAACCGTTGGCTTGAAATTGCCTATTGGTCTATTGGAGTTGTCATTTGGTTTGTTGTTACTACCCCGAGCTTATTTTAATATTGACCTTGTTGTTTGGTCTGCTTTCATATTCTGTTTAGCATGGAATGCTTTCCATTACCAAAGTATTCAACTATATTAGCTGTAAAGGAATTCAAAGGAAAAGATTCAAGATTATATTTGTTATGGTTTGCCTCCTCCGAGCATGATGTCAATGATTATATGAATGTGCAAGTCTTTCTTCTTGTGATTGAGAGGATCTTTGTAGTCATTCAAGGAAGATGGAATTTTTTTAAGAAGAATGTTGGTCGTTAGAACGTCACACATTTTCATACCTTCAAGATTGTGAAACACAAGTTCTCGAACACATGGACTATTTCATGATCGACTTTTGGCCATTTATAGTGGACTTGATTCAGATACTTGTGACATGCTTTTTCATATTGGTGGGGGCAGTGATAAATAAATAGATAAATAAGATAATAATAAAGCGCACACACCCTTGAGAACCACGGAACTCACTGCAAGTATCACAGATCGTTTGCAAGTTTTAATGATAAGTTAAGTTCGTTCGCAGGGATTTGAGCTGTTAGATCTACTTATATTTAACAAGCGTAGATGAATTTATATGTTTAGAATAAAATATAATAAGAGGAATAAATATCTGATATGAAACAATAAATAAGAATGCAGATAAATAAATATGGATGTAAGTCTAATAGATTAGGGTCACTAATATGAGTCTGTTTTACTAAGTTGTTATTCTAACCTGTCACAGATTAAGCATTATATATTAACCAGGATTCTAAATTCTACCTAGCCTCTATTAGGCTTAGGAGCAACTTCTCCACTGCCAAGTATCCTTGAGTAATGATTGGTGATTAAATCAAACCTTTATGGCTATCTAGTTAGGCAAAGGATCAAAACTAGACGATTATGTGGTGTTGTCAAAAACTAAGAATAATCCTAAGATTGGCCAAATATAGGGTTGTAACAATAAGTCGAAACACATAATAACAATATAAGCCAAGCTCAATCAATTAAAATAACAAATAGTATTTATGAATTAAAGACAAAATAATAACCCAATAATTAAAAGTAAAACTTACAGAATAAAAGCTTAGAAATATGGTTGAACATAAATCTATATCTAATTACCCTAAATACAGAGAAGGTGAGCTGTAGAAGAGGAGTTTGTCACTCTCCAACTTCTTCTTCTTGTCTTCCTCTATAGGTCAGCTTGCTCATTGGATGAATAGCTTGATACTAAGGATAAATATTAAATTAAAGACTAAGCTATTATTTAAAAGTGAGAAAATACAAGAAAGGACTAAGCCTAAGCTTGAAACTGAGCAAGGACATGTTTACAATGATAAGAGGGTGTATTTATAGGTGTCTTGGAAGCCATAATTCGTTTTCTTGAAGGAGAAGTAAGTGGTGGACTCCAAGCCCAACTCTAATTCGTATGGAAATAAAGATAAATTCTGCTGATTTGTTTTGAGCATATCTTCTTCGTTATTGGTCGGTTTTTGCTCCATAATAGACCAAAAGAATCCTCAGCGAATTATCTACGTCCCTATGAAAGGATTTTACCAAAATCGGCTTATTTCTTGGAGTAATCACCACTTCTTTAGGCGTGTGCTGCAGAATTCAGATTTAGGCAGCTTTTCCTTTTCCATATTTTTAGCTTTTGTTTCCTTATCTCCAATTACCATGCTAATCTCTTTCCATAAGTTGTAGTCTTTGACTTGGACTCTAATTAATCTCCATAATTATCTTTAAAGCTTCACACTAAATAAATAATTAAACCCAATATGCTCTAAAAATATAATTTACTAAATCAAGACTCAAAATAGGAAAGTGCACTATTTCTTAAGAAAATCGACTAAAAGACTTCCTAAATCACTAAAAATGATGTCTCATCCTAATATAAATCTATCACAAATGAGGAGACATCACATACCATCCTCATCGACCCCGTATTGTTTGAAAAGAGTCTTCTAAATAGATTTAGCGTAATGAAGGTTAAAAAACAAGTGAAAAATTGTTTCTTTCATATGATTCAAAAGATTACTCATAACAGTCATATGATCTTTTCATAATTTTAGATGACGCGTATTGGAAAGTCGAGTTAAATCATCGCCAATGCGGAGTTTTAACGCGGGAATTTTTAGGAACATAGTCAACCTCAAGTAGCACTCACTAAACAAGGAATTGAGGCTTCCCTAAAGCTCCCTAGAAATATTAGCGAGAAGACGAGAGAAGTAATAGTGAGTATTTCATAAGCTGGTGTGGTTGAACAAATGAGAGAGGCGTGTCTTTATTGATGTTAGGGGAAACAATATTTTAATGACCACTAACCATAATATTAATCTTGAACATTTTTTAAATTCAAATATTCAATATTTGAATAAGAGAAAACTGCAAGTAACATCCAATTAATCACTATTATCTCCATTTGTTATTATGTTAGTTAAGTTTCATGAAAAATATTGTGACAAAATTCAAGGAGATGAGAATCAGTTTTATAAGATAAAAACATTTTCTAAACTCTAGAAAAACATCTCTATACAAACCTAATATAACTTTATATTAAAATTCTCCCAACTCCTAACTTTCAACTTTCAACTCCACACGACCACGCCATGCCAAGCTCCGTCAAGCTCACACTCGCCAGATTTGGAGACATGATAGACTGGCGTGTTGGTACATGTGTAGGGATAAATCCTAAAACTCCTCATTAGCATGTGGAGAACTCTTTTGAATTGTAAGTTGAATAGGATTTTGGTGGGGGCAACCGTGTGATAAATAAATAGGTAAATAAGATAATAATAAAGGACACACACCCTTGACTAGCACGAGAGACTCAATACAAGTATCACCGATTGTTTGCAAGTTTAGTTGATACGTAAAGTTCGTTCGCAGGGATTTAATCTGTTAGATCTATTTGTATTCAACAAGCGTAGATGAATTTAGATGTTTAGATTAAAATAGAATAAGATGAATAATAATCTAATGTGAATAAATAAATAAGAATACAAATAAATAAATAAATATGAATGTAAGTCAAACAAATTAGTGTTACTAATATAAGCCTATCTTACTAAGTTGTTATTCTAACCTTAAGGGTGAATTGAGCATTATATATTAATCGAGATTCTATATTCTTCCTAACCTCCGTCGGGGTGGACTTAGGAGCAACCTCTCCACTATTAGGGGACTTGGGTAAGGGGACCCTGCGTAATGATCGGTGGTTAAATCACACCTTTATGGCTATCTAGTTAGGCAAGCCCGTCAAGATCACTACCGCACACTAGACGATTATGTGGTGTTGTCAATAACTGAATACCCCTTTTGGATGTTAACTCAATTACTAAGATAGTTCTAAGATTGGCCAAATCTAGGGCTGGAAACAATAAGTCAAAGTACACAATACAGATATACGTCAAGCTCAAATCAATTAACATAACAAATAGAATTATGGAATTCAAGACAAAATAATAACCCAACAATTAAGAATAAAACTTACAGAATAAAAACGTAGAAATATGGTGAAGCAAAAAATCTATAGCAAATTACCCTAAATATAGATAAGGAGAGACGTAGAAGAGGAGTTTGTCACTGTCCTTCTTCTTGCTTCTTGGATGATAAAGTTAATATTAATGATTAATATTCAAGCAAAGACTAATATATAGCTTAGAACTGAGCAAGGACATGTTTTCAATGATAAAGGGGTGTATTTATAGGTTTTAAGAAGAACGTAGGTCGAAATTGGTGAGTAAAAGGTAAGTAATTCGAGTCCAAGTCCAACTTGAATTCGTTTCCTAAAATATAGGAGAGAGGATAAATGCTATCGTCTTATTTTGGTCGTATCTCCTTCGTTATTGGTCTGATTTTCGCCTACTTTATATCAAAACGAGCGTAGAGAAAAGATATACACTTTATCTTTTGATTTCTCATCCAAATACCCAGCCGATTTGAAGTTATATTTAATTTAGTGGATGTAGCTGCAGAATTTCAGATTTACTTGACAACTTTTCCCTTCCTATTTTATCTCTACTTCCTTTTATCTCTTAATTCCTCCATATATGCTTTCCTTATCTCTTTAAAATTGATTTGACATTTAATTAATTTCCTTATATGTTTAAAACTTCACATTAACATACAAATTAAACCAAATATGCTCTATAAATAATAATTCATCAAATCAAGACAAGATAAGAAATAAGAAAATACCAAAATACGAATAAAAATATATAATTAATTATTATAAACACCTAAAATGATATCTCCAACCTAGATTATTATATCAAAAATAGGGAGACATCAAGACCCCCAACTCAAAGTTGTATCGTCCTGATACAATAAAGATAAGAACAAATGGAAGTCTCTATATATACATATACACCTAAGTCAATTAAGCACAGTGGAAAGAAGATAGCAGAATATATAAAATAAACTCAAAGCAACTACTCAGAAAATTTCATGTAATAATAATTACAAACTAGATTACATGTACACTTGTCATACTCATGATCAATACGGCTCAAATTCAAGATCAGATTAGCTTCGCAATGTAAGATGGCGAGGTTCTTCACTTAGCTTACCAAGGAGGCTATAGATTGTTCGTCAAACATCCCTATTATTAAAAGATCCACTTAACTACTGTCTGACGGCTCAATTACTTCTAGATTACATAGCAAAGAATCAAAAGGTCTTTAAGGGTTGTAATGTTGGCTTAGGGCTGGTATGATGTTATGTATTTGGATAATATAGAGTGAGCTTTTAACTCTCTCCTCACTAGCCATCAACGAATCGCCCTAGAACTTGAGTTACTCTCATAAAACGTTCTCACTCAAACCAATGGATTGATGCACTAATTAGCATCCCCAATAACCCAATACTAAAGCATTAAGATGATCACATAAAAATTCCACTTTGACGGTCCAAATATATTCAATCTTTTCATATCAATTTTTTCTTTTCTTTTGTAGTATAGCTATGAATCTCTTTTTGATGTGTGATATCATGCTATTTTTTTCAATATATTTTCTTTTCATACTTTTTTTTATTTACATTTACCCTAGCAAAGAGTTACAATATAATAAACTGCGAATCATCATCAAAATATAGAACATAGCACAATTGATAAGCTCAAAATTTCCGAACCCAATAATACTTCCCATAATGGTGGACCCACCACCCCAAACTCAAGCTCTGAAACGATTGTCTATGCATTGCGATTCGAGTGCGGGTCATATGGAAAAGTCCTAAAATATATAAGGATATGGCTTATAACATGGCTAATAAAAAGGCTTTAGAAAGGCTAGAAGGGGCTGAGAAGGATATAAATATAATAAATGGTCAGCAAGCTAAAAGGCAACTAGGGCTTATCAAAGAACCGCCTTAATCACTTTCTACACAATGCAATTTCGTCATTCTCTTAGGTAACCTTCTAGTATCACCAATTTTCGCATTCCCTTACCTGTTCTTGTGATTTATCCCAATCAATCATACAACTATAGAAATATCTTTTTCTTACTTTCTCCAATTTACTTCTTGCTTTCTCCCAATACCTGTCTTTGTTTCTTCATCTCCCTTATCACTAGATAATATCTTCGTTCTTTTCATCATCTTTTATATCCTCCAACTCAAAGATTTGAACACTCTTGAAATTTGTGCCCCTTGAATTTGCGTTGAAAAGGTTTTATTTGGGTTATAAAAGGTGTAAGGATGATGTTTCTTTATGTGGGTAAGATGAACTCTTGCTTAGATGTTATGGGTTTAAGGTATTTTGGAAAACGATTTTGAAATTCATGGTTTTGATTCTTGGATTTTAGGTGTTTTGGATTGAATTGGGTACTTAATTCTTGTTTATATTTAGGTAGGCAAGTATTTGGATATGAATCTATGGTTATTTTATAGTGTTTTGATGTGAGATATAGGTTTTGTGAAGTTTCAATGGTGTTTTGATGGAGTTTGGGGCTGAAATATTCGTTTTGGTGAAGTTGGAGGAGGCTAGGATTGGGTTTGGAACCTTTAAAGACCCTAAAATCTAAAAATAATCCTTTTAACCGCCTCCGGGTCGGTATACCGCTCATATGGCCGGTATACCAGTCAACTCTCGGCTTTGGACCGTCATGACGGTTTTGCGCAAATGACGAAACGGTTAAGGGCCGGCTAGCCGGCCAGTATGGCCGATATGCCGGTTGTAATTCTATTTACACCATTGGATAGATCTCAAAAAATTACGTGGTTTAGGCTCAAGAAAAAGTGACTTTTGACTTTGGAGCGCAAAGTTATGGTCTTCCGAAGTTTTTTGGTGTTTCATTTCGCCAATTTATCGTTTTTTCTCCCGAACTTGATTTTCTAAAGTACCTGAAAGGTTGTACATCAAAAACACTTCTACCTTCCTCATTACTACAATATTTAATAAAACTAACTAAACTAAACATAATTAAAACATAACAACATAAAATACTGTGAGATGTCTCCCAAAAAATGCACTTTTTTAACGTCTTTCAAAGTTAGACGTGTTACCTCGATTATTTCTTTTTATAGCCTCCCCAGCAGTGAGTGAGGTGATTAACATTTACTAGTCTGAGTTTGCAACTCTCTATATCTTTTATTTCGACCACTCCTGCTGAAATAACTCGAGTGATGAAGTATGGCCCTATCCAAGAACTTTTATATGGGGTTGGGAGATTTCCATGCTACCTCGTCTCCCACCCCAAACTCAATTTCCTTTTCCATGGTGTCTTGGGGGTTTCCAGGTTCTGGCTTCTTGGTCACAAATCTGATTGTTGATAGTTCTCGTGACTTCTTTTTCTTCTTTTTTCCCAAAACATGGAATGTTTCATAATCATCTTCAATACGCAGAGTCACGGTTCCCTCATTCACATTGACTATAGTGTCGTTAGTGGCTAAGAATGGACGCCTAAGTATGAATGGGACGTTATTATCTGCTTTATAGTCAAGAATAATAAAATATGTGGGAATAACAAGGTTACCTACTTGGACGAGCATGTCTCGATTACACCCCACGACTTTGCTGTTGATTGATCCGCAAGTTGTAAGATTACGGATGTCAGTTTTGCATCACTAATACCAATCTTCTTGAATATACTTTTGGGAATCATATTCACACTCTCCTCTAAATCACACATTGCCCTTCCATGGAATATAGCACCTATTTTGATTGGGAGGTTAAAACCTCCAGGATCTTTAAGCTTTGGTGGTAACTTTGCTGAACTTGTGCGATATCCCTTCATTAAGTGCCACAGTCTTGGATCTTGTGAACTTATCTTTATTGGAGACTGCTTCTATAAAGAATCGTTTATAGTTTCACTTTCATTGTACGAAGTGTAGCCCGGTGGTTGATTAGCTTGATTTTCATAGGCTTGTTCTTGCATATTAAGTTGTTTAGGTGGCACTTGGATGCTTTTCTCAACTGTTATTTGATCTTGCAAGATTGAAAATTTTGCCTCTACATCAATATTAGTGGTAGGAGTTTGTGATTGTGGCCAACTCATGTCGATCTAGATAATTCTTTCCATACCATTTTTTGCTTCTTTCGGATCCATAGAGACAAAACCACCAAGACCCAAATCATCTACTCTTAGCCTTGACTTTTTATTGAGTCCTTTATAGAACATGACTAATTGTAATTCTGGGGTATATCCGTGTAGAGGACACCTTGCCATCTTTCTGTGAAATCTAGTCCATGCTTCGCCAAAACTCTCTCCGGCTTCTTGTAAGAAATTTATAAGCTCCAATTGTTCCTTCACTCTCATACTTGTAGGATAAAATTGATCAAGGAATCTTGCTTGAAGCTTGACCCAATTTGTTATTAGCTCGGGATATTGATCATCTAACAAATCGCTTGCTTTGCCAGTCAAGAAGAATTGAAACATTAAATAATACGTCTATGCATGCGTAACACCTTCAGTAATGTAGGAATCACAAAATTGCATGAATTTCTGAACAGATCGGATCGGATCTTGATGTGCAGCACCAATATATTTTCCATAGCTCGCGAATTGACTAATCATGTCAGGATCGGGCTTGAATCGAACGACTTGAATATCTGGAGGGCGTATCCCTATGTATTGCACTCGAAATGGGCCAGGAAGACCTACCTCTAACCGTTGATTTGCCATCTAAAAATATGGAAAATACAAAAACAAAAAGAAACACGTAAAACTGAAAACAAATAAAAACTTCTACACCAAAAAAACACAAATAGATTAACTTAAAGATAAATCCGTGGCAGCGGCGCCAAAAATTTGGTGGGGGCAAAGGTGTTATAAATAAATAGGTAAATAAGATAATAATAAATGACACACACCCTTGACTAGCACGAGAAACTCACTGCAAGTATCACAGATCGTTTACAAGTTTAGTTGATAAGTGAAGTTCATTCGCAGGGATTTAATCTGTTAGATCTACTTGTATTCAACAAGCGTAGATGAATTTAGATGTTTAGATTAAAATAGAATAAGATGAATAATAATCTCATGTGAATGAATAAATAAGAATACAGATAAATAAATATGAATGTAAGTCATATAAATTAGGGTTACTAATATAAGCCTATCTTACTAAATTGTTATTTTAACATTAAGGGTGAATTGATTATCAAATATTAATCGGGATTCTAAATTCTTCCTAACCCCCGTCAGGGTGGACTTTGGAGCAACCTCTCCACTGCCAGGGGACTTGGGTAAGGGGACCCTACGTAATGATCGGTGGTTAATTCAAACCTTTATGGCTATCTAGTTTGGCAAGCCCGTCAGGTTCACTACCGCACGCACACTAGACGATCATGTGGTGTTGTCAATAATTAAATCCCCCTTCCGGGTGTTAACTCAATTATTAAGGATAGTCCTAAGATTGGCCAAATCTAGGGCTGGAAACAATAAGTCAATGCACACAATACAAATATACGCCAAGCTCAAATCAATTAACATAACAAATAGAATTTTGGAATTTAAGACAAAATAATAACCCAACAATTAAGAATAAAACTTACAGAAGAAAAGCGTAGAAATGTGGAATTACCCTAAATATAGAAAATGAGAGATGTAGAAGAGGAGTTTGTCACTCTCCTTCTTCTTGCTTCTTGTCTTCCTCTACAGGTCAGCTTGCTTCTTGGATGATAAACTTCATACTAAGGATTCATATTCAAGTAAAGACTAATATATGGCTTATAAGTAAGCAAGGACATGTTTAAAATGATAAAAGGGTGTATTTATAGGTGTTAAGAAGACCCTACGTCGAAATTGGTGAGTAAAAGGTAAGTAATTTGAGTCCAAGACCAACTTGAATTCGTTTCTTAAAATATAGGACAGAGGATAAATGTGGTTGTCTTATTTTGTTCCTATCTCCTTCGTTATTGGCCCAACTTTCTCCTACATTATATCGAAACGACCGTAGCGAAAAGATATGCACTTTTTCTTCTGATTTCTCATCCAAATTACCAGCCGATTTGAATTTATCTTCACTTTAGTGGACGTAGCTGCAGAATTTCAGATTTACTTGACAACTTTTCCTTTCCTATTTTATCTCTACTTCCTTTTATCTCTTAATTCCTTCCATATCTTATTTCCTTTTCTCTTTAGAATTGATTTGACATCTAATTAATTTCTATATATCTTTAAAACTTCACATTAACACACAAATTAAACCAAATATGCTCAAAAAATAATAATTCATCAAATCAAGACAAGATATAAGAAAATATCGAAATACAAATAAAAATATATTTAATTACTTATAAACAACTAAAATGATGTCTTCGACCTAGATTAGAGTAATGATATATACCACCCAATGACGTGGCGTGAATTGGTCGGTTACAAATCTTTAATTAGATCAAGAAAATAAATAGATTAAAAATTTGTAACCAACCAATTCATGCCATGTCATTGGGTGGTATCTAGTTGGTATGATTTTGGATGGTATATATCATTACTCCGAAGATTATTATATCACAAATAGAAAAACATCAGATTTTGATAAACATTTCAAAAGATTAACTTCTTTCACTGACGTGGGAATGCAAGGTAAAACTAACATTTAAAATATTGTTTTGAATTAGTTTTTCAATAAGGACTTTTAGTCAACAATTGTAGGACACAAAGAAAGCCATAAAAAATAGTTTTTGAACCAACAAAATTGCAGAATTCTTTGATCAATCAATAACAAAAAAAATTCTAAGAATTTATTTCTAACCTAATTTACTACACAAACTATAAAAAAATTTAACCTAAAACTTTATGTGAAATTTTAATAATATATTTATAAGAAGTCACACACCATATATAAGGATTTCTATCAGACTGAATATCTACAGAGAAACCCCTAGTTTTAGAAGAGAGGAGAGGGTATCTAAAGAGTTGAAATAGAGAAAATGAACAGTGAATAAAAAACCCATAAAACTTGTTTTATACGACACACGTAGGTCAGAGATCCAAACCATCCATTTGAAACCAAGATCAAGAGATTTACATTTGTCACATGTTTCTACCATTTGTTATAAAAATGTTTAAGTTTTTGAAAGAGTTTCAAAAGATTTTCTTAAAGAAGTAAGAACAGAAAGGAAAGAACACAGGATATATTGTGGTCCGGAAAAATGTCTACGTCCACTTTTGGGCTTCAATGAGAGAGAACTGGTCCACTATAATCACCGCCTATTACAGATTACACTTGTTACTCAACAATATTCAACGAACCAACCAAAACCCTCAAGTTATCACTAATCTATCAACTCAATTTCCAACTACACTGGCTATTCTAAACATGAATCAAGTTGATTCATGTTATGAAAAGACATTGAGGGGGCCTCGGCCTGGGAAGGAACGAGTTTCTGAATTGTTAAAAGCGACAAACTATACTAGCTATTACAATAAATTTCACACTCTGAATATACCTAAAAAGATCAAGCCCTATGTGTGTATCTGGTGAGAGTGAAGACTGAAAGTTGAGAAAACAAGAGAAAATAAAGCAAAAATTCTGACGAAGAGTCACTTTTATATGTGGGTGGGTAGGGTTTAGATCTGAGTCGTCCATCTCTATCTTGATCAACAACTCTTGTTTACCTCGAGTTACTAATTAAAACGCGATCGCTTCACGAGTCAAATAAGTATTCAAGCTCTTAATACCAAATATTTGACTAAGTCAAATATGCCAACTCACACTTCACACAAATATATACAACACCAAGTACAATAATCTCCAACTTGAAATGTGCAGTGCAGGACCAGCATCAAGTCATCAGCTCCTGGAAGGTTATAGCAGAAGCACCATCCCCATCATCATCATTTCCAAATTATTCCTGCAAAAAAACAACTCAACCAATAAACAGTCAATCCAAACAAAGTTTGAATATAGTGTTTGAAACCAACTTAGTACCCATATTAGAAGGATTAAGTTATACAAAAATTCTCCAATTTTACTTCATCATTAGAAATTACATTTCCAATAAATGGTACTTAACATCAATATGTTTAGTTCTCTCATGATATACATGATTCTTACTCAAATGAATTGCACTTTTTCTATCATAAAATATTACAGAAATACCTTTAGCCAACTTAACCTCTTTAAGAAAATTTTGTAACCAAATTGCTTCTTTTACACAGTCAGTGGTGGAAATATATTCAAATTCTGTTGTTAAAATAGCTACTAATGGGTTAATTGAGATTTCCAAGAAATACAGTTTTGCCCCAATGTAAAGCAATAAGCAGTAGTGGACTATCTAGAGTCGCTACAACCAACCAAGTCTGAATCTACATGACCAAACAACTCAAAAGGATAGTTATGATACCATATATTAAACCAACATTCGAAGTTGAATTTACATAAGCCAAAGCATGTTTCATGGCCAACAAATATTCATATCCGGGATTTTACATAAATCTACTAGGTAGAGAAATAAAAAATGATAAATCAGTCCTAGTGCTAATCATGGCATACATAAGAGAACCTAAAACATTAGAATAGGGAACACTTCCCATTTTTAGTATACAAGATCGGGACTTAGGGCACAAGTGCTTAGATAAAAAAAGTGTCCTGCCAAAGGAATTTGTACATTTTTTCAATTCAGACTCCCATACTTAGAAATAATCTTTTTCAAGTATGGTTCTTGATGTAATTTAACATGCAATTAGATTTATCCCTATCTATAATCATGGCCAAAATATTTCTAGCATTTCCTAAAAATTTCGTATCAAATTCACTATAAACTTATTTATAAGGGACAATGAACTACAAATACTTAACATATCATCAACATACAAGACTATATAAATACCATATTTTTCTTGCCAAGTAAAGTAAAAACCATATTGTGATATTTTAAAACCAAGAGATAAAACAAAGGAATCAAACCTTTTATAGTGTCTAGGTGACTGTTTCAATCCATACAATGATTTTATCAATAGACACACATGACCAAGGGAGCTTTGGATCATGGTAGACTATGGGCTGTCTCATCTATATTGTTTATTCCAAGTCACCATGTAAAAAAACTGTCTTTACATATAACTGCTCAATTTCAAGATTAAAACAAGCTACACAGGCTAACATAACTCTTATGGTTTTAAACTTCATCACATGAGATAATATTTTAGTAAAATTAATTCCTTTTCTTTTGGTATAACCTTTAAGTACAAACCTATCTTTATATCTAGGCGGATCTATTTCAGAACTGTCTTCTTTAAGTTTATATAGCCATCTACATTCTACTAGTTTAGCAACTAAAATCCAGGATTTATTAAATAATAAAGAATTCAACTCATCATTCATAGCATTTATCCAAATTTTAATGTACTTAAAACTTATAGCATCAATATATGAGTATGGTTCAATGTCTTTAACCGCAACAACAACAGTTAAGGCAGTGTAAACTAAATCAACATATGAATACCTATTCAGTGCTTTATGATCTCTTCTTTGTCTATCCCTAGCCAATTGGTAGTCTTCAAATCCTTTAACCGTTGACCCATCCAAGTAATTAGCCTCATCATGTTCGGGTCAATCAAGTTGGTCAGGCCTTCATCATCCACCTTATCTTGGGGTTGTTCCACTTGATGGCCTCCAGTAGAAAACCCACTAGGTTGTCCAGGGATTGATAGGCTCCACCTCAAACTTATACTCCAGTGAACCAACAATTGGTCTAGCAAGTGCATCATTACTTGAATATGTCACATTCTTACAAGGAAATGTTAATTCATCAAAAACTACATCTCTACTTATAAGAATTTTGAACCCATTAACTTATTTATCCCACAATTTGTAACCTTTCACCCCCATGTTGTTGTTGGTAACCTAACATAATGCAATTTATAGACCTGGGGTCAAGTTTACCATCCTTGGTGTGAGCATAAGTTACACACCCAAAAATTCTTAAGTGGGACAAGTCAGGCTTAGAGCCACTTCAGACTTCCATAGGGTATTGGAAGTCAATGGATCTATTGGGGCTTCTATTCAAATAGCCCCCCCCCCCAAAAAGGATTTAGGCAAACTAGAAGTATATAAAAGACTTCGTACTTTTTCCAAAAGTGTTATGTTTATCCTCTCAGCAGCCCCATTTTGCTGAGGGGTTTTAAACAGCTCTATGCCTCAAAATACCATTTTCTTTACAAAACATATCAACTAGTACTTACAAAACCAAGACCATTATCATCCCTAAAAACTTTAATTATTTTATTCACTTGTTTCTCCTCCAAAATTTCTACTCTTTGATTTCTAGAAAAAGTTAATTCTTTTGTTTTTAATAAAAAATTCCAAACCCTCCTACTAAAATCATCTACTATAGACATAAAGTATTTAAAGTTGTCAAGAGATTCATACCTTTCAGGACCCTACATGTCAGCATGAACATACTCAGTAGTTTGAGGCCTGGTTTACACCAGCCTTAAACTTTTGCATGTGTTGTTTTGCCATAACACAACTTACAAAAGGTTAAATCACAAATTAAATCCTTACCAAAGCAGCCTTGTTTTCTTAGCAAAGTGAACCCTTGCTGGCTTATATGCCCAAGCTTAAGGTGCCATTTCTGAGTAGCTACGATCTTAGAATCGAACACAATATTAGATAAACAAGACATATGACTACCATTAAGCACATATTCCACATCACACTTAGTACTAGAAAACAAAAGCTTAGAGTTTCTATATACATGAATATTACCCTTAGACACTTCAGACACATAGCCAAGATCATCAAAAGCACCCAAATAAATCAAATTCCTTTCCAGATCAGGTATATATCTAACATTTTTTAATCTAATTTTTTTTACCATCATACATCTTATGTTTTATCTTACCAATACCTTTCACATCACATGTTTGATCATTTTCCATATAGACAGTTTAATTACAAGTTTTAACTAAACCATGAAATAAATAAAGTTTGGCGCGTATGTGAAAAGTACAACCAGAATCGAGTATCTAGCTAACATGACTAGACTTATCAATGACATCCAGTACTTCACATACATCATCATCAATATTAGGCATGCATTCTACGTTATATTCATTAACACCAGCAAATAGTTTATTCTTAAGCTTAAAATAATTTCTCTTTAAATGTCCAACATTACCACAGTGATAACATTTACGAGTCTATTTTGACTTATTCTTCCTATTATTATATGTTTATTGTTCTTATTCGCATTAGGGGTCATGCGCAGTATCTGTTCTTGGTTTTATAAGCAAATTAGAACCAGTTCTTCTACTCAATTTTATTTCATTTTCTCTTGTTTTTAAAGCAACAATGACTTGATCATAAGTAGGGACAATACTAGCATATTTAAGCACATCTTTTGCTACTTTATAAGATTCAGGAATGAAGTTCAAAATAATCATGCAGTTACTCATATCATCTAAGGCTTAGGGGGGGGGGGGGGTACCATTTAACATAAGGATAATTTTTAAAAACTCATCAATGTTATCATCCAAAAATTTACTTGCATCTATTTTGCAATTAAAGAGAGATCTTTTCAAGAAAGCCAAGATGGGTAAAGATTTAGTAGAGTATAGAGAATCTAACTTACCCTAGAGATCAAGTGCATTATCGGGTCTATCTACCTTTCTTATTACCGAATCAAAGAGATTAAGGAACAATATAACAAAAGCCTCTTCATTTATTTCACTAGATCTGTCCAGAAGATAATTAGGCCATAGTTTAATGTCCTCAAACAGCGCATATTTGACCTTGTGATGAGATAGCAATGCATTCATCTTTTTTTTCCAAACACCAAAGTCAATTTTTCCCTCGTAGATTGACATCTCATTAGGAGTTTTAGGCATATGGTTAGTACTCACGAAAAAAGAATTATATGGCTAACGGTTTTGAGAAGCACTTCAAAGTAATAAAATACTTTCAAAATCACGAGTTTATAAAGCCACCAGATCTCGGAAGCAAAGAGTCTCCAAATAGATCTAAAGATTTGAAAACCTTTTTGAAAGAACCTTTAAATATTTTTCCAAAACCTAGAAACACTAGCCGGAAACCCAAACAAATTTTGAAAGAAATTAAATCGCTTGTTAGATCTAGATCATCAAACCGTAGAAAGAGTAAAAAAAATACCACAAATTTGTAAGAGATTAGATCTAGCTTTGATACCACTGTTGTAAAAACGTGTTAGTTTGAGAAAGAGTTTCAAAAGATTTTCAGAAAGAAGTAAGAACAGAATAGTAAAGAACACATGATATATCGTGGTTGGACAAAAAATGTCTACGTCCATGTTTCGCCTCCAATGAGAGAGTATCGATCCACTATAACCACCACCGTTTACAGATTACACTTGTTACTCAGCGATATTTAAAGAACCAACCAAAACCCTCAAGCTATCACTAATCTATCAACCCAACAACCAACTACGTTGGCTATTCTAAATATGAATCAAGTTGATTTGTGTTATACAAAGATTATACTAGCTATTACAATGGGTTTCACACTTTGAATCTATCTAAAAGATCAAACCTTATGTTTGTATATGAAAGGCGAGAGAGAAGACTGAAAAATGAGAGAACAAGAGAAAATGAAGTAAGTTCCTGAAGAAAAGCTGCTTTTATATGGGGGTGGGTAAGGTTTAGATCTGAGTCGTGCATCTCTTTCTTGATCAACAGGTCTTGTTTACCCCGAGTTACTAATTAAAACGATGTCGTTTCACAAGTCCAATAAGTAGTCAAACCCGTTATACCAAATATTTGACTAAGTGAAATATGCTAAGTCACACTTCACACACACACACACATATATATATAGTACAACACATCTCAATAAAACGATACCGCTCCATATAAGTACGAGACCAATTATATGAGTCAAAAATCATCTCTAACAACTTACATATCTTATACAAACACTTCACATAATTAAATTTCAATAAATATTAATTAAGAATAAGCAAGTGGAAAGATTCCTTTTAGCAAATCTCATTTTTTTTATTCTTACCATTTTGTAATCAAGCCGTTGTTACTTAGTTGATTAATATATTAATAGCATTCACACATGAATCTGACATTAAGGTTCCATAAACTAACACTACGTCACTTGCAGATATATATAGTTTATTAATGCTCCGAACCTTAGCCGCGTAAGCAGGCTTAAGTAACTATAAAAAATAGATTATTTTTTTCTAAAGTATTGTCGAGGTGCATTGAATTATACATTCATACCCGTAGTACGATGTTGATGCGTGGAGCTATCCTAATTAGGCTTTTTGTTTAATGGAAAACCAACGTGAACTTTCGCTAGCTTGAGCAGGTTTCCACATAAGTATCCACTTATTTGTTTCAAACATTTTGTTTGTTTGCATGTCGTAAGTTTTGGAACATTACATTAAGTGACGTGTAAATAGTACAAATATACAGTGTTGAATCTTTAGAAGTATCATTTGATCAAAATTCAGAATCTTATTATAACAATTATAGTGGAAATGACTCTTCAATACTCCTTAAAGGCTGAAAGGCTGAGGAGGTCTCATCTGTTGAAATATACTGAAAAAATTGAATTCTAAACGGTTACGGCAAAAATATATATATATAATAACATAAATGTGAAAATTTTGTGATCTCAAAGATTTTTTGTTGTGCTTTCTGATTAAAGGTAAAGTCATCATTGATTACTTCCCAGAACAGAGAGACTAACATACTCCACCAAACATCCTCCACCGCCCCCAAACATGAAACACCCCCCACCCAACAACCACTAATCCTGCTTAAGCCCAAGTTTGCTATATTATTCCATTCTCCATACAAATATATAGTTTTATGCCGACAAAAGCTTCCCTTATAGTGTTTTAACACACTCTCATATTTGACTAGTTTCTATTTTGTTCAAATATTTGACTATTGAATTTTGAGAACGCAAACAGTTAGCCGCATATGTAACACCTTTGCACTTTAAAATGATATATGCTTGTGAAGACATGAATGGTAACGTAACAAGCCTTTTTGGCTGGGTGACTGATAAAAATATCTAATAAATAATAAATTAAACATTAAATGTTTGAACTTCATGGATATATTCATTAATAGACAAAAAACAAAAAATAAAAATCTTCAATACTTACAAATCAGATTTTGACGGATAAAAATTCGTAAACCTTTTATGAAGTAAATTATAATATAGGTATCCTCAACAACCTCTCAGTAAGGAATTTAGCGACCATTTAAGGCCCGTAAATTGGTTGTCAAAGACAGGTTTATACATGATCTTTCGTGGTTGTCAAAATTTGGCTGCTATTGTATGTTCGTTAGAGAGATTTTTTTCGACCACACATTATCACTACCAACCACCACCTTTAAAAACCACCTGATAGACAGACGTCACGGACTTAACATTTGTTGACCACTTGGTGGTCGGTATGAGTTTATTTAATTAGCGACCACTTGATGATCTTTACCGACCCATTTAAGTTGTTGGTAAAAGTTTATTGAATTAGCGACCACTTGGTGGTCTTTACAGACTAATACGTTGTCGCTAAAAGTTACCTTATCTACCGACCACTTTGCGGTCGCTAAATGTTACCTTATCTAGCGACCAATTTGCGGTCGCTAAAGGTTACCTTATCTAGCGACCATATGTGGGTCGTTATACGATTTTTATTTTTATATTTCAGAAAATACATTACGCAAATAGAATTAAATAGCCGCAGAAAAATATTACAAACCAAATGAAATAGTCAGAAAAAATTACAAAAAGAGAAAAAATAAAACGTAAATAGTCGAATAAAAATAAATTACAAATTTAAAATAGTCGAATACATATTGAATAAAATGAAGACGTGTTAATACAAATAAATCGCAGATTAGATCAAGGGGATGTAGTTCGATCCGGGATTAAGTCTCATTAGGATCAGACTCATCACTAAGTGATCATCGTGTACGTGGATTACTCGGCTGACATGTCGACTGGAGCAATGGTAAAGATATTTAATGATGACTTGACTACATATATGGCCTAGCCAATTTATTTTCTCACCCATCTGCATAAACCCTAGAGATCTAAGGGTGTTTCTCCAATATTGATAGTGGAATCCAGGATCGATCCTCAAGATCGGGCTGCTTGGAGGGCATACTCATTGAGGTACCCGATTACCATTTCCTATCTTGCGACCATCAATCTTGGAATCACATACATTTCTGGATCCTAGGTCTATCTTTGGATCTGACTAGGAACTAGCGGTCTAACTACTGGGTCCCAACTCTTTCGCGCAAGGCCTATATGGTCATTTGCAACCTCGATCGCCGTTAAAATCAGATCTCATCGTGTCAATGACGGTGTGGATGAAGTCTCCGACGCATCACCCTAAGTCTCACCCGGCTGATCGAACCTCATCCTCAAATCAATCTGCTATAGAAATTCGATATAAATGTAAGTCAAAAATAATATTTATTGAACTATAAGTGAATCCAAACTTACATCGCACTAATGGAAGTGCTTATTTCTCTAATCATCTAACTTCCTGAACTCAGTTTTGCTATAATATTCCACTATCCGAGGATTATTCTTCCTCCAGCTGAGGGTGTGGTATAAGAGCGTCATATGCCCATGTCTCTTGGGATAAAATCTTCGCGATCCTCCACAACGTCCTATAAGACAACAAATCACGATATGATATATGAAAATAATTTTTTTTGCAAATCAAACAATAAAAAATATAAACACATTACCTCCACCATCGTGTGACGTGACTGCAATAGGGTAGCAGAGCCATGACCACTTCATGGGCCCTAATTCTTTCTGCTTTTCTACCCTGCAACCGATCTACCTTGTTTTAAAATAAATATATTAATATCTATGTTAAGTATGAATAACTTGTTGGAAATTTACCTTAAATTTATTGTTATCCCGCATCTTTATCATCATCTCCCACTCTTCTGGTTTCATATTCTCAAAAATTTCACCTAAAGAGATCCACTTGTTTGTAGATGGTCCACTTTTGATCATTGTATATAACTAAACATATTTTGTGGATGATCTTTCTATATTTGTCCAGTCTAGTCCGTGTCTCATTCATCTACCGGAAAATAACGCTGCAAAAAAATGGAAAATAACCAAAAAAATATACAAACAAGGAACTTACTCCAAGGTTAGTCCAGATCTGGCACCTGTGACACTAGGGGGTGTGTTTCCACTTAAAATAATATTATCCCAGATTTTACCTACCACATATGCCACATAGTGCCCAACAGGGTTCCATGTGCCCTCAGCGGCACAAAAATCAATCGAGAGAATGCCCCCAATTTGTCCTTAGCCTTGTCAATCGATTGGAGAATGCTCTTTCCATGAAATTTTATAATTTATTTCACTGTAAGATAACCCAGGTTAAGTAAACAAATACATAATCCCGTTAAATAAATAAATAACCATTACATTTTGCCTTCGTTGTTACACCTTGAAATCAAACTAGTGGAACCCCGGAGTGGGTTTCGTTCCTCATCATCTCTGTCGTGTCCACGAGGCATGACATGGGCCATAATAATCTACCACTCAGGTATTCAAGGACTTAATGTTTAATATTTTAATTCCCAAAGACTAATTTTTTACTATTTTAAATCCTAGGGACTAATTTATAATAAATTTAAACACTATGGACTGATTTGGAAATATATTAAACACTAGGAGACTAATTTGTAAATATTGTAAACACTAGGGACTATTTTGTTAATATGTTAAACCCTAGGATCTAATTTGTTAATATTTTAAACATTATAGACTATTTGTTTATATTTTAAAATCTGGGGACTATTTTGTTAGTATTTTATACCTTAAGGACTAATTCATATATATTTTAAACTCTATGGCTTCAATTTTTAATATTTTAAATTGTAGGGCCTGAATTATTGGTATTTTAAACCCTAAGGGCTATTTTGTTAATATTGTAAACCATAAGGATTAATTTGTCAATAACCCTAAAGCCTTAATTGTTAAAAATATCCTAAGACTAATTTGTAAACATTTTAAACCCAGGCACAAATTTGTAAATATCTTAAAATCTTGGACTTAAATTATTAATATTCTAAAACTTACGGACTATTAGTAGTTATAACCCAAAAAATGCACTTTAGGTCCCTTATAATTTCAAAAGTTACATTATTAGTTCCTTAAATTAACAAAATTGCACTACAAGTCGTTATTTTTCTCAAAAAGAGATATTTTTATAATTCAAGGATGTTTTTTAGCATTTTTGCTTAATACAGTATCTATAGTGCAATTTTTGCATAACTTAGTAACCTATATAATACGAATATGGGACTAAATATCCCTAAGATATGCAAAAATTGCACCATGGTCCCTATATTATTCAAAAATTTGCTACAAGTCCCTAAGTTATGCAAATATTACACTATGGTCCCCATATTATACAAAAATAGGTTATGAGTCCCTGAATAATGCAAAAATTGCACTATGATCCCTATATTATGTGAAAATAGGCTACATGTCCTTGAATTATGCAAAAATTGCACAATGGTCCCCAAATTATGTGAAAATGGGTTATAGGTCCCTCAGTTATGCAAAAATTGCACTATGGTCCTCATATGATGCGAAAAGAACACTAAGTTCATATATAACTCAAAAATTACTTTTAAGTCACTTAATATTTTGAAAATAGCATTTTTAATACCTATAATTCACAAAATTACATATGTGGTCCTTATATAACTCGTAAATTGCATTTGTATCCCCTAAAAAACTCAAGAATTACATATGTAGTCCCTATAACTTTTGAAATTATCCTATTAGTCCCTAAATTCAAATATAAATCACAAGCACAATATAATTTCCTACTTTTTAAAAAATTAAACAAAATAAATAAATAAAAGGGAATCTTCATAAATATATACACACTAGCATAAGATTTGAACTAATTAGATACATACACGCACACAATTATATATATATAATTAAAAAGGGTTAAAGAATTACATATCAATGGGGAGGATAAAATTATATGGTGGAGGAGGCAAAATCAATCGATGACGGGGGAGTAATCGGCGCAGAGGTGCAGAACGATGCTACTCGAAGAGATGGGGGTGAGAAGTAGGTATATGAAGTTTAAACCCTTTATGAAATATATAATATTTGAAATATCTAACGACCATTTTGTGGTCACTAGATAAATGTTGCTAAAGTGTATTGATGAAATTGGACGAGTAAATCCGGACCACCAATAAATTGGGTGGGTATTTTACTAATCATGTAAGTGGTCAGTAAAGGTTGAGAACTCGAGCGACCAATTGGTGGTTGGTAAAGATTAAGTAAATGGTCACTTCAGTATGTTGCTAATATTGAACGTGAAAATTTGAAACACCAATATTTTAGGTGGGTAATTTAGCGGTCACGCAATTCGTCGGTAAGTATTTTGACCTCTATTAACCCATTAATGATCGCTAAAGACTTTGTAGGTGGTTAGTAAGAATCTGCTACAATTTTTTATGTTTTTGTTTAAACAAAATTAACGATCAACAATGTATATTAGTCACTAATGTATATGTTCTTTTTTTTTTTTTTTTTTTTTTTTTTTTTGAATACATATGAGAGCCACTTAGGACTCGGGAATCATTTTGATTCCGATAAGATTCGATCCCAGGACCTCTCGGTCTCTGCAGAGTAGCCTAACCACTAGGCCAACTATCAATCTTACTAATGTATATGTTCTAGTGGCTATCTTCGACGATTGCTCGAAAGTTAATTTGAAATGTTGTCTTATTTACATTAAAATTGAGAGTAAATACATCGAATGTCCCCTGTACTATAGGCAAATTGAAAACTCACCCCTACAATATTTTTTTATACTAGTTGCCCCCCACTTTTTGTTTTTGTGACTCCTTACCCCTAATTAACGAAAACCGTTAAAAATGGCCATTAGTTTGTCATTTGCGCGATTTTTTATTTATTAAAAAACCAATTTTCTGATTTAATAAACTTTACCCAATTATTAACAATGGTAAAAGTGGTACTTCATAATCACCTAACCTATATATACACAAAATTAAAACAAAAAAAATCCAAACATAATCCAAAAATCTTCATCCAAGTGGGGGAAATGAAGAACCCTAAAATTTGGGTTCTCCAAATCAAAATGCAAAAAGCTTTATCCAAAATCAGAAACTAATCGTGCATAAGTTCTTATGAATTTAAATTCGAGAAGACTATTGACTCTTCGAGCAATTTGGTCAACTACTTTTACGTTGTTGAGATAAATAGATCTGTATGGTCTATGAGCATGGCCATTTGAATCACATCCGAATAAATGTAGAAATATTACTATGTTATCTTGGTGAAGAATTTTCTTTAGCTTTTCATTTTTTCTGAACTTTTGTTAGGGTTTTGAATTGATCATAAGCCTACTCGTCTAAAAAAGATGCATCCGTATAAACCATTGGGACTAGCTCAATGGCCAGGACCTTGTCTCTAATCTAGGAGGTACAGGGTTTGAATCCCCTCAGCCTTGTTATTTCTTGAGCCTTTAAAGGGGGTAAGCAAGAGGTGCAAGGTTCGAGTCCCTCGCTGAACATAGGTAACCTAGTTCTGATTAAGTGGGAGTATGCATGAGGAGGCGTGTATATTTTCCTATAAGAATAGTCGTGGTGCGCGTAAACTGGCCCGGACACCCATACATCAAAAAAAAGATGCATCTGTATAAATACACATGGAGTAAAATTAATTGCACCATTGGTCCAGGGCTACTGAAAGCAAATGTGTGATGGCTTTGATTAAATACTGAATCAAATTCAACTGGGTTTACTTTCCACCCTAGAAACATTCATTAATTTAATTTAGACCCATAAATATATAATTTTATTAAAATCGTACCTTTAGTTACAACACTTGGATCTTCATAAAACCCAGCTATTAAAGCGACATGACCAGATCTTGATTCAGTAGGGAGTCTTGCTCATGAAGCTCATTTCCCCCATTATTGTTGTCAAGCTCATTTCTTTCTGGAGTATACGATCCAATTCCATAACCACATAGCTCATAGTGGATCTTCTCTCACTTGATGGGTCCACACACCCCCTATTACATGTATATACTCTTCCATTCCTTTCTTTGTGAAACTATTACCCAACCTTTGATCAATTATCTCAGATATGTTACCAGACTCTTGATAATTTTACACCTGCAAACTCATAAAATTCAATTCCGTGAGTATTTTTTGAGTAATAACTTGTTGCTAAAGAGTATTTGTATTCGTTAGGTCTTTACTCATTACCCATTCAACTAGGTTTAGAGTCTGATTTGAAGATAGCAAATTGACAGCTTCTTTACCGCGTACTAACTCCAAAGGAACACTCCAAAACTATAAACGTTACAGTCGATGGATTCGCTTGATGAAGAAGTTAATGGTAATTTAGGGGCTTTGAATGGAAATGGAGGTCGCGGAGGATCGCTGCTGACGATGGAGAATAACAGAGAGACGTGTTGGGCCTTGAACGGAAATGTGCGGTAGGGCGGCGATCTTCTGTGTTTAAACAATGGTGATGAACGGAGTTGGTAGGCGTCGATGTCTATTTGCTAATTTTTGTTTTTGTTTTGTTTTTGTTTTGTTTTAATTTTGTTTTATTTTTGGATTAATTTTATTTTAATTTTGTGTATATATATGTTAGAGAATTATGAAGTACCGCTTTTGCCCTTATTAATTATTGGGTTTTGTTTATTAAATAAAATTAGCTTTTCAAAAAAAAAAATTACACACATGACCAACTAACGACCATTGTTAACGGTTTCCGTTAAAAAAGGTAAGTTACGAAAACAAAAAATAGAGGACAACTAATATCAAAAGATATTGTGAAGAATAAATTGTTAATCTGCCTATATAATATGTATAAGAGTAATGCTGGATATCACCTCAAATCATATCACTCTTTTATCGTTTTCTACGTGGACCAATCATAAAGGAGAAAAAAAAAAAAAATCAGGAAAGAGAAATCATATGATTGGTCAATTTATAATCCACCTAAGAGGCAATAAAAGAGTAATATTATTTAAGGTGATATCTAACATTACTCCATGTATAAGGGAGGGGTATTTAATGTATTTACTTTAAAATTGATTATGAACTTTTTTTTCTTGGCATTTTTCTTTTTTTATCTCATATGCACGGCACAATTCATTATATAATTTATGAATCCAAGTTGGGATTTTTACGTTACTATATTCATATTGACCTTGAATGGCTTTTGAAGGTATGAAATGGTTTGATCACTTATTCTAATGTTTCCATCAGATAGATATAGTTATATGCGTCCGTCGCAAAAAAAGAAAAAAAGAAAAAAAGAAAAAAGATATAGTTATATGCGGAGAAACACGGACGTTTTTAGCTAGCTATTAGGTAATTTCCAGTGGAATATATTTGTGAAGATTCATTGTTTGCAGACAACTTCACTCCTTGTGACGTAATTCACAGATTTAAAAAAAGGGAATAAGTAGAAAGATTCCTTAAGGAATCTCTTATTTAATTAACCAAAAAGAAATCTCCCAGCTCATCGCTTTCATAGGGTGTCAAATGATTAAGTTTTCAGCTACGAAATAGAAAAAGGGCAATTATAAAGAAAGGCTTTCCACTAAAAACAACTTTAGAAGCCAACTAAACATAGTGAAAAGACCAATTACCCCTCCCTTCTTCTTATCTGTTCACAATATTTTTTATTTATCCCAAAACAATACCCTATTAAAATTTCAGAAAATCAATTCATTCTTTGTATTTGTTCTCTTTCTTCTGTTTCAATTTTTCCTCATTCCGCTCTCTTTCCACAAGAAAACCGTCGTCGTCCAAGTGAACCATTCCACTTGCAAAAGAGAACCGTCGTCCTAGTGTATCATTCTCCCTTGTAGAAGACAACCGACACACCTAGTATCGCACCTTCGTGGCTCTCTCATGTACAAAAAAACCGCACCTAGTCGGTCGGATAGGAACAAATTAAAAAAAAAAATCTCTTCCGATCTCACCTTCTGCAGCAACCAAATCTCTTCAGATCTCACCTTCTGCACCAACCAAATTTCTTCAGATCTCGCCACCTTGCCGCCTGCGCAGGAAACCGCCGTCCCCTGCACCAATCTCCACCATCTTTAAACCCACAAGTGAAGAACCCATATTAAGGTAAAAATGTACCATTCCCACTGTT
Organism: Nemophila menziesii; assembly: GCA_029959085.1. Lineage (NCBI taxonomy): Eukaryota > Viridiplantae > Streptophyta > Magnoliopsida > Boraginales > Hydrophyllaceae > Nemophila > Nemophila menziesii. The sequence goes on from JARWIR010000005.1 coordinate 30,055,919, forward strand.
TCACTGAAATTGTCCACTTACTAAAAATAATGTTTCAAATATATTGTCCACTTAGGAGTTCAAGACACTTTTTTTCCTACTTTTTCCTTTATTACCCTTATTAAAATATTAAAATTTATATTTTCGATACACATTTAAGATATCAAGATACTTTATTAGGGGTATTTTTGTAATGGTGAACGCATTTATTATGTTTCTTAATATATGTGAAAAGCTAAGTGGACAAATTTAGTGGAACAGAGGGAGTATTGTTTTTTGTTCCAATAAAATTGTGAAGAGTTTTGCTTTTTGTTTTAGATTCAATGTGAGTGTGAACATGTTTACTTTGTCTTTTCTTTTTTTGTATGAGATAAGTGATGCGTGTGAAAATTTCTATTTGTTTTTTTTTTTCAGCGAGAAGAGATTACTAATTGTATTTTGCTACACAGTGTGTGAAGAGATTTTAATTATTTTTGTTCCACAAGTGTGAAGAGCTTTCATTTTGTTTTTTTCTCCAATGAAGAATTCTGAATTTGAAGAAGAAATTTAATTATGTTTCATTTGTTTTTTTCTAATTTTTATATTGATTCGGCTGAACTGGATTTTTTTAGAAAAAATTTATTTGGCACAAGCACTGGAGATGGTCTTTATACTCTTAACGGTACACAACAACGACTGGAATGTGAAGAGATTTCTTTTTGTTTTTTATCCAATGTGAGTGTAAAGAGTTTTCTATATTGAATTGGGTATGTACCAACTACCGGCGATGGCACGAATGTGAATTAGATCTTAACCTTTTTTATATCTACACTCCTTACCTATACTTTGAAATGGGTCTTGACTAGACTTAAACGAACTCGAATGCACACCTTTGTTGTTGTTTCGAGATTTGTACATACCAACCTTGGTATGTACCAAGTGGACCTTATAACATGACTTTATAACACCCTTTGTTGTTTTGAGATTGATACGTATCAACCTTGGAACATACCAAGTAGACTTTATAACATGACTTACTATTGTTTCGAGATGGGTACGTACCGACTTTGGTACGTACCAAAAAACGGATCTGGAACCCAAATAAAAAAACTAATTAATTTAATAGCAAGGGTATATATGTAAGTTCGTCCAACCAGATTGTCAACTAAGACCTTTTTTAGTATTAGTAAGGGAATAGGCCTTAAAAAATGAGTTTTGAGTTAGTTGGGCTCAAATTAGTAATTTCCAACCAGTTGGGATTAGCTCACTGGCAAGGGCCTTGGTCATCCAATCTAGTGGTGCAGGTTCAAACCGAGTCAATGACTCCAAACTTAAAGTGGCTCTCCTATGTAACAAAAGAAAAAAATTCTCAATAGAAAACTGTACAAGAATTCAAGTAATATAAATAACTATTTATCCTGATATTTTAAAACTACGCCATTTAGCTAATTAAAGGCATGTTAAAAGTGTTTATTTCAGAGTAAAATAATTCTTTTTGAATTATATTGAAATATTTGAAAAAATTATAAAAATAATTTGAAATCTAAAATCACTTCAAGTGCTTCTCCTAAAAGTATTTTTAAGGGTCTAAAACACTCTTAAAATTCTAAAAGTATTTATAAGTGCTTTTCTAAAAAAAAACACTTCTAAGCGGGTATTAAGGCGTTCTTAAGTTGCAAAATGACAAAAAAAAAAATGCTTGAAATTTTTTGGATGACCTTTTAGGAACCATGTTGATTATTGGGTCACCTAAACCGTCGATTAATCCGATTTTTTCCGCTATATAGTCGTATTTCAATACAATTTTTTTCACAAAGATATACCGGACCAAAAAAATTACAGGTCATAAAAAATTATATTCTGCAATCCATTTGTTTAGACCTATCCGTTAACCCAGTAAGATATATTTTGAAATTTCATTTATTATCGATATTGATTTTTTTTCATCAAAACAATACTCAAAGTTAAAATGAAACAAGATGAATTCAAAATTAGTTTTATATTTTGAAGAAGAAATTGTGTATCCGTGTTGTTTTTTCTATTCTCTATAGAGTTTAAGTTGTGTTTCTATTTGTTTATATGTCCACTATTATTAAATTAGTACAACCGTTATACGTTACACTTGCTCTAAACATGTAAAAAATTGTAGTTAACTCGTATTAATGATTAGATAGCTTCAACTGGTTTTAACTTATAAAAAATTATGTGTTGACATATATCACCTCGTCAATACAATATCAATATGTAGAATATAATTAATATAGTTTTTATAATTGAAATACATTTGAAATCGCCTAGGAACAAACCGTCTAAAATCCTATTATCGGGCCACCTAACCGATTAATCTCTTAAAGATGGTCTGTCGGAATCATGACATAATCCCGATCGTTTTGTAATGAATTTAACACAAGTTTTTACCGTACGCAATAATAGTTATTGATTAAAGGAATTGATTCCTTGAATCTTGGCAAGACTTAATGATTATGGTATTTATCTACATAATATAAAGTTTGATCCTTGAATAAGTTACAAAATAGATACCATAATGAGTTATGATAATGAAAATCTATCTCATAAAACTTAATCTAAACTTGTTCTCAGTCGTAGGATATTCAAGTTAGGATAGCGATGATCCGGATAGATTAATATGTAGCTAACGAGTATTTATTGGATGAATATCGTTAGTTCTCATTTACCGAGTTAGGTGCATAAATAATTCATATAGAGATGTGATTATCGAACCGACTAAAGCTAGAGATTTCTAATAGTTAATTACCTTGAATTGTCAAGTGGGTTAATCTCCATAAGGAATTATATGCTTGTAATCCTATGACCTGGGATCATCGTTATAGTTGTGTTTTGCTTGTTGTTTTTAGATATTGGACTACTAGTGTGTCAAAATGCCAGTCGAAAGAATATTGGACATAACTAAGTATATTTGTTCCTAGAGATAAATCAAGATGGAATCTACCAACTCTAGGTAAATAATTTGAGCTCTACGATGTCATAGTATTATATCAATAGTATCAAATCCTTGGCCAAGGTGATAAAATGAATGAAGAAATGATTTTATTTGGGCATTCGTTAATCGTTGATAGTAGATGTGTAACGTACTTTATTATCTAATAAGATTTAACAGTTTTTACCATATCCCAAGATAATCTGGAGATGTAGAGATAGAGGGAGTACGTGCATGATCTTTCACCAAATTTTTTGTGAAGAGTTACTTCACGTTATCAGACTGTTGAGGAGTATTGTTAGATGCCAACCTTGATTAGTACTTAATTGGAGATACCGGCTTAATGGTGAACCTACATAGTCGTACACTTACGAGTGCATTAATCTTGTTTAATATTATTAGTTATATTTATTACTGGATAATAAATAATAATTAATAATTAATAATTAATAATTAACTTGAAATATTAGTATGTTAATTTGCTAGCTCAAATTAATATACTATTGCACTGGGGTCAAACTAAAGAGAGAGAAAACTTAGACGTGGATAGTCAAATTCCTAGCCCAAGATGTTAAAGACCAAATCTATATGATAATAGAGGACTATTAGTGGATTGAGAGACTGGAGAGAGGGTAAGAAAAAGAACTGTATAATCTGAAAAACTATTTTCTAACCTTATTGCCCAATCTGGTGAACAGTGCGTAAAATCTTCATGTTTTTGAAACTAAGATCCTTCTCGATTCGATTTGAAAAATCCTAAGGTATGAAATACAATTCATATATTAATCTTAATCGCACTAGATCGGTTTTTAGGATTGCAATAAATTTGTCTTTTAAACTTACGAATCTGCTTATCATGCCATTTCTTGGTTTTCTCTTTATTAAGTTTTGCATTCTCATAGGAATGAAAGCGGAACTCATCAAGTTCCTACCTAAGTTTTTCGATTATTCAATAGTACACTCGTGTAATCTGCTTTCACTCATTCCTCTTTTATTGGATGGGTCATCCCGTGATTATTTGCATTGGAGACAAAGTTCTTGACCGAATTCAGGGGACCTCGGTGGTCCTTTCACGCCCCAAATCGACCACATTGTTTGATGCACAATAATATTCAACTATACTCTCCATAGGCTCATATATTTCAAAAGTTTTTTTCATTTTGACAAACACTTGGTGAGCCACAAGTTTATCCCAAGCTTTTTCTGATTTAGCCTTTAATTTGTCCTCCATGCCATTAAAAAGCCTTGATTTAGACTCCAAAGATAAATTAAATTCACCTAGGTTGGAAATTTCTTACAAAATTTCCCAAATTTAGCTTCGTAAAACTCACCCACTTGAAGTCCTTTCAGCTGAGAGGAGGTAGCTTCTGCTACCGAAGTGGCTCCACCCATTCTGGTCAGCTGCTACCCTGATGGAGCTTTAACTTCAACACACCCCAATGGTGGGCCCTCTGTATCCTCCTCTTCAATGGTAGACAAACTAGGGTTTATTTTCCCCAAACCCCTTTTCAAACGCTAGTTTCTTCAATCATTTGATGCTCCATGAAGACAAACAACCAGTAAGCTATGTGGTAGTGTTAGGCAACTCATGCTTGTGAGAGACCGGGTATCCAGGTTTTCCCAAGAAGTGAGGTTCTTGGGGTCTAATGGCTTCTTGGTGGCGGAATCAAGGCAAAGTTTTTTGGTTTCTCTTGGGTCCACATTAACCGATGAAAATCCTCGAATATGATGTGATTGTGGTTAAAATGAGGAAAAACGATGAGATGGGCGCCAAATTAAAGTAATTTAGGAGGAAACACTCTTATCCCTCTATATCTTCTCAACCACCCTTTTCAAGAAACTACATTATATTAGCACGTAACCGATTAAATTACGTGTCATAAGACGGATTTTGGAAAAAATATTATTGACTACTCGCATACCAGAAGCAATATATGTTGCAATATCACTTTTTCACTTTAGGGTTTCCTTGTTTGGAAATTCGATTTTGTTGTTGTCGTTGTATGAGTTAAAATTTGATTTGTATAGAACCCGTTTGTAAAAGCAATCTGAATTCACTCAAAACACCTGAGAAGGAAAAATCTTATATGCAAACTTGGGAAAGATTTATACCTTTGTTAGAAACTTTGAACGTTGAGGTTAAGTCTTTAACCTCTATTTCACTATGTTTCTCATAATCTTGAGCAATTTCAACTAAAAACTCTTCATTCTTATTAGATATTAAATGGTCTGCCCTCATCATCTACACATACACCATCTTATCATCTTTCCCGTAAAGTCCTCAATGTATGAGAATTTTTCGAAGAAAAAATCGTACTGTGATTTTTCTTCAGTTTCTCAAATTTCGGATCTTTATGGAAATTATCAAGAATGAGTTGTCAAAACAACATTAACTGCATGTTCTCCATTTGTCACAACATGACATGTTCTTGCTTTAAGGTTATCAATGGAAAATTTGTCTATACGCGAAACATGATGAATAACTTTGCAAGATCATGATCATGGACAAGATTAAATTAGTTGTCGCATTTTCACGTACTACAGACTCTAGAGTTTTAGTTGTCCCACCATGTACAAAACCTTGAGAAATTCAAATATATGAGATTGGATGTTTATTTATGAGATAAGTGCATCAACGTCATCTTTCACCTTCTCTTCCCTTTTTCCTTTACTCGATTTGAATATAGAGGAAAACCGGTTTGACTCGGATATGTGCGTGTCTTGAGTAGTATATTTCTCACCTAAACAACTTAAATCAATCGCCACAATGAATGAAAATGCTAAAACACGATAAACATCTAAATCAATCTGGTCCCTCTTTTGCTAATAGGGAGTCCACTATATCAAGACCACGATCTTTGAATTCAACATTAGTGTGTGGTTTGGTGCATCTAACATCTTCTTCACTTTGAATTGTGTGCTTTCATTTATGTCGAGATTTATAGAAAAGAATATGAGAAAATATGTTTTGTATTTAATGAATTGATGATATTAAAGTGAGCTACATAGCAATATATATACTAGGACTAAGCTTAGAGAGCAAGCAGTCTAAAATAACTATGGTATATAATATCTCTAACTAAGGTAAATAATATCTCTAACTAAGGTAATAATAAATCTAATATATGCTTATATATAATCTAACACCCCCCCCCCCTCAAACTCAAGGTGGTGAGAATGACACTAGCTTGAGTTTGGAAATCAAATCCATAAGACGACCTGGAGGATGAGCTTTGGTGAAGATATCAGCTAACTGGTCAGCGGAAGGTGTGTACTGAAGTCTTGTTGTACCTTGAGCAACATGTTGATGAATGAAATGACAATCACACTCAATATGACGAGTACACTCATGAAAAACATTATTATGCACAATTTGGATAGCACTTTGATTATCACAATGAAGAACCATGCTAGTAGCTTGAGGAACACCCATATCAGAAAGGAGCAAGCGAAGCCATATCACCTCCTAAGTAGCGTCAGCAAGTGCACGATATCCAGCTTCGGTACTAGAACGAGCTACAATTGTTTGCTTTTTACTTCTCCATGAGAGGAGATAATCGCCTAACTGAAAGAAATACCCATTTGTTGAACGACGATCAGTGGGATCACTAGCCCAGTCTGCATCTGAATAACCATGTAAAATGAGTGAAGCGCTCGCGGAGAAAAATAAACTGTGAAATAAAGTTTCCTTCAACTAGTGCAAAAGACGGAGGACGGCTGCATAATGAGTGGAGCGAGGAGAAGACATAAACTGGCTAACTAAGTGGGCAACATAAGAAATATCATGCCGAGTGACTGGGATATATATATAAGACTATCAACCAATTGACGATATAAATATGGATCCTCAAGGGGAGTGTCGTCCATCGGTGTTAGACGTAAAGTAGGATCAAGAGGAGTAAACGTTGTCTTACTATCAGTGAGTCCAGCACGATCAATAAGATCTGACGAGTACTTAGCCTGAGAGAGATAATAGCCATATGAACCCGAAGAAACCTCAATGCCAAGGAAATAATTGAGAATACCAAGATCCTTCATCTCAAAGTGTTGACCAAGAAATTTCTTGAGATCAGAATTACCCTTTGAAGCACACATGTAATAACCATATCATCTACATACAATAACAACAAGATTATACCAGCGGAAGAGAGACGAATGAAAAGAGCATAGTCATGTTCGCTTGAGATAAATCCAAAATCACCAATGACAGAGCTAAATTTAGAGAACCAGGCACGAGGGGCTTGTTTAAGACCATATAGAGCACGACGAAGTTTACACACCTTATGAGGAGGATGAGGATAATCTGGAGGAGGCTTCATAACACTTCTTTTATAAGATAACCGTTAAGAAATGCCTTCTTAACATCCCTTTGAAATAATTTCCATTTGCTGACAGCGGTAACAGCAACAAGGCTACGAACAGATATGAGGCGAGCAAATGGGGCAAATGTTACTTCATAGTCGAGGTCGTATTCTTAAGTAAACCCTTTTTCAACAAGACGAGCTTTACATCGCTCGATCGAACCATCAGACCGTGTTTTGATCTTATAAACCCATTTGCATCCCATAGCATGTTTTCCTGGAGGAAGATCAACCAAATCACATGTATGTTTGTCTTCTAATGCACACAATTCGTCTGTCATAGCTTTCTGCCATAAATTGTTAGAACTAGCTTCACGGTAACTTTGAGGCTCATGGAGAAATAAAATAGTAGAAAAATAATGATAAGCACAAAAATGTGCGGGAAGTTTTCTTACTCGAGGGGGTAGGTGATTTGGAGACTCAGAATCTGGTACAGGATCTTCAACTGGAGGAGATGACTCGGGATGGGCCATATTAACAAAGGACCTTGGGAGCACTGTGGCGGGAGATGTGGGAGATCTTAATTCTGAATTTGAACTTGTGTCATTAGCATCACTAGGGAATAAATCAACGACCGGGTCTGTGAATAAACGTAAAGATAGAGTAAGAGGAAGGGAGAATGATGATAGGGATAAAACATTTTATTTTCCCATAAAATCACATGAAGTGATATACGCAAACGTTTTGAGATTGGATCCCAACACCGATAACCTTTATGTTCAATCCCATAACCTATAAAACAACATAGACGAGCTCGAGGTTCAATTTTAGTACGTTCATGAGGAGGAACCATGACAAAAAAAGCACAACCAAAGACGCGAAAGAGGTCATATATGGGTGGATTACCATGTAGACGTTCATATGGGGTAAGATTATCAATAATGAGAGAGGGTAAACGATTTCTGATATACACAGTTGTGAGGGCGGCTTCTCCCCAAAAACGTTCCGGGCATGAGGCAGAAATGAGAAATGTGCGAGTGGTGTCAAGGATATGTCGGTGTTTACGCTCAGTCTGTCCATTCTGTTGAGATGTGTATGGGCAAGATTGATGTGAGACAGTGCCATGTTGACGAAGAAGAGCGGTGAAGGTAGACAACTTATTCTCCATAACATTATCTATACGGAGAATCTTGATACGATGTGAAAATTGAGTGTAAATCATGGCAGTGAATTTTGAATAGATTTGAAAGAGATTTGACCGGTTTTTCATAAGGTATATCCATGTGAATCTAGAGTAGTCATCAACAAATATAACAAAGTAACGAGAACCCTCCATTGTTGGTGTGGGAGAGGGTCCTAAAATATCTTAGTGGATTAGTCAAAACATGCAGCTGATGTGGATTCACCATTCCTAAAGGATAAGGCTGGTTGTTTACCGAGTTGACACGATATACAATCGATCTTTTCAATTGGGACCTGACCTAGTGAACCTTTTGAGACTAACGGTTGAAGTTTACCTAATGAAGCGTGCCCTAATCTAGAGTGCCAAAGTTGAAGAGGTGATGAGGCTGATGATAGGATTGGTGGAATACCTGGAGCAGCGGTACGAGATTGGAGATAGAGGTTGGCAAGCTCAAAAAGTCGTCCTACTTTACGACCTGTCCCAAGAGTCTGTCCAGATTTAGGATCCTGCACACAACAACCGGAATTAGAGAAAGTGACGGTTAGACCAAGGTCACATAGTTGACCCACATAAATAAGATTTAATGAAACTTTAGGAACAAACATTGGAAAATGAAGCACTAGAAGTAGAAATTGACTCAATATGACTTATTGACATAGGTGTACCATCAGCACTATAAATGGGGGGAGCATGTGGTATAGTGTTTGCATTATTAACCAAATTATAATATGATGTCATATAATTTGAACAACCAAAATCGAAGAACCATGAATTCTTACCAGATTTTATAGAATTTATAACCGAAGGAGTGTGAGAAGATTAAGACATGACTTGCTTAAACATACTCTGAATATCAACAATTAAGATGTGTTAGATATTTGATGTAATGTTAGAATTTTTCGTATTACTGACATGATTTGGCACGGACGATCGACTCGGGCAATCATTGAGATAAGGACCTGGACAAGTTATATGACAAAATTTGCAAATACGAGTAGGACAGTTTAACAGATCATGACCATCTTTATGACAATACTTGCAATATTGATATGAAAATGAATGGGATGGAGTAGAAGTCATTGTTTTTCTAGAAGTATTTGTACAAAACAAGCTTACCGGAAAAGAATTTGAGAAAACAGACTACGGAAACAGAATCAGTGGATCGAAAAACCTCAAGAAGGGTGAAGTCCAAAAATCTTGTTTAGGTGATGTGGCAGTCAACGATGACCTAGCAGTCAACCCTGGAATGACGCTTACGTGGCGATATTGTAGCTGGTAGAAGGTGCGATGACATGGCACGACTTTTTCTTCCCTAGTTTTCTTCCCAGAAAATTAGCAGTAGCTCTAAAAGTTTGAGCGACGTGTGGTGGTGCGTGTGACGTTGTATGATAGTGACTTTTTTACCGGTAGAACCGTCTCAAAAAGTTTTTCGATTTGATATATTATTCGACTATATTTGGTGATCGAATGAAGAAGTTAAACACGAATTAAGATTCGACTATTCCGATAAAAAAAAATTGGACTAGTATTTGGTGATGAGATGATATGATGATAATGGCATGAGTTACAAGAATAGTGGCTTTGATACCATATCGAGATTTATAGAAAATAATATGAGAAAATGTGTTTTGTATTGAATGAATTGATGATATTAGAGTGAGCTACATAGCAATATATATACTAGGACTAAGCTTGGAGAAAAAGCAGTCTAAAATAATTATGGTAAATAATCTCTCTAACTAAGGTAAATAATATCTCTAACTAAGATAATAATGAATCTAATATATCCTTACATATATAATCTAACATTTTACAAAGAATAACCCTCAGGTAATACATGAATTACAATTTGGGCAACATAGCTTATGTTTATGTTTCTTTTGCAGTATCTTCTCAAGATATATTCCGATTACATCCGGACCCTTCGATTTAATCAACATCTTCAAATTCTACTTCTTGTAACTGGAAAAGTTATATAAATATTGGGGTTAAACTTTTATTTTTAAAAAGTTTTGAGTTAAGGGGTGTGTGTGGGGAGGGGGTGTGTGTGTGTGTATGGAAATAAAATCAAAGTTTTGGGGACTAATATCAATTTTTTAAAATTTATGAGTTAAGGTGGGAGGTGTTTGGAAACAAAAACAAAACAAAAGTATTTGGGTTAACTTTGATTTTTTAAAATCTATGGATCAGGTGGAAAGTGTGAAAAAAAAAATTAAAAGTTTTAAGAGTTAATTTTGGGTTTTTAAAACTTATGTTACAAAATAATAATTTATAACTTTTTTTACTTTTTCTTAATAATTTTATATTTTTGCTAGACTTTTTTTTTGAATTTTAAAACCATTTTATATATTAAAAATTGAACTTCCGTAGTTGACTAATGGAAAAATAGACTACAAAAGGTACTGTGAACAAAAAATAAAGTCCAGGGAATAAATAGGTATAGTTTTCAAATAGTTGAAAAACTGTCATTCGAGCCAAAAGTGTTTCTCTAACAATAAAATATCATTCTATATTAGGGCGGAACTCGGCCGGCTCTAATCTGATCAGAAAATTTCGAAAACAATAAATCAGCATTGGAAATTCTCTTCCAAAAAAATCAAAATTTCAAAATTTAATATTGATTTCGAAACGCTCGAATTTTTTTTGGATTTCATGATTTCTTGATTTATTTTTTATTTTTGAATATTTTTCTTTAAAATATTCATTTTTCGTAAATTTTGAAAAATTATATTATTTACTAAAAATTACAAAATAATATAATTTTAACTATATCGTAGTACAAAAACAACAATACTAATTTAAAATTTTATTCATAAATTTAGCATGTGATTAGTTTTTTAAAGTTAAATAAAGAAAAAAAAATATATATTTATATAAATAAATAAATAAATAAATATATATATATATATAAAGAATTCTAATGGACAGTTATTCAAGATGTAAGATCATACATCTATAAATTTAAAACATTAAATGTGTGATTGATATAGTATAATGAGATTAGTAATGTTGACAAAACTGTTTTGAACTTAATTATTATGATTAGTATGTAGTAATCACCTTTATTATGTTATTTTTTCTATAATAAGTCAATAATTAAAAAATGCTTATTAAAAAAACTATTAATAAAAATATACCTAGAATAAGACTCTTTATAAAAAACAACTCCAACCCAAAATACCTTTACAATAATAATTAAAAAAAGAAAAAAAATAGAAAAAAACAAGAGATTATTACCCAAAGGGTCTTGAATACACCACCTCGCGACCTAACAAGACCGGCTATATAGCCTCTTCTTACTAAAGGCCACAAATAAAATTTAACACTATACCCAAAAATTCAATTACATTACTACCCTTTTTTTGTTTTTTTATTTCTCTATATATATTATTTGTTATCAAATAAAATTAAATATCAAACCTCTCTCCTCTCTCCTCTCTCATCGGGCACACAAACTTGTCTCCTCTCTCATTTTAGCCGCCGCCGGTCAGAACCTGCACCACCGCCGTTCTGCTTTAGATCTTCTCTTTCTTCCACCAAAGGACAACGACAACAGTCCGCCTCAGCCTTTTCTTCGCCGTGGATTGGCTCCGGCACCATCACGCACGTTTTTTTGGTGCTTCCGTTGCTTCGCTACATCGCCACACCAGCCCAACCATATACATCGCCGCACCAGCATAACCCTTCTCCTTCGGCACCATCACACACGTTTTTTTGGTGCTTCCGTTGCTGCGCTACATCGCCACACCAACCCAACCACATACATCGCCGCACCAGCATATACATTCTCCTCTGTATAACAACCACCGACCTCCCCATTTGATCTCAACCATGCCCAATCCACCATCAACATCAATAGAAGCCCAACCCATCTTGAATAAACCATGGAAGATGTGATTGAGGAGCTTCTTCAAGAGAAGATACTTGATGAAACTGATGAATATGTAAGTCTACATAACAGGTAGATTTTACCATCTTATGCCAAGTCTTTCTTTGTATAACCCTTCTGGATGTTGTAAATAATAAAGAGTTACTAGATTCATGAAAATATAATTTTTTGAATTTCAGATTGTGTTTTGTTTTGGAGATTACTAATTATATGTATTTATTAGGTTGCACCAGTTGGAACTTTGATTAAGCAAATTATATGCTTACAAAAGCTAATAAAGGTAAGAATAAGAACCCATCAGCAACTTTGAGCTCACCTTCTGGATAGGCGTATAGGAAGATTTTTGCAACTTTGAGCTCACCTTTGATTATTTTGGGAAAAGATCCGAAATCGAAACATCATTTGGGAGATTATAAGTTTAAAACGTGTGTTAATGTTGTCATCTGAAGGTGTTAAACTGGTACCCAATGGCAGCTTCATTATGAGGACGGTAATGGAGAATTTGGTCAACCGAGGACGGTAATGGAGAATCTGGTCAACCGATATTTGAGATTAGTTAGTTGTTTGTATTTTTTTTCCTTTTTTTTCTTGTAATTATAATGTAATAATTTTATTTTTGTAATGTAAAATAGATTTTTGTATTAAACTCTATACTTTTGTCTAAATGCTCAGCCGTTTTACTGATTATATGAGAAATGCTCAGAACTTTTATTGATTAAACGAGCATGCTCAGCACTTTTATTGATTAAACGAGCATGCTCAGCACTTTTATTGATTAAACGAGCATGCTCAGTATATTTACTCAATAAAAAAATTCGAATAATCAGCAAATTTTTCTGATACTCAGTACTTTTTTCACGCTTAGTACTTTATGCTCAGTACTTTTCCATACTCAGTACTTTATGTTCAGTACCTTTTCCATGCTCAGTACTTTATCCGGCGGTGGTCGGCGGTGGTCGGTGGCCGGAGGTCGGAACTGGAAATTATTAATAGTTAATGAAAGAGGAGAGAGAGAAATTGATAAAGGAGAAGAGATATTAATGGTAATGGAGGAGAAAGAGTAATGGTAATGGAGGAGAGAGAAGAATCTATTTTTTTGTCTTATATACACTATAAGGGTAGTAAAGGTATTTGTCAATTTTGAGGCCTCTAAGTAGGACAGAGAATCCACTTGGTTTCTATATGGCTCTAAGTAGGACAAGACTCCTTGGGTAATTGACCCAAAAAACAAAACAAAAACTAATACATGCGCGCGTTCGTGAATTTTTCTTAAAATCTTTATAACTAATTCTAAAAAAACTAGAAAAATAAAAAATCTATATATTTGGATAAAGTAAATTAATATTTACGTCTATAATTTTTTTGACCTTTTTTATTTTTCGTTGAATTTTCTCGCAGACACGGAATTTCATGTTTTGAATAACGAATTTAATGTTTTGAACAATGAATTTCATGTTTGCGAAAATAAAAAATCACTATTTCAAACAGTTAATTTCATGTTTTAAATATGAAATTCCGTGTCTGCGAAAAAAAAGTTTAAAATAAACAAAAAATAAATTAAAAAACAATCAAAAATAAAAAATAAAAAAAATTATAGACGTAAATATTAATTTGCTTTATCCAATTTTTTTTTTATGATTTTTTTAGACTAAGTTATGACGATTTTTAGAAAAATTCACGGACGCACGCGTGTGTGATGGAATTAGTAGAAGTAGATGGTGGTCGTGGTAGTGGTGGTCGTGGTAGTAGTAGTGGTGGTGGTGGTGGTGGTGGTGGGGGTAGAGGGTGGTGGTGGAAGTACACTATTATTTGTTTAATATTTAAAAATAAATAGAGATAATTCCCAATTAATTACACTTCCTCACTTTTCATTCTCAAAAAAAAGGAAGGAGGAAATTACTTCCTACTTACTCACAAATTTTCAACTTAATTCTCAAATAAGCACATCCTCATATTTACCTTCCATTATTGCCCTTATATGTTTTTTTATTTTATTATATATTTATATTATATTTCTATATTTAATATCTGAATTTATTTTTTCATTTTTTTAAAATATTTTTTTTTAATTTTTTTTCCGATTTTTTTTTTAATTTTTTTTTTCGAATTTTTTTTTTTCTGAAAATATTTTTTTTTTCGGAAATTTTTTTTTTCCAGAAATTTTTTTTTTTCGAAAAATACTTTTTTCCCTGAAAATATTTTTTTTTTCGAATTTTTTTTTTTCCCGAAATTTTTTTTTTTTTTCGAAAAATATTTTCGAAGATTTTTTCATTAACACACAAGTCCATACTGTTTTGTGTTACTTTAACTCATACATCAAGCGATTGTGTGTTACATTAACACACAATCAGATTTTCAGACTATCTGTACACTATTATCTATTTCTGTATACAAATATTCTGTATACCTTATTCTGTGTTCCTGCAACACACAATTGTTATTTGTTGTGTGTTTAAGCAACACAAAACTGTAAATGACACACAAGTCCATACTGTTTTGTGTTACTGTAACTCACACATCAAGCAATTGTGTGTTACATTAACACACAATCAGATGTTCAGACTATCTGTACACTATTATCTATTACTGTGTACAAATATTCTGTATATCTTATTATGTGTTCCTGCAACACACAATTGTTATTTGTGTGTGTTTAAGCAACGCAAAACTGTAAATGATAAACGCATTGTGTGCCTTACCAACACAAAACCCAAATTGTTGTGTGTTACTGTAACACATACTTTCAGCAATTGCGTGTTGCATGAACACATAATCAGCCTACATATACATTATTCTATACCTTTGTGTACAAATATTCTGTCTGTCTGATTTTGTGTCATGTATCACACAATTTGTTATTTATGTGTGTTTAAGCAACTCAATATTATACATATTGGGTGTTCATGCAACACACAACACATATGATTTTGTGTTACTTTAACACACAATTATCATATGTACTAATCTTACATCATGTTATCATGGAAAAAAAAATTCCGGGGGAAAAAATCGACAAAAAAAAAATTCGAAAAAAAAAATTTCCGAAAAAAAAATATTTTTCGAAAAAAAAAATTGAAAAAAAAAATAATTTCGAAAAAAAAATATTTAAAAAAAAATCTGAAAAAAATAAATAAACATTAAACTATAATTAATAAAATATATAATTAAAGTAATTAATAATAGGTAGAAGGATATTTTGGTAATTGGATAATATTTTGTGCTTAATTGGGAATTAAGTTGAAGTTGTAATTAATAGGGAATACTTACCTTCTCCGCGTAATTAATTGGGCGTTGCCCCAAATAAATATTGTATTAAAAATAAAATAATATATTTAATAATAAAGGTAGTAAAGGTATAAAATATAGAGGGGATGTTTTCTATAAATAATTATTCTATTAGGCATTTTTTTTATAAAATAAATTATTGAAAACTTAATTTAACAATTAGGTACTTTTATTACGCTTCCCCATAATCATATTGAAATGAATATGAGATTTTTCCTCACATATCACTACCTATGAATGGTTCATTATGATCTTAATCGTACTGAACATTTGTTAACAAAGTAAAAAATCTTATTAAATTTAATATATTATATATTTTTTAGCATATAGTTTTTTTCTCTTAAATCATACATTGGAATTCATATTATTATTTTTAAAATCTAAAAAAATTGCAAATTATATTTAGAGATATTGCATATAGGCATACATTATATATATTAAAAAGATCTTTATATATCGTGGTGGGTTATTTAATTATATACAGATAATTATAATAAAAAAATTATTATTTCTCAGATATTCATAAATCACGAATCATCATATTCATCAAAATATCAACATGAAATGACAATTTTAATTAAATTATTAAAAAAAATCTTCTATATAACAATTAAACAAGTTATATAATCATATTTTGAACAAACCGAATTCTAAATCACATCAATCATCCGGCTGTCATATATTCTCACTAAATAATCAAATTAAAATATAAAATATTAAGATTTATCGAACTTTAGATACAAGTTATCTAAAATTGTTAATATCATTTATTTTATTCAAATTATTACTATTTTATAGTAATAAAAAGATTTATGTGTAAAACCATTACAACATATGAATCACTATCTATATGTATCTGACATTTTTTCTTTTACAACAAGAAAATATATATTAAATATATCCAAATGTATATATAAATACTATATTTAGTAATCTTGAAAAAATCTTGAATGAGTATAAAAACAAATTTGAAGAAATAATCTGAAAATTTTGAGAAAAAATCGGAAATCAGAAATTCTAAATTTGTAATATATGATTCCACTTCCATTCCACAAAAATTTCGAAGAAAATTGAAATCGAAAGGTAGAAAAGTAATTTCAAATACAAAAATTTTGGATCAAATATCGATTTACATTTAAATTAAGAGTATAAAAGAATTGGCCCTAGGTTGGTGCATTATTGAAAAAATGAAAATTATAGAATCCTCTCATTAACATGAGATAGGATATCGAGTAGTCTTAGGTATCGTTTGTTTTTTAACTGATAAGTATTAAATTTTGAAAAGACAGTTGAATCTGTTAAGAGACGGAGTCTGAATGAATTAGACTTGGTCTGAAATCTTAATGAAACGTACAGAGGCGGATCTACCTTGTATATTTCGGGCCAAGTCCCCCCCCCCCCCCCCCCCCCCAAATTTTCAAAATTCTTATTTTAAATCTTATATAAATAAATTATAAGTTTCCAGGCCCCTCAAATTTTTCAAAAATTTCTATTGGTCGTCACCAAATATAAATTTCTGGTTCCGTCTTTAGAAATAGTCTAGTTAAGAGTCATTTAGATCTGAATTGGTTAGGAAAAACAATCTGTCTTATTGATTCAGTATTTTAATAAATCAGATTTAGATCTCATTAAGTGTAAACAAACCTTTTAATATAGAAAAAAGAAAAGTAGGGTTAATAAAAGAATAAGGAGTAATGATATATACCACCCAAAATCATACCATCCAAGTATTACCACCCATAATGTGGCGTGAATTGGTTGGTTAAAAATCGTTAATCTATTTATTTTCTTGATTTGATTAACGATTACTTCCAACTAATTTATACCACGTCATGGGTGGTAATTGAGTGATATGAATTTTAGTGGTATATATCATTACTAAAAAATAAATACCGGTTGATAGATTCATTTTAAAACTTAGAACATATTGGGCCTAGGAGAGGACATTGTTATCGAAATGAAAAGTTAAAATCCCTTCTTTGTCTTGCCATGCGTTGCCACTTGCTTGTGTTTATTGGGCCAAGCCCTTCTTTGTCTTGCCAAGCCCAATTAAAGTTAAAATAGTTCTTTTGTTTAGGTATATAGATAATAGATTCTCTTTCTGTGTAAAAAGTGATCTAAAAAAAATGAATGACCAAAAAAAAAAAGAATATAAAAAACGATATATGTCTTGTGGATGATCAACCTTCTTCATATACCTAAAAATTATGAGGAGTTTAGACATTTTACCTCTAAGTGATTCTAAATTTTTATGGTCGACCAAAAGAAAAAAAATAAGATTCTAAATTTTATAATATTATCAAGAGGCATGGACCCATACCAACATCATATAAATCCAACATAATCATAAAAGTCTACCTAAAACTTAGAGGTTGTTTTTAAAAATATAAAGTTACTTCATTATAACATAAAATTATTTAAAAAAACAAAATTAAAATCTCTTAAAGAAATCATTTTTCATAATTTTAAAATCATTCTTCTAATTCCTATTTTAAAAAAAATTATAATTCAAATCTCTAAAAGAAATTTAGAATTACAATTTAGGTGGCTTGATCAATAAAATTAGATTACTACTTCCGTGAATCAAATTCGTTGGTAATTATTAACTTGAAATATTAATGTAGTCATTTGATAAGAAAAAACCACTTGCAGCTTATTTTTGGAATCTGTGTATTTTTTTTTAATAATATGAATGGTTCGGGCTAGCTTGTGCACTCGACTAGTCCTACGAAAAAAAGGTACATCTCTTCATGCATATCCTCGAAGTAAATCATAATTAGGTTACCTATGTTATGAAATCTGTTTATAAGCAACGCATAAGCTATCTTCTAATGAAATTTATTCCATTAAATTTGATCTATTGCATCAAATAAGCTCCATCCATCAAAATTTTCTTTCTCCCATTAACATTTGTTCCATCCCATCAATTTTGATTTTTCACGGGATTTATCTCGTCAAAACACATGTTGTACAAATATATGGTCCCTTTCAAGCATTTTACCGAACACTTCACGTGCACCATAACTAACTTTTATATTCGTACGGAACATCTTTCAAATCGAATTCAAAACCTACAAAAATGAATGAAACTCATACATCTAATAATATGGAACAAATTGGTGATAATTCTAATACAAAAAAACTATACATGGCTGATTTGTCAACAATAACACACTATCCAATTGGTGGTAAATCTAATAGGTCTTCCAAAGATATTTCATGCGGTGGTGATTATATTGTGATTCAGGTGTAGACGATGGTCTCACTATTAAGATAAATGTGGAGGTGTCACAATTTAATTAGCTGTCGTGGAGCTTTTTTTTGACAGGTAAGTGTTCATTTCATTGCTTCAACTATCATCTCTTTACAAGCCTTGGTAAAGTTGGACTAGGTTAACTTTCTCGGCCAATCAATTACAATCTAGAGAATAAAATAGAAAAAACTAGAAAGTTAGAGGATTAATGTAATAACTTCTAAGGAGTAATTTGCAAAAATGAAAAGAACTAGACTGCAATATGAAGAGGTCGCGTGTTCAAGCCGGCTTCTTAACAAAACATTACAAAAAACAGAGTCAAGCGTACGCTAGGACTCCTTGTAGTCCCCATTATCTCGTGATGATCTTGTTCTTCATAGAGGCTTTGAATGAATGTTTGAACCACAACTTAGATTGCACATCTCGCCTTATATGGGGGGAAATTACATCTTGTTTTTCCAAGTGGTTTTGATGAATTTTCCTGTTTCTTGTATTCCAAATATGGTAGAGAAAGCTTTGAAAGAATAAGATGAAGACAAGATCATTGAGGGTATTTCTTGTGCTTCTATGAACAATCCAAGCTGTTTTGGATAACCAAGAAAAAGTTTTATCTTGGCAGCCATGGTATTTGGAGCACTCAAACCAGATAATTCTTGAGTAAGAGCAATTTAAGAAGAGATGATCACGATATTTCATGGCACAATTACATAACACAGAACTAGAATCTGTTACGATTCCCCATTGTTCAAGCCTAGCACGTGTAGGTAATCTGCTAAGGAAGAATAATTATGATAGTAATCGATGTTTGGGGATAGTTTGCTTGTGCCAAACCGCCGAACTCCATTCAACCTTTTCACCATTCATATAAAGATCCTTGATGAGTTTTGAGGTGAAGAAGTAATATGTGCCACCATAGTTCCAAGTTAGAGAATTTTCAACTGAGTTCAGTGTGAATTGCTCAAGGTAAGGTCTAAGACAAGTCAACTCGAAAGGAAGGCACCATCTATTGTTGCCAAAGTATTAAGAAATGGTTTTTTGTTTGTACTTATTGAAGATATGGGGTTCAATATGTAGGTTCAAGACTCTAACATTTGCTTCTTTTATCCACATATCTTCAAGGATGAAGGTTTTGTTTCCCTTACCAATAGAGTGATGGATGTATCTCTGAGAAAGATTTCTGATTTTTAGTAGCTTTCTCCAAGTCCATGGGATGATATGAGTAGGATCAATATTCCAGACATATTTTTCTCCCAACTAATTCACTTTTACCGACTGAGCCCATATATTGTTATCTGATTCATAGAACCTCCAAAATGCTCTAAGAGTGGCTATATCATTGATATTCTTTAAGCTAGCCAATTCTAGTCCACATTTTTCATGGGTTTTGCGGAGTAATTTCCAGGAAACCTTAGTGCCCATGTAATTAGTGGTATTTCCTTCCATAGGAATCTTGAGAAGAGACTTCCAAGCTTTTTGATGACTTTTTTAGGTAAGATTATAACTAAACACCAAAATCTAACCTTGCTTTGAAGAACAGTTCTGATGAGGTGGAAACTTCCTGCAAAGGAGAGGAATTTGTGCTTCCAGTTGTCTATACTTGAGTAGATCTTTTTATAAGGATTTGACAAGCTGCTGTATTAGGAGCTTTTGTTGTGAGGGGAGTGCCAAGATATTTGACATGTAATTGACCTTGTTTTACATTGAGGATGATACAGAGGGTTGAGTAGAGTATTTGATAATTCCCATTGTAATAAAGCTCACTTTTTTAGGTTTGATCTTAAGGCCTGAAAGTCTTGAGAAATTATTCAATCTTTCTCTGAGTTTTAAAGAAGATGAGCTGTCACCATTAAGAAATAGTAGGCAGTCATCTGCAAAGATGATGTGCTTAAGTTTGACTTTGTAACATCTTGGATGATAGGTGAAATGAGAAGAGTTGCCTACTTTGTCCATTAGAGCACTAAAAGCTTGCATACAGATAACAAAGAGGTAGGGTGAGAGTGGATCACCCTACCACATTCCTCTTTTGCCTTAAAGAAACACTCACTTCTCCATTGATGAGTAAAGAGTAGGAGACTGAGTTGAGGAGCATAGCAATTCAATTGATGAAGGTTTTGTGGAACTTCATAGCCTGAAGCATGTTGATAATGAAGTTATTATTAACTGAATCAAATGCCTTTTGTGGGTCAAGATTCAAGGTGAACCAAATGACTTTGATGGTGATTTACGTAAAGAGTTGGAAAGAGGAAATAAAGAAGAATTAAATGTTTTTTTTTTACAATGTAAAAGCGAACATGTTGAGATTCCTAATTATTTGATACACAGTCTTGAAAATTGGGACGTCACTAGCTCATGTGCCTCCAGTTCCATGGTCCTCTGCCTAGCTTTACGTGCAGTACGATCTTCCATCTCGTTGAAGCGTCTTGTGATTTGCTTGAAGTGCATTCCCATGCTCCTCTGCATAATGATTGATCCGCTTCACAAATGGTTTGATCTTCCACCACGCCGCTGGCAGCGACTTTATACCTTGAATGACATCAATGTTTTCCAGCATATGAAAATTTTCTTTTTTGTCTCCTGAACTCCCATCCTAGCTGCTTCCATAACAGCAACCGCTTCTCCTTCTGCTCCTGTATCAATTTTTATTGTTTTTTATAGTATCATCCTATTTCCAGTCCTTTTATCTCTCTTGAAGATTACCACTCCGCTTGGTTCTGTCTTGTTTTTTAACGATACATCACAAGTAAAAATGGTATGTATTCCATTAAGTTCTTATGTCGTCCACGGTGTCCTTGCAGGTATAGGTTGAGTTTCTATGTGTGTCTAGTATTTTGTCCCATTCGTTGTCGAATAGATCTTTCATACCTTCATGTACTTATTGTATTACATTATCTGGGTCGAGATGAGAATTTTTATGTATTGCCTTCATTTTTTGTTTCCCTATATTCCACATTGTTATCATAATGTATGTTGTAATTTGTCTTTTATCCTAACTAGGGTTTTCTGCACCTTCATAAATTTTTGTTAACCATTTTCCCACATTATCTTCAAGATCCTCTTGTATGTGTATCTGTAGAGCCGATCTTGCCCAAACCTATTTACAAAACGCACATGTTAGTAATAAGTGTGTTACTGTTTGAACATGTTCGTCGTACCAGTAGACTAGTTTTCCGTGGCACAATGTCTTATTTTTAAGTTTTTTTGTGTGGGTAAAATGTTTTTACATGCTTTCCAGACAAACGTTCTAATTTTGTTTGGAACGTTGGATATCCAGACTAGATTCTAAAGTGTCGGGTCCTAGATGTTTCCTTGTGTCGATGATTGAACTGCCTTTTTTCTCGGCTGCAGTGGTCAGTGAATGGTATCTCGATTTAGTGGTGTACTCTCCTGATCGTGTGAATGGCCAAGTAAAAGTATCCTGATCTTCCCTGTTTAAAATTGGAAGTATTCTGATCTCATCATAGACCGGTTCAGGAATAACCGAGTTTATTTTTTCCTAGTCTCATTCGTCACAAACCACTTTCATTAACTGATCCACCGTTTCGATATTGTTTTATTTGGTTTGTTCTTTATGATTCTTGAAGGTAGCCATTTATGTCCCTAGATGTTAGTACTCTCACCGTTGTCTATTTGAATAATGCCTTCCTATATTAAGAGGCCACGACCTTCGAGAATGCTAACCCAAGAACATGGTCCGATTTGCCTTAATTTTATATCCAGAAGGTCAAAGTGGGGGTGATATATACCCTTGAGTATTCTAGCAGCGAGTGATGTGGGGTTCTGGATCAATTTCTACGCCTATGCCACTAGCAGTGTTATATTCATTTTTTTAAATCTCTAAATCCCATTCCTCCTATAAATTTTGCCGCTGTCATCTTTTCCCAGGCGAGCCAGTGAGACTTTCTTTTTTTAAGCGAGTTCCACCAGAATTTTGCAATAATTGATGATATTTTCCTGCAAAAAGTCACATGAAACAAAAAATTGACATGGCGTAAGTAGGAATAGCTTGTAAAACTGATTTTATTAAGATTTCCTTTCCTCCTCTCGAAATGAGTTTGGCAACCCAGCCTTGGGCTTTTGTGAAGACCTTGTCCGCAATCCATGTAAGCGTTTCTATTTTTTAGTGTGTGTGACATATGGGTATCCCTAAATATGTCCCTAGGTCATTTGTTTCTTTTATATGTAAAGTCCCCATGGTTTGTTAATTAAGATCCTCTACATTGTGTTTACTGAAGAAAATTGATGATTTATCAAAGTTTACCCTTTGTCCTGAGCATTTGCAATAAGTATCGATACATTCTTGAAATTTTGTCGTTTCTTGACCATGTAATGAAAGAAAAAATAGTGAGTCATCAACAAAAAGTAAATGAGAAATGATAAGACAGTTCCTTGTAATTTTGATTCCTTTTATACTAATAAGAGATTTCGTCATAAAGAAAAAGAGTCGTGGAGATAACGGGTCTCCTTGTCTTAATCCACGTTCAGGGACAAAAGGAGGTTGACTTTCCCCATTAATATTGATCTGAAATTATACGACTGATATGCAGTTTTAGATTCATTTAACTAGTCTTGATCAAAGCCCATTTTGATCAAGAGGAGTCTCATGCCCATGTACTAGATCGTAAGTCTTTTTCGTGTCCAGTCTGATTGCCGCGATGTGGTGATCATGTTTAACTTTCTGTTTCATGTAGAACGAGACTTTCTAGGCAATGATGATTTTATCTTATATAGATCGCCCTTTAACAAAAGCAGATTTGGTGGGTGAGGTAAGAGTATTCATAAGACCCTACAACCTATTAGCCAGAATTTTTTTAAATGATTTTGTATCAAAATTTCACACATGATATCGGCCTATAGTCACCCACTCCAATTTGGATGTCTTCTTTAGGAATTAACGTAATAAGTTTCTCATTTAGTCTGTCAAGAGGTATGTTATGCATAAAAACTATTTAACCATCCCATATATGTCAACCTCAAAGATGTCCCAAAATTCCTGATATAATTTTCCATTCAATTCGTCCGGTCCTAGTGTATTTCCTGGTCCCATGTTAAAAACCACTTTTTTAACTTCGTGCATTTCAGAGATTCGTGTTAGCATTTTGTTCATCTCCGGAGTTACTCTTGTTTTTATACATCTCAATGTTTCTTCAATTTGCCGATCTCCTTGTTCACATGTTGATTCAGAAAGTAAAACTTTATAAAACATGTTGAATTGTTCTTTTATGTCCCCTTTATCATGTGTCCAGTCTCTATTAGAGTTTAAATTCTAGAAATCTTGTTATGATTTCTCCTCTGGTTTGTTAGGGCAAAGAAATACTTAGTATTCTTATCTTCGTATACTTAGATCCATGTGTAATAAGTTCCAGAAGATTGGATTTTGGTTAAGGAATTGTTCAAAATAAAGAAATTGAAATTGAGCATATGTTGGGAGTTTGCTGGTGTTCGACTAAGTCTTTCCTTCGAGTGTAATTAGAGAACATTTAACCAAAGGGACGAGTTGCGTAGATTACTTCAAGTGAGCACCACAAATAGATGCACCGAACCAAACCAAACAAAAAATGATCGAGTTGTTTTTTATTTTGACGACGAGGACAAGGAAGATACAAGGATAATCAAGAGGGATCTTAATTTATATTCTTCATTTTTGTTTATTTTTATCCTTTAGTTATATGAAATAGTTTTTACAACATCCTTAAACTTGTATTTTATCAATGCAATTATGGGTCAACTTAAAAAATAAAAAATAAGTAAAGGATGGGGATAATTCTCTAGAACTTCTAAACTTTTAACAAAGTTCTTTCATCTGTTATGAAATGTTTATTAACCTGGTTGTTTTCCGATAAAGTCACAACATATCAAAATGACTTGCACCAGTTTATGATGAAACAGGAGAGTGATACATGCAGTTGTGCAGCTTCTTGAGCCTTGCAGCAACTTAAACTAATGATTGCGTAGCTACTTAAATTTTTTTATATATAGTTCTATGATAATATCATATTGTAACGAGTCTGAATTTCACTGAATAATAATACGATATTATATTTAAATGTATTTTGATTATTGTTGTTAATTTTATAATATGATGTCAGCACTGGTCTTTACATAATCGATTCAAACTGTCATACTTATATTTCCAAGTTTTACTATTCTTGTTAATTCCCTTCCGGTTAACAATATTATGCTTGATTCATATAAATTATAAAGGAAGGTATTTCTCTAGAGGGAGAGAGTCCATGACTTCTCTCTAAAGAATATTTTATCTTCCTTCCTAAGCTACCTTTTCTTCTTCTTTTCTTCCTATCTTAATCTATCATTTCTACTAAAATTCCTTTTTCTCTTCTAAAATTTCTTGATGATTATGGTTATCTCTCGATTAATATCTCTCAAGGAAAGAAAACACTAAACTTCCTATCTCTTTTTCTCTTGTATTTTTACTGGTAAGTCGTCTATTTTTTGAAACAAGGATCAACTAAGAACTTAGAGAAGGATTGTAATATCATATTGAATGGGGTAGCGTTATACATATTTTCTGTGGAATGAAGTGAGTTGATGCATGGCTTGTTCAGAGTATTCTGGGTAGTTTTATATCCCTTGTTAATTTCTAGTTAATCTCTTTGGAAAGTATCCAAAGAGTCTTGGGTTTCCATGGTAGTGATTTTGACAATTGATGGAGATTCGTGGGTGTATTGGAGTCTTCAGTGGTTGAATTTAGCTCTTCTTCGATTGTTAACAAGGTGACTGTGAAAAAGAAGAATCAAGCAGATAGTAAGAAGATAGTAAAATTTGATATGACAAAAAAATAGGTTCTTCTCTCTTCTCTATTACCATTATTCTTTCTCCTCCATTATTATTAATTTCTCTCCTCCTTTATCATTTTTCTCTCTCCTCCTTCATTAACTATCAATAATTTCAGCTCCGACCACAACCACCGACGATCACTGCCGGAAAAAGTTTTGAGCGTGGAAAAAGTTACTGAGCATTAAGTTCTGAGCATGGAAAAAGTTACTGAGCGTGGGGTACTGAGCATGGAAAAATTTCTGAGAATGGAGTACTAAGCATGGAAAAAGTCCCCAAGTATCTAGAAAAAGGGACGAGTGTCTGGAAAAATTTCTGAGTATTTGATTTTTTTGTTGAGTCGCTTTACTGAGCATGCTCGTTTGCTCAGTAATTTTACTGAGCATGCTAGTATGAGTTTTTTAGTTTCATTATTTACTTCATTTATATAAAAAACCTAATTACGTTGAAATACAAAACAAAAATCAATTAAAAGAGAGATAATGTATGTTATATGTTTGACTATTACCAAATAGAAAAGACTAAAAAAATCTGGTTTGACTAGACCTTACAAACCAAAAAAAAAATCGAACGGAGTTGTAGTAGAGGAGGCACTAACGGAGAGAGGCATGCACGGAGCCAAGCCGGTGATGAAGCAGCCATGGCCGGTGATGAAGCTGTGATGAGAGCTTAACTGACAAGAGCAAAATACCACTACATCGCCGCACCAGCCAAGCCACCTCCATACATATCCATCTCTGAACAAACATCACCATTCTCTTCCGAATAACAACCACCGACCTCCCCATTCGATCTCAACCACGCCCAATCCACAATCAACATCAATCTAAGCCCAACCCATCTACACCACTCCATCGTGAATAAACCACCACCATAAATCCCCCTTACAACAACAACAACCAGCTTCCTTCATACCTCAAGGAATGCTAGTTCACTCTGTTATTGAAGTTTTCATCAACTATGAAGTCAACGGAGTGAACTGCTTCACGAAGCTGCTGAGAATAACACTCGAACTGCAGTTGCACCACTTCAAATCACACCACCGCTGCACCACTTCGAACCACCACCTCGAACGGAGCTCGATCCAGCCCTTGCGAACGGAGCTCGAACCACCACCTTGAACCATCACCGGGGAAATACAAAAAACTTGGAAAAAAAGAAAAGTTGTGTGTATGCTTAGGAAATAAGAAAAGAGGAGAGAGAAGACAAATTATAAGGGTTTTAAAATACTTCGGTATAGTAGAGAAAAAATAAAAGAGTGTAAAATAATAAATGTGAATGGGATTTTGATTTTGATTTATAGTGTTAATTTTTCTATTATGATTTTTAGTAAAAAGAGTTAATTCAACGATACGGTTAAGATTTTAAAGTAGTATCTTCAAAACTCCTTGGGTAGTAATCTCTAATTTATAATAACGTGATCACTAATGCAAATGACTCGACAATGGCAAACAATTCATAAATGGCTAATTATATAATCATTTTAATCTCCAAATACGCATGATATATGTCATTCTTTGAAGCTGGGATATTATATGCATTTTTTTTTGTCTACAGGATATTATATGCATCGATGAGTAAAACAATGCTGCTGTTGAATTTCAGAGAGTCAATGTATGATACATGATCGAAGTCAATTTGATTCCAATCCAAAACACAAACAAACAAAAATCACAACATCTACTAATCTTTCTTCAGCTTTAATAACTTCTAACGCCGCATAATACGTGGCATTATCTCACATCGATTTTTGGTTTACTTTCCTTTGAGTTCTCTCTCTTCTCACAGAATCACAACAAGAAAACTGTGTTATGCCAACGCTTTTTTCCCTACCCCCTATGAATTAGTTGTTAAAAAAATAGCAATATTGTATTTATCTACTCTTTTAGAGCAAGAGTAGTCTATTACTTCTAACAATTTCTCACCCCCTCCTAATAATAGTAGTCTATTATGTCTAAAACTTTCCCAACCCACATTAATAGGAGTGAGTTATTTACATGTTTTTTCACTACCTCTAATAAGAGTGGTTATTAAAAAAATATTTAAAATTAAAAAATTAAAAAATCACAAAAATATTAAAATATCTCAATTAATTTACAAAAAAAATTTAAAAATTCAAAAAAATTCAAAAATTTATAAAAAATTTAAAAATAAAAAATTTATTCTTATTATTCAAAAATTCATATAAATATTAAAAAAAAAAATTTCATCAAAAATTATTAAACATCGTGCTTTATTCATAAAATATTCAAAAAATCATTAAAAATATTATAAAAATTATAATTAATTGACGAAAAATATTTAAAAATGAAATATTCATAATTAATATTCAAAATTTTATAAAAATATTTTAAAACCAAAAATTATTTATAAAATAAAAAAAATGACCACCCACCCCCACCCCACCCTGCCCCTATCTCACCTCACCCCACCCAATCCCACCGCATCACTTCTTGCCTAACATTTCTTCGTTTCTTCACTGCACCCCCAAAAAATCATTTCTTCATTTCTTCCCTTGTTCATCTTCACAGCAATAATCATCACTCTGCACACAACTAATTGAAGTGGCATAGCCAAACTGTGATTCGTAACCCCAAATTCTCGTGCAACTTCTTTTTAACACATTTCAAGGTATGAGTTCTCCAATAGAGTATTTTTGTTCGAACCCTAGATAACAATCTGAAACAAGTAACAATTTCATTCCCTGGAAAATGTAATCATATGAGTTCTCGTGCAAGTACTAAATGGTATTGTCAATAGTTAAGTATAGATAAGATTGTAATGGACTGAAATTTCCATGTTCGTATTTATCTTTTTCGTAGAGAATGAATGTTATTGCTACTAATATTGGTTTGAGTATCACAAATTGTAAACATCCTTGTTTGCATCTTCTTATAAATCGCCTACATAGATGAGATAATTATGATTTAGCTATTATGAAAGTCACATGAATTTGTGAATTAAAAGAAATTAACTAACCCATCTAATAGAATTGGAGGGAAACAGCAAGTCATTAAACACCAATTTGATTTTAAAACTCGACCAGTTAGATTTATTACTACTGCCCCGGGTCCACCAACCCTTTATCCATAGAGTGTTTTGATTTCAATAGTAATGGAAAGCATGAATTAATTGGGTAAATTTCCACTTTTATTTACTTTAATTTATTATTATCATTATCCTTATTTTCCGAATTTTCCAATTTTGCCTCTCTGTATTTTGCTTGTTCAGAAAAGTTCAAAAGTCATTAACGGAAAAAGATGATAGTCACAAATATCAAAGTCAAGGTTGAGGTGTTCTAAATTGGAATTACTTACATTTCTCTAATAGAGTCGAAATATATTGAGCTTCCACTAAAGACAAGGGACATGAATGACATTAGTGCATAAACCTGTCAACAAAGACCATTTTCACACTAATTATTCAAAGTGCTTTACTTCTCTCTTAGTACTAAATTGTTGACGCTAATTATTATAAATTTTGGAATTCTTTTGGTTTGATATAGTTAACTATCGATGCAGGGATCTGTCACATATAGTTCTTGTCCACTACCAAGAAGTAAAGGTATGAATTCTATGTATGTTTTGGTTGATTAATAGTTGTATTTCTCTTAGATTTTTTTTTCGTTTACTATGGCCATGAGTATCATCTAATCAGAAACTGATTGGTTCTAATTTATTAATAAATTTGATTACTTAATGAAATAGATAGCCAAATTGTGTTTGAATTATACCAAAGAACACTTGAAAGCGTGTAAAAACATCTGAAGTCCAAGTATATTTTGTAAAATCATGTTGTGGAACAACATAGATAACTTTACAAAAGTCATGAAACAAGATATTTTGAGTAATGTTTTCAAGATTATGACCTTAGCAAATGTGAAAGACATAGTGACATCATTTATTTTGGTTAGCTGAGAGAGAGTGGTAATTAGCATTCATATCAGGCGCATGTAAAAGAAATTTAAGCTGCTATTTTTTGGTATAGCTCAGGGGTACATCTGATACTTTTTGAAACACGAGTACATTAGCTACTTTGCATATATGGTCTTCTTTTCACAGTTAATCGAGGCTCCGCTTTGAAATTCTAAAATGTTTTTTTTTATCATGAAAATTTTACAGGCAAAATCTCTATGGACAAAAGTTGGAGACGAAAGCCGAGACACAGCCTTGAATATCTTCATGGAGTTGATAATTTTATCACTTTTGCATTCAGTGGCATATCTGACGACGAAAAAATAGTGTGTCCTTGTAAAAATTGCCGTAATCTTCTCTATCAATCTCGACACATTGTGAGAGCACATCTAGTATGTAATGGAATGGTTGAGGAGTATAATGTGTGGTTCCTTCACGGAGAAAAATATTCAGTTCAAGGACAGAATAAATCAACTTCTAATAACATACAAATTACATCAAGTGATCAGGTTGAAGACAATAATGGAATGGTTAAGGAGTTGTCAAGGGATGCTTTTGGAGTTCATGATACACCATGTTTTGAAAAGGAAGATTTAAATGTCGAAAATAACAAGAAGGATGATGTAGATATTGCTGTTAATGATGTGCATCATAATTCATCTGAGAATGGAGTTGACAAAAAAACTGCAGATCTTTGTAAATTTCTCGAAGAAGGAAACCAAGAACTTTATCCTGATTCTACATCAACTGTCTTATCTTTCACACTCGAACTAATGCAGTTGAAGTGTAGTAACTCGTGGACTGCAACTTCTATTGATAGTCTTCTTGAATTTATGAAACGTCACTATCCTAAGTCGAGAATTCCAGAATCTTATTATGAAGCTAAGAAGATGACAAGGAAATTGGGATTGAAGTATGAAAAGATACATGCATGTCCGAATAATTGCATGTTATACCGAGGTGCAAGAGCAAAACAACAGTCTTGTCATATTTGTAAAACATCTCGTTGGAAAAAAGCTGAAAGCGAAACTGAAGCAACAAAGGAGAAAAAAGAAGATAATGGGAAAATTGGAGCAAAGAAGGAGAAAAAAAAAGATAACAGAAAAAATAAAACAAGAAAAGAGAATAAAGAAGTTGAAGGGGATAATGAAACAAAAAATAATGGAGAAAAGAAGAAGAAGAAAGTTGCTGCGAAAATCTTAAGATATTTTCCATTGATACCAAGATTACAAAGATTATACATGTCTTCAAAAACAAGTTCTTTAATGAGATGGCATGCTGAGGGACGTGTAGAGGACGGCATTTTAAGGCATCCTGCTGATTCCTTGGCATGGAAGAATTTCGATAATCTATATCCCGAGTTTGCTTCAGATATAAGAAATGTAAGACTTGGATTAGCCACTGATGGATTTAATGCTTCTGGGAATATGACTAATCCTCATAGTGTATGGCCTATTGTATTAATTATATACAATTTGCCACCATGGATGTGTATGAAGCAATCTTCTTTTATATTGTCAATGATTATTCCAGGGAAAGAGTCACCGGGAGATAAAATAGATATATATCTTCAGCCACTGATTGATGAGCTTTTGAAGGTATGGGATGGAGTTCCAACATATGATGCAACTAGTAGAGAAACTTTCAAATTGCGAGCTACAATAATATGGACTTTGAACGATTATCCTGCCTTGGCTATTTTATTTGGGGGGAGCACGAAAGGAAGATTTGCTTGTCCATGTTGTGCTCATAAAACAAGATCAAGATGGTTAAGAAAAGGGGGTAAATATTGTTATTTGGGGCATCGTCGTTGGTTGAATCTCTCACACAAGTTTCGCACTCAAAAAAAATTATTCGATGGGAACGAGGAACATGAAGTTGCACCTGTGACATTGACAGGATCAGAAACAGTAGACCAATTACAGTTATTGGGTATTGGTTACGTTGAAGAGAGTGATACACAAGTTAATCAATCAAAGTTATGGAAAAAAAAAAGTATTTTTTTCAAATTGCCTTATTGGGAGTCCAACACGTTGCGTCATAATCTTGATGTTATGCACATTGAGAAAAACGTGTGTGAAAATGTGATAGGAACCTTGTTAAATATAAAAGGTAAAAGTAAAGATAATTCAAAAGCACGATATGATTTAAAGGACATTGGTATAAGGCGGCATCTTCATCCGGTGGTGAAACCTAATGGAAAAGTGTTTTTTCCTCCCGCGTGTTATTCGATGACTAAAAAGGAAAAAGACTTATTTCTCCAAGTGTTGAAACATATGAAAGCGCCAGACAACTATGCATCGAATATATCAAGGGGTATTAATGTTAAAGATCGAAAACTCCAATATCTCAAGACTCATGATTACCATATTTTGATGCAAGACTTGCTTCCAATAGCGCTGCGTTTCTCTATGAAAAATAAAAAAGTAACAAAGCTCATAATAGAATTGAGTAGCATTTTTAAGGCTGTATGCTCCAAGTCACTTAATATTCAAGATATGGAAAATGTGAAGTCTCGTGCAATCTTACTACTATGTCAAATGGAAAAATGTTTTCCTCCCTCTTTTTTCACTATAATGGTGCATCTAATTATTCATCTTGCAGACGAGGCAAGGATTGCGGGTCCTGTACATTTCAGGTGGATGTACCCTATTGAAAGGTACCATTTTTGTACTCAAATATTTAATAGCTATATAATTTATTTGGTAATATTATTCTCATATATTGTAGGTGTTGGAAAGTGTTTAAAAATTATATTGGAAATAAAACACACCTAGAAGGTTCAATTGCGGAGGGTTATATTGCACAAGAATGTATTACATTTTGTTCTAGGTATTTTGATGGTATAGAGACAATTTTCAACCGAAAAAAACGAAATGATGACATCGATGTCATTGAAAGAGATAAATATCTTCTTTCTAGCGGTGGCAGCACCATTGGAGCAGTTGAGGTGAAAGAGTTGGATGACTTATCTTTGGTGCAGGCACATCGATATGTATTGCTACATGTCGATGAAATTAAACCATTTGTTGAGTGAGTATTTGTATACCTTTATTAGCGTACTTACATATTTTATAAGGGTTATATATGTGTAATAATATTTCTTGATATTTGTAAAATTTGTTCAGAGAATTTAAGAATTATAAGATTCAAACGCATCGTCGTAAAAGAGATCGTAGTAATTCAAGTATATTGCAAAAATCGGTGATGGAAGAATTTCATACATGGTTTCAGACTCGTGTGAGTATAAATTTTTAAATTGCGATGAATAATATGATTATCATGGATTGTATCTTTAATTGTACAGGTAGCTAACATGGATCGTGGGGCCGTATCTGAGAAAATAAGATACCTTTCGATGGGTCCTTTCCCAATTGTAACTAGTTCTAAAGGTTTCATTTTTAATGGAATTAGATTTCATACGAAAGAGCGCAATCGGGGGAAACAAACCCAAAATTTTGGAATTGTGTTGACATCAGTTACACCAAGTATCGCTTCTGCCCATGATCCAAATCTCGTTGAAGGAGAAGTTGAGTACTTTGGTGAAATTATAGATATAATTGAATTAAATTATTGTGGGGATATTAAGGTTGTACTATTCCGATGTAATTGGGCAGATGTCACACATGGCAAAGGGGTAAAAAAGGACAAATATGGTTTTTCATTAGTCAATTTCTCACGATTATCACATATCGGAAATCATATTAGTGATGAGCCTTTTGTTATACCGTCGCAAGTTCAACAAGTTTTTTATGTTCAAGATCCATTGCATCCAAAATGGAAAGCTGTAATAAAAATAATTCCTAGAGATGTGTTTAGTCTTGGACAAGGGATTGCATCAATTGTCGATGATAATGATGATATGGAAGAAGAGGGTGATTGAGTAAGCTGAATATTACATATCCTTTCCCTATCTTGTTTAATTTTTTATTATATATTTTTTATTTTTGCTCCCTTTTGTTAGTTGATGGCTTTTAAGGCTTTCTTGTTTAATTTAAATCTTTTTATAATCAAATTGAGTATTTATTATTAATGAAGTTCTCCTGATTAGTAGATCTTCTCTGTGTTAGATATTCAATTGTTTGAACACGGAAATATATTGACACGGCAATACCGGTTGAACTTTGACAATGGCTCTAATATTTTAGTGTTTCTCCATTGCAGCATCGAACCGGCTGTGTTGTTGAATTGCTTCAGAAAACTGCAGAATTGGTGTCTCTATGATGTTAGAAGAGTACAAGCTTTTTGCTGGTAAAAAATGGAGGCCATGTGATATGAGTTTTATTTACAAGTACCAAGGGTACAGCTCAAGGAAGAGAAAATTACTCTACAATGATGAGTGTGTACAAAGTCCTCGTGTCACTTCGATTTAGTAGGGTTTAATATCCTAGGATTGTGTCCTCGTGACATTTGGCTATTTTACATAACATAGGGACCAATGGTGCAATTTACCCTTTTAAGTTTTGGTGCATAACTACAAGGGTCTCATTTAACCATCCAGTAAGATTCTTGTAATGATTAGCAATAGATTGATAATCCCACACAGAAATTTTGCATTTTGTAATTTTTATAATTAGTTTCTCCCACAAGAAATTTTCTTCATTTTGCACCATTAACAGTTACTGTGAAAGAGTTTAGATCTTCAACAGGTTCACTAAAGTGAAGGATAATGGGAATAGTCTTGTTACTAGATGGGTAATACACAAATGGATCATCACCTACTGACATGCCAAGGCCATGAACAAACTGATAAATTCCCAATTTTAACTGTTTGATCAATTAACCAAAGATGATAAAACCAGCCACTTTGATCATCTGGATCAGTAAAAAGAGCATTTCGTACAAAATCATACTCCTCTGTTAAAACATTCTCTTTAGGAGAATATCCTTGTGCTCCACTCTTTAGTAAATGAGATAAAAGATGACTCTTTAGTAAAGGAGAATATACATATTTAACAAAAACATGTAGAAACTCACTTAAATTCCACTAGGAAAATTAACAATAACTCAGCTATATAAAAAAAAATTAAAATTGAACTGAAATATAATCAAGGATAACGGTTCATTGAGAAGTAGTTTACAATAGAAGCCCAAATAACATGACCCCATTTTTAAACTGCATAAGCCCAATATCACTTTAAGAAAAAGGAAGAAGAGAGAAGCCCATCTCAAACATGTCTTGTAGAAGAAAAAGAAACGCGTAGTAGATACATAACAAATTTAGCAAAACAACAAAATATCTCTCTCTCTCCACACCTACTTTTCACCAGAAAATACACTCACTTCTCACCGGAAATACACTCACTTCTCACCGGAAATACACTCACATCTCACCGGAAAATTCATTATTGTACGGAAAAGAAAGCTCTTCACCGCTTCTAATTCTCAACTCAACAGCTTCTTAGCTTCGCTCTCTCCCTTCCTATTCACGGTTTTTAATATTCAATTTCATCAGGTACATATTGTTTATCTCATAAATTATTGTCTCATTTGATTTCCTTTTCAATTTCATATCTGTAATATATGGAATTTTCCTTTAAACAATCGATTTTCTGATATTCATAATATAATTATTTATTTATAATTACTTTAGGTCAAACCGATTGTAAAATTCAAATAAAGTAATGTAACTATGATATGATTATCTATAGATTAATTTTTTTAATAGAGTTCATATAATTTTTTTGTTTGAATCAAAGTGTGTTTTATCGATTAACCTTTGTTATTTAGGTGAATCGGCTTATGATCTGAAATTGTAATGTAGTTGAATCAAAGTGTGTTTTATCGATTAACCTTTGTTATTTAGGTGAATCGGCTTATGATCTGAAATTGTAATGTAGTTGAATCAAAGTGTGTTTTATCGATTAACCTTTGTTATTTAGGTGAATCGGCTTATGATCTGAAATTGTAATGTAGTTGAATCAAAGTGTGTTATGTAGACTAACTATATTAATAAATCAAATTTTAATTGTTCATGTTTAATTATCTATATACTAAACTTGTTCTGTAGTTAAATCAGATTAAAGAAATGAAAACTATTCAAAGATTAACAAAAAAAGGTTCAAGGAAAAGAAGCTTAAGTGGCTCTTCAAGTAAGAGATCAAACATTCCAGTACATTCTACTTCAAGTGAGGCAGTCACATCGCCAGTATATCATGATTCCATACAATCACCACTCCCTGATATTCATTCAATAGCAGCTGAATTAGTGAAGGGTAATAATTCTTTCACTCTTGTTGTATATATTGTTTATATATGTGTATAAATATTATCAAACTAATCGATTTGTCTTTGCATATAAGATAACTCAAAGGACACTAGAAAAGGAAGATCTGGTACAACATTGAAACTCTTTTTCAAGTCAGCTGCAAAAAATAAAGTTCAAATTGTCCACAATAGATTTGGCCAGCCCATTGGAAATGGATCAGATAAATTTAGAAGTTGTTGTGGTGTTATTGCCAGACTTGGGAGGTTAGCTCCATTAACTTATCCCCGTTGGAATATGATGCCAAGCACGTTTAAAGAGTTACATATCGAATTTCTAAAAGTAAGAAAAATGTTACTTAAATTATCTGACGCCATAAAAGTTGTTTGATATAAATCATTACTTTTTATTTTACAGATGTATTTTACTTTCGATGAATCTGCCTTGGAATCCTATATTAGAAAAAGTATAGGACAAAAATGGAAAGACTGGAAGAACACAGTGCATAGTTTTGTTGATTTAAATAAATCTTTGGAGGAAAATATGGATAAGGTGATTGATGAACGAGTAGATCCAAATCAGTGGAAACAATTGGTTCCAGTTTGGTTTGACAAAGAGTATCAGGTATTGCTTTTATTTAGTGGGGTTGCTCTTTAGTTGTACCTACAGGTATTGCTTGTCTCATTTTCTTATCTACAGGTGAATGTATCTGAGAAAGCCAAACAGTATAAAGCAAAGCAAGATATATTTCATACATGTGGTCGAAAGCCTTATGCTCAAATACGAGAGGATTTAGTAAGAATGATACTTTGATTAGCATGAGAATGATAGTAATTAACATTGAAATATATCTTTACAGGGACATGATGTGGGGGATATTGAATTTTTTCACCGAACACACACTCATGCTAAAGATGGAAGCGTAGACCCGAGTGTTGATGAAATTTTGGGAAAGGAGGTCGCAATAGCCGACTCTTTTTGGATGGCAGCTGGGAAACGGGGTCTCAATAGCCGACTATCCTATCAAGATGTAGTCATAACATTGGCAACACGAGTATAGGCCACTATGGGATAAAGTGCAGGTAAAGATAAGCCAGCCCTTTAAAAGGGTCGTCTAAAGGTCAAAACGAAGTTGGGAAAAAAGGATTTTCTTGTTGTGAATTAACCCTTTATTATTTTATACTAGTATATATATTTTGTCCAATTTTATAGTATATTAATTACTTTTTCGATAAAACTTTTTCGATAAAACTAAATACAATAAGTTTGCTTCAAAGTATATTGTATTTCAAAAATATTCTATATTTGTAATTATTGTTGATGGGTATATCTGTATATATGTACCATTATACTCCTGACATATATAATCCTTGTAAAGATTGTACTAGTAATTTTTGATATATATAATACCTTTGTCTCCAAAACTTTTGTTCACGCGAACAAGACAAGTAGTTCACTGAAAGATCAAATATAATATGTCACCATTATCATTATTTCTTGAAATAACAACATGGTCCTCTACCTTATGTTGGAAAATCATTTTTTCTTCTAAACTGTTGCATGGAATCAAATGTCGTGTTACTATGGATGATCGATCTTCTCAGTATAACTGCTAAAGATCCTCTACTCTACTTGCTGCTGAAGTAATCCTTCTCCTCATTGACACATCCATTACTGTAATATATCATTTTTAACCAAGTGAGAAGTAAAAGGGTAATGTTTTTACGTCTACTATATAACAAAAACAATAATTCTTGCAGTTTATTCAGTATAAGATTTATGAGTTTTTTATGAATAGATATTGTGGAGTGAATTTTATTATAAGGTAACCTTTTCTGTTAATTAATGTATAAAGAAAGTAGATATTTTTTCAAAAATACAGTGTTGAAATTGTAAAAAACGACTCGGTGTATATGAGTGATAATATGTTATTGAGCAAAATGATACCACCAAGTGTGTGGTACGAGTTATTCTAGATTCATGAATAGTTATACGGATGGTCTTTTTGTCTAAAAAAAGAAAAATACGCCTGGTATTGAACGAGTATGTCCTTGAATGTGAATAGGGGTGGGGACGTCTTCTCGGTCCTGAGACGCAATGAGAATTTACCCGATATACTTTTAAGGGGAAAAACCGTAGTAAAAACCGAATTTTGCCCCCAACTTAAATATTTGACCTTAAACTCTCCCTAAATTAGAGTTAAAAAAAAAAATGTGGGCTACACCTCCTAACCCCACTTGTTATTTTAGGTTTTGTCCCCTCCCGAGGAAAAATGTTGGTACCAACCATGACGATGACATCAAGTCAACACGGTTTTGTGGCTTAACAAAATTTGATTATTTTTTTATAAATCGGGTATCCATTCTGGATTCGGAGTCATTTTGAATTTAATAAGATTCCATCCTAGGGTTTATAGCAAAATTTGATTGTTGCTTAGAAAAAAATATTGTTGAAAGATCAGTTAATAATTTGTATTCGATATTTTAGAGGATTAATTTAAGGTCCAAATAATTTATTTAAGCCTTTATAATTATATGGGTGATTGACCTATGCGCTTTTGGAGATAAACTTTATGGTTATAGGGAATATGGGGCTAGATTTTTCTTCAAAGAGTCCATTACTGGTGTAGTGGTCGCTCCTAGAGTGTGACAAAAATCAACACTAAATAAGAAAAACGACTAACCGCAAGTGTACGGGTTGTCCAAGTAATAAGTAGGTAAAAATAGGATTATCGTCTCCACAGGGATTGCGAGATGAGATAAACGTGTTTAGATGATAAGTAGAATTAATTGCAATACGAAATAAAAATAGATATTTGTTTTGTTTTTGAATAATTTAAGAAAAATGTAAGTACGTTGAGTAAATTAAATTAAATTAAACTAAAGATTAAACTAAAAAGATTACTTAAGATGAGAGAGATATACTTGAGTCTCGCTAAGTAATCACCTAAGTTCATAAATCTAATGCATTCGTTTAAGGGTAAAGTCGGTATTTCAGTATTAGTTGGGACTCTAAAATCCCCCTAACTCCCGTCAGGGTAGACTTATTAGGCAATCCTATGGTATTGCAAACCCCGTCAGGGCGACTATAAGTTACTTTCAGATGATTTTGAATAAACCCAATTGGCTACGCGGTTAGTTAAGGCCTCCATGCTCAATAACAAATATCACACATCTATTACCTAGTTATGTAATTAAAACCTCCATTATGAATGATCATCGCCACTAGTGAATAGCCTAATTACTAAAACCTATCCCTGACTAGATAATTCATTGATAGTGGATAAGTACAAAAAAATAGTCAATATAAAATACACAACTCAATTTAAATTAGAAATAATCCCAAATTCAAAATAAACATTAAATTATAAAATAGGGTTCTTCCCATGTTACGATTCTCAAATACATAGAATTTAGCTCATAATTCAATGCAGGAAAGAAATAAAATAAAATAAAAACTGAAAAGAACCTACGGGTTGGAATGGTTGGCTGATTGTAAAGGAAGAAAGTCTTTTCTACCTTCTGCCTTTTTTGCTTCCAAGTGCTTCCGCTATGCCATTCTCTCAAAATAAGTTGTAAAATTAAGCATATTGAATTAAGAGGTCTAAAAAGCCTTATATAGAGCTAAAAAAAGGATCACGTCACCTTTGGGCTTTATTAAATGATTAAGGCCCAATTTTTTATTATTATTTCCACACTGTTGTACACCACTCCAGTAAAACAGTTATAACTTTTGCACCGAGGCCCATCTTTTTCATTTGAACCGCCAAGTCAGTTTTTGCACCGTTTTGGCTCAGAAAGGGCTAGAAGTGATGACTTTCCAGTTTTCAACGCTTCTCCACCTTCACTAAAGTGATGTTTATCGCTCCTTTAACACTTTATTTTGATCTTCGACTTTAAACTTCACTTATTCTCTTCATCTTGGTGCCTCCTGGCAACCACGTACCTAAGAACTTCACACTAAACAAGCAAATTAATGCACAAAATCTCTAAAAAGTCACAATATTATAAATCTAAGTCCAAATTCAACCTAAACTGATGTCTCCTGAGGGGATTTATCAATCAAAAACAGGGAGACATCAAGACCCACAATGAAAACCTTTGTTGTCTCGACAAAGTAAGAACAAAGTAGAGAAGTAAGAAGTAAATGCAGAATTTAAAGAATGATACCCCACTTCAAAACTTAAAACAATTTTCCTATAGTACAACCTAAGAACTAATGCACATATACACTTATCCTACAAAATCAAACACATAGATAATTTCAATCCAAAATTAATTTCACAATGCTAGAAGATTACCCTTGATACTTAGCTCGAGATGGTGGCTATAGGGTGTTCATCGATCCTTACTTGCTTTGGACGCTCCACTTAACTTACTCTCTATTAGCAAAACTGTTATTCCACTACGTATCTAAGAATCAAGAGGTCTTTACGGTTGTAGCGTAGGCTTAGGGACGATGTGATATGTATATTTAAAAAATTTGAAGTAAGCTTTTGGATCTCTCCTTACTGACCATCAACATACTGTTCTAGAGCTTGAGTTTACACCCGAATACCTTCTCATTCAACCCATTTGACGCACTAATTTAGCATCTCCAAATTAACCCAATAAGCTCTCAAGATGATCTCCAAACTTTACAATTTGTCGGTTACTTTATTTTTATTTATTTTTTCACTTTTTTTGTAAGATATCCTTGACACTCATTATGATGGTAGTAGTCATTTCTCTTATTTTCTCTTTGTTTTTCTTTCTCTTTTTTCTCATAGACTCCGACAAAGGGTTACAATTTATACATCATCAAAAATTGCGCACATAATACAATAAAATTCCCACGCAATGTAATATCCCATAATGAAACCCACCACCCCAAACTCAAGCTCTAAAGACAGGATGTCTCAGGGTTTCGATTCAAGTGCGGGTCGTATGGGAAGTCCTAAGAAACTAAGGGGATATGGCTTATATCGTGGCAGCAAAAGAAAGACTTAAAGGTTAAAAATTAGGCTAATGTGGATATAACATTAAATTTTGGTTACAAAGCTAAAAGGCTCAAGTGGCTATCAAAGAACTGCACTATCGTTTTCCTAGTTACGTAGTTTCACTCCAGCCTCACCTCTAATTCGTAATTAAGTGGGTTCTACACTCATTTAGATCTCACGTTCTACACACCACTCATTCTCACTAAGTACAAGCTTACCCTTTTTTTTTTGCATTGTTCATTAATTTTTCCTATCTATCATCTAGTGTTTACATGCATTTAAGGTGCGTTTTACATTAACTCTAAGGTCTACTATTTTCTATCATTAATTTACAAAAAACATATGTATGGTGACATTAACACACTCTACAGTCAAATCATTCCTTAAACTAATTTTTATTTGGTTTTAAGGTTTTCAAAAGGCAGTAAAAACAAGAGAAACGGGGATGAGAACAATGAGTACCCCACCCCCTACTCAAAACTGAGTCGTGTCCCCACGACTTGGAAAATATCCTAAAGCATTAAAAAACTAACTATTATACACTAAAACCAATAAGCAATTCGGGAGAGGGTTTAAAAAACGTTACACAGCCATCACACATCTCCTCGAACTCCTCAAGAAGCTATCCATACCTTCTTGAGGAGTTGAAAAGAAATTTCATGTTCATGGCCGCCGACACACTGGTATGCCGGTTATCTGGCCAGCCTTGCGTTATGTGTTGCCGGACTGTGACGCGGTTGGGCGCGAATGACAACATGGTCTCGCACCGGTATGCCACTGAGAGGACCGGTATATCGGTCCTATGCTTCAATTTTTCTGACTTCGTACCGTATGAGAACGTCGCGACCCTTCTCCTTCACCGGCATGCCGTTTAGATGGGCCGGCTAGCCGGTCAAACGTTCGTAACATTTTGACTTCGAGGGTCGCGGCCCTTTGGCGTGAGTGACGACACGGTTTTGAGACCGGTATGCCTCCGAGAGGGCCGACAAGCAGGTCGAGAATGCTGAAATTTTCTGACCTTGACAATATTGTGACCGTCACGACCCTTTGGAGGGCGGCGGTATGCCAGTCGTGGGACCGGTATGCAGTCCAAAGCTACGAATTTATCCAAATCACCCCAAACTCTGAATTTTACTTACCTACACAAAAAAATAGAAAACCTTTCTCTCGCATTATATATAATAACCTCTAAGACTCAAAATTAAAAGCATCAAACTTAATAATCTACACTACGAAAACAATAAAGTAATATACAATTAAACTGGATTTTGTTTAACGTTGTTAAGCTCGACGGGTTACCTCTCGCACTAGGAAGCTTCAAGGAAGTACATGACCTCCCCAGGATGTGGATCTTCCTTGCGATTAGTATCCTTGCCTCCATGGTAGACTTTCAATCGATTCCCATTCACCATGAAGGTGTGGTGCTCGATCGGATGTTCAATCTATATAGCTATATGAGGCTTAACTTTGGTCACAACAGAAGGACCTGACTAGTTTGATCTCAACTTCCCTGGATAATTATTGAACTTGGAGTTATATTTTAGGACCTTCTGTCCAACTTCAAACCTTTTCTCATGGATTCGGTTATCATTCCATTTCTTTATCTTTTCTTTTGTAAAGTTTAGCATTCTCATAGGCATGAAACCAGAACTCATCAAGTTCATTTATTTTCATTATTCTACTTTCTCCGAATAGGATAGGATCTAAGTTCAACTCCCTTATTTCCCAATATGCACCTAATTCAGGCTCAAGAGGTAAGCGACAAGACTTACCATAAACCATGCGATAC
The DNA here is from genome assembly GCA_029959085.1 of Nemophila menziesii. Taxonomy (NCBI): domain Eukaryota; kingdom Viridiplantae; phylum Streptophyta; class Magnoliopsida; order Boraginales; family Hydrophyllaceae; genus Nemophila; species Nemophila menziesii. Next base: position 30,098,425 of record JARWIR010000005.1, read on the forward strand.
GGAGATGCACCCACGGGCGTTTTGAATGTTGTGCGATACGCCCATAATGCATCATCTAGCTTCATTGACCAATCTTTGTGTGTTGTTCCAACGGTCTTCTCAAGAATGGATTTGATCTCTCGATTAGAGACCTCATCTTGACTGTTTGCTTGTGAATAATAAGAAGTAGATACTCTATGTCTTACCCCATACTTCTCTAAAACCGCCTTCGGGTACTTGTTATCGCAATGTTATCCTCCATCACTAAAGATAACTCTAGGTGTCCCATGTCTAGTGAAGATGTGTGATTTCAATAACTTTATCACCACTCACGAATCATTCGAAGGTAAATCTACAGCCTCAAATCACTTTGACACGTAATCAAGAACTAATTGGATGTATTGATTTCTATTGGATGGTACAAATAGGCCCATGAAATCAATACCCTATACATCAAATATGTCAACTTCAAGTACATTTTTACGTGGCATCTCATCTCTCTTTGTTATATTACGTGTATATTGGCATCTGTGACACTCTTTGACATATGCATGACAATCCTTATGTAAAGTAGGCTAATAAAAAACGGATCGAAGTACCTTTGCAGCTGTGTGATCACCTTTGAAGTGTCCTACATAAGGTAAATCATGACAACTTGCAACTACCGCACAGACTTCACCTTCAAGTATGCATCTTCTCACCATATGATCACTACACACTTTAAAGAGAAAAGGGTCTTCCCAAAAGAATTGTTTAGCACGGTGAACTAACATCTTCTTCTCTTGTGAGTTGGACCCCTTAGGGAAAGATCCACTCACAATGAGATTTGATATGTCTGCAAACCAAGGAGTACCAGTTGCGGCCATCATAAACAAACTCTCATTAGGAGATACCTCCTTGACTAACTCTAGTCCACTGTTAACTTTAGAACCCTCGAGACACAACAATTAATCTGCAACTTGATTTTCACTTCCCTTTCGATCTCGAATCTCTAAGTTAAACTCTTGCAACAAAAATACCGATCTAATCAAATGTGGATCCGCATCATTCTTTTCTATAAAGTATTCGATCGCAGAATGATCCGTGTATACGACAATTCTAGCCCCAAGGAGATAGGAACGAAACTTGTGAAAAGCATATACAACAACTAACAATTCCTTCTCGATCACGGTATAATTTACTTGAGCGCTTATGAAAGTCTAACTGGAATAGTGAATGGTATGCAATACATTCTTTTTGCGCTAACTCAACACTACACCCATAACAATATCACTAGGATCACACATAACATCAAACGGAACGTTCCAATCAGGAGGAACTACAATAGGCATGGAAACAAGCTTTTCCTTGATTTCCAAAAATGCCGCCATACAATCTTCATCAAAAAGTAAATTGGGGTCCTTCTCGAGTAAGTTGCACAACATCTTAGCGATATTGGAGAAATCCTTGATGAAACGACGGTAGATCCCTGCATGACCCAAGAAACTTCTCACCCCTTTAACAGAAATCAGAGGTGGAAAAGTCTTGATCACTTCTATCTTTGCACGATCAACCTCCAAACCTGTACTCAAGCCTTATTACCCAACAATATTCCCTCATGAACCATGAAGTGACATTTCTCCCAGTTCAAAACCAGACTAGTTTCCTTACAACAAATTACGAACTTTCCTAGATTATGCAAACAATCATCAAAATTATCACAAAAAACAGAGAAGTCGTCCATGAATACCTCGAGGAACCGATTAATCATATCCTAGAATATTTCCATCATACACCTCTGAAAAGTGGCAAGTGCATTACATAATCCAAATGGCATCCTTCAAAAGGCAAAGGTTCTAAAAGGACATGTAAAAGCAGTCTTATGCTGGTCTTCAGGATCTACACATATCTAATTGTAACTTAAATACCCATCAAGAAAGAAATAATCTCTCTCCCTGCTAGCTTATCTAACATTTGATCTATGAACGGAAGAGGAAGATGGTCTTTTCTGTTGGCCTTGTTCAACTTACGATAATCCGTACACACTCTCCAACCAACACGATTCTCGAGGGTATGGCTTCATTCTGATTATTCAGGATATTAGTGATACCACCCTTCTTTGATATGCATTATCCCATTTGCTACTAGATATGGGAAGATGATTCCCACATCTAGTAACTTTATCACCTCTTTTCTTGCCACCACCTTCATCACTGGCATCAACCTTTTTTTCCTTCAACTAAGCGTGCACTTTCATCCTCCAGAATAATCTTGTGTTGGCAACTGGTTGGACTAATGAAATTGATATCATTAATAGTCCACCAATTTCCTCTTTGTTAGCTCGAAGTACACGCAACAATTTGTCTTCTTGAGGACCTGTTAAGTTTGTTGAAACAATGACAGGTAAAGTTTTATTAGTACCCAAGTAAGCATACCTCAAGTGTGACGGGAGCGGATTTTCTTCAAGTTTTGGAGGAGACTCGATGAATTGTTTCTTTTGAGGCTCAATATCCCCCGATTCTCTCACTACTTTATAGGCAAGACTCCTAGGTTTTACATTTTTAGAATTTAGAGCTGCCACAGTTTTGACGAACTCTTCCATCATCTTAGATAGATCAAGTTTTAGGGCAGCCTGCAAGACATCATCATAATTCATCTCATCAAATACATCTTCCGTGGAATAATCTATAGAATCCATATAGAAACAATCGTCCTTAGAATAAAAATATTTATTGCCCTAAACACGTTAAACTGTACCTCTTTCTTGAACATGCATGATTAATTATCTATTTTCTACATCAATAAGACTACGCCACATGGGTAGGAACGGTCATCCCGAAATGATGGGGGCGTTCCTACCGCGTCGTAGTCAATTATAATGAAATCACATGCAAAAATAAAATTACCCGCCTTGACGATAAAATCTTCCATCTTTCCCTCTGGATGAGCGAGGGACCTATCAGCCATTTGCAAGACCATTGTGGTTGGACTTTCTCTTCCTATCTTGAACTTCTAAAAAACTGATCTAGGCATGAGATTAATGCTTGCACCCAAATCATACAGACCTCTTCCATGCCACTCCTCACCAATCGAAATGGAAATATTAAAACTCCCAGGATCAATCAATTTGGGTGGAAACTTACTCTGGAAAATAGCACTACACTACTCTGGCAAACCTACCATTTCTCCCTCAAGGTATCTCCTTTTGTTGACTATTGCCACCTTAAAACGTACCTTGGCATTCCTCGGATGGCATTGCAAAAATTGATACTGATCTTTCTAACCACGCTCATGAATTTTTGAAACTCATTTAGATATCCTTTCTTTTGAACTCTTGAGGGGAATGATGGAGGAGGGCGATTCTCTTCCACTATCGTGTCTTTCTTCTTCTATTTCTCCAGAATTTTCTCAACTTCATCTTCAACTACAATTGGTTCTCTTTCCTTCTCCACCACATCCTTCATTGTTTTAGATTTGACAGTTGTTTCCTTTTCTTTCATCACAGGAAAAGGTGGTGGTGGTAATTTCTTCCCACTCCTTAAAGCAATTGCATTACATGATTCATTACCTTCAGGATTTTCCGTGTTGCTTGGGAGTTGTCCATGACCTTAACATTTATACTGTTGGTTATTTTGGATATCTAATTTTCTAAAATTTACAAAGATGCGGTATGCGAATTCAATGTCTCTTCAATTTTGGTTGACTTATCGGTTGACACCGCCATGAATTGGTTCAAAGGGATAGCTAAATTGGATGCAGTAAGCAAACCTTCTTGTGGACGGGAAGGAAGTGATTTCTGAGCCAGAGTATCCGTATAAGCATCATACCCGGATATTTGTTTTGAGGTCTCGAATGGTAAGTGTTTCCTTGGGGCCTTGGTTGATAGGCTCCTGGATTTGCAACCACTTGCAAATTAGAGTATTGATTACCATAGAATTAACCATTCGAGTAAAGGTTACCTCGATTGTTGATGAAGCATACAAATTCGATATTTTAAGGACAATCTTTGAATTCAAAGCTCTTTCCGCGTCTACATTCAAGGTACTGTTTTTGGAAAATCGAAATGGTGATCTTGATGGTTGCCAACTCATTTCATTCTTTATGATTCGATTCATTATAGCTAACGCCTGATTAACGATTACGATCATAAAACCACCTTGACACGTCGTATCAACTTTCTCCTAAGAGGCTTCATCTAAACTATGATAGAAGAATCCCAACTGTGACTCTAGTGAATACCCGTGTAGTGGACACTTCCTTAATAGTGATTGAAAACGAGCCTAAGAGACCCCTACATATTTTTCCTCGTTCTTGTTGGAAACCTGCTAAGTCAAGCTGTCCCCTCAATCCGACACTCTAAGGATAATACCGATCAAAAAAATGCAGTCTGCAATTGATCCCACGTAGTGATTTCTTCGTGTTGTTGTTGATCATACCACCCACTAGATCCTTTAGTGAGAAAAAATAGGAACATAGCAAAGTACATTTGTTCCTGAGTAAGTCCTGGACTAACACGTGCATCACAAATCTACATGATTTTGTACATGGCTCGAATAAGATCTTCGTGCGTGGCTCCACTGTATTGGAGGATATTGATGAATTGATTGATCATTCCCGCATCAGGTTTGAATCTCATGGTTTGAATTGCGGGTAGGCGAAGTCCCATGGGTGGTAAACGGAATGGTCTGTTTTATTAGGCTGGATGAGCCAGGGTATAGCTTCAGGTGGGACTTGTGCACCTTGATGATTGTTGGGTGGTGGTTGTTCTTTAGGAGGACTTGGAACTCGATTATTAGCATTATCTCCTGGTGGAACAACTACGTTATGTGGAACTTTTGGGCCACCATTTTCATCCAAGTCCACCTGAGCATTATTATTCACGGCTGTCATCTCTTTCTCTAGCTTACGTCTATATCCATAGGATCCGAGAACATGCACCAAACCTAAAAGATCTAAAAAGACAAAAACACAAGAAAAACGCAAAACAAGAAAATAACATTTAACTCTACTAAAAAGAAATAAACACAAAAATCACACGCCGCAATCCCCGGCAGCAACACCAAAAACTTGGTCGCTTCTAGAGCGTGACAAAAATCAACACTAAAGAAAAGAAGCGACTAACCGCAAGTGTACGGGTTGTCCAAATACTAAGTAGGTAAAAACGTGATTATCATCTCCACAGGGATTGCGAGGTGAGATAAACATGTTTAGATGATAAGTAGAGTTAATTGCGATACAAAATAAAAAAAAAATTGTTTTGTTTTTGAATAATAAAAGACAAATGCTAGAACATTGCGTATAGTAAAATATACTAAAGATTAAATTAAAAATATTACTAAAGATGAAAGAGATATACTTGAGTCTCGGTAGGGAACCACCTAAGTTCATAAATCTAATGCATTCATTTAAGGGTAACGTCGGTATTTCAGTATTAGCCGGGACTCTAAAATCCTCCTAACTCCCTTCAAGGCGACTATAAGCTATTTTTAAATGATTCCGAATGAACCCAATTTGGCTACGTGGTTAATTAGGATCGCCAGGCTCAATAATGAATACCACACGTCTACCTAGTTATGTAATTACCCCCCCTTCCGGATGATCACCGCCACTAGTGAATAACCTAATTACTAAAACCTATCTCTGATTAGCTAATTCATTGATAGTGAATAAGTAAAAAATAATATTCAATACAAAATACCCAACATAATTTAAATGAGAAATAATCCTAAATTCGAAGTTAACATTAAATTATAAAAGTAGGGTTCTTGCTATTCTCAAGTACGTAGAATTTAGCTCATAATTTAACGCAGAAAAAGAAATAAATGACATACATAATTCCAAAATTAAATTAAAACTGGAAATAACCTAAGGCCTAAGGGTGGGAATAATTGACTGATTATGGAGGAAGAAAGGTCTTCTCCAGTTATCTACCTTTTTGCTTCCAAGTGCTTCTGCTCTACCTCTCTCTCAAAGTAAGGTGTAAAATTAAGCATACTGAATTAAGAGATCTAAAATGCCTTATATAGAGCTAAAAACGGATTAGGTCATCTTTGGGCTTAATTAAATGATAAATGGCCCAAATCCGCTTTATTATTCTCGCATTGTTGTACACCACTTCCAGTAATGAGTGGTATATATCATTACTCCCTGATTTTTTCTAATGTTAGTTTCAATCCAACCAAAAAAATCTTGCAAAATTTTATCAGTGTGATTGGCCATATAAGGTTTAGGAAATAATGGATTGACCATTAAAGATCTAATCTTAATAGGTAAAACCTATTAATATTTTAGGGTAAAGACCAGCTGTGGCACCTTATCTTTAACATGGTTTGCCTTCACGGACCCCGATATTTCAGAAGACCCCAAATGGCCATAATGTTTAATATTTTGACACTATTGGCCTTTTTTTCACTTTTCTGTCAGTCAACCGTTAGTCAACGCCACGTTAGAGAAGATGATTTTTTTTTTTTTTTGTAAATTCAGTTTACCAAAAAAAAAAAAACTCATCTCTTCCGCTTCACTCTCTTTTTGGAATTCCTCTTGTTTCTGTTTCAGATATAGAGCAGCTCCAAATAAAAAAGAAAAATCACCACCCATATCTTATACATCTACTATGGAATCTATGATCAATGATCTAACGAATCTCCACCGTGTCTGAAACTATAAGGAACAACCTCAAATAGGACCACCATGTACCCTGTGCTTTATTTTCGGAATTTTCAAGAGTAGGAATCACTTTAGATGCATCACATGTACCCATTACAAGAGCCATATTTTCTTTCTTGTACTTATGAACAAGAACTATGAATTTCAAGTGATTAAACACATAATTTAAATCTTGAACTTTTATTCCAACTAGATATCTAGTCCATCTCAAAAAGAAATTATCCTTATTAGTGTACCTTATATCAAGGAGATTATGGAACATTATGTTAACCTGATACATCTCGTAGATTCTCTTCTTCAAGATTTTTAAACTCTTCACAAGATAAAGGCTTGGTCTGACAAAAGATTGTATACATCTGAACCTATTGGGTGAACACTCAATCCTATCACCCATATGAAGCTCACTGATGTTGTCAGCCATGTCCTTTTAATATCCTCATTTATATGATAGATTAATCTAGTCACGAGATATATTTTTAGGGTTATATTGTGCTTATTGGAGGGATTATTCCCTATTATTTGATAGTCTCTCATGTCTTGTCTAGTTTTGAAGAATTGTTACTTTTAGATCTATTTGTGCATAATTTGTGTGCTAAGTGTACATATCTTAGGCATTTGGGTGATATTACATCCCAGAACGAGGATTTAAAGTCGAGATAGGAAGGTCAAATCTAAGTCAAGGCGTTAAAGGATCAAGAAGCCACTTTTGAAAAGCGGGAGCAGTTGTAGGCCAAATTTAGAAATCAACTTGTTGGTGTCACCAAGTGCAGTTTATAAAGATTCTAGAGAAGCTCTCTAGTTTCTAGATAGTGATTGGAGTCAGGAGCGCGTAGGAACTAACGAGTTGTGATTTGGAGCTGAATAGAAGATGTTTATATATATATATATATATATATATATATATATATATAGTCAAGAAAATGCTTGGAGGAGAAGAATTAGAAGCTGGAGCTCTACTGTACCCCTTTTACACCATTCCATCTTCAGCATTTGGGTAATTAGTATTAGTTTCTTGTCTTAAACATAATTCTTATCATTTTACTTGATATTTTTATTTCTTTAGTTATGAAATGAATTAGCTCAACTTGAATTTGTAATTATGTATAAACCTTGAATACCTTATTAATGCTTTTATGTTATTTGGGACCATTGAATTTACTTGAATTGGAATTTGTTTATATTTATTTATGAATTGAATGAGTTGAATAAATTGAATGAATTTATGCTTTATATATCTTGATCAAATAGAGATTGACCCTAGTATCTCAAACTAGTCAGTGGGTTTAGGAACATAACTGGTTCGTATTCGTCTGGTGTGTGGTAGTGATTCTAATGGGCTTGCCTAGCCAGATTATCACATAGGTTGAGTACGAGCTTTTTTGTAGAATAATCTTATCCGAGGATTCTAGTAAGAGTTACGCAGCCATCTAAGCTACCCTGGAGAGAGTTACAAGGAAATTAGAATCCTAATTAGCATAACAACCCAATTTACCTTTATAACTGGAATTATCAACTCAGTAGGATAGGGGAATACTACTACCAAACTCAAGCTATACTCTCATCTCACCTTGTTCAAAGTTTATTTGTTTTAGTGGTTTGATTTGTAATTAGTTTACTTTATTTACATCTTAGTTTAAAAGAAAATCAAACAACTATTTCTATTTTTCTAGTCTTATAGTTATAACAACTAAATCATCTACAATCTTTAAGACCACGAGTTTACATTAACGACTTTAGTCCCTATGGTGAGAACGATATTATTACTTACTTATTACTTGAAAACGACTCGTACACTTGCGGGGAGTGATCTCTTGAGGTGTTGATTTGTTAGATATTTTTATCACGCCATGAGAGGCGACACCTTTATACATCAGTAGGCTCACAGTAAAGGTTAACTGTAATTACTAAAGGGCATTTCAGTTTCGATGGAGGGCAAAGAGTTTACCTTTCGCATTCAAGTAATCACCAACAACATACTTATGAGGATAACTACTAGGTAAATAAAACCCATGACCCAATAATAACAAGACGATTATCAACATATTAATCAAAAAGTTATCATTCTCTGAAAAGAATCAGTTGATCAGGTTTTTTAAGTTGGTGAATGTGTATTTGGAGAGTGAGAATAAGAGAGTTATTGCTGAGAAGGATTTGGAGAGGTCATAAGCTTCAGGTTTTGACGGAAGTGGTGGTGGTAGGAAATGGTGGTTTACGACGAATGAAGAATAGGGTTTTTGTGGTGGTGGGTTTGGGGTAGAGGCTGATAAAGGATTATAGGAGTTTGTTTTTATTTTATTTATACGAGTGGAGCGGATGAGATGCGTTGTTTTTATTTTTATTTATTTTAGTAAATTAATTTTTTTAATCCAAGTCATTTTTTCTGGCGTGTTGAAAGTTACCACGTAGCGCTGAGGTGGAGGTGAGTTGTTGTCACTTAGCATTAACTAACTACTCCCTCCGTTCCACTATATTTGTCCACTTAACTTTTCACATATATTAAGAAATATAATAAATGCATCCGCCATTACAAAAATACCCCTAATAAAGCATCTTGATATATATTAAATGTGTATTGGAAATATAATTTATAATATTTTAATAAGGGTAATAGTGGAATAGTGTCTTGAACTCCTAAGTGGACAATATATTTAGAACATTAATTTTAGTAAGTGGACAATTTAAGTGGAACGGATGGAGTATCAACTAACAAAAAAATAAAAAAAATATCCAATGATATTACCTAATATAAAAAATAAGAGGTATTTAAGATTTTCTGAAACACAGGTTTATGATAACAACTCGTTTTAAAAATTAGAAAACATAACTAGTATTTACCCTAATATTTTATACATAAAAAAATCTTGATAAGTAAATATCATCGAACCTTTTATGAATAACTTCAGATATTTTATCGACAGATTGTGATGGATAGAAAAACATTAAACATTAAATTTAGGGGTAATGATATATAGTGATATACCACAAAAGTTTTTCTGTCACTATTCCTATTTAAATAACCTATCATAAGTTTTTATTTCATACTACGAGCGGGGTCCTAGCTACTAATATTTGACAAAACAAAAAAAAAGGTCCTACTAGTCAACCCAAACATCTACAGATGTAGCCAATCAATGATCAATCACACGGTTTGTATTTAGGTGCTTTGTTCAATGCAACATATTAAAATCTTCCTGCAGTAAAGAAAGATTTTAATACAGTAAATAAATCTAACATTACTCCTTCAGGAAAATTGTAGGTACATACGTCAGTCGAAAATAGTAAAATTTACTTAATCTACGTTAACAAATGTGTGTCACTCTAAGCAATACCAAAATTGTAACAAGATGTTCCATTGTTCTGAACACACCAAAAAGGCTAAATTATTGCTACTTAAAATCTATAAGTTCCCAATCTTCGAAGACACTGATGTGTACATGTAAATATTGCTTTACAAGTGAAAAGGGGTTTTACAAGTTTACATCAATATATGCAGAAAAATGACACTTAAACATGTGTCATGAAAGATTGACATGAAAGATAATGAATATGAAAAATTGACATGAAAGATAATGAATATGAACGATGGTCATTTTTTTCTAAGAAAAATATTCTATATCTTGTTTCAAATTCTTATCGATTCACGCAGTAGTTCATTTTTTTACCAAAAGTATTTCGGAAAAAAAAGTCTAAGAGCATATAATTAAATTCCTGCAATAATGCTCACCTCTATATTCATCTTAAACGCTCAATAACAATACTATTATAATGTTATACATATTCAAGAAACACTAATATAGTACAAGCGCTCGGACAACCACATTACAATAAACAATATAGTACTAGTAATTTTTGAAGTTGTAATATTATTTTGCACTAATGGATAATATTCGTGATATACACAATATCTTTTAAGATGGAGTAATTTTTTTTGTAATTATACGGACTTGATGTTATTTTCCATGTGTAATTTAATGGTGTTTCAAATTTTCTAACTTTATATGTTTAACCATTAATATTATCAATGTAAAATATAAAGTTATCCACATTTCTATATTGAATGAAATATTACTTCATGTATTCTAAGAACATATACACTTAAAATTAATGTGTTTTAAATTTATTATTAATAGTATAAAATTGTGATCTTGCTTCTCTTATATGTTGATGAATTTTTAGTTAAATTTTACAAAACTTCGCTTCCGACCTCACTCGGATTCTGGAAATAATATCTTTACCAAATTTAGATTAATAATATTGCTCTAGTATTGAAGAAAACTTGACCAAGACTAGTCTACCTATCTTTTACATTTTTTGGACAATAACATTACTGTCACAAGATATATTATTAATTAAGTTAACTGATACTTGGAAGAACAAGAAATAACACAATAAAAAGAGAGACAGACAGATAGTAAAATATTGGCTAAAAAATAAAATAAATAAGGAAAAAATTACAACAACTATCCATAATCATCCGCGGTAAATAACGTAAATAATCATCAATTATATTCCCACGGTGAAATATATCATGTCACCGAATAGATGAACTAAAAACCAAACGTTATTATAATTTTAAGTTTTTATTTTCCTTTGAAAATTATAGGTAATGTACACTTATTGACTCTCAAATCATTCAATTATTGATAAATATATACCACTTGACTTGGTTGAAAAGATTGTTCTTACTCCTCTTCTAAGTTTCTAATTTTTTTATAATTTATAATTCATAGATAGGACTGGAAAATATGACATAATTCTACTAATAATATTGGACAAACATTTAAAAAAATTGCAAAATCTCTTTCTTCTTTCTTGATCAAATTCAAAATGAGCTCTATGTACATCATGATGCTCCATTTCTTGAGCTTCAAAACAAACGGATTTAAAATGCCAAAATACCCACGGTTTTACCCTTAAAACTACTAAAATCATCGTCTATAATTACGAGAAAACCGTGGGTATTTTGGACAAGAGCACAACAAAAATTCATCAAACAGATTAAAAGGAAAAAGAGAGCGCCCCAAAAATAATTAAATTAAAAACTGATGTTTTTTCTACTACTTGTTGTGAAGAGGATCTGGGCAGCTTGGTACTCTTCTTTTGTTGTCGTCTAGGTTAGTACTGTTACGTGTAAAGTTGAGATCAGACACTCTTCCATTAAAGTACTTGTAATAAAGATCTGTTTGATTCTTCTTGGATTCGCTATTTTGCTCTAATGCCCCTCTACTTTCTGCAAATATCCGTATCGCCTCAACTTTGCTACTTTCACTTAATATCCATACTTGTAGCACTGAAATCATCAAAACAATGACAAAAGATGTGTACATAGCTGATTTTCTTCCGCCGGAATATGACATCGCCGGAAAACCAACATAAAAAAGTATTCGAATCTGAAGCGTTTTCCGGCTAGACTTTGCTTCTTCTTCTTCTTCTACTTCTTTTACTACTTCTTCTAAGCTAGAATGGTTTTGATAATCTCTCTTTCTTGCTATCTTTCTCTCTCTTGGTATGTATCTCTATATATCTCAACAGCTCGACTACTCAAGTATGAATTGACGGCTTTGTGTTTTACATACAGAGAGAGAAACAGGAGAGACTAATATTAGTCATGCAAGATTAGGTCCCACTTGTGACAACATTCATTTCTCTTTCTTATAAAAAGAAACAGTTGTTCTTCATAATTAATGCCAATAATCATTTATTATATATTTACGTGAATAGGCTTATTTGGGTATTTAACTACTATAATACCATTGGGTCATTTATCTTCCTTTTCCCCATGAAAGAAGGGGTTGGGCGGTGTTGTTTAGCATAAAAGCAAAGATATATTGCTAGGTCTCTTTGTATGCATAACAAATTTACATATTTATATTGAATTAGTTTTGATCAGTGTGTTAAAGGCGCTAGGTATTAGGTATTAGGTGGACGGTCAACAACCTTCGAACACCTAGGGGACTAGGCAGGCGCTTAGGGGACTAGGCGGGCGCCTAGGCGGAGCCTAGACGATTTCTTGCTAGGCGGTTTTGATATTTATCTAAATATTTTTTTTAAGTTTATATAATTTTTAAAATAAATTTATATGATTTTTTGTGTTAAAAAATAATTTTTTAATTTTTTATATTAAAAATAGATTTATTTTTTATTTTTTTAGCTTCAGACCGCCTAGGCGCCGCCTAAGTCCGCCTAGACGCCGCCTAAACCCGCCTAGGACCTTCTGGGACCGCCTGGAAGTTGCTTGGGCCATTTCTGAAAGTTACACTACCTTCTAGCGCTTAGACGGCCGCCTAGGCCGATTTTTAAAACACTGGTCTTGATGCATGCAAGCTAGTTTGAACAATCTACATACCGAAAAAGAAAGAAAAAAATTGCTACAAAAATTAAGGTAAAACATATATTGAAGAAAATACCCAATAATAAAAAGATTTACTCTCTTTTTTCTTTTATTTGTCCAAATTTTTATATACACATATTAAAAAAATATATAAATACTTTCTTTTCATAAAAATATTTTTAATTAATACGTATAAAATTATTTCATATAAAAACAAATATGTATAAAATTATTTTTTATATATTTTTACTATTTAATTAAAAGGGAAAATGACTCAAAAATTCAAAATAATATTATTTTCAGCCCAATAACATCAATGACAATTTATGCCCAATAAAATCAACAATTGAATTATTTTATACATTATTTGACTATACTATCCCTACTTATGTTATACATTATTCGTCGCGGTGACGGGAATCGTCCGTGACGGGAATCGTCGGTGACGGGAATCGTCGGTGACTGGAATCGTCGGTGACGGAAATCGTCGGTGACGGGAATCGTCCGTGACGGGAATCGTCGGTGACGGGAATCGTCCGTGACGGGAATAGTTTTTATGGTGTAAGGGTAAATATGTAATCTTATAATAGTAAGTTAATGGATGATTCTTTGGGGCAAGTATAATATTATTTTGATTTTTTGGGACATTGACCCTAATTAAAATTGATATTGAAAATATAATAAAAAATATGATAAATAATATGATATTTTATTTGTAAAAAATTGGACAAATAAAACTAAATAGAGAAAGCAACTTTTTCTACAATTATTTAAAAACTTATAACAATTACCTATTACCCACCTATGACTTAAAAAAATAATTAATGATTTTCTTTACTTCTAATAATAGTTGATTCAATACAAATGACATCAATAGAGGTTGAGTAACTATTGTCTTTTTCAAATGAAATATTGATGTGTATGTAGTTTGAGCAGTCTGCGAATGTTTAGTCTTTGAAATCCGGCACAGAGTCGACGTACTAAGGGATAAGGCACCTCCATTGACACTCGAATGCTCAAATCAATTATTTATGCGAAAGAGATGAATTTTTCTCGAGATGGTGAGATAAAAATATCTTTGAGTGAAGTCTAACATATATGGATGTGTGTACATAATAAATAATAGATAGCGTATAAATTAATCCAGTGAATGTCGTGTACCTTTGTAGATGATACCAGGGGTTATTTATAGTTGTAGGTAAGGGCATTTTATCAAAACGATAATGAACAAATAAGGATCAGGAATCCAAACATTTGATAAATGCTCTATTAGTTTTCCGCGACTGTTTGCTACCTCGTGGCATGGATGAAATAACTACCAACTTTTTACTTAGTGCCTCTGTCTCCCCCTCTTGGTCCAACCTTCGATCATATTCGCATTAAGAGTTGTATGGGATGGAACATCTAATACCCTTTGAGGGAGAGCGAGACTCTCGAGGGTCGTACATGATGCTAAAATATTTAAATACGAGAAGATAATAAAGTATATTCTAGATTACCTCGCAGTTAAATATAGCTTATCAGATACCCTAGTAAATTTCGAGGTAGATATTTGGTAGCTCCCCGAGTGTGATATAAAAGAAACACTTAGGAGAATACATCCCGCAAATGTAAATATCACCAAGAAATAAAGAAAGTAAGTTACATCGTTTTCACAAGGATTGTGAAGTTAATTGTATTGATTTTAATTAAATATCACCAAGAAATAAAGAAAGTAAGTTACATCGTTTTCACAAGGATTGTGAAGTTAATTGTATTGATTTTAATTAAGGATGAGGATAATTGTTGCGCTAAAAATGAGCTACGAAAGATAAAAATTTTATACTAATTAAAACTAAAACTTAATTACAAACTAATTAAAATAAGACTAAAAATAAACTAAGTTGAAAGGGTTTAAAAATATAGTATATAAACTACATTTGGATGTCTATACTCACCTAATCGAACAAACGCAGGAAACTAAGTCCACTTAAGTCCCGTCAGGGTAAATAAGGGATGATTCCTGAATATAGAAACCTCTCCTTAATGATTCTACTATTCATAGAGTGATTAAGATTAAACCCCTAAATTGGCTATATGAAGGTCTTCCGGATATTAAGATTGATTTATACGATTACTACCTAAGTCCACTTATCAATTCCCATCCATGTGTAATTCATAAGCTAAAGACTTAATTCATGTGGCCATTCATAAATAAATTCAAATTAAATCAAAATAGAAATCAGTCTAAAATTAACACAAATTATTTCGAGCTAAAAATTTCCCAATAATCATAAATAATTTCATAAATGTCTTTAGGGCTCACAAATTAGACATACCAAACTAAAAAGGTTTTTAGCTCATACTTGAAATTAAAATAAAATAAAATAAAAAACAAGACATAATTAAAGAGTTATAAGGAAAAGAAGGAATTACAGTTGTGTAGAGTTACGTTGTTTTTGCTTCCTACCTTATTCTCATATGCTCCATCTTTCTCTAAAAGTACAACAAAATAAAATTATGTCTAAAAATATTAAGATAACCTATATATACTACTAAAATTCAAAGTTTTAGCTTGTGGGGCAAGAATTAGGTCAAAAGAACCTCGTGGACTTCCTTGCTAAAACTGGACAACTCAAGTCATCTTTCCAAAAACTTTAATAACTTCTACGTCTCAATTCAGAATTTATCGCCATTTCTTCTCACGCGTCCTAAACTTCAAGGTATATCGTTTTCCAAAAGGGCATGATCAGATTCCTTGCCAATTGTGTTTCGTGATTTTTCTAAGTTAACATAGTCGTTTTTCCAGTTTTGGTGCTTTGGCTTCTAATGATATTTTTGACTTCTTGTCTTGTCTTGACCTTGTAACTTCTTGTCTCCCTATCTTTCCTTTTACATATTTGGATCCACAATGTTCAAAGAAATACACAATTAAAACACAAATTATCTCAAATTACTCTAAACATGTAAGATATCAAATAATTGATAAGAATTTAAAATACACTAAATAAAGGGACAAATTCCAACATATTGTGATTAAAAGTAATCCCCGGTTTCACAAATAGAAATGGATTCCAAAAAAAAAGAAGTAAAAACAGTTTTAACGTAAACTAACTATTACAAGAAAAACTGAATTACGATTACAAGAAAAATTTCGAATAACTATTACACGGAAAAATAACAATTACACGAAAAATCAAACGGAAATACACTTACACGGAAAAGAAGAACAAGAGTAGTCCTCGGTCGTTAAATAGATATTTCGGCGGACCGGTATCTCTAACGGAAAAACCACTAGTTTAGTATATAGAGAGTGAGAGAAGAGGCAGAGTTTTCTTTTTTTCCTTTGTATTTCGTAGCTGTAGAGAGTGGATTGAGAGCTCTATATATAGGGGTGAGGAGAGGAAGACCCAAGCCTTCAGAAACGTCCCCATTAAGTCCCATGATTCCCTCCCGGAATTGACTTGATTGGGTTGACGTTTTTGATTGCCTTGTAACCCCCACGTTTTTAATATTCTGATATTCTGTAACAGCTTTGTTGACCTTTGATATTCCCACGTGTTTGACTTGACTAAGTAACAGCAGCTGGAATATCCTCTCCCTTTAATGCGTGCGATATTGGTGGAGATTTGTCTCTACGTTTTAAGTTGAGTGGTCAACGCCCACTATAAGAGCTGGTACAAAATCCATTTCATTTTTCATTTTTTGACTCCCCAAACTCTCCAACGACCCACGACCCACGCCCTACGCCGTCGCCGTCGCCTGGTGGTGGTGCGCGCGTGTGGGCTAAGTCATTGCCTTACCATGTGCATGGGTATTGGATATTTGGACTTAGATCAAAACACAAAGTATAAAAGTAGCTATAAAGCTTTATAACCCACCGATGTGGGAAAAGCTTAAAAACCAATCTTTTAATTTTCAAATGTTCCAACAATCCCCCACACATTTGAATGTCAACAAAAGGTTTGGAGAGAAGTTCCGGAAAGAAGAATGGGTGAATTGTACTCAAGTGTCAATATCTTGCGATTTGAATTGACACGTAGTGAAGTGAGGCAACCACCGACTTCCGATTTAGTGAACTTACTCTTGAACTTTAACGGTTATCGATCGAGACCCTCACAGCACATACTCTACCCGATTCAAAGTTACGGTTCCTTCTAACATCACCTTTCGGTTCATCAAGT
Organism: Nemophila menziesii; assembly: GCA_029959085.1. Taxonomy (NCBI): domain Eukaryota; kingdom Viridiplantae; phylum Streptophyta; class Magnoliopsida; order Boraginales; family Hydrophyllaceae; genus Nemophila; species Nemophila menziesii. The sequence continues at coordinate 30,115,543 of JARWIR010000005.1, forward strand.
CCTTCTCTAAGGACCACCCTTTACGGGTTATGAACTGGGTGGATTTATTCATTTGAGAGTTGTGCAAGGACGTCTCCTCAACACTCTACCATGAATATTTGGGTTTCAACGTTACCCTTGAAATCATCAAGTCCTTCTCAAAAGGACCACCATAAAGGCTATGAATTCAATGTGAGTTCAACACTTGGTACGCCTTTTTCATCAAGTCCTTCTCAAAAGGACCACCACAAGTGGCTATGAACAAGACGATTTTGTTTTGAGCCATAGGGATGGAGAGAATCACATTGACTCATTAGTCACACGTTCCCACTTAATGGGATTTAGTCCCATCCCCCTCGACGTCTCCAGGACTAGTCTCCTGGTTAAGCCTTTGGTGAACGGATCAGCTAGATTCTCTTCTAATCGTACAAATTCCAAGGCTATCACACCATTCTTCAGTAATTATCTTACTGACCCATGTCTGATGCGAATATATCTCTTCTTCCCATTATAGGCACTGTTACGAGCGACTCCAATGGCTGCTTGTGAATCACAGTGGATACATACAGGTGTGGCACTTCCTTCCCAAAGTGGCACATCCGATAAGAGACTTCTCAACCACTCAGCTTCTTGCCCAGCTAACTCCAGTGCTATGAACTCAGACTCCATGGTGGAGCGTGCTATACAAGTCTGTTTGGAAGACTTCCACGATACAGCACCTCCCCCTAAGGAGAACACATAACCACTGGTGGAGTTTACTTCGTCATTGTCTGAGATACAGTTTGCATAAAAAAAACCTCAAGGACTGCAGGGAATTTGTTATAGTGCAGGCCTAGATCGATGGTACCCCTCAAGTATTTCAATAGACGGCGAAGTACAAACCAGTGGTCACTACTAGGGTCATGAGTATAGCGACTAAGTCTACTCACGGCATAGGCATTATCGGGTCGAGTATAGTTCATCAAGAACATTACACTTCCTATGATTTTAGCATATTCATTTTGGGATACAGCATCCCCAACATGTTTGGATAAGTTAATGCTAGAATCACAAGGAGTATTTACAGGCGTTACCTCAAAGGAATTGAACTTCTTCAGCATCTTTTCTACGTAATGAGACTGATTCAGGGTAATACCATTACTGCTCCTAATGATTTTTACCCCAAGTATTACATCAGCTTCTCCCATATCTTTCATGTCGAATCTGGAAGACAAGAAGCGTTTAGTCTCATTTATAATATGAATAGTAGTACCAAAGATGAGCATGTCATCTACATAGAGGCAGATGATAACACACTCTGAATTTGTTACCTTGGAGTAAACACATGAGTCAGAAGTGTTAGCTATAAACCCATCTGAAATGAGAGTACTATCTAGTTTTTCATACCATTTTTTCGGTGCCTGTTTCAAACCATACAAGGATTTTTTCAACTTACACACTTTGTCCCCTTGACCAGGGACCACACACCCTTCAGGTTGAGCCATGTAGATCTCTTCATCTAGATCTCCGTTCAAGAACGCGGTTTTGACATCCATTTGATGTATTACAAGTTCGTGAATGACGGCTAAAGCAATAAGGGTTCTTATCGTGGCAATTTTGGTCACTGGCGAATAAGTGTCAAAGTAGTCTAAACCTTTCTTTTGGGTGAAGCCCTTAATAACAAGCCCGACTTTGAATTTTTCTATTGAGCCATCGGGTCTCAACTTTTTCTTAAAAATCCATTTGCTACTAATAGGTTTGCTACCCCTAGGTAAGTCGGTTAATTCCCATGTATGGTTACTTTTAATTGACTCAAGTTAACTATTAATGGCCTCTTTCCAAAAACTAGCATCTATAGATTTTAAAGCATCATCATAAGTTTTTGGGTCTTCCTCCATGAGGAGGCAATTGACTACCTGTTCATCTAATAGATCAATGTGAAAACCTTCTGTCATAAAGGCTGTTATAAAGTCAGGGCCAAAGCTGGACTCGATCCTACGCCTCTTACTTCTCCTAGGTTCTTCCTCGGGAATACTACTAGGCTCCATGGAAGTGGAGGGGTTAGGAAAAACATCACAAAGAGGTACAACATCATTAGTAGATAAGTTATCAACAAGTAAAGAAGCATTGACAGTATTTAAATCTTTAAAAGGGAAAACATGTTCAAAGAACTCAGCATCTCTAGATTCACAAATAGAGTTATCTTCTAATGACAAGAATCTGTATGCCGCACTATTCTGAGCGTACCCTATGAAAATTGAGTCAACGGTTTTGGGTCCAACGATGACAGTTTTAAAATCAGGTAGTTTGACTTTGGCTAGGCACCCCCACACTTTTAAAAATTTCAGGTTTGGTGGAAAACCCTTCCACATCTCATAAGGGGTCTTTTCTAGGGATTTATGTGGTACCCTATTAAGTACATAACAGGCTGATAAGACAGCTTCCTCCCACATGTTGTTTGGTAAACCTGAACTTATTAACATGGCATTCATAGTCGCTTTAAGAACCTATTCTTCCTTTCTGCTATGCCGTTTTGTTGGGGTGTATAAGGAGCACTAAGTTCGTGGATAATCCCATTTGTTTCACAAAACTCTCTAAGGGAATTAGAACTATACTCGCCTCCTCTATCAGACCTAAGCCGTTTGATTTTACAGTCTAGTTGGTTTTCAACTTCGGCTTTATATTTTAAAAACGCATTTTCCGCCTCATCTTTAGTTTTAAGAAGATACACTTTAGTAAACCTAGAGTAATCATCTACGAAGGTTATGTAATAAATTTTTCCTCCTCTACAAACGAAGTTTTTAAAATCAGCTAAGTCCGAATGAACTAATTCAAGCAATTTAGTTTGTCTCGTGGTAACGGGTTTAAAAGGTTTTTTCGCAAGTTTGGACTCTACACATATTTGACATTTTTCAAAGTCATCCACGTTGTTGACGGGTATTAGTCCAAGATTTTTAAGCCTTTTAATAGACGCAACATTTAAATGGCCTAGTCTACCATGCCACGTTTGAACAGACTCAACAATATAAGCGGAATTAGATGCATTCTCATTAAGGTTACAGTGTTTAAAACAAACAAGCCATTATTAAGGTACCCTTTCCCCCATGAACTCGTCATTTTTGGTGATAATGACTCCCCCCCCTCGAAAACGAGTTTGAGACTAAATTTGTTAAGAAGAGCCCCGGAAACTAAGTTCCTACGGAGAGAGGGGATGAAGAGAACATCATTAAGTTCAAGGATCTTACCAGATGTGAGTTTGAGGGGAACCTAACCTTTCCCGAGAACAGTAGCGGTGGAAGAGTCACCCAAGTACACACACTCACCATCAGTTGCCTTTTCGAATTTCTTGAACAGGGCTTTGTTTGCGCAGAAATGGCGAGAAGCTCCAGTGTCAAGGATCCACTCACTCTTGTTCTCTACCAAGTTTACCTCAACCATTACCGCGACGATTATTTCTTCGGTCTCAGTCTGATTCGCGGCAGCTTTGGGACCATGGCCAGCTCTAAGGGAACATTCGAAAGCTTTGTGTCCTTCTTTGCCACAACAATAACAGGCCCCTTTAGTTTTTTGAATCTTACCAGAGGTCTTGAATCTTCCACCTTGTTTGTTGGTGTTTCCGCGATTCTTGTTTCCCCCAGACTTTGACTTGTTGGAGCCTTGTTGTTTTCCCTTCCCTTTGAACCTGTGTTTGTTACCTTGGCCAGAACCTTTGACTAGATTAGCTTTGGAGGAATGAGAAGGGAAAGAGATTGACTTATCCTTGAGTCGATTCACTTCTTCGACTTGGATGTGGCTGATGAGCTCTTGGAGGGTCATTTCTTTCTTTTTGTGTTTGAGGTGGTTGTGGTATTCACTCCAAGATGGGGGAAATTTCTCAAGCAAAATGTTGGCTTGAAGAATTTCACACATCTTCATGCCTTCGGTGATTACCTCCGCGCATAGGTTCTCGTACACATGAAGTTGTTCAGTCATGGGTTTCTGATCCGTAAGTCTAAAGTTATACCAATTCACAGTCACGTACTTTTTCTTACCAGAATCATCAGCCCCGTATTTCTTCTCGAGAGTTTCCCATATGACCTTTGCCGATTTCTTTTTAGCAAGGAGGTAAAAAATGGGATTAGTCACGTTATTTAACATCCAGCCCCGAGCCATGGCATTAGCTCTTTTGAACCTAGATTCGAGGGCAGCATGCCTAGCTAGCTCTTGTTCAGTATGAGCTCCAATCTCCAAAAGTGGAGGAGCCTCGACTATAGCAAAGTCGAGTTCATACTGTTCAAGGCAAATCATAATTTTTTGCGCCCAACGCTTATAGTTAGAACCATTAAGGGGTTTCAACTTGTTTGCATCGAGAAGTGGCTTTGTGTTCAAAGAAGAACCAACAGCTGAAATAGGAAGAGCCATTTTCAAAAATAACCGGTGAAAAAAGAAAAATGAATATCTTTTTAAATTGTGATTAAAAGTAATCACCGGTTTCACAAATAGAAATGGATTCCAAAAAAAAAAAAAGTAAAAAGAGTTTTAACGTAAACTAACTATTACAAGAAAAACTGAATTACGATTACAAGAAAAATTTCGAATAACTATTACACAGAAAATAACAATTACACGAAAAATCAAACGGAAATACACTTACACGGAAAAGAAAAACAAGAGCAGTCCTCGGTCGTTAAAAAGATATTCCGGCGGACCGGTATCTCTAACGGAAAAACCACTAGTTTAGTATATAGAGAGTGAGAGAAGAGGCAGAGTTTTCTTTTTTTTCCTTTGTATTTCGTAGCTGTAGAGAGTGGAGTGAGAGCTCTATATATAGGGGTGAGGAGAGGAATACCCAAGCCTTCAGAAACGTCCCCATTAAGTCCCATGATTCCCTCCCGGAATTGACTTCATTGGGTTGACATTTTTGATTGCCTTGTAACCCCTACGTTTTTAATATTCTGATATTCTGTAACAGCTTTGTTGACCTTTGATATTCCCACGTGTTTGAGTTGACTAAGTTACAGCTGCTGGAATATCCTCTCCCTTTAACGCGTGCGATATTGGTGGAGATTTGTCTCTACGTTTTAAGTTGAGTGGTCAACGCCCACTATAAGAGCTGGTACAAAATCCATTTCATTTTTCATTTTTTGACTCCCCAAACTCCCCAACGACCCACGCCCGGTGCCGGTGCCGGTGCCGGGCCGGGCGGGTGGGTGGTGGTGGTGGTGGTGCGCGCGTGTGGGCTAAGTCATTGCCTTGCCATATGCATGGGTATTGGATCTTTGGACTTAGATCAAAACACAAAGTATAAAAGTAGCTATAAAGCTTTATAACCCACCGATGTGGGAAAAGCTTAAAAACCAATCTTTTAACTTTCAAATGTTCCAACACTTCTAATCACAAAACAACCCAAAATGATGTCTAAGAAGTATTAAACTATATCACAAAACATGAGACATTAGTATTTTTGAGAAATAATCCCTTGTTTTAAGAAATCTAGGACTAGTTTGTGGTTATTTGTCTTAGTATCCATGGCTTCCAGACATTTGGATGCATAATATATCGCAACAAGTATATATAGAAAATATTTGTGAAGGTGGAAAAGTATCCATAAATATTATGCCCCCATAAATCAAATATTTATACAATCAAGAGTAGTTGGAGGGGAATTATATTTATCTTCATAATATTATCAACTTGTTGTCAATTCTTGCAACTAAAATTGAACTAATGTGAATTTTTATGTAAGGTGGGACAAAATAAACCACTACGTAGTACCTTGAATGATGTTCTTCAACCCCATAGTTTTCCCCATATATTCTCGTTCATGACAAAAAGAAAGTATATTATGATATTCAGTAGAGGAGACACATCTACAAATTATATTATCTAATCCTAAGTGAAATTATTTAGGGTCTTCCCAAACATAAAATTTTACGTGAGAGAGGAATCAATATGTTTCTGTCTAAGACCATACCTAGGGAAGGGGGTTCTTTAGTAACCATTTAATTAACAATTTCAACGTACCAAGGGAGAGTATTACTTGTAATTACAAATAATTGTTCATCAGGGAAAAAATTAGTAAAATAGATAGTGTCCCTTAATTAAAAAAATTATTAAACGAGATAGCATCCCTTACCTCTTCTCATATTAGACGCAAGAGATGACATGCAACTACATTGTTTGAACCCTTATTATTATTTACTTTGATATCAAACTCTAGAAGTAAAAGTAACTGATGTCTCCATATTTGTGATGAATGAATCTTTATATGAGACATCATTTTAGGCGCATTATATTAATTGTTAAGGGATTTTACCCCAATATAAGTTAGTTTCTTAATTCATGCCTTGATTTGGAGATTTATTACTTTTCAGCGTCTTTGGTATAATTTTTGTGTTAATGTGAAGATCTTAGGCAAAAGAAAATAATTAGATGCCAAATCAATGTCAATGAGTTAAGGAACAAAGATCCAAGGTGAAGTCCAGAGTTAAAAGGAAACAAAGTTGAATTAGGAAAAGAAAACCTTCCAAATAAACCTGCCAAAGCTGAAGTAACGTCCAATGTTTTGAAGACTGCAGGAAATATATTAGGAATATGGAGGATCCCTTTTATGAGAAGATAGATATCTGAATTGCAATTGTTTTCATATAAAGTACACTGAAATCCGATAAGTAACAAAGGAGATATGACCAAATCAATCAGCAGTGTTTATCATGTCTTATATTTTAGTAAACGAATTTGAATTGGAATAAGACTCCAATAACTTGCCTTTCACTCCAAGATTTCGATCTAGGCTTAGCTAGCACCTATAAACACATCTAGTTATCATTGTAAATATATTCTTTCTTGGGATATAATTCGAGTGGAGTTTTGTTAGTTATTAAACAAACTTTCTGGGCAGGTAAATTACTTACTCAAGTTAATTCAACTAAAATTGTGTTAATACCTAAGGAAAAAAACCCTGCGAGTGTTAAAAAATTCCGTCCTATCTCGTGTACAAATATTATATACAAAACTATATCACGAGTTCTTATGAATCGATTAAAAAAAGTTATGAGTTCTATTATTTCATTAAATCAAGCGGCATATGTTAGTGGAAGGAGCATATCTGATAATATCCTTGTTGCCCAAGAGGTGGTGAGCTGCTATGAGAAAAAATCTATCAGCCCTTCATGCACTATAAATTTAGATTTGCAAAAAGCGTATGATAGTGTAAATTGGACTTTTTTAATCAACACTCTGAAAGCTCTGAATTTTCCTAGTCAGTTTATTAAATGGATACAAATGTGCATATGTACACCATACTATTCAGTGTGTATAAATGGTGAATCTTGTGGTTATTTCAAGGGGAAGAGAGGGTTGAGATAGGGTGACCCTCTCTCACCCTATGTCTTTGCTATATGCATGGAAGTTTTCTCAGGCTTGTTCAAAATGGTGGCTAAAAATGAAAATTTCAGTTATCATCCAAGGTGTAAAGATGTAAGTTTAAATCATTTAGTTTTTGCAGATGATTTATTAATATTTATGAAGGGGAATGATAAATCTGCTAAAGTAGTAAAGGATGCTCTCAATCTATTCTCAAGATGCTCTGGTTTGAATATCAATTTTTCCAAGAGTAAATTATATTTTGGGGGTGTTAGTGACAATATTAAAAGAAGTATATCAAATATCTTGAACATTAAAATTGGTTCTCTTCCTGTGAGGTACCTTGGTGTACCCTTAAATTCAAAAAAAATGAGTATATCAGATGGAAATGTACTTGTGGAGAAGATTTGCGAAAATATATCACAATGGAGTTCAAAGTTATTGTCTTATGCAGGTAGGGTGGAACTTATCTGAGTTGTTTTGATAAGAAAAATCACATTTTGGTGCAGGATATTCCTTCTTCCTAAATAGGTAATCTATAAATTAAATCAAAGATTAGCTGGCTTCCTGTGGAAAGGTAATCTTAATAGTGCTTATGGTGCTAGAATAGCTTGGAATACAGTTTGTAGTAGCAAAAAAGAAAGGGGATTAAACATTCCCAATCTTGAGATTATTAATAGGACTTGTTTACTTTCTAATTTCTGGAGATTTTATTCTCAAAATCACAATCTCTGGAGCTTATGGGTTAGTAAGAATATACTAAAAAATAAGTGTATTTGGAGCATTAGTCCTAAACAGTACCATTCATGGATGTGGAAACAAATGCTTAAGGTTAGACAACTAGCTTATGATCTTATTTATCATGAAGTTGAAAATGGGGAGTTAACTTTTATACTGTGGGATAAGTGGATTAAAAGAAAGGGTGTGCAAGAACTACTAATTATATCTTGTGATGAGAGTAATTTGAGTTGTAATAAGAAAGTTAGGGAATGTTTTGGTAGAGGAAGATGGAGAATCCCTCCTTGTATAGGGAAAATTCTTTCTCAAATTCAAAGCATTACCTTAACTGATAAAGAAGATAAAATATTTTGGACTGAAACTGTTAAAAATCAGTTTTCTTACAAAAAACCATGGCTAGAATAATTGAACATAATAATGAAGTGAAATGGTTTGATATAGTATGGTCTAAAGCTTGTATACCGAGGTGCTCATTTGTGGCTTGGCAAGTTGCAATGGGTAGATTACCTACTAAAGATAGATTGAATGATTGGGGTTTAAATGTTAATCCTTTTTTGTTATTTGTGTAAAACTGAGAATAAAGATAGCAATAATCTATTTGTTACTTATAAATTCTCTAATAGTGTTCTTCTTAGAGTACTTGGTGATTGTGGTATTAGTGCAAATGTTAATACAAGACAAAAGCTACTAGAAGATATTCAAAAGATGTGTGGTCATTTGGATATGGTGATGATAACAGGGGTGAGTATCACTACGTATATCTATTTTATTTGGTTTGAAAGGAATAAGCGAGAACATGGGGATAGACAAATGAATTAAGAAAGGCTTTATAATGTGATAAAAGCTTATGTGGCTGTACAGTTGAAGAAGAGAAGTTTTCGAAGTCAAAGGGCTAATATAAGGGTGATTAAAGCTCCTAGAGATAAGTAGTCAGGATTCTATATTTTTGCTAAGCCTCGTCAGGATGGACTTAGGTGGAAACCTAACAATTACCAGGGGACTTGGGTAAGGGGACCCTGAGTAATGATCGGTGGTTAAATCAAACCTTTACGACTATCTAGTTAGGCAAGCCCGTTAGGATCACTACCGCACACTAGACGATTATGTGGTGTTGTCAATAATTGAATCCCCCTTCCGGGTGTTAACTCAATTACAAAGGATAGTCCTAAGATTGGCCAACTCTGGGGCTGGAACAATAAGTCAAAGCACACAATACCAATATACGCCAAGCTCAAATCTATTGAAATAACAAATAGTATTATGAAATTTAAGACAAAATAATAACCCAAACAATTAATAGTAAAACTTACAGAATAAAAGTTTAGAAATATGGTGAAGCCACAAATCTATAGCTAATTACCCTAAATATAGAGAAGGGGAGATATATAAGACGGGTTTGTTACTCTCCAACTTCTTGCTTCTTGTCTTCCTCTACAGGTCAGCTTGCTTCTTGGATGATAAAATTGATACTAAGAATTAATATTCAAGCAAAGACTAATATATGGCTTAGAGTTTAGCAAGGACATGTTTACAATGGTTTAAGGGTGTATTTATAGGTGTTTAGTAAGCCCTAACACGTTTTCTTGGAGTATGAGGCAAGTAATTGGACTTCTAGCCCAACTCTAATTCGTAACCCTAAAGTATAGAAAAGGTAATAAACTGTTGTTGTTTTGTTTTGGCCTTAACTCCTCCAATACTTGCTCTGATTGACGTGTTCATTATATTGAAACTGACCGTCTCGGAAAACTCTACAACTTCGCTTCGGACCATCTTCAAAATTCCCAACCAATCTTGAGTTATAATCACTTTTATGGACGTAGCTGGTGAAATTCAGATTTATTTGGCAACTTTATCTTTCCATACTTATCTTTTCCTTCCTTTATCTCCAATTTCCATCTTTATCTTCTTTCTTTTATCTCTTGGAATTGATTTGGCATCTAATTAATTACCATATATCTTTAAAGCTTCACGATTAACAAACAACTAAACCAAATATGCTCTAAAATAATAAATTATCAAATTAAGACAAGAAATAAGAAAATATAATAATTCATATAAAAATCGAGTATATGACTTCCAATAATCATAAAATCATGTTTCCAACAAGATTAAATCATCACAAATGTGGAGACATAATATATACATCATACAATAGTTCAATAAGTTTGTATAATTGCATAACCAAAAGTCATATGATTGTAAGAGAACATGTCAATAAGACAAGTAAATGTGGTCTTCTCTTAGTCATCTGGAGATACAACCACTTGGTTGTATTCCAAATATCTTTCAAGAAAACAAATGTATCATTTCAAGTATGTAGTCAATAAAGGAGATGGTAAAATGATATTTATTAGTCATGATATTCAATTTATGATAATCTATACAACTCTCCAACATGTGGTGGTTCGAGTTAAAGTCCCTATACCTTGTACATTGTTGATTACAATAATTCATTATTTCTTAAGGACGACGTGTACATGAATTTCCAATTCACTATCATAGATTGGATAAATAATACCTACGTCTAATAGTTTGGTACTTCCTTTTTTACTAATTCTCACATGTTTGGATTTGATTTGTGGTGTGCCTCGCTAGATGATTTAGCTCCATCTCCCACATACATTTTATGCATACAACGATATGGGTGTATTACTTTTGAATTAATGGCAACCCATCCCAAGGTTTCCATGTGCTTATAAAGAATATTGATAAAATTTTCCTCTTCTCCTGTCGAAAGATTAGGCACAACGATGGTTGGGAGATTTTTGCTTTTCTCCCAAAAATATATATATTTCAAAATTTAATGAATAATGTTATGATCTAAATAATAAGTGCATACTATAGATGGAGTGATAGGTTTTGGTGCAAGGTCAAGCAAGGGTTCTACATAAAACACTTTTTTCCTTTTCTATCTCATCATCCTCCGATTCCCCATTATAGTCTATATATATTTCTATATCATCAATTATTTATTATACTAGAGTATCAATTTCATTTATCCATAAATGATCCATACCTTATTCTTCATTACTTATTTTGGAATCATGACAAACATTCAATGTTACTTTCATGCTTATGAACAACACATCCACATCCCTTGTTTTATATTTAATGAAGCATTAGATGTAGATAAAATTCGTAATAACTAAGATGATAGATGTATGGTTTTAAATTGGTATGTTAGATTCCATATCCAAGAAAATAAATCAACATGGAATTAAACTTTGTCAAACAAGTTAAGACAACCTCCACCACCCTTCTATGTATCTTCACTTATCTATCTGCTAATTGATGTGTAATCGGTGTTTCTTCAAATTATTCTATATTATGTTATCAAAAATATTATATGGAAGAATATTTACGATTGCATCTAAATCAAGTAATACTTTTTCAACATAGATCACCTATGTAGTAAGGGATAGTGAATGATCGTGGTCCCTTCATTTTTTGTAGGGTAGAACATATAACAATCTACTTATTTGAGCAGTCAAATTGACATTTATAACCTTTCTTATGTGTGCATAAATCTTTAACAAACTTAGAATAAATAGAAATGGGATTTATTACTTCAACAAAAGGCAAGTTAAATTTACTTGTCTAAATATTTTCAACATATACTCTAATTTTTTGTCATTCTCTCCTCTATGTACAAAGGCATCTAGATATGATGTTTTGGGAACTATGAGAGGAGGAAGAGTATTAAATGGGGAATCCTAATTTGAGCTTCCCTAGTACAATGAGGTTTCATATTTCCTTTGTTTTAGACTTGTTTCTCTATCCCAACATTGTTATCTGCCCTTTTCCTCTCCTAATTGTTATGAACACATTTATATCTTCCTTATATATCTTAAATGAATCATTTGTTAGACCTTGTGATGGTTTTTCAATGTAGAACTATATCATCAAGTTGTTTAGTAACTCCCCATTCCAAGCTGGTAATACTATTTTGCATACGATTATCCAAATAGTGCATAATGTTCAACATAATATTTATATGGTGTCTAATATATAAATCTTGTGTGAATAATTATCCAATTAAAAATTTACGTAGATTAATTGCTTGCAGACCATCCAATCAACAAATTATTTAATAGTTGTTGATATGTTCTAGACTTCTCTATGTCGAGTGCCTTAAATTTTATCTATCTAAGACGTTGAATTTAATCTTCTTATAAGGAGATAATGACGTTGGAGAACACATTTAATCATATATTTTTCTATCAATTATTGCATTTTCCACATGCATCTCCTTCATTCAAACTCAAGAATCTGCATGCATAAGATTTATCTACTATAATCTACAAATATTGGTTAGTACTTGATAAAAATAATTATACAAGAAGCCCATTTAATATTTTTTTTAATTTTGGCAGTCAGATAGTAGTTTTTCTAGACTACATAGGGTCGAATTGGGGCTCATAGGCATGATAAACAAAAAAATTACTTAGAATATACTATCAAACTTGCCATACAAATTTTAGATCTACCATATTTGTCTAAAGTCCCAATCATGGCTAGAAAATAGATCTCAGAAAAATTCTATATACATGCATATAATTTCTATATCTAAATGTAATGGCAGATATACCTCAAAATATTACTAGTTGGTAATATTTTCACCAAATAATAGTACTCCCTCCGTCCCAAAAATAATGTCCACATTACTAAATATGGTGTCTCAAAAATAATGTCCACTTACCATTTCAAGACAACTTTTTCTACTTTTTTCCTTTATTACCCATACTTTTCTTTTAATTTATAATTATTTGAAATATTTCTTTATACTTGATTGCATTTTCCTAGACATAGGAATAGGTGTGCATTATCATTAATGATGACATTTATTAGGGGTATTTTTATACATATAGGGTTCAATAATGACATTTCTTAATCTGTGTGAAAATGCTAGGTGGACATTATTTTTGGGACGGAAGGAGTACTTAGAAACTGAACGATGAGCAACTACCATATTGCCATCTCGTTTTAAGTTTCTTTATGTGATAAAATAAGTTTTTGTTTTCTTAGACAAATAATTTAAGGAGTAAATCTAAATATTGTTAGTTAAACCTAAAGTTAGTATTTTTAGGTATAGTGGCAAAACTATGCAAAATCAGAGCATATATCTTTGTTGGGCATGAAAAATCTGAAAATGTTTTCTCTGACTATCATAAAATACTAGTTTATGTAAAAAAAATTGGATTTTTAAATATGTATAAATAAAATACGTAAAATAAAGAAATAATTCAAAAGTATTAATATATAGCAACTTACCAAACTAAACTCCAGTCCCCAACAACAGTGTCAAGAATTAATGTTGTATGTAACTAGTATTTAATTATTACAAATAAAATTCAATATAAATTAAGCTAATAAATAATATCAATTATATAATATTTTTTCTTTTTTCCACAACGTGGATCCAAAGATCAACCTACTTAGGACTTTGGACTATCCAGGTAAAATACTATTTGGATTAATGAGGGGAAGTTTTATGGATAGTTTACGTAGAAAAAAATAGCTCAAACCTCCCTTGAACTCTCCCCATATTGCTTAAACCTCCCATACAAATATCATCTTTCCCTTGAACAGTATAAAAAAGCCCTAATCACCCCATATCCTTAATTTTTATTAGTCAACCTTGACTTCTAATAATTTTTAACAAAAAATGATTATACACTATATATTACCCTTAAGTATTAGAAACAAATACATGTTTAAAAAGATACATATTAAGGAAATAATTTATATATTAAGAAAACAAAAAACACCCCCTTCTTCTTCTTCATTATGACGGTAAGACAATCATTTACAACCTATTTATATTCCAATCAACTAAAGAATCCAGACTCTTTGCCCTTCCATATATACATGTTAAATATATATATATATATATATATATATATGAACATGTGCGCGTGTATATATATAAATTTTCTATTACTTATAAAATATATCCTTTGTATTAAAGTTTTACCAATATGTTAGAACTATCCATAGCATATCTTTTTGCACTTCTACATTCTCGAGGCAAATGTTCACCCATCTTTTCAATGTATTCATATTTGAAAATGGTAGATCTGTATATATATTCATAGACAAAATTTTCTTGCTTACAAAAAAAGATGAGACAAACCTAATCAAGGTCTTAATTTTTAGGTTTTGGGGCTAATCAGGTGGAATGTTCTTTGTCCACGGAGACTAAAGTAGGTTGAGGCCTAGAAGTTAGGATACTTTGGGAAACAAAAAGAATCTTGTGGAGAGTACAACAATAAGATCGCTAGATACCCATCTGGTTCATTCATCTATGAAATATTAGAACTTTATTTCTTTATGTCCTAGTCAACTATCACTAAATGATTGGGATATGATTTCTTATTTTTACGCCTATTGTTGGCAAAATAGAAACGAATACGGATATTTCGATAATCAACCCCTTAAATTCTTCCAAAAATAACAAGGGTCAAGGAACTTGTACCTTTTTTATCCTCGTAAGTATGAACATATAATCATATGTTTTAATAACTTTTGGAGCAGTCATTCTCGGTGGCACAAAATATTTGTTTTTGTCTGAAAACTCCCTGATTGTACATATCCATTTTATGCGGAGAATTTTATTTTGAGCAAGATGTTTTTCTGGTTCTCGATAATATAGAAAATACTTAGCACACAACAATCCCCAATAGTGATGATGACACAATGATGTTTGAATATTTTGAATATAGAGCTATATACTCATTATAAAATTAAGGAAGAGGGTCAATTACTCTTCACATCCTAAGAAAAGGGCTATGCCAAAATATTAAGAAAAAAGGAATCTTTCTTCTACAATAGGTAATTTTCTAAAAATTGAAAATTTGTATTTCAAATCATTTATTTTTATATAATGAACATATATAAATACCATACGAATGTTAGGGAGAATGTTTGATGATTGCAGTGAGGGAAACACAACTTCAAGAGTTAAAGAGAAAGAAGGTGGATCATGAATTATGTTCAAGCACTCTCACCAATGATTCTCCAGGTTGTCCTTAGAAAGGATTGAGTTGTACCTTGACTATTAGGTATAACGATAACCAAACTCAACTTCCCTTGCAAGAGTAGTTTCCTCCTATTTGATCACCATTCATAGTAAGGGTAAAGAAGAAGACCCCTCCTTGCTTCTTTGCCGAAAGAATAAAAAGCCTTTGAATAGTCTTATCTAGTATGTGAATCAACTTACTATTTCAATAAATACTAAATTTAAATCTAAATGACAACATGCTTAGAAGAATCCCTCATCAAAGCTTGATCACTCTTTGGTTTAGTTTATAGCTTTGCCACCGATTTTGACAGAGAAATCCTCTGATCTTCCTCACCTCTCAAGGCTTGTTTTTAAGGATGTAATTTATAAAACATGCATATAATAATTTATTCATACTATTATGTATATATATATATATATTATTTATAATTCTTTTCCTTTATTATAGATAAGGGAATGCTTGGATGATCTATCCCGGCTAGATCCACTAATTTTTGAAGTAGAGTAAGCCTTGATTGGGATGATGAGTTCTGTTCGTGAATGATGAGATTTAGATGCTCTTTATAATGACTTGAAGAATTGGATTTATTTTCACGAGTAAACTCACAATTATCGTATAAGTCTTTGTGGATCTTTGGAAGGAGGGAAAAAAGCTTGTGGAGGACTCGTAGGTGGTAAATTATCCATACTAGAGCATTAAAGTTTAGGTTTAAACCAACTGAAGTTCTTTCCAATAAGAGAAGGAACTAATATAATCTGAATTGCTTTCATAGAAGATGGCTCGTGAAGAGGTATAAAAAAGTTTTAAAGTTGTGTGAGACCAAAATGTTGTAGATGCAATAAGATTTGGATCATCAGGCACGACTTATTGAGAATGATAAATTGAAGGCTATTGAGGATTTTAAAGCCTCTAAGGAATTCAATAAATCTTTGGAGTAGTGTCTTCCTAAATTTTTCATGCTAGTCGAATGAAATGCTTTGAGCAACACATGAAATTAGGTTCTACGCTGTCTCTATCTTCTTTCAAGGTCCCCAAAATTCTGCCTTGTCATCTAGCTCTCCTATTTATCCCATCAAACCATTTGATGAGGAAAGACTTTTTAATTCATGTGGTTTTCTATTTTGAGTGTATTTCAAACTATGTTTCATAGACATTTTTGGGATTATATTTTTTCCTGTAAAATTATATAATTACTTTTGTAATTCTTTTATGTGTTTGCTACTTTATTTGATAATTCATCTTCTTGAAATGTTCAGCGTGTACACATAGTTTGGGTGTATGATGTTTCGTATTTTATGATAGAATAATCGTATCACGGTACATCATTTTGGGGGTATATAGAACTTATCAGAGGGTTTATGTACTAATATTTGATGTTACAGTTTCTTGTATATTTTCAACTTTATGTTACTCTTTGAGCTTTTGTGCGTTAATTATGTGTTAAGTGTGTAACTCTTAGGTATTTGGAAGCTACAAGACCCATAAACAATGATAAGAAGTCGTTAAGTTAAGGAAACCCCCAAGTCACAGCGTTAAAGGACCCAAGAACCACTTTTGGAAAACGAAAGCCTCTTGATAGTGATTTTGGGGACTTGGCTAAAAGTTGTTTCCTGAATTGCCTTGATTCAGGACCCCACTCGGATTTTATCATTGAAGGCCCAAATAATTATGATTTCCAAGTTGATATCCTTGACTACCCGAATGGTAGTTCCCATGATTTGACACATAAACACCAATTTTAGATTACCTTATCACTTTTCCCAACTGTGATTATTTACCCCACAATGCGAATAACCATAGGATTCTCGCACTATATTTACCTCGGGTTGTCTACTTTAAAGACCTTCTTGAATAACTAACGCAAGTTGCTTGAACTAGTTTTCTAAAGAGGTAAATTTTGCATCCATAGAAGTGTCACTATCTAAATATAATGTATATCTAGTGGCATTCGAAATTGGATCTTGCGAAGGTGGGCAACTTCTTCCATTCTCTACTATTTCCTCCATACAAACCATTGATTTATTTTGGATCTGCGAATACAAAACCACCACTACCGAGATTATCAACTCTTAGTTGTGATTTCTTGTTGAGTCTATTATAGAACATAGCTAACCGTAGCTTTGAAATATAGCTATAAAGTTGACACTTTGCTAGTATGTGCTGAAATCTTGTCCATGTCTATCCTACTCTCTCACTGGCTTCTTTTTAGAAATTTACAAGTTCCATTTGATCTTTTATCCTCATACTCAGAGGGTAAAAATGGTCGAGGAACCTGGATTGAATCGCATCCCATTATGATATCGATTCGGGTGGCTGGAGATCAAGCCACTCACTCGCGCACCTCTTGTCATGATAAATTGAAACATAAAGTAGTACATTTGCTTTCGAGTGACACCTTGAGTAATGTAGGCGTCAAATATTTGCATGAACTTCTAAACAATTCGAACCAGTTTGTGTGGCTCCAATATAGTTCTCATTGTACAGGAACTGGTTCAATACCTGAGCCGGGCATAAATTGCACGTCTTGAATGGATGGAGGGCGAATTCCTAAAGGTTGAACTCAAAATTGGCCTCCATGTCTAGGAAGATCTTGTTCTCTACGTCAATTATTTTGAAACTTTTGTGGAAATCCTCCATTCTAATTAGTTCCTAGTGGTGGTTTATCCCCTAGAGGAACTTGATATTGATTGACTCGTTTTATTCCAGGTAGAACAACCTCTGGCGGGACTATGGGATTCCCATCAACATCCAGATTAAGCGACACACTCAAATACGCAATGTGCCACTCTATCTCTCTCTCTCTCTCTCTCTCTCTCTCTCTCTCTCTCTCTCTCTCTCTCTCTCTCTCTCTCTCTCTCTCTCTCTCTCGTCTTATCTGATCTAGAAGTAGCCTTTTGGGATTCTAGAGTATACACCAAACCTAAGAAAATGTGAAAGGGACAAAAATAAAAGCAAAACGTAAAATTAAAACAACTAGACTCCTAAACTAAATAAAACACAATAATTAATGAAATAGTCCCCCGTGGAGAACGATAACTTTACATACTTACTCTTATTACTTTTCAACAATTCGTACACTTGCGAGGAGTGTTCCACTCGGGTGTTGATTATTTTATAACACCTTTGGAGACGACTAGTTTTTGGCGCCGTTGCTGAGTCCAAATATTAGTGAAGACGAAAGTGAGAAGCCAAATCCGAACCCAACTGCTAAAAAAAGAAGAAGATATTAGAACAAATTAAGAATAGAGTGGCCAAACTGAAGTTTGGTGTTGATTGTTGAGAGAATTTTTGAATGAGATCGTGAACGGCAAACACCAAGACTACGCAAGAATTTTTGATGAATTAGGATGGAACTCTTTTCGAGAGATGGAGCTATACCATGTGCCAACACTCGTTTGAGAATTTTATATAGCACTCCCATTCGCAAAGGGCGGAGACATTATAGTAAGGGGAAGCAAGTACCTTTTTCAGTTGAAAGATTTCGTACACTTTTCAAACTCCCCGAGTTGATATGTCTATGCAATCACCACGAAGAGATCAACAACATGGACAAATTTGAGTGGAGTTCATATTATAAACAAGTGCTAATTCTAGGGCGATAACTGATCCCAGAAAGTGAACAATACACGATCTATTACTGAAGAGTGATTTGCTAACGTGTGCAAGAGTTTGGTCTCGTTTCATCATTCCCACTTTCTTTGGGATATCACATACTTCTGAGGAATCCATGGACCATCTAATATTGGTCAATTGAATAAGAGAGAAACTAGATATTGATGTAGTTCCCCTAATCTATGATACAATAATGGAATTTTCAAAATCCACAACAAATTAGTGCAACCTCAAGTTCCCTTGCACCATCATAGTACTTTGCCTCATAGAGAAGGTGGGATACACCGAGGGGGATCACCATTTGATATTGTAGGGGTGACAACATCATTAACAACATCATCAACCAAGCTTATCGAGATGCAATGAATCAGGGATTGAAATTAGATGAACCATATGGGGAAGTAGGAAAAATGAGAAATCGCACGAAGAAAAGTAAGGTTTTTTACCAAGATGATATTTCGGAGAAATTGCGCACATATGAATACAACCAACATACACTAAGAGAAAATGTAGTGCAAATCAAGAGTGACATTGCATACATAAAGGCGACCCAAGATCATATTCTCGCGATACTAAAACAACTTCAAGGAGCGAGTATGAGTCCTAGAAATGGCCCTATCTAGGGTGACGATCGTGAGCGTACGGAGCCCTTATTCTAAAGATTTAGTCTTCTTTACCGTCTCATTATTTAGTGTAAATTATGTAGTTAGTTGTGTATCTTTTTTTGGTATATTCGAGTCGTGGGGACACGACTCACTTTTGAGTTTGGGGTGAGGTACTCGTTGTCCTCATCCCTGTTTTTTTAATTGCATTTGGAAAAAACCATAAAATTTAAAATAATAATAAAAATTAGTGTTTAATATAGGGAATAGGTGTAGAACGTAATGAATGTCCCCTGCAAGCATAGTTTATCAAGTTAATTATAGTGAGTAGTGTGTCTTGGAACTAATTCTAATGAGTTTAAAATATTGCATGAAAACACAAGTAAAAGATAGAAAAGATTAATCACCAATGCGTAAGTATAAGTTCTAATTTAGGAAGAATGAGTGTTGTGTAGAACGTGAGGTCCGAGCTAGTTGAAAACCATCATAACCAATTAACTAAATGTGAGAATGTAACGAGACCATGTATTTAGAAAAATAAATAAGGGATTTATTTAGTAGCCTTATGTTGTCTTTTAGCTTGCTAACCAAAATTAAATGATACATCCGTCTTACCTCCTTCTAGCACATAGCCCTTTCTTTGTAGCCACATTATAAATCATACCTCTTTGATTATAGGACATATTTATATGACCCACACTCGAATCACAACGCCTTAAGACCAATGTCATTTAAGCTTGAGCTGGGGGTAATAAGTTTAATTATGGGAAACACATGGGGAGGGTAAAAGTTATAGTGTGTTATGTTGAGTAACTCGTCAGTGAGTTTTTGGAACAATCTTACATTTCAGCAGACAACACCAACTAATATAGCAGAATCTACTAGTGAGTAACTCATTCGACATAGGGGTCCTTAAGCTGGAGTAAAAGTTTTCGTATTAGTTGATTTAAAGAATCGTCTACCTTCGAACTTTACTTGCCACAACAAGCAAAGAGTTAGACCACCAATGAGAAAGGGTTACCGATGGTGCTTAGACGAGCAATTCGGTATCCAAATATTTGAATTTATTTTACATATTCCTCTCTGGAGGACCACATATAGGCTGGTAAAATTTGTACATAAAATGTTACACTTTCGATATTAATTTTACCTTTGGTATTTATCATACACCTTTATCTTATTTTTGTTACATTGAGAAAATGTCAGTTATTGTGACTTAATTAATTATATTCTGTTGTGGTACGTAAATGATAAATATCTTAATACGCTCGAAATCTTACCTATCAGGTGTATGAGAACTTTGGTCATAAGATCGCCCGAGAGTCCGAAAGGAGACGGTTTATACCCCTTTTAATCGATGATATCAATGACTCGACTTATTCTCCTTCAAATAATAAATTACGTTAAAGTGTGTTCTGAATTATTTTAGGCCAATCAACGACCATAATATACCTTTAATAAAAAAAAAACTGTATGATATTATATCGAATAAACTGAAAAAAATTATTTCGGTCAACCCAAGAATGTGCAAAAGAATAGTAACTTGGACCGGTTGAATTGTACTACTTAGGTATATGGGTATAAAATTTGGTATAATAATTGAATGTCGGTGCCACAATTATTAGGTAAGGATTGTATATCATGTCGCAGATAACTACATTTCAGTTGTACTATAAATTATGGCATGTGAGGTTGCTTGGTTGTGATATGGCAGAGCCACAAGTATTTGTCACACTTCACAAAAAATACTTGATAATTGTAGAATGATTAAATAATAAATCTGATACAAACTCGAATGTAGAATAATTGAAAAAATTCCATATTTAATTAGACATAGATTTGCAAAAATATGAGATGGTCGAGCTTAAGAGGTTTAGCTAACCGGGAATCTCGCTACAGTGTTATTAAAGAAATTTGTTGTTTAACTACTCAGTAGCATGTATTAATAATTTATTTCTCAAATATAATAAATGAATTGGTTTTATAGAGTATAGGTTGGTTTGGAACTGCTGGGTTTGTACGATCCTAGTTTCTCAATTTTGATGCGAAATTGACTTGTGAACTTCTTTGAAATACCAATTGACTATGTTTTGATATTTTAGAATCGATGGAAATAGTTCATTTGCAAAAATATATCTACTATTTTGTTTATGAGTAAAGATATATATCACCTATTTTTGCTTCATTCATGTATTATCTCCTACATGGAGGCTTTAAACATTAATGGAAACGTTTCTCTTTCTTAAATGATTATTTTCGTTTATCTTTATTTAATGTCACATTAGATGACACATAGAAGGTGATAAATAGATGAAGCAAAAAGAGGCGACATATAGAAATGCTCTTTGTTTATATACTAGGTACATGACCATGAAGGAGGAGGGGAGGACCATGATATGAATTTCATGTATGAAGATGCTGAAGAAAAAGTTACTTACCAGATTGAGAAGGAAAAAGTAGACGACAACTCCAAAAAAGCCGTGAGTATTAAATGATGAGCATCTTTTGGAATGTCAAGGGTATTCGAGCACACTTGACATTATCCAACTTAAGCTCGATTCTGACCCGTTATCGTCATGGTCTTACTGTGCTTTGTGAGACTATGTTGAGAGAAGAGGATTCTCGAGACATAGTCAGGCGGTTTGGTTTTAGTAATTCCTTTTTTTTGGACCCACTAGAAGCGCTTTCCATTCTGGTGGGTTCCTTGTTTTGTGGCACTCTTTTGTGAGATAGTCGGTGGTCTTTAGTTGTAACTTTTTTGTTATTTGTTCGCATTAATGAAATTTCTTTCTCGTATTTTATGATTTTTATACATGCACCAAATGACTTCAACGATAGAAAAAAATATGGATAGAAATTTCGAATTGGAGAAAAGATATTCAAGAACCTTGGACAATTTAGGGGATTTCAACGATATTCTTAACTTCAACGAGAAACAAAGCAAAAACTCAGCTAACATCCATCATATCAATGAATTTCTTAACTTTACTTTCTATAATTCTCTTATTTAGATTAAGTCTACAGTTGTTTTTTTACTTGGTCTAACAAGAAAGAAGGCGACAAACATGTTCAGAACCAAAATTGATAAAGCTATGGATACTTACGAATGGATAGACAAGTTCCCAAGATCCCAAGTCTTTATTACTCCGGCTATCGGGTCGGATCACTCTCCCTTGATTCTTCACTATAACATTGATATGAAAAATGGTATAAAACACTTTAAATTTGAGACCAGATGGCTTGATAATAATGAATGTAAGGATATAGTTGATAAAGGATGGACCAAACCCAAAGTAATACTCACGTGACCAATTATATTAAGAAAAGGGACAATACTACTAAGGAATTGACAAAATAGAGTGTAGAAACCTTCAAAAACCATGAGAAAAAAATAAAAATCCTACAAGATCGCTTAACTACCCTTAATAAAAGTGATCCCAGTAATGACACTATTCAGGAAGAAATTGAAATAAAAGAAAGGATAAAAAACAAAATGCAGATAAGTATTGGTTTGATGGATCTAGACAGAATTGCTTGTTCTATGTGATAAAAATACTAAGTTCTTCCATTTAGCAACCATACAGAGAAGAAAATACAACAAAATTACTAAAATAAAAGATAAGAACGAATTTTGGAAAGAACACACGACATGAGTTAAAGAATGCTTCCAAGAATTTTACAAATCATTATTCAAAGAAGTGCCTACGACAACATATAATATGGAAAAGGCAACAGAAGACATAAAACCATGTATAACAGAAGGGATCAATATGAAACTGACTAGAACACCGATTATGGAAGAAGTTGAGCAAGCCGTTAGGGAATTATCCACGTCTAAAGCACCAGGACCAGACGGCCTTAGTGGTAAGTTCCATAGAGATTTTTGGGATATTATAAGAGACGACGTTTTTAAAGTAGTGATTGATTTTTTTTAATAATAATTGCTCGTT
Organism: Nemophila menziesii; assembly: GCA_029959085.1. Classification (NCBI taxonomy): domain Eukaryota; kingdom Viridiplantae; phylum Streptophyta; class Magnoliopsida; order Boraginales; family Hydrophyllaceae; genus Nemophila; species Nemophila menziesii. The sequence goes on from JARWIR010000005.1 coordinate 30,138,769, forward strand.
AGAAGATCTTAGTGATACCCTTATCACTTTAGTCCCTAAAGGGGATACTCAAGATAACCTTGGAAACTTTAGACCCATTTCTTGTGTTAACTTTGGATATAAATTATAGCAAAAATTCTCTCTAATAGACTTCGAGATTTTGTGAATGAGATTGTCTCCCCGACATAAGTGGCTTTCATCAAAGGCAGAGCCATACAAGACAATATAATCATCTCACATGAAATTTCTTTCTTTATGAGTAGGAAAAGGAAGAACAAGAAACACATGGCAGCAATAAAAATAGATGTGGCAAAGGCTTATGATCAGGTACGTTGGGATTTCATTTTACTAGTTCTTAGTAAACTTGGGTTTTGTGAAACTTGGATCTAGTGGGTCAAGAATTGTATTACGACAGTGTTCTTCCATCTTAACTTAAATGGAGAAAGATTGGACAATTTTAAACCAGGTAGAGGACTCAAGCAAGGTGACCCTCTATCTCCCTTTCTCTTTACTATTGTGACAGAATCTCTCATTAGTACAATTGACTACAATGTCAAGTAAGGAAATATTAGTGGTATCCAAATCAATAGAAATTGTCCTATTATATCACAGTTACTCTTTGTAGATGGTTATTTTTTTTCTACACATTAATAACACTGATATTGATTCTTTCAAAGAGAGCTTAATCTTATATTGCTTAGGATCTGGTCAAAACATTAATTTTCATAAATCATCTACTTTATTTAGTAAAGAAACTCCACAAGATACTAGGGATGTAGTTACAGAAACTATGAACATTAAAGAATCGGAGGATCTTGGGAACTATTTAGGTATACCTCTATGCCACAAACGCTCTAAAGTTGAATCTTTAGAATGGATAGCAAAAAGGTTATTTAAAAAATAAAAAAGGATGGAAAGCAAAACTCTTATCATAAGATAGCAAAGAGGTGCTTATCAAAGCTATACTACAAGCGATTCCAAGCTATTATATGTCTATTTTCCCTTTCCCTATTTCTTTCTGTAATAAAATTATTTTAGCTATATCTAATTTTTGGTGGAATTCAGGAGAAAAAAATAGAATTTACTTGATGGCTTGGGAAAAAATTGCAATAGGTAAACTCATTGGAGGACTTAGTTTTAAAGACTTTAAAAGGATGAATACGGTTTTGCTGGCAGCACAAGCTTGGAAAATAATGCACAACCCTGAAAAACTAGCAGTTAGGCTTCTCAAAGGTATTTATTTTAATAAAAGTAATCTATTGGACATTAAATTACGTCAAAACAGGACGCGGAGCTGGGCTAGCATCATAGAAGGGAGAGATTTCATAACAAAATATGGCCTTTACATTATCGGGAACGGGCAAGACATAGATATTTGGAATAATAGATGGATATAATCGACTTGGAAACTAGAAAACCCACCAAACTGCTCTATTATAAAAATAAGTGAACTAGTTATACATGGTACTACAAATGAGATACTAGATAATATTTTTTCGGAACCAATTAGCCACTTATCACAAGGATACGGATACTTGATACTGCAGGACAAGATAAGTATGTATGGCCCTTTTCAAAAAACGGGACTTATGATACAAAAACTAGATACAAGATGATTACGGAAGAACAAGTTATAAATAAACCTAGTGCGGCATTAGAAGAAGCAAAGTACAAGTATCTAATTAGGAAGACAATTTGGAAATCGAACATACCAAAAAAAATAAAACTTTTCATGTGGAGAGTACTCAATAATGCAATATCGACAAAGAATAACCTCTACAAAAAAAATTACAAACTCTATCAGATGCATATGGTGCAACAATATAGAATAAATTGTGGAACATCTTCTGCTCCAAGGGCTGGAACACCTCGACAAATTAGAATCGAAGACCAAATGGAAGGGAAAACCGAGCAATGATTTTTAAAAACCATTTATAGCTTTACCAAAGGAGGGTGGGAAGAGGATACGAAAAAAGACTTCATAATGATTAATATATGGAATATCTGGAAAGGGAAAATGAAGGCACTACACGAGGAATCACTTGTCTATGCTACATTAATAATTCAAGCCTCAAACAAGCTTATGACTGAACTTCACGGAATCGATTGGAATAAAATAAACAAGCCCAAGAGTTTCTGCAACAATTCAGGAGACAGTTCAACTAACCAAACTCAAGAAGAGGAAGCATACATAACTTTTAAATGTGATGCCTCGTTCAATAGCAGTCTGGAGCCTACATGTATGGCAGTTATAAGTCTCCATAAACCATTGGGATTTACGACAAAGAATGTGTATACTATGGATTGCGACTCTGCCGCTGAGGGTGAAGCGTATGATGTACTAAAAGTAGTCGAGATGTGCAAGAAATACCCAGGAAAGTGGAAGACCATCTTTTCAGACAACCTTGGGATTATACAAGGCATTAAGGAGGTGTCAGTTGCAAGTTGGAAAATCCAACCAATCCTTTGTAAAACTGTTCAAGATTCAGTTGAGGTAGGACCGATTTCATTTCGTCACGTCTGAACGAATCTCAGCAATAAGGCGGATAATATTACAAAAAAGCTAGGCACGGAGTTATGCGGGACCGAGAAACGACTATTAACTATTTCGAATTAACTAATACATTTATGAAACTTGATATTAGTTAATATTCTGTAGGTTTTTTTTGCTTTGGCACGTTTCATTGTAAAAAAAACTACTAAATATAGCAATATGGTATAGGCATGTTAGGGATAATATGTCCACATTTTCTATAGAAGCATGACGCAAAATAGATTAGAAAATTCTCTTATTTTTTATTAGGTCCATACTGCTATAATATATTGAGTAATGTTGGTATTACCTAAAAATTCATTACATAAACATTACCTATGATATAGTGGTTAGGTGGACCAATTATAGAAAAGAGAGAAAAAAGTAAATTTGAAAAGAAAACATTTATGATTGATCCATCTAACCGCCACATCATGGTGATGTTTAGGTGATGGCTTTTTGAATGATACCCGACATTACTCTAAAATATTACATATCAACCCTATACTTCTTTTTTGGTCAACCATATCAGCCATATACATTATATACCTCGGTAGTGGTCAACTCAGATGGACAACATCACACAAATTAAAGCGAGACCGTATTTATAATCGAAAGATGATACATTTAATACATATTAAAAAACTTATTTGCTAAAATTATCTTTTAATATATTTATTTATTAAAATATTTTTTTAATAAAAATACTTTTATATAATATTTTTAATTACTTTATCATTTATTATCTAAATTTAACCACTCTATTACAACTTCCCACCACCACCACTACCACCACCACCACTACCACCACCCCCGCCACCACAACCACCACTACAACCTCAATCACCACCACCACCACCACCACCACCACCACTATCTTCAATTGATTTCATCACATGTGCGTGTCCAAAAAATATTTTTAAAATCGTCATAATAATTCCAAAAAGAATCAGAAAAATAAAAAAGTTGCATTTTCGAACGAGACAAATTAATATTTACGTCTATGATTTTTTAAGTTTTTGATTTTTTTTCTCGCAGACAAAATAATGTGAAAAATAATAATCATACAAAAAATACATAGGCACTCCTCTAAGGAATGCCTTTGCTTTTGTTTTTGTTAAAATAAAATAAAATACCCAATTAATTAACGTTAATTAAGTAGAGATGCTCCTTATAGGTTCGTGTTTCCTATAAAGCGAACCGCGTCTGAACGCGCTCCTCAGAGGAGCACCTTTCGCCTATTAAAACACAATTGTCTAATTATTCACCTTAACCAAAAAACCAAAAAACCAAGCAAACAAGCTCCCCCTTTCATGTTGTAAAGCCGCCATCACTCTGACTTCCACCACTACTAATCTAATCAACTTCTTTATCTTCTAAACTAGGTATATTTTCATCCCCTTTTTATCTATTATAATCACACACACAACTATATATATATATATATATATGCAACATTATCTAACAACTTTCCTTAATTTGACAATAACCATATAACCATATAAGAGAACAATAGTGCAAAATAGCCCAACTATTATATATATATATAATAGTTGGGCTATTTTGCACTATTGTTCTCTTATATGGTTATATGGTTATTGTCAAATTAAGGAAAGTTGTTAGATAATGTTGCATTTTTGGTCCTTAAATTGACAAATTTTCATTATTGCACCAATGATCCCTTAAAATTATGTTATTGCACTATAGGCCCTTTAAATTTATAGTACTAAATTTGAAATTTAAGCATCAATACTCACTACATGCATCATATGTTTGAACTGTCCTATACAAGCCCTAAATACCCAAAAAAATTATATTAAAAGCTGCTTTGTTGTCCAAAACTGACTTGTACTCAAACTCAACAATGGTTACCGGGCTTGTGTAACACAACACACCAAAAAAATCTCAGCTAAGAGGTAAAAGGAGGCCTTATGTATTCCATATACTTGTTCAAGTATTTTTTTGCTTAGCATGCCATGCATTCCAATATGAAATGTGGTGGTCAAAATCTGAATGTATCGGTTAACACCATATTAAAGACATGTCTGGTTTCAAAGTGAGTTGACGATGATTTTTTATAAGAATTCCAACTAGACAAGTATGTATGCATAATTTTCTTATCTGACATATTTTCTTACTTGACACAAATGTCCCACGAAGATTCCATGAACACCCATCTTCAATAATATCAACATTTACGTGTAACCAATATACAGGTGGATCGATCGACCCTATATTCTTTACCCTTCTTAATAAGCCACCTATCCCCCTCCATCAAAAGTTCTTCTTTCGATGCATACAACACACCTAACATAAGCTCATTTTCTCACTCTAATGGACTTAATTGACTTGTTTACCAATTAGTAGATATTGCCTTATGAGATACTAACATTTCCAACATGTGGAATATCAAAATTTGTATTAAAAATATCATCGTCACTATGCACTTCTCCGTCCTCGCTAGAAACACTAAAAATTTTACCTTTTTATTAGGATGCCAAAGGGTCACTATCACCAATCCTATTACATATACTTTCATTGTCTCTATCACTATCACGAACCGTACCACACATCGTCAAATAAGCGGTACATGGAAAAGCTGGCTTGATCGCAATTTTTTTACCCTTTTCATGTCGAGAATTAACTGTAACTTTCTATTTCTCTTTACCATCCGTATAAACCTTAATAAATTAATAATGTTTGTTCTTTACACCACTAATCATTGATTTGAGCATCTCATCTTTCATAACTAAAACATGTAACCGTGGAGGGTTCGAGGAAATCGGACAACATCAAATTAAATCAACACTAACCTTTCTTTTGACCCAATTGCAATTTGAACATAACTTTTTTTTATGTTCACGAAGTGGTGAATTTTCTTTGGTCATAAGAAAACCACTTACTTTGCGGATATAATCTACATGCAACGTTGCTACTATTAGAAATTCTACCGCCATAATGATATAACCATGTATAATTGATGTCTCTCTAATTGTTCTAAACATATGACCTTAGGAGACATAATTTTCTGTGAATATTTGACTTATTTGATAGAGGTTTATGCTTATTTCGTCATATTGCACTTTCTCCCTTTGGAATTAGACTATTTGCATTTTTAGAGCTTTTGTGCGTTAATTTGTTTATTTTTTGTATAAAGTTCTTAGGTTTATGGATTCTATGGAGAACCAATATAAGGAGGAGGAGTGAGAATTAAAGTCTTAGATCAAGTGGAGGAGCTAAAGCCAAGAAAAGAATTTTTGGAGAATTGACTAGAGGAGTTGCAGGTCTGGAAGGCTGTTACTAATTGCCGTTTTTGGGCTACTTCGGAGCGGATTCAGCCTTTAGGCCGTGAAATAGGTTTAATTCCTTATTGAGTTAGGAAGATTTAGAAACTGGAATGAGTCCATTTGGAGTTGATATGAAAAGGTTACAGTCGTTTTACTAAGGGTTGTACACCAGTTCCGGAAATTAAAGAAGAAGATGGGCTTAAGATTTTTATAATTTGACCTAATGCTCTTAACCTAAGTCCTAATACGATTTTGACCACTATATAAGCTCCTTTAGACCTTATTATTCAGAACCTCTCATTAAACCTTAAAATTAAATCATCCTTAGAGAGAGAGTCAAGAGGCGGAAGCAAGAGCAGGAGCTGGAGAATCCTTTTCCTCCAACAACAGCTCAAGTCAATTCCTCTATCTATGTTCTTATTTTATTTCTGTTATTAGGAACATGTATATTATTAATTTCCTTTTTGATTTTACTTTTGATATGAGCTAATCCTTACATTCTTGAGAATCGTATAATGGGATGAACCCTAATTTATTTAATTAATTTATTTCAATTTGGGATTAGTTTCTAGTTTAATTTGAGTTGGGTATTTTATATTGGATATTATTTTGTTCTTATATACTATTTCTGACCTAGCTAATTAGAAATAGGTTATAGTAATTGGGCTATTCACTTTAGTGGCGAAGTGATCATCCGACAGGGGGGGTTTGATTACTGACTTAGGTAATATCCGTATAATGTCTGTTATTGACCGACAGAGTTAACTAATTACATAGCCAAAGAGGTAAATAATTCACATCCGAAGAGGCATATTCGTCCATTCAGGGGTTTATAGTACTTTAGGATAGCTCCTAGGTCCACCCGACAGGGGGCTAGGAGATATTAGAGTCCCGACTAATATAGAAATATCAGTTCTGCCCTTAACGAAAGCATTAATTACGTAAGTTTAGGTTATTCTCTAGCGAGACTCAAGTATAGCTTATATCTGCATCTTAATCCTTTAGTATTTATTTTCAGTAATTTGTTTCTGTGTGTCTAGTAGTTTATAACTCGAAACCAAACAAATATCCTTTACATTTTATTTTCTGTATTAGCAATTACTACTACTTATCTATTGAACACTTGGGTTATACCAGTCCAATCCCTGAGAACGAAACCCGATTTATCGGAGTATTACTTGGACAACCGTGCACTTGCGGTATTGTGGTTCCTCTATTTTTACTTTATTATTTTATTACACCCCAGGACCCACCAATAATCCATATTACCAAAACCTAAAATCAAAAAATATCATTAATAAGGTACCATAATTTATATAAAAAAATGATTCTAGCAAACAATTTAAACTAGAATAACATAGGCCAAACAAGTATTGATTATACAAACTTGTATTAGTTATACAAACATGTATTGGTTATACACATATAGTTAAAAATAATACCAATTATATCACATTCATAAACATAAAAAATCAAAGTAAAACATATAAACATATTAAAATTGCAATAGATAATAATAATAATTGTTTTAGATTGAATGCTTACCTAGTAAGAGGATTAAGATGAATGGATTGTGAGTGGAAGATTTTTTTATGTAGATTTTTTGGATTTTGGAGGAAAGGAGAGTAAATTGGGTATAGGGTGTATTAGGGTTCCTAAATATGGAACCTGCTATATATTAAACAGATGGCGCTCCTCTTAGGAACGCCTTTCGAACCAGAACTTTTGTCTAAGGAATGCACTCTTTAGAGGAGAGCCTTCCTAATTATGTAATAAATTAAGTAATTCACATGTGTTTCTTTTGCAATTACTTTTCTCCAAATGCTTTTCAGGCAATTTTTGTAGAAGAAGATTAGAAAAAAAAAGACTCCCATACAAAACAAGAATTTTTTCTTAATAGCAAGCCTTCGTTAAAATCATGATCATTGGAAAGAGGACTCATTGGTATAAATCATGTCTTCAAATAAAATTCACTAAGGAATCAATGATTTTTAACTTAACTCTCTATAATGAATATATCAACGACATCAATAAGATAATTGAGAAGAAAACACTCAAGTGGGGTTGCAGGATTACCCCAAAGCAATCCCAACTTGAAGAATAATATAAGTGATTTTGAGTTGTCAAGGTGTTGGAAATACCTTGATAGTCCAGGCCCTCAGGTTCATTTGTGATAGCATCCCAACTACGGAACTAAGCTCTTCAACCACCAAGTAACAATTTCCATGATGAGAATCAATCTCAAAAGGCACTTCCATCTGATGTCTCCCGATTCGTGATGAATTAATCTAGGTTGGAGACATCATTTTAGGTGTATTTGAGTATTTAATTATATATTTTTATTCATATTTTAATATTTTCCTATTTCTTGTCTTGATTTGATGATTTATTATTTTTAGAGCATATTTGGTTTAATTTGTGTATTAATGTGAAGTTTTAATGGTATATGGTAATTAATTAGATGCCAAATTAATTCTAAAGAGATAATGAAAGAATATATGGATGGAAATTGGAGATAAAATAGGAAAAGAAAAGTTGCCAAGAAAATCTGAAATTATACAGCCACGTCCACTAAAATGATTATAACTTAAAATCGGTTTAGAATTTGGATGAGCGATTTGACAAAAAAGTGTAGATCTTTTTGACGCGGTCGTTTCGATATAAAGTAGGCGAAAATCAGAGCAATAATAAAAGAGTTACGACCAAAACAAGACAGCAGCAGTTTTTTCCTTCTCCTATATTTTAGGAAACAAATTTGATTTGGAAAAGAGTCCTATTTCTTGCCCTCTACTCCAAGAATCCGACCTAAGGTTTGTAAAACCCTATAAGTACACCCTCTTATAATTAGAAACACGTCCTTGGTCAGTCCCTAATCATCTAAAGACCAAGAATAAGCCTAGATCAAGATAGAAGAAGAAAAGAATGAGCTTGGAAGCTGTTCATGCCGCTCCAACCCTACCCATTTGTAATTTTGTATTCTTATTTATCTCTTATGACTTAATTTATTTAGCTTGAGATTAGCATATGGGTATGAACCCCTAGACTTGCTTTATATGTAATTTAATTTGGGGTATCCTTTTACATTTAATTGAATTTAGTAGTGATAGCTTTGTATTATGTGCTTTGAATTAATGTCTATAGTTCTTGTGATGCGCACATATAGGATTACCTTACTAATTGAGTTAGCATCCAGAAGGGGGATTCAATTATAGAAACCATCACATAGTCGTCTAGTGTGCGGTAGTGATCCGGAAGGGCTTGCCTAACTGGATAGTCATTAGGGATTATTTTAACAACCAAGTTTTGCGCCTCATGAGTTCACGCGGAAAGGGGTTAGGAGGAATTTAGAATCCCGGATATTGTATATCACACTATTCTCCGTTAGGTAATAAACATAGAACAAGGTTAGTGGGAATTACTTGCTAGTTCCCAAGCTAAACTATCATAAACTTCTATCTATTTTATTTATTTTCATGTCTTTATTTTATTTAGTCATTAGAGTCTTAAAAACCAAACAAATATTTCCAAGTCTTTTACTTTCAGCGTATTATTATTCCAACTTCTTTTAGATGCACTTTATATTTGCATAAGTTCTCCTAACTTTCGTAGTCTTTGAGGAACGAATCTTATTTATCATTAAAACTTGCATACGACCTATGATACTGGCAGTGAGTAACGTGTTTAGGCTAGGGTGTTAGTTGCATCTTTTATTAACATATTTTTATCACACCTTATCCGACACCACCATCACATCTACAAGAAGATGTAAGTGAGTTGGAAAAGAACCTCAATGCGTTTGTTGAAATGTCCATGGAAAAAATTGCACATAGTGATGCAAAGATCGACTCTATCAAAGCTTCTATGAAGATTGAACAGCAACAAAATGAATTTATGAAAAATCAAAATCACTTTATGCAACAAAAAATGGCACAAATCGCGATGACCCATTCAATTAACACAAGGTACGAATACTGATGTCAAGTTAATTCAAAATGTTGATGATAAGGTTGGTTACAAATCGTGTAAAGCTATTGGTCTTCAAAGTAGGAATATAGTAGAATTACAACCAGTTTTATTTAGTGAGGTAATAGTTCCAAAAGAAAAAGAAATTTTAAGGAAAAAAATAAAAGATATAGGAGGTTTCAAGATCCCCATTAAAATCGGTAGTACATTTGAATGAAAAGCGTTGTGTGATTTGGTCAAAAGTGTGAATCTCATGCCCAAGTGTGTATTCAAGGAAATATAAAAGACAATAAAATAAATACGAAGAAATATGAGATGAGAAGTATAGCTCATGTTTTGCTAGTATGCACTAATCCTTCTAATTATTTCTATCAAATCTAGTTAATAAGGAGATAATTAGCTCTTAGATACTTATTCAGGATTCTAAATTCCCATACCTTAGACCTGGAGAGCGACTAAGGGGGCTACGGACACACCACGAGGCTGGTTTAAATAGGGGTTTCCCACGCCACTTAGGTTCCTAAGCAGTCAATTTCCAAACATGGTGATAGTGATTAAATTATACCCTAATGACTATCTAGTTAGAATTAGTGTTGTCAAGACCAATATCGACACTAGACGTTATGTGGTGTTTCAATAATTAGACACCCAGCTAAGGTGATCATCTAACTACTATTAAGGTAATCCTATACTCGTGCACTAGCAAGGAAAACAGTCATTAAATCAAAACACATAAACAAATATATAGGTAAGAAGCTAATATCATATTAAAACATATAATTCCCAAAGAAACTTAGATAGAAAGAAATTAGAATTCATAGATTATACATGATGCAAAACCCAAGCTATGAGAAAATTAGTTCATACTTGAAGGAAATAAACTAAAAGAAATAATAAAAGACTTCATCTTACTCTCTACAATAATTCTGATGATAAAAACCCTAAGAACTAATTACTATGAGGCAAGGATGATTTACAAGTGATATAAGGGTGTATTTATAGGTGTATAGAAGCCCTAATTCATTTTCTTGAAAGAGAAGGTAAGTAGTGGACTCCTAGCCCAACTCAAATTCGTAACTAAAATATGAAATGAGGTCCGTTTTTGTTTTGGTTCTAACAACTTCAATTCTTATCCGTTTGACGCGTATGAGTAGTCGAAATTCATCGTCTCGGAAAGATCTTTAACTTTGCTCTTGACCGTTTCTCCAAATTACCCACCGATTTTGAGATATAAGCTGATTTGTGGTTGTAGGTGGTGAAATTCAAGTTTAAGACACCTTTTCTTTTTCCATATTTTTAGCTTTTCTTTCCTTATCTCCAATTTCCATGCTTATCTTCTTTCCATATCTCTTAGTCTTCGACTTGGACTCTAATTAATCTCCATAATTATCTTTAAAGTTTCACACTAAATAAATAATTAAACCAAATATGCTCTAAAAATAATAATTTCCTAAATCAAGACTAGAAATAGGAAAGTGTAGTATTTCTCAAAAAAATAAAAAATCGACCAAAAAGACTTCTAAATCACTAAAAATGATGTCTCATCCTAATATTAATCTATCACAAATGAGGACACATTAATAACACAATTAAAGATATATAGAGTTAGGGGTAGAGATTACTCAATAATATATAGTGGTTCGAACTCTTGAATGCCTAATCCACTACCTAGGGTTTTCCCATTTGGATTTTCAAAAATCTTTCATACCACTAAGCTTTCCTAACTCTTTAAGGTGAGTTATAAACCCAATACAGTGAGACTTTTCCCAATATGTAACACCTTGAGCTTGATCAACCGAGGTAATCCTTCCTTGTGCAATTCTACACGAAAGTAACAACCCCTTCCAATAATGGAAGTAAATCACCCTATCTTCTAAACTCAAACCCTAAGGTTAAATTATAATATAGACGAGAGTATTTGTGATGAAAGTAATAGAAAGGTTACAAGAATGATTTTTTCTCCTAAAAGAGTTCATAGAACAATGATAGTGTCAAACATTCTAGTGAAGATAATAAATGATATTCTTGAAAGCTTCAGAATTAACTAGATCTTGAGATTAAATGCTTGAGAGAAGTATAGCTTCAGAATTTACTTTCTCACATATGAATCCTTCTTTTTGTAAAAAAAGTATGACATTTTTTTATGGAAAACAGTATTGTCGTTTTGCTATATGTACTAGCCTGTTGTGCAGTAAACGATCTTAGGTCATAATTTATGAAAGACCATGTTAGATAAAAAAACGGTATGTTGTTTGTCTATCTGAAAATGGTATGCCGTTTTGAGAGAAATTCGGTGAGGATGTTACCAAGGGACTCGAATAATACATGTAGTTCTTTGGGCATTTTACAAGGAAAAAGTTATGCAGTTTCTTCTAAGAAAAATATCATGCCGTTTTTCAGCTTAGGAAAAATAAGCAACTAGGATATAATCAAATCTTTGAAAGGATACTCTTAATACACAAACATTATTAACACTATAGGATGTAAAAGTTTTTGCCACATTAAAATAGCTTTTCAGAAGGATGTAAATATTTTTTCACATTAAGATACTAATTTGTTTATGTAGAGAAAGACTTTTTGCCAACCATCAAGATTATTACATCCCTGGGACCATTTGATTAATACGAGAAATAAAGAGTAAGGCCACGATCCATGTCCCACTCTGTTTGGAACATAGGCCATGCCCTTACACAGAGGTCAATCCCAGTAATAGAGGTGAAAAGATATGATCTAAACTAACCTCCTATTTTAACCATACAAATATGGGTGTACCATTATCAATGAAGTGAATTCCAATGAAAATAAACATTACAACCTCATCCGAATAAAGAGTTACCTTAGTTAGTACCAGTTTTATGTATAAACTACTTATGTAACCATTCAAAAATAACAAGTCATACCATGAATAGATTTTACTATTTCTCTTGTTACTCTTGCTTAATTCTTTAATTTTTTCAACACTTGTAATTTATTTCTTCACCTAAAAACTTCAATTCACCACTATAAAACCCATTTTACTCAACAAAAATCTAACTGGTAAAATCTTACTTATCACATATAATGCATCTTTTACTTTGATTGTCGATGTTTTGAAAAATATATAAATGTAAATGCATTTTTACTTTTGGTGTAAGTGATTACTTATATTTGTAATTGAAAATGCATATAAATACGCAGATGGAAATTCATGAAAATAGATAAGAAATCACGACTATGGAGGGAATTATTTTCTCATTTTTGAATTTGAGTATCCATGTTTAAGCATACATATTTGTTTGTGAAGAAGATGTGTTTGAGTTTTTGTAGAAGATGTGTTAAGGGTAAATGGGTAAAAACACTACTTAAAAAGTTAAAATATGAAATAAAATATGCCACCTATTTTTGGGCAAGTGGGGCCACTCATAGTCTATTTTTGGACATATGGGAGGTATTATAAGAAAATACCTTATTCAAGGGGTGAATAAGGGTTTTTAGGTTCACGGAGGTAGAGCATTTTTTGGATATATTTTGAGGGAGTTATCAGTTATTATCTCATCATATCAATACGGATGTCATATGGAGAGTTATGAGTTATTAGACTTTTATTTCTTATTCATGAAAAAGTTAATGTGTCATATGAAATAACATATTTTGTATAATACATAAAAGCTAATATTTGTATTAATATAATCATTGAATCACAATAAGCACATTATATCTATATATTTATATTCTCTTCTCTTATATTATAACATGTTGTCAACACAATCTTTCTATATTTTTTTGAATAGTGTTATGGAGAATATCACCAATTGTGGATCACTTTCATTCTCAGAAGTGAATGCAAATGATTTGAAAAAGGTCGGGCCATACTTAATTAAAATAAAACATATTTTCCATGAAACTGATGTGATGATATTACAAAGTTAAATTAGTTTAGCAGCCTCGAAAAGACTTGACATATGTCTTATGAGCGTCATGGCCGCATTTTGTATGGGTCACTAGACAATTAGTGTATATGAAGAATACTGAAGTATGCAAAGCACATTATTCATATATTTAAAAGTCTCTCAGATTATATTAAAAATATCATTATACGAATTATGAAATCTGGAAGAATGTAGGATGATCGTCTCACTGAGTATCTTATTAAAGAATGATAGGTCAATGATCCAAATATGTCTATCTGTTTTCTGCAAAAGGTCAAAAAATAGATTTCGATTATAGTTGTATACGTGGATGATTTAATTTTCATACAAACTCTGGAAGAGTTCGCCGTGACAACCATTTATTTGATGTAAGAATTTGAAATGAAAAATCTCGAGAAAATAAATTTTGTCTCATCTTGCATATCAAGCATTTCTCACGTGAAAACTTTGTCCATCGATCATCATAAACATTAAAGATTCCAGTTTTATATGGACAATGCTCACGCTTAGTATCTCGATGGTTTATTAATCTCTAGATATGAAGAAAGATCATTTTAACCCCCAGACAGAAGTTGAATGATTATTAAAGCATGAAAATCATATATCATTGTGATTGGAATACTGAGGTAGCTTACTGCACAATGCGTGATAAGAATTCTCTATTTACATATCAGTGAGGTATAGTTCAGAACATATGAGAATGCATCGGAATGGTATTAAACACGTCATATTTAAAATCCATCAAACAACTAATATGAGATTCTTCTACTTAAAACAAGCAGAATGACAAATAGTAGGCTACTCTAATGAAATATATCTTTCTGAACCACATAAAGGAAAACTTCAAAATTGGTATGTATATACATGTGGTGGAGCTACGATATCATGGCACTCAATGAAACTAACTTCGGTGACAACGTCATCCAATCCCTCATAAATTTTGGCATTACATGAGATAAGTAGAGAATATATATATATATATGTGTGTGTGTGTGTGTGTGTGTGTGTTACGTTCTACGATTCTTCAATTTCGAGACACATGCGACTTGATTTCAAAGAAAACATACCAACGATATTATAAGGGTAATGTGGCATGTATTGCACATAATAACAGAGGATTAAACTCTTACCGTCAGTAACTATCCAAGTAAAATAGCCATACTTTGGAGTCCACCATCATTGAGTAATCAACATAGATTAAAAAATCTCATAAACAAGCGAAAGATCTTAATCATGATTAATGGACAACAACCATGACATATAGAGTGAAATATACTATGATTCCTATAAAATATTTATCCATGTGGGTTAGGACCATAAATAACTTAAGGAGTGGAATTTACCTAAGAAATATTAAATTTTAAACACAACACCTGCACCTATTTTCTACCACCTAAAAATATCAAAACAAACTAAAAATGATCGTAAATATGTATCCATATCAAAACTTAGTTGGACAAAAGTTAAGACAAAAACATTAATATGGATCTACAATCAAGTAACTTGAATTTATGAATAATAGTACGCATATTTAGAAAAATATATTTTAGATGTTAATGAAAACTTTAAAAATTAAATTTGGGAAGATAAGAGATAGAAAAATATCTAAAGAATGAGAGGAGAAGAAATTGTAAAGATTGAGTGTAAAAGATTGCATAAATCTAACCTTCATTTAATTATTTTTAACAACATGAAGGTTAATTAAAGTCTTCTCCTTACTCTTTTTTGTTAAATAGTTTCCAAGCATTTGAAGCTAGTAAAGCTAAGTTTTGATAATGAAAATCTTTAAAACCTTGCCCTCCATCCTCTTTTACATTCATAAGAATTTGCCATTTAAACCAATGACACATGCCCACGTCTTGATTGTTCCAATAAAAATTTGAAACAAGGGAGGTGAAATGAGAGGTTACCTTTTTAGGAATTAAGAAAACTGATATAATGAAGTTTAGTATAGCACCAATAATTTCTTTTACTAATATTTTTTTTCTACTTTTGGATAACATTTTAGTGTCCTAACCATCTATCCTTTTCAAAACCATCTCAATTAACCATTCCAGAGATCTGACCTTAGATTTACCCCAAGAAGAAGGGTTGCCAAGGTATTTTCCAAGATGTTCCAACTTTCTCATTCTTAACTGATTAGAGATATTATTTTTTATGTCATTTGGTGTATTTTTACAGAACAAAACTCTACTTTTATTAAGGTTAAGTTTTTTGACTTGTAGCAAAACTATATCAATGAAATTTTTTAATAAATGTATCAATATTATAATCAAAAGCTTCAAGAAAATATAATCTATCATCTACAAATAAAACATGTATTATCATAGGAGCAGATCTAGATATTCTGATTCCTTTAAGTAGCCCTATCTCAACATAATAATCAATTAAGTGAGTCAGAGCTTGAGTGACTAAACAAAACAGATAAGGGGACAGAGGGTCCCCTTGTCTCGGCCCTTTTTGAGGTTTATCAAGGCTAAACAATTCTCAAGTAATTTGAACCTTATAAGAAACAGTAGATATGCAATTTTCAATCCATCTAACCCACCTTGGATGAAATCCCATTTCTTGAAGAATGTCCAACAAAAAATCTCATTCAATTTTCTCATAAGCTTTACTCATGTCTGCTTTGATAGCCAGACTATGTTTCTTAGAATTTCTCTTGTTTTTAAGATAATGAGTTGCTTCTTAAGCAATTAATATATTTTCAAAAATGGATCTGTCTGGGAAAAAAGCAGTTTGAGTATCTAAAATCAGAATTCCTATCTATTCTTGTAATCTAATAGCCAAAAATTCTGAAACAATTTTGTAAACAAAATTTGCACAGCTGATAGGTCTGAATGAGGCAACCAAATCAGGGTTAGAGCATTTAGGAATCAATGCAATAATAGTCCAATTAATAGACTCAAGAGAGGAGTTATTCATAATGAAATCAGATACTAGCTTGACTAAGTCAAGCTTAATTACTTTCCAAATTTTTTTGAAGAAAAACCTCCATACCCATCTGGTCCTGGTGATTTATCACTTCCAAGAGACCCAAACAGCAGTTTTAACCTCATCACAATCCACTGGTTTTGTTAATGAATCATTCATCTCTTGGGATACCACTTTCTTGATTTTACTCAATATAGGTTGGTATTGTCTCCTCCCAACTTTTTTAATGATATTATTATAATACCTTTTGATTTCTTCAAAAGTATGTCTCTTTTCTGATAACCAAACACCATTTTCATTTTTAATTCTAGAGATTCTATTTCTAGTTCTTTTAATATTTGTAATAGCGTGAAAGTATCTACTATTTCTATCTCCCAGTTTTAGCCAAGTGTTTTATGAGCTCTGAGCCCAATAAAGTTCTTCCCTTTTCCAAAACATTTCAAGCTCCAAGGTCAGATATTCAAAAATCACTTTATTGCTTTCTGAGAAAGGTTCATTAAATTTTTTTTCAAGTTGAGCAAGATTTTTGTTGATCAAGATACGGTTATTCAAAATTCTTTTCCTTGCCCATAAATAGATATGTTTTTCAAGCTGAGAGAGTTTAAATTCTTAATCATCCTCAAATTCATAAAAGACCTATTTTTCCAGTTTTCCAAAATCATATGACAAAATGTTTTATCATAAATCCACCCTTTTTCAACCATAAACCTTTTTTTGTGTTTCTCAGAAAATAGTCCAAGTTTTAAAACAATTGGAGAGTGATTAGACCCTGTGGGAGGGAGAACAACTGTCCATGAATTTGGATATTTTTCCATCCAATCTTTATTAACCAAAATTATGTCTAGTATTTGATTAATCAGCTGGTTGACATTCCTCTTTTTTGACCAAGATAAATTACATCCTTTAGCTGGAAGATCAAACAAATTGTTAGTCCCAATAAAATAATTGAAATTCAACATATTTTTCTTGTGGATAGTACTAATGTCCCCTCCTAATTTCTCAGAAGGGAATCTTATAAGATTGAAATCACCAAGAATACACCAGTGATCAGAAACATGAGTCAAGTCATTTAGTTTTTTAAGATTATCCTCTTTCTCTTCATCTACTGTTGGACCATAAACAAAATTGATTTCACAGAAGTCAAATTTAGAACCAACATAAGTGCATTGGATTAAATTTTTGTCTGAACTAATCGGATTAAAATTATCAGCCTCTTTGACAAAAATTGCTAATCCACCTGACAACCCTTCAGGATCAACTTGAGCCACAAGAGTCAAGTTCAACTTAGGGCTTAAAGAAAGTAAGTAATCAAATTTGCGTTAGTTTCAGATATAAATAATACCTCAATGTGATGAGCCTTGATCATATCAATCAAGCTCAGCTCTGTCAAGGCTGTGCCAATGCCTTTAAAGTTCCATGCTTGAATCATTGAAACCCTTTGGGTTAATTTAGGTCAACCCCGCAAACAACTTCATCCTCCATGCCTTACAGTAAACCTTCATCATACCATTTTTCAATACCATCTTCTCGTTCTTCGTTGTCTATTTCTAAAGCTTCAGCCATCTCATCATCTTCTCCATAGACATAGTCGACAAGAGTTGCTGGAACTTAAGAAACTAACTCATCTTCATTTGGGAGACCTAGGTCTTTTCTAACTTGGTGTGAGTTTTATTTCTTTCAAGAGATCCAAAACAGATGTTTTGGTCAGAGTTATAAGAGTAATAGATGGGTTAATAGCGACTTTAGGGTCCAATTCACACGTTGGGCTATTATTAATCTATGGGCTATCCTTTATTGGGCCACAGTGTTTGTATACCTCATCAGAGTTGAGGGGCCTAATGTTGAATTGAAAAGATGCCCCTTCAATTATAGTATGGCCCAAGTCGACTGTGGGCATTAAAAGAGAGGCTTGGACTTTATTACCAGCCCCACCTTTCATTCTTTCTTATTTCTTCTCATACAAATTTATTTTGCCTTCTTCTAGAACAACATTTTTGCTCTTATTCTTGGCCATCAATTGCCTCTTAGTCTTTTTAGTTTGATTATTTTGTTTTACAACCTCAAAAACAAAATCATTTGTTCTTTTCTCTATATCAGAAAACTTAATCCAATTTCCCAGTCTGATAGTTAATTTACAAGGATTATCACAATGTCTCTCTTTATGAGAAATAATACCACACTGAAAACAGAAACCAAAGAGCTTTTCGTATTTAGATGAGATTCGAACCGATTAGACATTCATAATTTTGAAATTAAAACCAATTAGCAGAGGTTTTTTAATTGGACAGTCAACTCGAACTCTAATAGTTGAATTTTCTATATATTTCTCTGCATCTGGAAGCTCCACAACAACAACCCTTCCTAATTTTGAAGCAATTTTTTGTAACATTACCTTCCTTGATGAACAAAGGAGGGGTTCCATAAATGCGGACCCAAAAAAAAGTTTCTTCTACAAGAGAAGGGTTTTGAATCGTTTTATCATATTTTTGCACCAGAACTTGAAAGCCAAATATGTGATAAGGTCTGTTTTTCCACACAATCTCAAGATCCTCATTCTTATCAAACTGAACAACACACATATTTTCCCCTCTTTTTTCAATAGAGATCCGGCCAGAAATCCCCCAATATTGAATGATGATTTTCTTAAGGTAGCTAAGGTTGATAATACTTGTTGCTATAATACAAAGAAAGAGCTTTGGTTCATCGAACTTAGCGTAAACAACCTCTCTGTCTGGAGAGAGGTACAAATCTTCCTCAGAATCTTCTTTTCCATTGTCTTTGATGCCAGCCATAATAGAAGATAAAAGAACAGCTAGAAAATAAAAGTGAAAGAGAGAGGTTGATAATACCTGTTGTTATAATACGAAGAAAGAGTTTTGGTTCATCGAACTTAGCGTAAACAACCTCTCTGTCTGGAGAGAGGTATAAATCTTCCTCAAAATCTTCTTTCCCGTCGTCTTTAATGCCAGCCATAATAGAAGATAAAGGAACAGCTAGAAGATAAAAGTGAAAAAGAATTCTAAAATACACTTGAAAGTGATTTTCAGATATAGAATGTTCGCGAAAGTGATATACAAGACACTAAGCTTCATAGATCCTAGAGAGATCTTAAGAAAGCTTGAAAGAAAAGTGAGATACCAACGGGTTTAACGCGGTGGCGGAGGGAGGAAGAGTGGAAATTTATTTGGAAAATGAAGGTTATGCCAAATATAAAAAACTTTATATGGAAGTGTTGTGAAAATGGATTTGCTACTAATGATAATAGAAAGAAAGGAAAATCTGTTGATAAAGAAACATGTCCCGTATGTGGGATCAGTGATGAAAATGCTGACCATATTCTTTTTCATTGCTCTTGGGAAAGAGCTGTTTGGATGGTCAGTCCAATCAGGTTTAACTCACTTTCAGAACCATCTTTCAATGTTAAGAAATGGATTCAGTTTATTAGGCTAAGCCTAAAGGAAAGTGAAAGTCAAAACAAATATTTGAGTGAATTACTCTTCTTTATAGCTTGGTATATTTGGAAAGGCAGGAATTGATGTGTTTTTAAAAGGGATACTCACTGACCCTCTGTTAATCTTGCAAAATGCCATCATAGCCTATGATGAGTTTACTCTAGCTAATAGACAAACTACTGAGGCTAACAGAGAAATTTTAAATGTCCCTATTTTGGAAAGTTTGGAACAGTTGGGGTTGCATTACAAACCTTACTCAGGTTACACACCTTAGAGATGAAAGCAAAACTTGTTGGAAACCTCCTTTACCTGGTTTTTTAAAGATTAATTGTGATGCATCTGTTGATTTGACTTCTAACCAAGCTGTTTTTGCTTGTATTGTAAGGAATTAAGCAGGAAAAATGGTGGATGGTTTTGCAAAGACATTGGTAGTCAACTCAGTGATAGAAGCAGAGACAAGATGATTGTATACAGCTTGTGAATCAGCCTCAAACTCTCCAATTGGCAAAGTGGATATAGAGAATGACTACATCACCATTTTCTTACACATAGGTGATCTCCAAGAGCGTCTAGCCTCATTAGCCGACCCCTCTCGGATTTCAAGATCATTAAGAGCAATAAAGCCCAACCTCATTATGTGTCTCGCGAATTCATCAAGTCCTTTCTCTTTAGGACCACCCTTATGGGCTATGAATTTGTGGTGAGTTTAAAAACTCATCCCTTGGGAACATCAAGGACGTCTCCTTAAAGTCATGTTATGATCAATATACAACAACCTCAACGGTGAATTCATCAATTTAATCTCAATAGGACCGCCACACATGGCTATGAATTCATTGAGTTTAAGCAATATACAAACACCTTCAACGGTGAATTCATCAAATCCGTCTAGATAGGACTACCACACATGGCTATGAATTCATAAAGTTTGATATATGTACAACAACCTCAACGGTGAATTCATCAAGTCCATCTCAATAGGACCACCACGCATGGCTATGAATTTATTAAGTTTGAGAAATATGCAACAACCTCAACGGTGAATTCATCAAGTCCAACTCAATAGGACCACCACGCATGGCTATGAATTCATTAAGTTTGAGAAATATACAACAACCTCAACGGTGAATTCATCAAGTCCGTCTCAATAGGACCACCACGCATGGCTATGAATTCATTAAGTTTGAATTTTCTCATGTATGCACAATTTACACTATATAGATAGGAAGTTAGTGCATCATATATAATCATTAGTAATAGGTTCCACATTAATGGGTTCTAAACCTATCACTCAACATTTCTAGGATTATTCTCCCAATTAAGTCTATTAGTAAAAGAATCAACCATTTATTTCATCATTTATATGAGACCAAGTTTGCGTAACAAAAAAATCCTTCAAGAACTACATGAATTATTTTAAAACGCAGATTAGATCAATAGTACTCTCTCGTACTTTATTAAATGACAAAAAATAATCCAATGTTCAACACTTGAGTCTCTTTACAATATGGATAATACCAAGTTGAGTATAGTTCATTTATAACATCATAGTCCTTATAATTATTTCATATTCATCAAGGGATGCACACCCCCACAATTCTCTTATTCATGAATATTTGTATTATAAGAAGTTTTACCATACATTATATCAAGAGAGTCAAACATTTCCACCAAAAATGAGACTAACTAAGGTAAATTCCATTATTGACTAATGAATTTCATCCTTATGATCAGCTTCCCCCACATCTTTTATATAAAAAAAAAGATTGGAAGCAGTAAGCCCCATGAAATGGAGTACCAAAAGACAATCATGTCATACACCTATTGAAAAAAGTGTAACACAACCTGATCTATCTTTTATTAAGGTACTATTAACAAGGTGCATGTTTAACAACACAAAACGATGTTCTAAGTTTTCATACTTTATCCCTTTAATCCAAAACCACCAACCCTTCATGTTGCAACATATAGATCTCTTCATATAGATCTTCATTCACACATAGATTTAATATCCAATTGATATATCATCTATGAATGATATTTAATGCATCAAGAGTTAGTTGTAATAGAAAGGGGAAAAGTATTCCTTAAACTTATATAAACATGGAAAATTAAGGACTTATCTTTGAGCCGATTCACTTTTCTGACTTGTATGAGACCGATTAGATCTTTTTGGGTCATTCCCAAGTGATGTATTTCTTCTCATCAGACTCATCACCCTTGTACCTTTTCTAAATCGTTTCACAGATAGTCTTTATTGACTTCTCAACGACACACAGATAAAGGCGGGTTTCGTCACATTATCCAAGATCAATCCACTAACCACTGAATTATCTTTCTTGAACCCAACTTCAAAAGCTAGGATCCTATCTAGTGTTCTTTGGTAATTTCCACATTGCCTTGAATGGCGCGGAGTACCTCGAGAACAACAAGATCTAGTTCATATGGTTCAAGGAATATCAGTGGCTTTTGTGCCCAACGTTTGAAGTTGGAACCATTGAAAGGATCCAACATAAACACGTCGGGAATGGCTTTTGCATTCAAGGATGAAGCAGCCTCCGAAATAGG
This sequence comes from Nemophila menziesii, assembly GCA_029959085.1. Classification (NCBI taxonomy): domain Eukaryota; kingdom Viridiplantae; phylum Streptophyta; class Magnoliopsida; order Boraginales; family Hydrophyllaceae; genus Nemophila; species Nemophila menziesii. Next base: position 30,161,393 of record JARWIR010000005.1, read on the forward strand.
AAAACTATTTTACAATCGGTGATATGAGAATATCTTTTTCAAATTGTTGGTAAAAACTAACAATCACCGATACAGTAAAAATTGTTTTCATATAAAAATATTTAGAAAAAATGTAATACTACAACTATTACAATACAATGGAAAAATGGAATATAAAGGTATCCCAAAAACCGTAATACAACAACTATTACAAGAAATGGGAAAAGAACATACATGGAAATATCAAAAAAAATTACTAGATACGATTACACAAAACGTGCATCGTTGAAAAAGATATTCCGGGAGTACCGGTATCTCCAACAATCGTATCCCTCTTCTACTCTTATCTCTATGTCAAAATAATTTGACTAATCATTGAGAATAGAGTGTTCCATTTTCTGAATTTCTAGAATAATATATCATTCTCTTTAGAATAATATTCTTTCTCACTAAAAGTATTTTCCTATTCTCTCTATAATAACATTTTTCCATTCTCTCTAGAATTACATTTTTTCTCTTCTCTTCAAAAGCTAGTGACAAAGTCACTATTTATAGAGAAAATGATGAGACAAAGGAAAAAAAACCGTCACATAAATGCCTCTTCAATGCTCTTTAATGCTAGCCGTTTTTTTTCTTTATCAAATTTTTGTAACTCCCATAACCACAAATATATAAAAGAAAACTATTAATCCTCCATCAAGAATAAGGAATTATTTGAAATTCAATAATTCCAATGGTTTTTCTTTTTCATTTTCTAGGTGGGATTTTTTAACACATATAAAGTTTACCCACTTTTTTTAAGAGAAAGAAAGAATTAATAAAATAAAACTCTTTAATTTTACTAATTCCAACAATTTCTTTCTCAAATTTTTATGTGGGACTATTAGTACACTAATAGTCTTTTCCACTTTTCCCAAGAGCATGAAGAATAATAAAATAAATTATCTTTTATTAAATAATTCCAACATATAGTGAGTGATACATTACATATCATAGGATAACATAGGCACACACCATTCCACAAGCCTCCTGTATAAGACAACCATTTTAGAAACAGATCTAGAAAGGCAAAAAAATAGCAAAAAAAATGTTAGTTTTATGAAAAAAAAAAAAAAAAAAGGTGGAATACCCATGGCGAAACTTATGACCTTCTGGGAGAGAGCACCGAAATCCAATTTATCATCCACATCGAAGATTGGAACCCTTGAGCCCTTAACCCATGCCTTCATATAATAAATTTCCAAGTTTGATCACAATGTGATAATGACATGAAGAAAATTTAAGAAATATTTAGCTATGTTTTATTCTATGGATCAATAAAAAAGAAGCATAAATTTTTACAAATAATACTAATCACCTTATTACACTCTGTAGTGGGATGAACATCAAGTAGGCATTTATTAGAGAGTTGCATTGCGTATTCAGCTTCGTTTGGTGTAACAAAATTTACTTTCCCCTTCATTATCTAAGACAAAATAAATTAAAATCTAATGTAATATTCATCGGTTAACAAATCACAAAGAAGCAATTCATAATATATAAATAAATAAGTAAATCACAGATAACAATCTTGAGAGCGACGCTGAATGAGCTCTTCACCAGATCTTAGTGATGAGAGCAGTACCAACAACGGTAAGTATCTTAAACATAAACACTGTATCAAGATAAGTATAAAAATTATATCCAGCAATTGCGCCAAATGGATATTTACTGCAAAACAATTTAAAAAATACAGTATAAGACCAAATTCATCACTCCAATAGTGACATGAATATCATGGGACCCACAAAACTCACACGACATCCTCTCCCTATATATGCTATTTCTGGTACATCACTCCTCATACGATAAAAGGCTTCCAACAATCATAAAATGGACATTGTATGATTAGTATAAAAATATAATAAACAACACGATTGTAATTGTACTTCAAAGTTATGAGATTAGGTTTAACAAAATTCAATATTTAGAGTTTCAATGATAAAAATGATCCTTTTACCTTAATTTGGTTCTTAGCCAAGCCGGTTGATGATGGTGGAAAATGGTCCCCAAGTGGTGACGATTTTCTTGTGCAGGAGAGCGGCTTAGGGAAGGTTAGTGTGAAGAGATTTTTTTTGTTGGACATTGTAGGATTTATATGTATATATAATAAACAATAGGAGTGTAATTATAATTAAATCAGATAATTTTAAAAAATTGTTAAAGTAATGAGATTAGGTTAAAAATAATTCAACATTTTAGAGTTCCAATGGAAAAATTTAATTTTTTTACTTTCATTTTGGATCCTTCGCCGAGCCGGTTGATGATGGTGGAGAATGTTTCCAAAGTGGGAAGAGCAAAGTGGTGGCAAGGTGAGATTGAAGAGCTTTAATGATTCCATATAAGTTTTTGAGAAATTAAAAAAGGTATAGGAGGGATTTTTTTGGCTAGAAGAAGATGAAGAAAAATAACAATATTAGGTAAATGATTGTAATATAGATAGTATCTTTAGGTTTTATTTAAAAAAAATAAGTAGTGAATAATTAATGGTCTTAATGATAAGTGGGGGACAAAAAATGATCCTTGCCACCACTTTGGTTAAAAGTTTTGGACCGTTAATAAAAACTCTGTTTTATATATATATATATATATATGAAATAAATTATGATCACAAACTTTTCATTCAATGTCTCAAATATAATTTCTTTCAACAAAAAACATGAAAATCACACATAAATATAAGAGTAATGATATATACTACCCAAAATTATACCACCCAGTTACTACCCATGATGTGGCATGAATTGGTTGACAATAAATCGTTAATCAGATCAGAAAAATTAATAGATTAACGATTTATTTCCAACCAATTCACGCCACATCAAAAGGAAAAAGATCATATATACCCCTAAATTTCAAAAATTAGCAAAGATATCCAGATGTAATATACAGTTCTAGAAAAAAAATTAAGCATTGAAATTAACCTGGAAGCGGCATAGAGGGTCGGGAGGTGTTGGAACCATCATGGACCATTTAAAGAATGAGATGTCGCCGTGTACCCATTTTAACTTCATGTACATTGAACCGGAAACCCAAAAGAGCTTCAGGGAGGGACCTTTTCCCGTTTGATTGGCCACCGACGTAAACGATTTCTAGGATCAAAAGCTTCTCGCCGAAAGCCACGGCCTCCGCTTGTAAGCCTAGAATCGGGTCCTGAAGTCGGCAGAATGAGAGGCGGTGGTGTGGCGCTAGCCAGGGTGGATTTGTAAGACAATGTTGGGGTTTTGGATAAAAAAAAATTAAAATAAATGTTCTTGGGTGCGCAAGAGAATAGTAAGATGTTGATGACCATTTTATAACTTAATTTGGGTTCTTTGCGCAATCGGGTTGATGATGGTGGAGAATGTTCTTTGCTCACAGCGGCTTGGTGGGAAGCTAAGTGTGAAAAGATTTCTTTTTTGTTTTTTGTTTGAATGAGAGTGTGAAGATATGAGATATAGGGTTACATAAGTATTGTATGTGAAATAGATATGAGAATGCGGTTATGAGTTATATGTCTAAATGAGAATTATAATTATAATAAATATAAAAGAGTAAAAAACGGAATTTTTGAGCTAAAATGGGGTAAAAAAAAGGAAAGAAGATAATTATATAGATGGTATGTTTAGGATTTTATTAAAAAAATATTATTGATTATGTAACGGTCTTAATGATAGGTGGGGCCTGAAATGATTCTCGCAACCACTTATATTAAAAATTCTGAACTATAGATGAAAACTCTGTTTTATAATATAGATTTTACCAAATAAGAATTGTTTAATGATAATTAATATTAAAATAAGTAATATATCAGTGCAAATCTTATAATGTACTGAGTTACTTCATTGATTATAAAATGTTACTAATTTGTATGAAAAGCAAATTTGGAAATTTAGTACTATAGTGCTAGTTTGAATATGTGAACGACTTTATCTTAATCAAAACAGTATATGCAGGTGTGAAAGATTTTTTTGACTCTAACTGGGACGTATTTCTAAATACAAGTAACGGAAATCAAACTACACCCTCAATGAACCCATGGACAGTAGATGAACTAACATGCACACTTACAATCATGACATGCGATGTCTCTTTTAAAAATAGAACATATGGGATTAAAATTATCAAACGAGATATAAGGTCGGGAAATAGATTGATAATCTCAAAATCAATTATGGTGGTATCAGCTGCCGAAGGAGAAACCACCATAGTTCTGGAAGCAGCTGGGATGTGCCGACAAGAGAGGGTACAAAAAACTATTATGTGTTCCGATAAACTTAATTATTATTCAAGGTATTCGGTCGCTATAGCCTGGGGGCGAGCCAGACTGTTCGCGAAGCGTATTAAACTTATTGACGAAAAGTTTACAAACATGCACTTCAAACATATTCCGCGACGTTTCAATGAGATGACAGAATGGACTGCGCGTCATGCTAGTCAAAGGGCCCAAGAGGAGGAGGGGCATGAGTGGTTGATGTCCCGTTCTCTTGATTAGGAAGTGGTTAACTTGTACTAGGTTGTAGCATAATTCATATTGTCAAGAAAAATAAAACCTTATCTATAATATCTTAAAATCATGAAACACATACGACTTTAAAAAAATATGTTTTATTCAAAATGGGCATATAATTATTTTCTCCGTTTATATCATTAAAAATAATTGTTTTATAATTTATGTTTAATTAAAAAAATTAATATATTTTAATTATACTATACATCTAATTAAATATTAAAAATATATAAGATATTTAAACATAAAAAATATTTAAATAATATTGATATTAAAAAAATTATATTTGAAAATAAAGTAGACATATGTGTATAATTATTGCAAATAATATCACACATTATAGACTTATAGTAATTGTTCCTTCAAAATCTTTAAAATGAAAGATTTAGCCGACATATTAAGGAAATGATAGCGAGTTGACACAAAAAAAAAAAAAAAAAAAAGGAAATGTTAGCGGACATCGCGAAGTATGGTCTTTTTTTTTTGTTCGAAAATCCCAAAGAATGGGTCACATCCGTGTACATTTTTATTTATTTTTTTGGGCAAACGACACATCCGTGTACAATTACAAAAAGTTCGGAAAAAAAAATGTGTACAATTACAAAAACTGCCATACTATCTAACTTTAGTATAATACTATAGTAACGTTCTGCTAAAACTTTACCATTTTTGTATATCTTTTTTAGTTTATGTTGGATGAAAATGTGAAGTAGGTTACAAAAAGTCTCTCTCTTTAAATAGCTGTTTCTTGTTTTTTTGTTCACATTTTTTAAATAGCTTGCTCATTGATGAAGGTTTAAGTCAATAAAAACACTAAGAGAGCAAAGAATAAATAGTAGCCTAGAGGGGAAGTATGGCCGGTCTTGCTTGCCATGAGATTGGCTGCGAAATTTGGAATTAAGAGTAGCTCTTTCTATTCGGATAACCTTGAGGTAGTTCAAGGTATTAATCGAGGTGTAGGGATCGACTTGAGGATTCGTCCCATGATTTCGGAAGCATGAAGGTGGATAGGACGATTTCCGAAGTGGAAAATCAATCACGTTAAAAGGAAATTTAATGGCGTGGCTGATATTCTCGCTAAATGCGCCAAGCATAATACGCATATATCTAATTGTCCTTGTAGGTCGTTAGTGGAGTTTTATTCTAGTATTAGTAGGGTATATTCGATATGTATCAGATATCGATGATAGTTTTTTTAATATTGACAAAAAAAGTCAAAAAAACACATTCAATATTTTTTTCTTTCTTAAAAGTTTAAATCTCATCAATAAAGACTAGTAAATTATTCAATTATTCAATTATCCATTTCTCTTAAGTTGATTTGTCTTCAATAAATTAATTAAAGATCTTCTTTTTCTTTGGCCTTATTTCTGAATTGTTAATGATTTTTTTATACTTTGACTTTAACCTCCTACTTTACTAGATTTTAAAACTCTATACTCAACTAAATTTATGTCTCTTTGATATTTTTTACTTAGTTTGGTTTCATCTGTATTTTGAATTTAGACAAAGCTATGGTTTATATACACATACATTTGAGTTTTTTGGCTATATCAGTAAAATGAGTAATTTGTGGATGCTTGGGGACCTTATATTTGGCCTTTTTTGTTGGTATCTTAGACATGCAAAGGGTTTGGGATCAAATGTAAAGGATGCAAAGTTTTTTTGTATTAGAAGATGGTTGCTCTGCTTATTTAGGCGGCGGTGGCAAAGGAGCTTGGTGGATAGAGAACGAAGTAACTGGAGGACAAGTGAAGAACCAATCAATTTTGGTTGGATAAATCTATACTTTCTGAAGAAGAATACTTCTTACATAGATTTGTTTTCTTTATTTTTTTTCTTTGGGAGTATCAAAGAGAGAAGCACGCATAAGAAGTGGAAGATTGTTGATGCAGTAGAGATCGTTCGTGCGAAGCTTGTTGGTGTCGCTGATGGTGTTTTATGTAGGTCTTGTGTACCTCTTTGGGTGTTTGATATTTGTCAAACGATTTGAATCTACAAGAGTAAAGTAGAAAAGTTTTATCATATGGGACCAATCTTGAAAAATGTATTTCTTATTGATGGAAAGGAAAAACAAAATGCATGGGACATGCACATATTTTACGGCTTTGGAGATATTTTTGCTTTTTTAAAGAAGGTTATGTGAAGAAGGAGAAAGATTATGGTTCCATCTCCAATACTCAAAGATCACACAAAAGGTTATCAACGGAATCGAGATATGAATTATAAATTTTTCAAAGGGTTGGCTTCATGCATGTGCTCGATTTATAGTTCCCTGAGAAGGTTAGTTCATTTCTCAAGTCTTGTATCTTTTTTGCTGCAAGTATGCGACACATGGCGTCCTCCTATTATTTGCATGTGGAGGCGGGAGATTTTTGGATGACAAAAATGGGAGCGAGATCGTTGATAGAACTCTATGTTTATCAGGATCCTTCGTATGAATTAGGGAAAGGGCGTATCCAGAAGATAAAGTATGGGGGCTTTGTATATATGGGGGTTTGGGAGTTATCGTTCCCAATTTTTTTAAGGTAAATATAAAAAAAATAGATTTGTAATTACTGATTTCATATATAGACATGGACATGCAACACTATTGTGATTCTTCTCCAATCAATAAACTGAACTTACAAGTTAGCATTTACCTAAAAATGATGCAAAATAACACCATTAAAGTTACATTTTAGACAAAAACATCATCACACCAATTTTATATAGTATCACTAAAATTATATTAATGTTGTATAATGTTTATTCATATTCTAATTATCTCAAAAATAAATATTACATTATTATTAAATAAAGTATAAAAGCATTACTAGTCTCAAATTCAAAATGGAGACTAGTATAATAAATTATAATATTCTCATAATTCGGTGAAAATTGACATACTTATAAATTAAATTTAGTATATTAAATAAAAAATTTGAAAATCTTAAAATATAAGAATAAAGACAAGTCGTAACAATAGTTATGAATTTTATTAAATTTTTAACTTTATTTTGAATCACATTTTTTGATAATTTTCTATTTTATGTGTATAATTAATAATTATTTTATATGTATATACATTTAAAAAAAGAATTGTTATGTTTGGAACACACGGTCATTAATTTAAATCCTAAAAATTAATTATAGTATCTAATAAGTTACAATATTTTATGTGTAATTTAAAGCACAAATGTATAATATAAACGTTCAAAAAAAGGCTATATAGTTCTTTACAAAAGATGATATTCTTAATCAAGACCTTAGTGATACTAGCTATCTTACACTTAGCATTAACATGATAATAATACATAAATTATCACTCTTAATAAAAACACTTCCAGCTAGATACTTTGAAGTCATCTCACAAGCAGCTAAAATACCCCTCCCTTCAGCAATCTTCAATTGATGTGGTGTTAATTTCCTTAGCAAAACCTTCAGTTTGTTGTCCTGTAGAATTCCTTATAACACAAGCAAAGGCAGCTTTGTTAGCTTTTAAAATAACCGAGGTATCACAGTTAATTTTATATTTTTCACTAGGTGGGGGGTCCACTTAGCAGTTCTACCAATATCATAATCACCATTATTCATTAAGGTATCAATTTCAGAAAAATGGTTGAGGTTTTCTCGAATCGGGCTATTAGCTCTGTTAACATTAGGATCAAGATAATCTTCACAATTAGCCTCAGTAGTATTAGCATTAGCTTTAGAATACTCATCATAGGCTATAAGAGTTTTTTTCAAAGTATTGAGAGGGTCAGGGACAATTCTTTTAAATAGAAATTTATTTCTTCCTTTCCATATAAACCAAACAATAAAGAATGATATTTCTTCCAAATCTGGAATAATGTCTGCTCTATCAACAGAGCATAATCTCACAAAAGATATCCATTTCTGAAAATTATTTGATGGTTTCACAACTGAATTAAAGCTCAAGGGACTGGCTAGCCAAACTGCTCTAGCCCAGGAGCATTGAAAAATCAAGTGTTCAATTGTTTCATCTTGCTCACCACAAAGTTCACACAAAGGAGATTGAATAGATCTCCTTTATATCTATTTTGATTAGTAGTAAGACCATTTTCACAACATTTTTAGATAAATTTTTTAATCTTTGGCATAACTTTAAGTTTCCAAACAAATCTTCAGTCATTAACTTCCAGTTTAGAAGAGCTACTGCCCTTTTTTATATTTTTTCTAGATTATTGGATGTGTTAAGCCCTCCAAAACTTGTTATAACACTCCATCACTGTAACATCACCGTTCTTAGAACCAATCCAGAATGGTGTATCAACACAGTAAAATGAAGGAATGTCTAACTCACTAATGGTTGCTACAACATTTTCATCAAAATGTTCATACAACAAAACCTTATTACATCCCTCACCAGAATGTAAAAAAAGATCGGAAACAACTTCTACTAAACAACTAACTGGTTTAATAAATTGTCTATCAATTGAGATCCATTTGTCCTCCTATATTCTAATATTATTTCCATTCCCAATTGACCAATAAATATCATTTTTAAAACAAGTTCTCCCTTCAATCAAGTTTTTCCAACTTCAAGAACAGTTTGATATAAGTGAAGCATTTAAAAAATCAGTGTTTGGAAAATATTTTCTTTTAAAATTTTTAAAAAGCAAAGAGTCTTCATTGTTAAAAAATTTCTATGCTTTTGAAGCTAAAAGAGCTAAGTTTTGAGTGTGAAAATCCTTATAACCCAATCCTCCATCATTTATAGAGATTATAAGTGTTACCATTTAACTCAATGGCATTTCTTTTTTTTGGACATGGAACTCAGTGGCATCTTGTCTCTAGATACAAACGTGAACTGATCTTTTTTTTTTTTTTGTCGAAGGAAGCATAAATAAAAACTTCAAAAATACAAATTACCCTATCCCAGTAGGGTTATAGTCATGAGCTAATAGAGAGGCAAGCTTGGGAGGTGGAAAATAGTTCCAAAGGCTAAACAAGGAGTCTTTAATCTCCTGTTTAGCCACCCAATCTGCACAACAGTTTCTAGACCTCCTAACATAGGAGATTTTCAAATTACAACCCTTTTTAATTCTACTAATACAGTTTACAAACCCTCTAATATTACAAAAAGACTTAATATTTTTAGAAAATTGAAGAACAAGGGCTTGGCAGTCACTCTCCACTTCAACTTTGCCTCTAGGAAGTCTTGAAGCTATCTCACAAGCTTGTAGAAGTCCTCTAGCCTCTGCTTCAAGTGGGGAGTAAGCAAAAAAAAATTTGAACATCCATCAACTAAGCTTCCTCGAGAATCCCTGAGAATACAAGCATAGGAGGCAAGATTAGTTTTAAAATCAAAAGATGCATCACAATTAACTTTGAAACATCCTGATAATGGTGGTATCCAATTTCCATTTCTGCCATCTCTCAAGGTTTGTACCTGAGTTGCATTATCTTGTGAAGAATTTTGATGTGAAACAGCCTCATTCCTCACTATTAAACTGTTATCCTTATTACCCTCAGAGTTCAATCTTTTAGACAATAAGAATTCATCATTGGCTTTTAAAGCTTCTGATAAAATTTTCATAGGATCAGGGACAATGCCACGAAAAATAGCCTCATTCCTTCCTTTCCAAATGCTCCAAACAATATAAAATGCTAATTCACCAAGTCCTCTTTTATTAAACTCAGTCTCAGAAAGGCTAAGCCTAATAAAATTAATCCATTTTTTGAAATTGAAAGATGGAGCTGTTAAAGAGCAAAAGTTCAAGGGACTAGCTAACCAAACTGCCCTGGCCCAAGAACAATGGAAAATCAAATGTTCAACATTCTCAATCTCCCTCTCACAAATAGAACACAAATCTGAGTCACAAGATTTTCTAGCTTTTATATTCTCATTTGTTGGTAATGCATTCTCACAGCATTTACAAACAAATTTTTTGACTTTAGGAGCCACTTTCATATCCCACACTGTTCTCCAGTCCTTAGATTGTAACATAAATGATTGTTCTCCTTTATTCTTTCCATAATTCATTTCCTTCTTTTGTTGAGCCATCCATAGCCTCTGGTACATTTCTTTCACAGATACCCTACCATTTGAAGAGAAAGGCAAAAAAGGCTCATCTTCAAGGTTGTATTGTGAAAGAAAAGTAGAGGATATGGTTGCTACAACTTTTGAAGGAAAGTACAAGTTAAGCAAATCAAGTTTCCAAGTGTTAGACACTGGATCAATAAGTTCAGCTACACAATTCAGGGCACAATTAGCTGGTTTAACTAGTTTATCATTATATGGAATCCATCTGTCCTCCCATATATTCAAACTCTTTCCATTTCCAACATTCCATTTCAAATCTTTCAAGAAACAGTTTCTACCTTCTATGAGGCTTTTCCAACCCCATGAACAATTACTACTAATTTGAGCTTTGAAAAAATCAGTTGAAGGGAAGTACTTCCCTTTAAACAGTTTGAAAAGTAAAGATTTTTTATTTAAGTTAAATTTCCAAGCATTTGAAGCCAATAATGCAAGGTTTTGACAATGAAAATCTTTAAAACCGAGTCATCCATCATCTTTACTATTCATAAGGGTTTGCCATTTGATCCAATGACATCTCCCTTCACCTTGGTTATCCCAATAAAAATTTGAGATTAGTGAAGTTAAATGTGAAGTAATTTTTTTTGGAATGAGAGATACTGACATAATATAATTTGGGATTGCCCCTACCAATGCCTTGATGAGTACTTCTTTCCCACTCTTAGTGAGCATTTTAGTGTCCCATCTTTCCATATTTTTCATGACCATTTCAATTAGCCACTCAAGAGATTTCACTTTAGATTTACCCCAAGATGATGGTATACCAAGATATTTTCCCAAGTGATCAATTTTATTCATTCTCAGAAGAGATAAGAATTTAGTCCTCAACATAAAAGTCAATAAGGTGGGTAAGTGCTTGGGTAACAATGCATAATAGGTAAGGGGATAGTGGGTCCCCCTGCCTTAATACTTTCTGAGGTTTTTCAATATCATGAAGAACTCCATTAATTTGTACTTTATAGGTAACAGATGTAACACAATTCATAATCCATCCCACCTAAGAGGGGTGGAATCCCATATGTATCAATACATCCTTCAAAAAATCCCACTCTATGTTTTCATAGGCTTTACTCATATCAACCTTAATTGCCAAAGAGTACTTTTTAGTGTCTCTTTTATTATTCAAGAAAAGAGAGACTTCCTGAGCTATAAGAACATTCTCAAATATAGACCTATTTGGAATGAAGGCAGTTTGAGTTTCAGATATCAAACTACCAATCCCTTCCTGAAGCCTAAGGGTCAAATTTTTTGAGATAATCTTATATATAAAGTTTGCACAGCCTATAGGTCTAAAAGAGGCAACAGTATCTGGATTTTCACACTTTGGAATAAGTGCTATAATTGTACTATTGATTTCTTCCAAGGAAGAGTTATTCAATATAAAATCTGAGACTAAGGCAACAATGTCATATTTAAGCACCTCCTAAAATTTCTTGAAGAAGAAGCCCCCAAAACCATCTGGTCTAGGGGATTTATCACTCCCAAGGGACCAAATGGCTTGTTTGACCTCTTCTAATTCCACACCTTTAGTTAAAGAACAATTCATTTCATCAGTAACAACTTTTTTAACTTTGTTGATTATAGGATGATAATTCCTATAACCCACTGTTTTGAAAATATTGTTGTAATATCCCACAATTTCTTTTGAATCTGAGGTCTAAACACCATTTCCATCTTTAATTTTAGAGATTCTATTTCTAGATCTCTTAACTTTAGTTGAAGCATGAAAATACTTAGAGTTTTTATCCCCTAACCTCAACCAATTATTTTTTGATCTCAGAGACCAATATAATTCCTCTTTTTTCCAATATTCTTCAAGTTCCATACTCAGAGAATGAAAAAGAGCATCATTTTCATCATTGTATGGTTCATTGAATATAACTTCCAACTGAGCAATATTCTTTTTAATTAGAATCCTATTATTAAGGATTCTTTTCCGAGCCCACTTTGAAATATGTTTTGAATTTGAGATAATTTGTATTTCATAGATGAAATACCTCTCAAATCCATAATATGCCCTTTTTTCCATTTCGCAGTAATAGTGTTACAAAGATTTATATCAAAAATCCAACCTTTTTCCAAGATGAATCTTTTTCTATGTTTTTCAGTGTAAATACCAAAAATAAGAATAATTGGAGAGTGATCAGACCCAAGAGGGGGTAGCACTTCATTCCATGAATTTGGGAAAAGTGCCAGCCATTCCTGATTAACTAAGATTCTATCAAGTCTTTGCTTAATTAGCTGTTTGCCATTTCTCTTGTTGGACCAAGAGAAATTACATCCAAGAGCTGGTAAGTCAAGCAAGACATTAGAATCTATGAAAGCATTAAACTGAGCCATATTTCTCTTATGAACTGAATTTATGTTACCACCAAGCTTCTCAGATGGAAATCTTATCAAGTTAAAATCCCCCAGAATACACCAGTGTTTCTCAACATGTACCATATCATTTAATTTTCTCAAAAATGAACTTTTATCCTCATCTGCAGTAAGGCCATAGACAAAGTTAATCTCACATAATTCAGTTTTGGAACTGAAATAGGTGCATTGAATTAAGCTCTTATCAGAGCTTACAAGATTAAAATTCCCTGATTCTTTCACAAGAACGGCTAATCCCCCAGATAAACCAATAGGGTCCACTTGTGAGACAAGTGTCATATTAAGTTTATAACTAAGAGAAATTAAAAAAACAAGTTTTTGTTTAGTTTTAGAGAGAAAAAGTACCTCTATGTGATGAGCCTTGATCATATCCACCAAGCTCATTTCTGTCAAGGCTGATCCCATGCCTTGACAGTGTCAAGCTTGTATCATTGAGGGTTTTGGGGTTGATATGGGTCAACCCCGCAAACCTCTTCAGCTTCCATTTCTTCTTGTAACCCTTCCTCATACCATTTCTCAATGTTCTCATCTGTATCAATTTTTTCAAGCTCTAGAGTATCAGCCATCTCATCATCACCACCAGAGTTTGGGGCAACAAGAGTTGCTGATACTTGAGAGCAAAGGTCATCATCAATTGAAAGGCCAAGGTCCTCTCTAACTTGTTTAGTTCTAGTTCTAGTTCTTTCAAGAGAACCAAAACAAATAGTTTGATAAGAGTTATCAGTAATAGAAGGGTCAATCTTAACTTTATCCTCCAACTCAATCATAGGACTAAGCTTCACATTAGTCTCATTTGTTCCACACAGACTCAACAATTCATTAACTTTCAGAGGCCTCAATTCAGATTTAAAGGTAACACCTTGAATAATAGTTTGATCTAATTTAACTGTAGGAATAAGAAGAGAGTTTTGAATTGAATTCATTACCCCTTTGTTCATTGCTACATAACCTTCATTAGTGCCTATCTCTCCTTCTTCAAGCACTTCAGCTTTCTTTTTGAACTTGTTTTTCAAAGGTTTTTTAGTCCTTTGAATAATGTTGTTACTCTTAACTGCCTTAAACACAGATTCTTTCTCCCTTTTCCCATTTTCAGTAAATTTGATCCAGTTGCCCAATCTGATGGTGAGAGAGTTTGGATTATCACAGTTTTTCTCTTCATGAGAAATTATGCCACATTTGAAGCAAAAGTCAAATAACTTCTCGAACTTAAAAGAGATCCAGACACTCTCTCTTTTAGAAATTTTAAAGTTAAACCCTTCCAATAGAGGAGTAAGAATAGAGCGTTCCACTCTAGCTCTAATACTTGGGTCCTCTTTATATTTCATAGGGTCAGGTAAACAAATATCCGTGACTCTACCAACCTTTGAAGCTATCTTACTGACATTCGACTCCTTAATGAACATATTAGGAACACCATAAATTCGAATCCAGAAAGCAGTCTCTTCTAGAAGAGATGGATTAATAATAGTTTCCTCATGTTTTTGTACTAGCACATGAAACCCGAAGATGCGATAGGGCCTGTTATTCCACACAATCTCATAGTCTTTCTCTTTATCAAATTGAACCGTACAAAGGTTAATACCTTTTTTAACAAGTGTAATCCTACCTGAAATACCCCAATGTTGTATAATGATTTTCTTCAAGTAACTAAGGTTAATAGAAACTGTAGCTATTATACGTAGAATAAGTTTGGGTTCATCAAACTTAGAATATACTGCATCTTTTTCCGGAGATAGACAAAGTTCATCGTCTTCCTCTTCTTGCTTCCCCTCATTGATGTTCAAAAGAGAAGAAGCCATCGAAGAGAGGAGGCTAGAAGATAATAGTGAAAGTGAACTCAATGAAGCACTTGAAAGTGACTTTGAGATAATGGATCTTCGCGAACGTAATATAGAGGATGCTTAGTTTCATAGATCGAACCCGATCTTAAATGGAAACTAAAAATCTGAGGGAGAGAGAGAGAGAGAGTCTCCAAAAAAGAGAAGAGGGAAGAGTATGGATTTTGTGAGGAAGATGATATTGTTTATTTTGTAAATTTGCTAGATTATTTCTTATTTATTTATTTTGTAATTTTGCCCAAACTACAAGCGTAGATATTATTCAATCAAGAGTAATGATATATGTCACCCCTTTTTATGTCACCCTTTTATCACCTTTCTATATATATGTATTGATTTCCTTGAATAGAAGATAGAGAAAAGTTAAATAGAATAGAGAAATCAATTCATTGGTCCATGTAGACATACACGTAGGAAGTGATAAAAAGGTGATACAAAAAGGGTGACAAATATCATTACTCTTCAATAAAATACTAGTAATATATATTCACGGGTAGATCACGTGCCAATGCATGGGGAATAATAACCTTTTTCATCAGAGTTTCAACTGTGGAATAGTTTTGGAAAGTAAAACCTCGAAACCAATATTTTCCATTGCTGGGGTTGTTTTAGAAAGGGGATATAAAAAAGTAGCTTTCGTTTGGGTCTGATTTCTGAATATAAAATATTAAATGTATAAAGTCTAGAAAGGATTATTGATCTGATCTTCTGGATGTAATAAAGTTGAAATCCTCTTTTTTAGGGTTTGTACTTTGTACCAACTTGGATTTGTTCTTCTCTTGGTGTCTTTTACAATAGCTTCTTATGCTTTTTAGCCGTGCATTTAAACCTCTTAATGTCTTTTACTTCATCATCTACCATTTTCTTCTTTGGCTTTACTATTCTTCTTTGCCATTTCCTATTTGGATTTTTTCTCCTCTCCTTTTTGTCCCTAAATCCAATTCTGAATTTCATAATATAATTTTGGTCTTTTGTCTAAAAAATAAAAAATTTGGTCTTTCTTTTGCTTGAAAAAAAAGTAGGTAAAACCTTCCAAAACATTGAGTCTTTTTAGATTGAAGGGAATACTTGTAAGGATCTTATTGAAATGTCTTTTGGGGAAATGTTTGTAAGAAAAAGGGTCTTTTTAAAAATTGACATCGAATTGGTTAATTTAAAGTTCTCTATGAAAAAAAAACAAATAATGATTTAAAAGAATAGAACAAAAGATCGTTTTAAAAAAATAGATCCAAAATTCATAAAAATAGAAAAACTTTTGACACTCTTTGCAAAATGAGAATCTATAAAATATTAATATAAAACAAATTCAAATATCACGAAAGAACTTAAACAACTTTAGAAAAAGGAAAAGAAATATTAGGTGGTTGTGTTCTTGTAAAATGGTTAAGTAAAGATGATCGTAATGCAAAATATATTCATTCAGCTACTATCATTCGAAGATGTAGGAACAAAATTAAAGGTTAAAAGATAATCAAGAAAGTTGGCAAGAAAGTCAAGATAAAATTAACTTTATGTTCCAAAAATATTATAATTCTTTCTTTTTTGCAAAAAAATACATCAGGATGTATTGTGGCAACGAATATGGTTCGTGTCATTTATATTGGAGTCGACTATTGAAGAAGTGCGATTACGGTTCTTAGCATGCCAGGATTTAAAGCACCGAGACCAAATGATCTTCATGTTTTTTTCAACAGTATTAAAAAACGCTCAAATTCGACATTTTCATTATGGTTGAAGATTTCTTTTATAGTAATGCGTCATTAGAAGGTCTAACTCATATACTCATTTCCTTAATACCTAAAGAGAAAACTCGGGATCACTTTTGTCCAATTTCATGTGTCAATTTTTCCTATTAGATCATATAAAATAAAGTTGATCTAAGATTATATCCCTTCATGGATGAAATTATAGCACCTTCACAAACAATGTTCATCAAAGGCAAGAGTATTCAAGACAATATCTTGATAGAACATGAAATAATGCACTTTCTCAAAGGGAACAGAAGAGAAAATAAACATTACACTACATTTAAATTGGATATGTCAAAAGCATATAATCAGATTAGATGGGATTACTCTTGAATATTTTTAAGAAAATTTGTTTCCATTAGAAGTAGATTAAGTGGGTGGATATATGTATTACTACTGCGACTTTCGAGTTTAAAGTCAATGGTAACTATGTTTTTTAAGTAAACTGGCTAGAGGTTTAAGACAAGAGGGTTCCCTTTCTTTGTTTTTCTTTTTTACTTATGATTGAAGACTTATTGGTCATTTAATAATGAATGTAGAGAAGATATATTTAAGGAATGAAGCTTACGAGAGAATGCTTATTCCTTACTCATTTACTATTTGCAAACGACTCTTTTTTCCTCGTTCCTATTTTGCAAAAAGAGTTGGAAGTTTTTAAAAAAGTATTTCATATCTATTGTGAATGTTCGGGACAAAGTATCAATCTTTAGAATTCTAATATTTGTTTCTCAAAAGTTACACCTCAAATGTCATTAATGACACAGTTCATTTTCTTTGGGTATTTAAAGCAGATAACTTGGGTAGATATCTCGGAATGTCAATGTATTTACAAAGATCTAAAAAAACATTTAGTTGGATTAAGGATAAATTTTATAACATGACAGTATGACACAAGGTTGGAAGGAATACTCAATCTAGATGAGGAAAAGAATATTCATCAAGGTTAAACAACAAGCTATTCCAAATTATGCTATGTATATCATAATTTTCCCGAAATCTTCCTGAAAGGAACTTTCAGCTATGATTGCAAGATTTTAGTAGTGTTCATGTGAAAAATCATATTTATTGGCTAGCTTGGGAAAATTGAAATTTCTAAGATAATAGGTAGCCTAAGGTTTAGGGATTTGATGAAAATGAATTACGCGCTTTTAGTGGGTCAAGCCTGGAAACTCCACATGAAACCAGGTTCGTTTGTTACTAAAGTCATTAAAGGTATTTATCATCCGAGATGTGAAGTTTGGCAATCAAAGATTAAACAAGGTAGTCCATGGGCCTTTTATAGTATTTGTAAATGTAGAAATGAGATCAAGAGTGATTATATCTATCTATCGATAACGGAGATGACATTAATATATGTGAATTAAATTGGTTACGGAAGAACATGCATTTTGAAAAACCTCTTGATTGTAACATATCTGAAGTATCTCAACTTATTAATAACGATGAAGAGGGGTGAATTGTCAGATGGTATTTAGATAGTTGTCACGGGCAATATGGTCATATTTTGCAATAATCAGTATTCGTGCACTGGATAAAAATATTTACTTGTTTGGCCTTTCAACTCTTCGCGTATGTATACAACAAAGTCGGGATTCCAATTTATTTTTATTAAAGCAAATAATCAGAAGTCACAATCTTCATGTGATGCACTGCAAATGGATAGTGCATCTATAAATATTTTAGGAACTCTAATACCAATAAAGATTAAAAATTTCACATAGAAGTGTATTAGGAATGCGTTACGGACTACAAAAAAATTGATTTTTGGAAAGTGTTTAATTATTCAAAATGTATGCTTTGTTGAGACAAAGATAAAGATATGGAACACATTTGTACTAAATTGTCCTTTAAATGCTGACTTTTGAGCTAACTCTTTTTTTTCAAATTAAGATAATAAAGGAAGAAAAAATTCAATTGAAGATTGAATAATGAAGATCATTTCTGTTTTTTTAAACAAAGGAACTTAAATTAAACAAATCGAGCGCTAGGGCAATCAGCCAATATCAGACACGTAAAAAGTACAAAAGTCATTACACAAAATCATTACAAACTAAGGACTGTAAGGCTGCAGGAATATTACAAAACCAATTTGGGGGTAAGATAGAGTTAGAAAAAGCCTTTGCAAGCCAGTCAGCAACTTTGTTAGTTGTCCTTCTTATGCCACATACTTGGAGAGATGGAGTAGTAGCAGCCAAATATCTGATATCGTCAAATATGGCTTTGTTCTTCCATGAACAGCTCGTGCTTGGCGAATATAAGGCCTTGAGGACAGCTTCAGCATCAGATTCAATTCTGACGCAAATGGGGGCTTTGTCAATGGCGAAGGAGATGGAGGATCTCAATACCTTAGCTTCAGCCTCAAAATTGGAAGTAGCATCACAATCCATGGCGAAACCAGAGACGATGTTGCCATTCCAATCACAAATTACGGCAGTAGCAGTAGTTTTTCCTAACTTAAAAGAAACATCAACATTCATTTTATAAACCTGCGATGGAGGAGGGACCTAGTAAGGATTAGTGGACAACTATGATATAGATAAGGGGTGAGCTATGTTGGCACCATGAATGAGGGATTCTTCATTGCCAGTGAAAAATTGCCTGTAAAATACATCAATTAGCTTAAGGCAAGAGTCAAAGTTAATTGGTATATCCTGAAAAATAAATTGATTTCTAGTGATCCAAATAACCAAAAACAAAGGATAATAGTGTTCAAGATACTACTTTTTTCTTTTCTATTTTTACCCTTATCAACAATGGTACCAATCCAAAAATTAATACTGTAACTATAAAAGGGGTCAGTCTGATAGTGAATAGGGGATAAACACCAGAATTTTCTGGTCCAATCACATCTAAGAAAAAGATGCTCAATAGTTTCTTCCTCTTTAAGGCAGATGTGGCAGAGATCTGTAGAAGAGCATCTTCTAGAGTACCTGTTGCTTTTAGTGGATAGGGCATTAAGCATAACACGCCTGAAGAAGAATTTAAATTTAGGGGGAATATTAGAGAACCAGGATAGTTGAAGTAAGTCACTACCAGAGAAGGAAGATGTACCAGGATGACTTGGTGGAATGATAAGGGATGAAACTGCTTTTAAATAACCAAATTTACTCGAGTAATCTCCATTATTGGTAAAGGGCCAAATTATGGAAGTAGGTTGATCAGTCCAAGGGATATTGAGACTAAGTATCTTAGTTGTAATATCCACAGGGAATAATTGAGCAAGAAGATCATGTTGCCATAGTTTGGTAGCAGAAGAGAAGAGATCTGCAACGAACTTGGGGAAGGATGGATCATCACTATAGTTGGGGGTTTAGGAATAAATTTACCTATCTAATTATCTTCCCAAATATTCGTGGAATGTCCATATCCAATCGTTTTAATAGAGAACTCCTTAAGAAAGGATCATCCTTTACGAATGCTATTCCAAATCCAGGAGGCACCTCTAACAGACTGAGTATCAAGCAGATCCAACTCAGGGAAGTAAATATCTTTTGAGACTAAGTGGACTAAATACTCAGGGTGGGAAAGGATAGACCAGGCTTGTCTAGCTAACATGGATAAGTTGAATGCCTCTAAATTATTAATTCCAAGTCCTCCCAGAGATTTGGGAGAAGAAATCTTGTTCCAGTTAACCCACTGAATACCATGATCATCTTCGTTACCCCAAAGGAAGTGACTAGTGAGGGAATTAATCTTACTCAGCACACCTTTAGGGATGGCAAGAAGAGACATGAAATAAGTTGGAAAGGCATGGATCACTGAAGATATAAGAATTGTTTTATCTGCCATGGAGAGGAGGGATTTCTTCCAGCCACTAAGTTTACTAGCTGTTTTAGATATAAGAGTATCCATGGCTTTAGTTTTGGAATTTCCCCAATCATTAGGGAGTCCTAAATACAATCCCAAATCCTCTGTGATAGGCATGCGAAATGCATCACTGGTGGAGATTTTTGTGGGGATAGGGGTATTAGGACTAAGAAGAATATAGGAGTTATTTAAATTAATGGATAACCCTGAGGCAAAGCAGAATTTATAAAGAATTCCTTAAAAACATGAATTTCAAAGGCATTGTTTCTGAGAAAGAAGATAGAATCATCTGAGAAGAGGAGATGATGAAGTTTAAGACCATTTCTACTCAATTTTATACCCTTAATAATTCCAGCATCAGCTTATCTTTCAATAAGAATTGATAAGACATTAGAAACAATGGTAAAGATGTTTGGGTAAAGTGGATCCCCTTGACTTAATTCTCTAGAGTGGGTGAAGGATCCAACTTTATGACCATTGATCATAACATCGTAACTAACAGAGGAAACACATCCTGTATAAGTCTACCCTTGATGAAAGTAGATTGACAAGGAGAAATGATGGAAGAGATAATAGAAGATAAGCGCATAACAATAACCTTAGAGAGGATTTTGTATAGAAAATTAGTGCAGGATATAGGTCTAATCTGGGTTAATTTTCTAGGGATTCTTACATTTGGGGATAAGGACAATATTGATGTCACTAATTTTTCCAAGTCTAATGGTACCTGAAATGACACCATTACAGACATTGAGGATATCATCTTTTAAATCATCCCAATATTTACGAAAGAACAGGCCTGGAAATCCATCAGGGCCCGGAGCCTTAGAGGCCCCTAGAAACCATGTGGCTTGTTTGAGTTCATCTTGGGAAATGGGGCTCATAAGGAAATTATCTTGGTTAGGGTAAATCAAGGGGTTGATGTGCTCAGTAATATAGCCAATAGCCCTATTACCAGTATCCAAATAAAGATCCTTAAGAAATCCAAAACATGGGATTGTAACTCAGATTGAGAAGCAGTCCAAGAGCCATCTTCTTTTAAAAGGGTGATGATTTTATTAGAGACTCTCCTCATACGAGTAGAAAGGTGGAAAAACTTAGAATTTCTATCCCCAAGTTTAAGCCATTGGACCCTGGACCTAACAGCCCAATATTTCTCTTCTAGAGACCAGTAAAGTTCTATTTCAAGTGAAATAGCACGAAATTGGTCAGCTGATTGAGTATCAAGTCCATTAGGCTGGGATTGCATAAGTGATTCAAGCTTTTTTGAAAGGAGATTGATCATGTCAGCATTATTCTCGAGGGAGGTTTTTTCCATCTTAAGATGGTTTTCTTACATCTCAGAAGTCTCTTAGGTAATTTGGAAGAGGCATTACCAGAGAAATTTTGAGAGTTAAGAAGGCATTGATGAATAGCTCCATCACATGACTCCATATCCAACCAAGATGGATCCAGTTTAAAGTCAGTATGAGTAAGTTCAGGAGGAGGTTCATCTAGGTGGAGAATCAGAGGGGAATGGTCAGACCCAATGGGGGGTATAATGGATCCAAGAATCAGGGAACATATGAAGCCAGCTAGCAGTACATAAACCTCGATCAAGTGTTTGAAGAATAAGTCTATCTTCATTACGGTTATTCCTCCAAGTAAAGGAATAACCTTTAGAAGGGAGATCAGAGAGTTCATTGAGGGTTATACTATTATTAAATATTCTCATGTCAGCAAGGCTTTTACCCAAACCCCCACCTTTTCTTGCCTGTTACGAATTTCATTAAAGTCCCCCAAGAACAAGCTAGGGAGGGATGTATAATTTTTAACAGTGTTCTCAATATAGTCCCACAATAATTGTTTACTATCCTTATTAGGGAGAGTATAGATAAAATGTAAAAGCCACGGGGAATTAGAATCATTAAAAGTTTTAACAGAGATGTGGTTGATAGAAGAAGATAATACCTCATTATGCCAATTGTCCACAGCGAAAAGAGCAAGGCCTCCATAAATTCCAATAGGATCAACACTCCAAAGCAGATTGAGTTTGAGTTTCTTCGCCAAAATAAGTAATTTCTTTTTCTTAGTCTTGGTCTCTGATAGACCAATGGCCTGGGGTTTTTCCTTAGATAAGATATCTCTAAGGTTCTGTATCGTCAAGGGGGACCCCGTCCCTTGACAGTTCCAAAATACCCCGATCATGGGTTCAGTGGGGGTTGCTCAATGCAACCACCCACATTATAAGGACCAATTGAAGCAAGAGGAACAACATTCACCGCAATATCCAAAAGGGGGAATTCAACTAAACCGTCTTCACCTTTCTTAAAACCAACCATCTCAGAGTGAGTTAACTTTCTATTCTTAGCACTTGGAACTCCTTGGTCTTCCACAGGATGCTCCATTGTATGTGAAAGAAAAGGAGGAGTCGTAGACTGGAGTATCAGGAACCAGATATGAAGTAGGGAAAACTGTAGGAGCCGAAGAATCAGAGGAAGGAGACATAATCTTGTTCGCTGTTGGGGATTCAACCATAGAAGTAGGAGCTTATTCATAGGTTATTTGTGGTGGAGAAGAGGGGATAGGTATGGGTGTGTAATTAGGGATAGTAGGTGATGGAGGAGGAGTGGCTGGGAGGGGAATATTGTAAGGAGTAGGTGGAGAGGATGGGTTCACCGGTGGGGGATTAGCAGCGGGAGTAGATAAGATATTGTTGTTCCTATCTGGTTTAACCCATTGTAGGTTAGTCTTACAATGGGTTGGGTTGGATATCGTCCAAGATCTAATGGACCAACGATTGCCGAACGTGGGCTTAGCAGGGGCATTACCTTCCTTCTTAATGGGCCAGGCTGGCCATTTTTCTTTGGATGGCTCCACAGTGAGTTTTCTCTTAGACCCAGACCATTTTGAAGAAGATTCAGCTTTCTTACCAACAAAATTGGGCATGGGATTGGATCTGTGATGTGGGGTCTCACGTGAGAAGAGTGGGGGACCTCATTTTTATTTTGGGATGTCTCAAAGATATGAGTAATATCATTCGGGTTAGAGTCAGCACCATTAATTAACGCATTGACTACCAAGGCATAATTCTGTTCCTCTATGAATATTTTTAATCTTGCACGAACCATCTTTATCATGACCAATATCATTAACAGAGGGGGGACCAGTGATTTGACGAGGGTTAGAAGTAACATCGTCTGATGAGGGTTTGATTGAATCTTCACTTCCAGTTAGGATATGTGATGGGTCATCTAAGCCATCCACAATATGGATGTTCCTACCTCTACCTTTAACTGGAGTCACACTCATCCAATCACCGAAAGGGAACCGAACATGACCAGGAAGGCATTTCTGCTCCTCTTTGTTGAGGCTGCACTCCCTAGCTGTATGTGATATTATCCCATAGAAAAAGAAAAATTTGCTTAGTTTCTCATAGCAGACCTTGACTTCCAAAGATGGAAGAGAAGACCTCTCTACATTAAAAGAATGAACAAGGGGTTTTTCGATTTTGCAGAGAGCTCGAACACGAAGGATTTTAGTGGTGGTATCCACTTCGTTTATGTCATAGGCGAGGAGAGTGCAGTCAAGATTTTTACATATATCCTTAGCATTGTCTGGAGTAGCAAACGTCAGAGAGAGATTTTGGAAATGGATCCAAAAAGTAGCAGCAGAAAAGTCAGCTTCCACCATGGACATCTCAGGATGCCACGCTTGAAGAAGAAGGAGGTAACCATTTACAGACCATGGCCGAAAGTTCCATGTGTTTAACAGGTCATCATGAGTACCAAAGATGGTCTCGAGTCATTTGAATAGATGGAAGAATGAAGGTTTGGGGAGGATAAGAAGATGAGAAGGTAAGATATGCAAAAAGAGAAGAAGAGCAAGCAGTAGGGATTAAATAAGGAATTGAAGCGTATGCAATAAGCCAAGAAAAAAGAGATAAAAATAAAAAGAAAAAATTAGAAGAAGGTTGTTCGTAAATAACAAAGAGGCTGAGAGGAGTGATAACTAGCATAGAAGACAACAATAATAATGAGGAAGAGCACGTTTGTACATAACAAGGGTATAATAATGAGGATGTAACTTGGGATTACACAAGGAAGGTTCCATTGAAGAGCTTACTACATGATGAGAGAGAAAGTCAATTTTATAGAGAGAGGGAGGAGAAATAAAAAATTCCATTTAAACATCTAAAATCCATTTCTGCTTTAATGGGACGTGGTTGGCAGAAGAGTGTCAATTCTGCTTATATTATTATTGGATAATGGTGTCCCCCAGGTGTGATATAAAAAATCAACACTTGGAGAAGACTCCTCGCAAGTGTAAAAGTCGTCACAAGTAATAATATTGATAAGTAAGATCGTTATCCACTGGAAATAAGAAGTTAAACACGTAATTTCAACTTTAATTCAGAAATTTGTTGGGTAAAGACTAAAATTAATAGAATATGTGTTTTGTTTTTACAGTATTAAATTATCAACTATAAATTAAGAGTAATGATATTTGTCACCCTTTTTGTATCACCCTTTTATCACCTCCTACGTGTATGCCTACATGGACCAATGAATTAATTTCTCTATCCTATTTAATTTTTCTCTATCTTCTATTCAAGGAAATCAACACATATATATAGACAGGTGATAAAAGGGTGACATGAAAAGGGGTGACATATATCATTACTCATAAATTAAAGCTATAATAATTAACTAAGACAAAAATAAAGGACTAACTAGTAAATACAAAGGTAAGGTATAAAGAGTATAGCTCAAGATTGCGTACTCACCACTAGCATGACATGTGACCATTCTAGATTTAAGGGTAAATTGGGAATTTTGCTTTCTATTGGGACTCTAAAGTCACCCTAAGTCCCTTTCGGGTAAATATGGGTTGCTATCTATTCTTTGTAACCTCTCTCGAGTGATACTATACAATTAACAACACCTAAAGTTCTAACTCTATATTGGTTGTCTATCTAGTTTAGATCTTTCGATTCTCAAACTAAACTAGACGTTATAATTCTAGTTCTAAAGATTAACCCCCCCTCCCTTACCGGGTGTAGTTTAATCCCTAACACAACTAAATATTTGATCAAGATATATGAATTACATGAATCACGAGAACTATAATCAACCATACAACCACATACTATTTATATTAACATGTATTCCCAAATTTCAATGACAATAATCTCAAATTTTAGCTATGGTTCATACATGTGAATCTAAAGCTAAAAGACATTTAGTTCATGCTTGAATAAATAACAAAAATAAAATATGTTTCTAATTGCACAAATTAAAGGAATGATATAATATTACAAATATTGATATGAAAATAGGGTGAAATAAGGTGTTGTTCTCGACACTCCTTACTTTTATCCTTGCTCTTAAAGTTTTCCATGCTCCAAGAATTATAATTCATCTGAGGCTAAAACACACACACACATACATACACACACACACTCACACACACACACACACACATATATATATCCTAATTTTTTTTGCATGGACTCTTTGTATATTCTGGACAAGTTGGGTTTTCATAGAAAATAATCAATAACTTTTTCAATTCAAACTCTGACTTGTGCACCATTTATTCTCACGCGATATAGATGCCAAAGTCTACCTTGAGCTAAAGGATCATGATCATAATTCTCACCAATTATTTATCGTAAATTTTAAAGTTGATATTGATGTTGTGTCGTTCATTTTTGTAAGCTTATCATGAAACGTTTTGCTCATTTGTAGCTTGACTCAGTGTTTTCCTTAACTTCTTGACTTACTAGGTTCATATAGTGGTCGTTTATCATCCATGTCCCTAGGTGCTACAGACTAAACACACAATAAATCTTAAATTTCTTCACAAACACACTTGTATGTGTGTGTGTCAAATTAGTTAGAAACTCAAAACATGCCAAATAAAGGGTTAAACCCCATATTAAATCTCAAAAAATACCAAAAATTATGTCTTGTATATCTATACTTCTATCACAAAAGCGAGAAATCAAAACCCTCAACTCCAAGCTTTGTCGCCCAGACAAAGTAGATAAAAAACTAGGGTCTAAGATCCAAACAATTTCACAAGGAGGAAGCATGTTATAATCTCAAGCAATGAATAAACAAGTTCTCACAAAGTAATACATAAGAAATAATTCACAACAATAATATTTATGCCAATAATTACATACAATATTATAATACCAAGAATGTTTAATTTCGTAATGCAAAAAGGGGGACTAAAATTTGTAGCTTGAAGTGGCGGCTATAGGGTGATTATCAATCATTCCACGATGGTTAATAGCCTACTTACTCAGTTCCTTCCGCTCATTTGTCATTCAACCACATATCTATTATAAAGTAGATTTAGGGGAAGGTATAATATATGTGTGTGTATGTATATATATATATATATATATATATATATATATATATATATATATATATATATATATATATATTAGAAGGAGATTTTAGCTCTCCCCTCACTAACCAAACAACTAACAGCTTAAGAACTCAAGTTTACGCATGGAGATGTGCTCGCTCATTCACTTTTGATGCATTACCCAATTCCCAAAAAACCATGTTCTTTTGATCGTTTAAACATATCCATTAACATATTCTTTTATTTTCACTTCTTTTTTCTTCCTTTTCGCAAGTCTATCATAAACATTTCTTTATACTTTCCATGTATTTTCTTTCGCATTTGTTCATTTTTCTTTTCTGGAAATTGGAAAGGATCGAAACATAGTGAATAAAATGTGTAAATTTTTTGAAGTATAACACCCACCTAATATATCCCAAAACCACAAAACCCACCATCTCAAACTCAAGCTTGAAGACGACTAGTCACGAGGCACTGTTACTCAAGGGCAGGTCATACAGTAAAATCCCAAAAACTAAGGGGTATATGCTTATAATAAATGTTAATAAATAAAACTATTAAAATGATAATAAATTTCATTTGCTCAAAATCTTAAGAGAACAAGAGGCTAACAAAGAACTATCTTAGTCATTTTCCTAGGTATGTGACCTTGTTAACTCGTTTACGTCAAAGTTTTAAGTAAAGTAGCTTTAAGAATAGGTTGGATATCATGTTCAACACAACTACTCAATTCATGCTTCAATTATAGGCCTTTATATGCATTGTTCACTAGTTACTCTTTCCACAAAAAAATCTTTCATATAGAAATCAAGTATTGTATCGATGTTTCGAAAGACACACACTTAATTAATATCATAGAGTTTTTTCCATGATTTTAACAAGACATATACAAGGTTATCTAGTTCAAAACCTATTTCATAAACTATTTTTTTCTTTTTCAATTTTTTTCATTTTTTTTGCTTTTTCCTTTTTTCAAAAGCATTGAACACATAAATGGAAATAAGGACAACAAGTTCCCCACCCCAAATCAAAGATAAGTCGTATCCCACGACTCAAAAAGACTCAAAATCATTAAAACCTATAAGTATACACTTAACACATGTTATACGACTAAAAAAATACAAGGGATAGAATTACGTATTCGAGACTCAAGGCCCCGCGCTCTCGCCCGGACTAATATTTGCGGTTGTAGCTCTCTTTATTCCGTTCGTGCAGTATATCTCCCAATTCTTGTCGTATATTACAAGAGTCTCATCTAAACTTTTGGCTCATGCGATACTAACGGGACACATATTTGGCTCAATCGATTGGGCATGGTATACCATGTGTATTTTTCAGTATATCGCATGGTGACTAGTAGTTTTTATTGTAGCCTCCTCCTTTACTTCGAGACTCGTTCCTTTTTACATGCCCATCAAAGACAAACTCCACTACCCTTCTTGTTATACATAGTATAAACTAATTAAATTCTAAGCTACCAAAAATATTATACACTAAACTAATGACACGAAACAAATCTTGCATCTATTTTTTCCCACAACATCTGAGACCTCTCATGTCAACGAAACAATCTAGCAACTATTTTTCCCTTGCACTTCAGTCACCTTGTATAAGACGACTCTTGTGATTTTTAACGGCCCAAACCAAGCAATTGGTAGTTTCACAGTTTATTTGCGGGAATGAGAGCTTTCAAGACGACTTCACCTCCCACCCAAACTAATCTTCTTCTCTCTTCTGCACATTTTCTATTGGGGTCTTAACACTTGAGATCTTGGACACACTTTGGACAACCAAAATGTTCTTTACCTTTATTATATTCATGTTTCCCATAACATAGAATGTTTGGGATTCATCTTCGATGCTTAAGGTAATTGATCCTTTGTACCCATTCATCATATTGTGCCCCATGGCTAAGAATGGACGCCCCAGTATGGGAGGGACGTTTTGATCAGCTTCATAATCAAGCATAATAATTTAGCAAGTATATTGAGGTTACCTACTTGCACCAATATATCCTCGACCACTGCATATGGGATTTTTATTGTAAAATCCTCCATTTGCAATACGACAAAGGCCAGCTTCGCTTATCCAATGCCAAAATTATTGAAACACTCTTGGGCATGAGGTTTACGCTTGCTCTCAAGTCAGACAACATTTTCCTAAAAAAAAGTGACACCAATATTGATTGGAAGGTTAAAACCTCTCGGATCTTTGATCTTTGGTGGAAACTTCCTTTGTACCTTGGAAAATATATCAACGGTTAATACGACAATCTCATACTCTGTAATTTTGTTCTTCTTAGAGAGTGGCTCTTTGAAGAAGCTCAATGACTTGGGAAATCTAATGATAGCTTTGATCAAAGGAATGTTGATTTCTTGTTGGCAAAACATATCGATGCATATCTTGTACTCTGAATCATCACTCTTCTTAACGACCCTTGATGAAAAAGGTGGTGGTGGGCGAACTTCTTTTGGCGTAGGTTCTAATCTCTGTTTCTCTTTCAATTTTGTTGTTTTGACTGGCTTTTCGGCCACCTCATCTTCTACATCATCAACCTAAATACAATTGTTTCCTCATCTAGATTCGGCTTGAAATGATCTTTTGTTGGCATATAGCCTCCCTTAATAGGTTGTTTTAATGTGACAAATCCTCTTGTGTTTAGTGTGCTAATTACTATTGTTATATACATTCTATCTTGCACTCTAATTCATCAAAAAGCTCATTCTTTATCATTTAGATCAAAGCTTTATTGTTTTATCTTAAGAAACTAATTCTCATACAAATGCTATTATCCTTATCTTTGTGTACATTGAGAATTAGCTTTAGTGATCAACTACAAAGTTTATAAGAATGATGTTCTCTACAACTCTCGTGAAGAAGGTTTTCTAATCCGAGCATCATAGTAAAAGATATACTCACTAGAAGGTGTCTTAAACCTTTGGTGCGGTACACCGGAGTACACCTGCGGTACACCGCAATGCCACGGACTAGAGGCGCGGTGCATAGGCTAGTCCGACCAGTAAGCTAAGAAAGTGTGTGGTACACCGGACTGGAGCGCGGTACACCGGACTGAGGTACGGACCAGGAGCACGGTGCATAGGATAGCCCGTCAGCTTACTATGAAATCAAGACGAGGGATTTTGCGGTGCACCGGACCATACCCGCGGTACACCGCAAGATAGGGTTTTCTGCAGCAAAATGAAGACTAAAGAATATATCCGTTGGAAACAAATCATATGACCGTTGGGAGCATTTTGCAGCTATAAATTGAAGGTCTTTCAAGACTACAACTACACCTTCAACCCATATACACTTAGGGGCTTAATTGTTATCATCCAATAAGGTGTCAAGAGCTATAATTGTCATATCTACTCATTCAAGGAGTAAATCAAAGGAGCTTCAAAGTTATTATCAACTCAAGAGAAGTTTTAAGCTTATAGTTATATCATCTCTTTAGGAGTTCATTAGCAAAGTTGTTTCACCCTTTAAACAATTTGTATTTATCCTCTTAAGTCTAGTTCTTGTAATAGATAGATTAAGAGAGAATTAGAGTATCGGGAGTATACTCGGTGTCCTTGTGTTGTGATTACACAAGAGTTTCCTTCGTGGTTTCGAAGAGGTTGTCCTTCGTGTTATCGAAGAGGTTGTAAGGGTTATTGTGTTCTCGACCCGGTTAAGAGAGACACGGGAGCTTAGTGAAAAGCTTGAAATCCTAAGGAGGCTTCCTTAGGTAGTGGATGTAGGGAAAGTGAACCACTATAAATCGTGTGTATCTTTCTATCCCTACTCTATTTACTTTCCGCACTTTATATGTTTGATAATATGCTAGTATGAATATTGTGATATTGATTATCTAGTTTATCATACATAATGTCATCTAGAGTAGTAAGAGATTAGATAGTCGATTTACTTGTTAAACTTATATATCGAACCTCTAACTTATCCTTTGCATGATCCCATAAGTGTTTGATATATTAGTTGACTTAGAAGTTTTCTCTTAAACTTATAATTGTCCAAAAGATTTTTAATTAGGCATTAATCTTATTCGTAATCCTATTCATCCCCCCTCTAGGACTTTCAATTGGTATCAGAGCCTAACTCTACGTGAATAGCTTAACCGTTAGTAGAGTAAACGATTTGGAATTTAATCTTTTGGAAGAGTTGTTTTCTACACAACCTCCATTTCTTTGTTGGTGATCGTTACTTTGCTTGGAGGAAACAAATGGAAGAATTAATATACGAAAGAACACTCAAATCTCGAAAAAGGAAAATCCGGTGATTTCTTTTCTTTATCTCGTATTTATTTTCGCGTTCCTCCTTATGGCTTGTGTTTATAATTATGATTTGGTTTTGATTTGATTAGTTGTGTTTATCATGTTTTATCCTTGGATATTATCTTGTGTTACTAATCATTGTTTCTATGTTATAAATGATATTGCATCAAAATCTCTTGAATCATGTTATTGCACTTTATCTCTTAGAATTTTGGTAATTGCATTTTAGTCCCCAAAATTTTCAAAAATGCACTTTGACCCCTCATAGTTATTAAATTCTCCAAAGTGTCATAGTTTGGACTTCATAATCTTTCACATGTAAAATTTGCCATTTTAGTTCATATTTTTGAATAATTGCATTTTTAGTCCCTACTATGTGATATTGCCTTTTTGTCCCTCAACTTTTATAAATTGCACTTTTTATTCTTACAAGTTTTTATAAATTTTAAAAGTGCCTATTGATTAATAAAAGGGAAAAAGGTCAAAGATATTGTTTACACTTTCAAATCTTAATTTATCTTTGATCACAAACTTGCATTTTCATATGGGTGAGTCTTTAAAGAAATTGCTTTTCAAAATATTATTCCGATAATCTTTTGCATTTCCCATAGCATTTCAAAAATGTTTTTATGCATAGATTTATGGGAAATTAATCCATTATTGGTCATTAACTCATTTGCATGAATTTGTTTAGCCTTGCTATCTATATGTTGTGCTTCATTATGTGCTTATATGGTTTATTCCCTATTGTGCAAATATCTTGTATGACTTGACCTTTTCATACTTAAAATTGCTTAACTTTGATTTTGGGTCTTTTCGTATTTTTTAGAATAAATAGGGGTATTTGTGAAATAAATCGTTTTATTTGTTTTCGTGATTTCCATGTTGAATCTTTTCAAAACAAAAGCGTTTTTAGTAGTTTTAAAATATTTCTAAACTATTAGGGAGTTTTCGTATTAGTTTTTGGTGTTTATGCAAATTGCCTATTTTCTATATCTTGTGATTGCTCATTTTCGTTTCCTGAGTTCTAAATTTGGATTTTTGGTTTTGAGTTGCTTAAATTATATATTTCGGATTTTATATTGTTGTGTTAATGTTGCTAACAATATTCTTGATGATATAGGTGTTATTGCACTCTTAGTCCTTGATCTTATTCAAATTGCATTTAGCCTTCTTATGCTTGAAAATTAGACCTAGGTCCCTATTGTCTTGAGAAAGTTATACTTAGGTCCTTGAAGTTTTTCAAAATTGCATTTAGTCCCTAAACTTTTGAAAAATGCATATTGACCCCTTTACTTTTCAAAGATGAAAATTTACCCCTTGATTTCTTAAAATCGGTTTAAATATTCTTTTTGGTAAAAAGGGGAGAAATCATTGGTCAAACTTTTTCAAAATTGAAACAAACACTCTATGCATTTTGTGAGGGGGAGTTTTTCTTAAATTATCTTTAATTGGTTAATCGTTTGCACTAATCGTTTATCTCATAATAGCACTAATCGTTTGCGTTTATAGAAAGCTTATAAGATGATAATCTTCCGATCTAGAAGTTGGTAAAACGTTCTTATCCCTTATATCTTTCCTTCATCTTGTTTCATGCTTTACATTGTTAATATTTATGCATTTCAAAATTAAAATGTTTTAAATGCTATTAACCCTTGATCTCTCTCTATGTTGTTTTTCAAAATCTATTCACTTGAGTTTTAGCTCTTCTATGTTTAGTTGTTTTGGTTTTATTTTATTATCCCGTCTTTTTGATGAAGACAAAGGGGGAGAAATATGTGCACTAAAACTTTCAAAATTGCACTTTTTAATACTCACAAATGCATTTCATATCTTATATTCATTTTTACTTAAATGCTTATTGTGAGGGGGAGCTAAATTTGATAAGAGCTTATACTTTCATATCATTCCTAGGGTGTTTTAGTGAAGGATTTGTCATCATCAAAAAGGGGGAGATTGTTGGCATATAGCCTCCCTTAATAGGTTGTTTTAATGTGACAAATCCTCTTGTGTTTAGTGTGCTAATTACTATTGTTATATACATTCTATCTTGCACTCTAATTCATCAAAAAGCTCATTCTTTATCATTTAAATCAAAGCTTTATTGTTTTATCTTAAGAAACTAATTCTCATACAAATGCTATTATCCTTATCTTTGTGTACATTGAGAATTAGCTTTAGTGATCAACTACAAAGTTTATAAGAATGATGTTCTCTACAACTCTCGTGAAGAAGGTTTTCTAATCCGAGCATCATAGTAAAAGATATACTCACTAGAAGGTGTCTTAAACCTTTGGTGCGGTACACCGGAGTACACCTGCGGTACACCGCAATGCCACGGACTAGAGGCGCGGTGCATAGGCTAGTCCGACCAGTAAGCTAAGAAAGTGTGCGGTACACCGGACTAGAGCGCGGTACACCGGACTGAGGCACGGACCAGGAGCACGGTGCATAGGATAGCCCGTCAGCTTACTATGAAATCAAGACGAGGGATTTTGCGGTGCACCGGACCATACCCGCGGTACACCGCAAGATAGGGTTTTCTGCAGCAAAATGAAGACTAAAGAATATATCTGTTGGGGATATTAATATATCTGTTGGAAACAAATCATATGACCGTTGGGAGCATTTTGCAGCTATAAATTGAAGGTCTTTCAAGACTACAACTACACCTTCATCCCATATACACTTAGGGGCTTAATTGTTATCATCCAAGAAGGTTTCAAGAGCTATAATTGTCATATCTACTCATTCAAGGAGTAAATCAAAGGAGCTTCAAAGTTATTATCAACTCAAGAGAAATTTTAAGCTTATAGTTATATCATCTCTTTAGGAGTTCATTAGCAAAGTTGTTTCACCCTTTAAACACTTTGTATTTATCCTCTTAAGTCTAGTTCTTG
Source organism: Nemophila menziesii (assembly GCA_029959085.1). Classification (NCBI taxonomy): domain Eukaryota; kingdom Viridiplantae; phylum Streptophyta; class Magnoliopsida; order Boraginales; family Hydrophyllaceae; genus Nemophila; species Nemophila menziesii. Next base: position 30,195,255 of record JARWIR010000005.1, read on the forward strand.
TAATAGATAGATTAAGAGAGAATTAGAGTATCGGGAGTATACTCGGTGTCCTTGTGTTGTGATTACACAAGAGTTTCCTTCGTGGTTTCGAAGAGGTTGTCCTTCGTGTTATTGAAGAGGTTGTAAGGGTTATTGTGTTCTCGACCCGGTTAAGAGAGACACGGGAGCTTAGTGAAAAGCTTGAAATCCTAAGGAGGCTTCCTTAGGTAGTGGATGTAGGGAAACCGAACCACTATAAATCGTGTGTATCTTTCTATCCCTACTCTATTTACTTTCCGCACTTTATATGTTTGATAATATGCTAGTATGAATATTGTGATATTGATTATCTAGTTTATCATACATATTGTCATCTAGAGTAGTAAGAGATTAGATAGTCGATTTACTTGTTAAACTTATATATCGAACCTCTAACTTATCCTTTGCATGATCCCATAAGTGTTTGATATATTAGTTGACTTAGAAGTTTTCTCTTAAACTTATAATTGTCCAAAAGCTTTTTAATTAGGCATTAATCTTATTAGTAATCCTATTCACCCCCCCTCTAGGACTTTCATCTTTCTCTTTTGTGTTCTTCACTAGATACAACTAGTGGTAGTTCCACAACCTTTCCACGCCAAACGAAAATGGCCTTACATGATTCATAACCACCATTGTCATCTCTATTCTGATGTAACTTGACATCATCATTCGTACCTTAAGGGAGTTGCATGAGTTGACCTTGTTGAAGTTGCTGAAGAGACTTAATGATTTGTATCATCTATTGTTTCAAGATTCGTAATGATTACCCGTGAGAACTTAGTGTCTCATTTGTTTTTTCCATCTTTTCACTTGTCATCAACACAAAATTATTGAATGTATTTTTCACTTGAGCCTTCTTATGGATAGGCTAGGAGCGCCTTCTGAACTAGATTATCCTCATATGGATTGTAAATTTATGGTTAAGAAGCTCACTTGAATATTGGTTTTGCGGCATATATTGATGGTTGGTCCTTTAATGTGTGGTTGGTATAAATTATCTTGATAAGTGTTCCCCTGATTTGCAGTTATGTTTGGGTTTAACCATTATAAATCTGGATGATTATCGTGAATATCATGCTAGTAGTTCCCATAGTTACCCATAAAGAAGACTGATCATGGGTTGCTCTGGCATTCTCCCCAACTATGACCACTAACCCCATAACCCAAACATCTATGCGATTCTTGAACTACATTTACATCGGGTTGTTTAACTTGCCCACCTTGATTAACAACCAAAGATAGTTGTTTCAAATAGTTATATATGGTAGCAAGTTTTATATTAATCGTGGTATGAGCACCTAATTGTAATGTACCTCACAGACAAGAACGAAGGCTCGTGAAGGTTTTCAAACTCGTCTTGTCCCTCACAATCTTCTCCATACAAACCGATGCTTGAGTTGGGTCCATCATCATGAAATCACCTCAACCAATATCGTCTATATTTTCCCTAGAATTCACGTCAAGACCTGGATAAAACATAAATAGTTGTAACTCAGGAGGTAACTTGTGAAGTATGCACTTCTTTAAACCCGTGTGGAATATTTTCCAAGACTCGCCTAGAGTTGTTCCTAAATCTTGTCAGAAAGTTGCAAGATACATTTGAGCTTTCCCAATCATGCTCTGGGGATAAAACATGTTAAAGGATGCGGTTTGTCTATTTTCTTATGTTGGTATTAGCGTGGACAATTGATGGTCGAGCCACTCATTTGCACCTTCATTCAAGAAAAAAGGGGAACATGATATAGTACATATGTTTCATTGTAACGCCTTGAGTGACATAGGTGTCACAGATCTGGATATATTTCTTAGTCGCTCGTACCGTATCGTTATGTGCTAACTATAAATTAAATAGCTAATTGTTGAATGAGACAAAAATAAAGGACTAACAAGTAAATACGAAGGTATATGGAGTGTTGATGTCCTGTTTTGTGATAGAATAATCATATCAAGAGACATCATTTTGGGTTTTACTTAAGACTTAGTTAAGGGATTTTCCCCATTATTTGATGTTTTACACTTTCTTGTCTAGTATCAGCTTTTATATTACTTTTAGAGACTTTGTGAGTTAAGTGTGGATATCTTAGGTACTTGGATGTTAGAATACTCCGAGACGATGATAAGAAGTCAAGAAAACAAGATTACCCCAAAGTCACGGCGTTAAAGGACGATTCAATCACTTTTGGAACTAGCTAGAGTAGTTCCTTGCTATAATTAGAAAGTAGCTTGTTAAAGTTACCACGTGAACTCAATTTGGATTTTGTAATATCCCTTGGATTTCACTATAGTTCTTTTAATTGGAGCTGTAAAAACTGACGGTTCATGATTTAGAGCTGAATTGAAAGATTATACTGTCGCGGTACGTACTAGCCTGCATTCCCTTAAAACATTTTTTGTTTAACTTGGACCACTTAAATGGGTCCCACAATACCAAAAACATATTGGAAACCTTATATATCAGATTCTCGAGATCAAAATAAGGGTTGCATTTTTTAACGCTTAGGAGTAACCATTAATTCCTGGAGAAGAAGAAGAAAAGTTTTCCATGCCATTCACACCTATCGTTCATCATCTTTCAGCAGTTATTAATGTAATCTTATTCTATTTCTTATTCCGAACATGAATATTACACTTCTATTTATTTTTTTCCATTATCTTTTTATGAATTAAATTACTTGTAGCTTGAGAATAGTATGATGTAAGAACCCTAGATTAATTATTTACGTTCTAATGAGTTTTGGGATTGAATAATTAATATGAATTGTTAATTTAATGCTTTGATTATATATTTGACTTTAAATTTAAGCCCTTATTTTAGTCGAATAAAAGCTTAACCTTAGTAATTAGTACTTTCACCCGGGAGGGGGATTCGGTTATGGAAAACAATATATAAATGCCAGGTGTGCGTTAGTGAACTGGGAGGTCTTGACTAACCGGATAGTCATTTTGGTAAGAACCCTAGGTGCCAATCATTATTGTAGAGTTAACTTGGGAGAGGTCTCTAGTGGTATTAGGTAGCTTCCTAAGCTACTGGTGGGGGCAAAGGTGTGATAAAATTATTTATATATATATATATATATATATATATATATATATATATATATATAAGAGAACTAACACCTTATACTACCACGATAAACTCTATGCAAGTGAACGGATCGTTTGCAAGTAATAAGTAAGTAAAACAGGTATCGATCTCAGGGACTACGGAAGTTATCTATGACTAATTCAAATATAAAGTGCAGCAAAAGAAGTTAGAATAATAATACGCTAAAAGACCCTAAAATATTTGTTTGTATTTATGACTCTAAACAATTAACTAATTAAAATAAAACATGAAAATAAATAGAAATAAAGAAGTAGTATGATATTCTAGCTCGAGATATAACAAGTAATTCACACTAGCCTTGTGATATGGTCTATTATTTAAGGGAGAATTGTGTGATACCCAATAGCCAGGATTCTATATTCCTCCTAATCCCCTTCCGGGTGGATTTAGGAGGCGACCTAACAATTACTAGGGGACTTGGGTAAGGGGACCCTGCGCAATGATCGGTGGTTAATCTCAAACCCTAGTGACTATCTAGTTAGGCAAGCCTGTCAGGATCACTACTGCACACTAGAAGTTTATGTGGTATTTCAGTAATTAGACACCCCTTCCGGGTGACCATCCAACTACTATGGTAAACCTATATGTTGTGCACCGCAAGAACTACAGACAATACATCAAAGCACATAAAAACAGAGTTATCACTACTAATTTCATACTGGTATACTAATCTCAAGCTCAATAGAATTAGTTCATACTAAACAAGAAAGAAAATAAATTACAAAGGTTAAGGGTTGGAATGGCATGAACAACTTCCAACTCATTCTTGTTTTCTTGTCACTTGCTCCTGATGATTTCTTGGTGTAATATTAATTAAGGACTGAGAAAGGATGATTTGGTCGAAATATGGAGTAATCCCCAAGTTAAGGATTCCTAATCCTACCAAAATTTGTATTCCTAAATTGTAGGACATGATAAACCTTTGCAGATTTTGATTTGGTCATATCTCCTTCGTTATTTATCGGATTTAAGTGTACAACTAGTAAAAACGACCGCGATAAAAAGATTTATCAGTTACTCGAAGGGCTCCTCCAAATTCGTTCCCTAATTTCTGCATCAATTTAATTAGTGAACGTTTTTTCCAGCATGGGAGATTCTTACTTTCCAAATATCTCCAAATTTTTCCTTTTTTACTTTAACTAAGGTATTTCCTTTACTTTTCCACTTCAAATAAGTTCGCATATGTGTAATAGCTTCCATATACATAAGTGCTACACAAATTACACGCAAAAACTCACAAAATATCAAAACATCGAAAATTAGACAAGAAAGTGTAAAGTATGAATAAACTGGTAACAACATCCCGAAATTAATTACTAAATACCCATAAAATTATGTCTCAAGTATAGATTAATATATCACAAATATGAAAACATCAAGACCCCCAACTCAAAGTTGTATCGTTTGGATACAGGAAAGATAAGAACAGTAGGGTAGTCTAAAATAGAAGAACAAGAAGAAGAATAGAAACTAATGAATGATCCTAGAGAAATATTCTAAAATATATCATGTAGTAATGTTAAATAAATAATGCACAAACATGCTTAATATACACATAATTAAAAATCCATAAATTCAAGTCCGGATTAACTTCACAATGCTAGAAGAGGGGTCTTGAACTTAGTTTGTGTTAACGGCTATACGGTGATCATAGGTCCTAATATAGTATCCAATGGTCCACTCACCTATGCCCTAATTGTTCCGTTGTTCCTCTATCAAGTAGTTACAAAATTCTAAGGTCTTAATGGTTATAACATCGGCTTAGAACGGTATGATATATTTGGATAATGAAAAGTGAGCTTTTGGCTCTCTCCTCACATTGCATCAACAAATCGCCTTAGAGCTTGAGTTTTACTCGAAGATGTTCTCACTCAACCCAATTTCATGCTTTTGTTTGCATCCCCAAACCTAATAAAACCTTTTTATTGATGATTAACATAACAAATTCAACTTTGCCGATCCAAATATTTTACATATATCTTTTTTCTAAGTTGGTTATGAATCCCTTTTTGAGGTGAGATGTCATACCACTTTTCTCATATTTCTTTTTCTTTTCATATATATATTTTTTTCTTTTTACCCTGGCAAAGGGTTACAATAATAAACTCATTATCATCAATAATATCACAATTACAATCAAATTTTCCAATCCCAAAGTTTCCCAACGATGAAACCCACCACCCCAAACTCAAGCTCTAAAACAACTTGTCTTCGGTTTTGCGATTCGAATGCGGGTGATATGGATAAGTTCTATAAACTAAGGGGTATGTCTTGTAATGTGGTTAATAAAAAAGGCTTTAGAAAGGCTCTGAGGGGATAGGACAGATAATAATAATAATCAAATAAAAGGGTGAGAAAGCTAAAAGGCTTCAAGTGGCTTAAATATGAAAGAACTGCCTTATTCACTTTTCTAGCTACTTGATTTCATTACTTTTTCACTATTAGTTCAGAGACAAATGGGTTTTCAACTAATTTTAAACCTCACGTTCTATACACCGATTAACTCTCCCTAAGATCCAACTTGATACTTCGTATGCATTGCTTATTAATCTTCCCTATATGTTACTTCATGTTTTCATACATGCATACTAAACATATTTGTGAAACCATTCAAAAACATACTACCTACTATCATTGACTTAATTAAAACATGTTCAATAGGTACATTCACCATATTCTTTGCCAATTATAACCCTAAAAATTTTAAATTTTATGCTAAAACAAAAAGGAAGATGAGGACAACGAATCCCCACACCAACCTCAAAACTGAGTCGTGTCCCCACGACTCAAAAAGGACTCAAAAAGTAATAAAATTTAAATTAAACTAAACTAATTCATATAAGCAATTAAGGAGAAGAATTAGAAGGTGGTACCTTTCCATTAAGCATCTTTTTCCATTCATCTTCTGAAGGAGAATCATTTTCTATATCCAATATATATGTGATCTTGTCAATGTTGTAGTTCATCCTCAGGATTTCAAACCAGCAGTAGTGATATTTGTTTTCTAAGCTTATGATTTTGTTTGTCAATGTCACTGCCCACTCTAGTAGTTTAGATACACCTTCCGATTTGTCATTAAGATTTGAAGATGAACCTTGATCTTCTATTGGTGTCTTTGCTTTAGGCTTGGCTGGTACCCTCTTTCTTTTGTTAATTCTACATAGTGGTGGTGTTGTTACCTCAAGTTTTGGCTTCTTTGGACTTGGCTCGTCAAAATCGATGGCTTGTTCTTTTGTAGCTCCAGGTAAAGTATTTTTCTTCCTTAAGATATAACACTTCCTCTTGTAATTTATAGCATCCGTTCTGTTAGTCATATTTGTTTAACCCACAACTCGAGATGCACCAAGTACGGAATAGAGTTATGAAAGATTGGTGTGGCTTGAGATTGTTGTTTGGATGAAGGATTGTCAATAATAGATGAAGAAATAATTGACTTGTGGTGGAAAAATCTTGAAAACTTGATGATGTTTGGTGTTTTGTGGTGTTATGGAATGGATTTGATGAAGATTATGTGTTTATGAAAGATGGAGGAAAAATTGATGGTGTTGTTGTGTTGGTTTGAAGGTTTGATCAAGCCTCAAGGTGTACTTATAGAGTCTGGGTCTGAAAATTTCGTGTTGGGAAGGTCGGAAGAGGCTAGGGTTAGGTCTTATATGGTAGGAATCCAAAAAGGAATCAATTTCTCCTCTTCAAACCGCCTCCCTGCGATGTACCACGGTTTTTCTACTGTGTAGCACGGTTTTCCTGCGGTGTATCACAGGTGACATCATGTCCCATGTCACGGTCTTGCGCTATTGATGAAACGGTTTGCTCATGCGCCTCTCGGCATTGGACATAAATTGTGAACAATGGGGACGGTTTTTCTCTTGGTGTGGTGTACCGCATAAACATTCTGACTTTGGACCGTGTCATAGTCTAACGCGACCGACGACACGCTTTTTTTCCTTTGACTCTCGCAAACGAACTAGATATCATGAATCGTGGTGACAGTTTTACTTATTGCGGTGTACCGCAGCTTCTCTGTGGTGTACCACATGAAGTCTATGGATGACACCGTGGCACGGGTTTGCGCGAGTGACGATACAAATTTTTGCCAATTAGTCTCACACATGTACCCAATTCATCACACCGTTGTCACGGTTTTTCGGGGTACGGTGCACCGCGGGTAGAATGCGGTGTACCGCACCTAGCTGCTGATTTTTGCGATTCTTCTGTATTTTTACCCCAAACTCGTTTCATGCACACTTACACACTACTTTATTCTCCTATTAGCTTATAAACAGATTAAAATTATACACGACAAAACATAAATTAACTAAAAAGAAATATAAACAAGGGATGTCTCCCAAGAGAACTTTTGTTTAACGTCGTTTAGTTTGACGTGTTACTTCGGGTTACGCGTGTTCTTGGAGATGTATGGTCTCCTCCCTTCCGAAGTCCTCACTATCATAGTATATTTCAAGTGATGTCCATTCACCATGAAGGTCCTTTGCTCTGTAGGATGTTCGATTTCGATTGCGCCATGAGGTGTGACTTTCATAACAATGTATGGACTCCCCAACGGGATTTTAGCATAACCTGGTAATTCGAAATCGTGAATTATATAGGAGCACCTTTTGGCCTCTCTCGATCTGTGTGAATCGAGTTATCATGCCATAATTATTGTTTTCTCCTTGTAGAGACATGAATTATCATAGGCATGAAAACAAAACTAATCTAACTTGTTCAACTGCATCATCGTTCGCTTACCCGCTAGCTCTACGTTCAAGTTTAAATCTTTAATAGCCCAAAAAGCATAGGATTCAATCTCGATAGGAAGATGACATCCTTTTCCGTAGACCATGCGGTATGGAGATGCCCCAACTGGTGTTTTAAATGCTGTTTTGTAAGCCTAGAGAGCATCATCTAGCTTTAGTGACCGATCCTTCCTTGTTTGGTTTACAATCTTCTCTAGGATAGATTTTATCTATCGGTTAGAGACCTCGGCTTGACCATTAGTTTGGGGATGATAACTAGTTGAAGTGTGGTGTTTCACCCCCAACTTATGAAGGGCAACTCTCAACTGGAAATTTATAAAGTGGATACCTTTGTCACTAATGAGAATACATGGCGTACCATGTCTTGAAAAGATATTTGGTTTACGAAATGAGATGACTGTCTTGGCATCGTTCTTTGGTGTTGCCACTACTTCTACCCACTTTGATACATAATCTACTGCTAGCAAAATATAAATATTACCATGGGAAGAGATGAAAGGTCCCATGAAATCTATACCCCATACATCAAATATTTTTACTTTTAACACGTTGTTGAGTGGCATCTTGTCTCTTTTTGATATGTTGCCTATGAATTTGCATCTTTGACAGGTCTGGACAAACCAATGACAATCTTTGTGAAGGGTAGGCAATTAGAATCTGATTGAAGAATTTTTTATGCGGTTCTACCGCCCTTGAAGTGGCCACCATATGGTGAGCCATGGCAGCTTGCAATGATTTTCTTTGTTTCGTTCTCATGAACGCATCTTCTAATGACTTGGTCACTACAAACTTTGAAGAGGTAGGGCTCATCCAAAAGAATTGTCTTGCCCGATGGCTTAACCTCTTTCTTTGTTGTGGATTGAAATTTGCAGGGGAATACACCACTAACTATGAGGTTAACTATATTTGCATACCAAGGAACAAACACGTTTTTAACAATAAAGAGGTGTTCATCGGGAAATACCTCTTTGACCAATTTTGGTCCTGTGTTGACTTTAGATCCTTCGAGCCGAGATAAATGATCAGCTACTTAATTCTCGCACCCTTTCTGGTCTCGAATGTCTACGTCAAATTCTTATAGCAATAATTCCCATCAAATAAGACGCGATTTTGCGTCCTTTTTCTCCGTAGGGTACTTAAATGCTGAATGATCAGTGTATACGATAGTTTTCATCCCAAGCATATAGGAGCGAAACTTATCGAAAGCATCTACTGCGGCTAATAAATCTTTCTCCGTCACAGTATAATCAATTGGGCAGCAGTAAATGTCTTACTTGCATAGTATATTGTGTGGAAGATATTCTATTTTCTTTGTCCTATCACAACACCCATTGCATGATCACTTGCATCGCACATAATTTCAAATGGAGAGTTCAAATCTGGAGATATGACAATTAGTGTGGAGACGAGTTTCTCTTTGATCGCCAAAAATGCTTCAAGACAAGCGTCATTGAAATTGAAGGGAGTGTTCTTCTCAAGTAAAGCACAAAGTGGTTTTGCGATTTTGGAGAAATCTTTAATAAATCTTCGATAAATTTCTGTGTGATCTAACAAAACGTCTGACTCCTTTAACAGAAACGGGAGGTGGTAAGGTTTTTATAGCTTCAATTTTAGCACGATCAACCTCCATTCCTGCACTCGAAACTTTATGTCCCAACACAATTCCTTCGCGAACCATGAGGTGGCATTTTTCCCAATTAAGAACAAGATATGTTTCGTTACAACGCAGGAGTGCCTTTTCAAGATTGTTAAGGCACTCGTCAAAACTATTTCCAAATACCAAAAAGTCATCCATAAAAACTTCTAAGAACTTGTCAATCATGTCCCAATATATAGCAATCATACACCTTTGGAACGTGGCAGGTGCATTAAATAGCCCAAACGGCATCCTTCGATAGGCAAAGGTGCCAAACGGACAAGTAAAAGTGGTTTTGTGTTGATCAGCGGGATCTACACAAATTTGATTATAGCCTGAATAGCGATCAAGGAAGCAATAATATTCTCTCCCTGCTAGCTTTTCCAACATTTGATCGATGAACGGTAAAGGAAATTGATCTTTCTTCGTGGCTTTGTTGAGTTTGCGGTAATCAATGCTTACTCTCCATCCCAAAACTATTCTTGATGGAATGAATTCGTTTTTATCAATAAGGATGGTAGTGATACCTCCTTTCTTTGGAACATAGTGCACTGGACTAACCCACTCACTACTCGAGATCGGAAGATAATACCTGCATCTAACAACTTGATCACATCTTTTCTTACCACCTCCTTCATCGCGGGCATAAGTCTTGTTTGTCCCTCTATAGAACGCCCCCTACGTCTTCAAGAATGATTTTGTGTTGGGAAATGGTAGGACTAATTCCATTTATATCGGTTATAGTCCACCCAATTTCCTCTTTGTTGACTCAATCATACGTAGTATCTTATCTTCTTGGGGACCTGAAAGTTAGCAGAAATAATAACAAGCAAAGTTTTGTTCATACCTAGGTACGCATACCGCAAATGAGCAGGAAGTGGTTTTTCCTTGAGGATATGAGGACATATTATAGATGGTTTCTTCATTGGTTAAATGTCTTCCGCCTCTCGGATTTGTTTGCGAAATCTCGCTTTTGGTCTCCCGTCATCTGAATTAGAGCAGCCACTTCTTCGGCTAACTCGTCATATACATCTGGTGATTCAAGTGCCAAGGCTGTTGTTAAGGTGTTGTAAAAGCTTGACTCATTGAAAACCTCTTGCGTAATTTTTCTCATGACATCTATTTTAAAACATTCATCTTTTGCATCTGGATACTTAATAACCTTAAACACATTGAATCTAACATGTTCTTCTTGGACTCTCATGATCAATTCACCATTCTCAACATCTATAAGTGTAAGCCCCGTGGCTAATAATGGTCTACCCAAGATGATGGGATATTCTTATATGCATCGTAGTCAAGAATAATAAAATCACAAGGAAATATAAAACTACCTGCTTTAACTAAAACATCTTCAATTTTACCTACTGGTTGGGAGAGGGATCGATCCTCCATTTGCAATACCATCGAAGTACGTACTACCTCTCATATGTTGAGTTTCTCGAATAAGGACTTTGGTATGAGATTGATACTCGCGCCTAAATCATATAAAGCTTTCCCGGTCCATCCTTTGCCAATGGCTATATGGATTGTGAAACTTCCGGTATCTTATAACTTTGATGGAAACTTGTTGTGACATATAGCACTACACTATTCTGGAAATCCGATCATTAGCCCAGTTTCTAAGCTTTTTTTGTTAGAAAGAATTCCTTCATGTACTTGAGATATTTTTCCATTCTTTTGAGAGCTTCTACAAACGGTATGTTGACATCTAATTTTCTCACCATGCCAAGGAACTTCTTGAATTCTTTTTCATTTTTCTTATTTTTGACACGTGATAGGAATGGTGGTGGAGGACATGTGTTGTTTACCACTAAATTTTCTTATTTTTTGGTGTCTTCTCTGTAGGGACACTCTTTGGTTCAATTTTCAATCTTTGATTTTATCTTCAACCGTTCCTTCAACCACCTCTTCAGGAGTAGGGGTTGGCTCTTTTGGTTGTTTTATTTCTTCCACTTTGGGTGAAGGTAATGTTTTCAACTTCTCAATCCAATCTCATGACAAGCATCATCTTGAGGATTTGTAGTATCGCTTGAAAGTTTCCATGTTGGCCTGACCTATAATTTTTTTGCAAGCTGTGATAGCTGATACTCTAGTTGCTTTATAACCTTCTCTTACTCTCTAAATCTTTGTTGAATCACCTTCATGCTTTCCTTCGTACTATCAATGAATTTATCCAGGCTTTGCTCCAAACTGTTAACTAAAGGTTGCGGTGAAGGTTGATCATATGTAGCTTGTTGCGTTGAATACGGATCTTAATGTGGATCTCGATCTCCACAATTTGGAAATGGTTGTGGTTGATCTTGATGATAATAATTTTGAGGTCGAGTTTGATAATATTTATCATGACTTTTGACCCAACTCTGATTCTGTGGGGAGTAATAATTAGCGTGATATCCTGGAGTATGATAAGTTTCATTCGAGTAATGGACTCTTTGATTAGATACGAAGGACATCGAGGTTGGATTGTTAAAGAAATTCTCCCACGAATGGGCAATTTATATTCGACCGAGGAGACGTGGAATAGACACCTCGCTTTCTTTTCGTTAAAACGTAACCATGCTTCACCAACACTTTCCCCTTCTTCTTGTACGAATTGCTCAAACTCCAACATGTCTTTTAAGCGTCTACTTATCGGATAGAATCGATCCAGGAAATTTGCTTGGAGTTTATCCAAATCTGGGATTGAATCGGGGTGTTGGTAGTCATACCAATCGCTTGCACTTCCGATAAAAAAGAATTGGAACATAAGGTAGTACATATGTTCCTTTGTGACACTAATGGTGATATAGGCATCACATATCTGCATAAATTTATGAATATAACAAACCAGATCCTGTTGTGCAGCACCACTAAATCGGCCATATCTCGAAAATTATTCTAACATGTCGATAAAAGGCCTGAATTTAGCGGTTTGGATTTCTAGAGTGCGGATTCCTCATGGTTGCACTCGGAATGAGATGAGAAGCTCTAGATTTCTCTGACTTTCCATCTGAATAACCTGAAATAGAAAACTAATAACAAAATCACAAAATAGAACTAACTAAAATTAAAACACTAAATAAAAACACTAGGACTAACGATGTAGTCCCCAGCTGCGGCGCCAAAAACTTGGTGGGGGCAAAGGTGTGATAAAATAATAGATATAAATAAGAGAACTAACACCTTATACTACCACGATAAACTCTCCGCAAGTGAACGAATCGTTTACAAGTAATAAGTAAGTAAAACAGATATCGATATCAGGGACTACGAACGTTAGCTATGACTAATGCAAATATAAAGTGCATCAAAAGAAGTTAGCAGAATAATACGCTAAAAAACTCCGAAATATTTGTTTGGTTTTATGACTCTAAACAATTAACTAATGAAAATAAGACAAGAAAACAAATAGAAAGAAAGAAGTAGTATGAGAGTTTAGCTCGAGATATTGCAAGTAATCCCCACTAGCTTTGTGTTATGGTCTATTTTTAAGGGAGAATTGTGTGAAACCCAATAGCCAGGATTCTATATTCCTCCTAAACCCTTTCCGGGTGGACATAGGAGGTGGCCTAACAATTACCAGGATACTTAGGCAAGGGGACCCTGCGCAATGACCGGTGGTTAATCTCAACCCCTAATGACTATCTAGTTAGGCAAGCCTATTAGGATCACTACCGCACACTAGATATTTTTGTGGTGTTTCTATAATTAGACACCCCTTCCATGTGACCATCCAACTACTATGGTAGTCCTATACGTTGCGCGCTGCAAGAATTACAGACAATACATCAAAGCACATAAAAAACAGAGTTATCACTACTAATTTCAATTGAATCTAAAAGAACATCCCAAATAAAAATAGGTATAAAACAAATATAGGGTTCATACCATATGCTAATCTCAAGCTAAATAGAATTAGTTCATACTAAAGAAAGAAAATAAATAAATTACAAAGGTGAATGGTTGGAATGGCATGAACAGCTTCCAACTCCTTCTTGTCTTCTTGTCACTTGCTCCTGATGATTTATTGGTATAATATTGATTAAGGAGTGAGCAAGGATGATTTCTCTAAGGTAGGAATGAATATATATATATATATATATATATATATATATATATATATATATATATATATATATATATATATATATATATATGCATGGTTGAAATATGGAGTAATCCCCAAGTTAAGGAGTCCTAATCTTACCAAAATTTGTATTCCAAAATTTTAGTACATGATAAACCTTTGTAGATTTTTTATTTGGTCATATCTTCTTCTTTACTTATCGAATTTCAGTGTACGACCAGTAGAAACGACCGCGATAAAAATATATATCAGTTGGTCGGAGGGCTCCTCCAAATTCGTGACATATTTTCTGCAGCAATTTATTTAGTGAACGTTTTTTCAGTATGGTTGATTCTTTACTTTCCAAATATACCCAAACTTTTCTTTTTTGACTTTGACTAAGGGATTTCCTTTACTTTTCCACTTCAAATCAGTTTCTATAGGTGTAATAGCTTCCATAAGCCTAATTGCTACACAAATTACGCGAAAAAGCTCACAAAATATCAGATTACCTAAAACTAGATAAGAAAGTGTAAAGTATGAATTAATGGGAAAAATCCCAAAATTAATTACTAAATACCTCTAAATGATGTCTCAAGTATTTAATATATCACAAATATGGAGACATCAGCTACCCGGAAAGGAAACAGCAAGAGAGTTGAATCTCGACTATAGCATATTTCCCATTTCTCCCTTAAACAATAAATCATAAAATCAACTAGTAGAGATTACTTGCGATTTCTCGAGCTATACTTCTCCTAATAATTTCCTATTTTCATTCTCATCCTGTAATTAATTTTAATTAGTTTAATTTATTTGCATTTTAGTCTTTCTTAATTAAAAACCCAACAAAGATTTATATATTTTACTTTTTGTAATTGCATCTCAACCCTTATTCACTTTGTAAAATACAAAGGTATAAACCTCATAGTCCCTATGGAGAAGGATAACCCCCTACTTACCTTTTTATTACTTTTCAATGATCCATACACTTGTCGGTAGTAGCTCCCTCGGGTGTTTATTTATTTATCACACCTTTGGGGACAACAAGGGTATAACTCAAGATTGCGTACACACCACTAACATGAAATGTGACTTTTCTTGAATTACGGGTAAATCGGTATTTCAGTTGCTAACAAGTATTATAAAGTCAACCTAAATCCTTCCTGGGTAATTAGGGGCTTCTATCTTATCTTACAAACCTCTCTTGAGTGATCCTACAAAATCATCTAATGCCTAGGGTGCTAACCCTATAGTGGTTATTTAACTAGTTTAGATCATATGATTCTCAAACTCAACTAGACGTTAACATTATAGATCCAAATATTTACCCCCCCTCCCACCAGGTGTAGTTTAATCCCTAACGCAACTCAATATTTGTTCAAGATATATGAATTACATGAAGCACAATAATTAAAATCAAAAAGACATCCACAATCTATTTACATTAACATGTAATTCCAAATTTTATTGAAAATAATCCCAAGTCATAGATATGGTTTGTACATGTGCAATATCAATTTATAAGATATTTAGTTCATGCTTGAATGAATAAAAAAAATAAAGATGTTCATAATTTCACGAATTAAAGGAAAGAAATAAGAATGACAAAAACTGATATGGAAAGAGAGTTAAATAGGGTGTTGTTCTTGACTAGCCTTTTTTTCTCCTTGCTCATAACGTTTCCCTTTCCCCAAGAATGATAAGTCCTCTTTTTTAGTCTTAAAACTGATATTTATACCCTAAAAGAGGTTTGTACAAGTTGGGCCCACTTAAGTAAATTAAAAAGTGGCACATGGACTCTTTGTAAATGTTGGACAACTTGGGTCTTCATAGAAAAATACTCATAACATTCTCAATTCAGCTTGGATATATGCACCGTTTCTTCTCACACGATATAGACTCCAAGAGTTAAAATGAGATAAAAGATCGTGATCCGAATCCTCACAAATTATTTATTGTGAATTTCCAAAGTTGATGTTTTATCAACAATATTTATTGAGTTTCTCATGAAACATGTGGCTTCTTTGCAACTTGACTCGAGGTTTTCCTTGAATTGTTGACTTCCTTTTCCTACCTTCATTTATAGGGTTTCGTGTCATCCATGTTCCTAGGAGTTACACACTTAATACATATGATATCTCAAATTTCTCCAAACACACACACACACACACACACACACACACACACATATATATATATATATATATATATATTAGCTTGAAAATTAAAACATGTAAAATAAAGGGATAAATCGTATATTTAATCTAAAAAACCACCCAACATGATATCTTGTATATCTCTAAATCTATCACAAAAGGCGAGACATCAGATGTTGGCATATTCGGAAGAGCCATATGAAATCATTCTTTAAGGTTAATAATTGGGATTTTAGAGCACCTATTTGGAAGCATATGATCTTATGGAGAAACTATTTGGTGATGAATTGAGGTTCTTTTGTGAAAGCCCTCGGATATTACATCTTGGTAATACAAATAATTAGATTTTGTCAACCTCTCTGGCATTGCCAATAATCTTCCCCAAACTAATATCCTGATTTTCACATCAAAATTGAGTAAATGTAGCTACACAATTAATCACAGGTGAGTTTGCTAATGGATGAAAGGTTAAAAGATGGGTTAGGAACATGAAGGATAGATTGTAGGGTTAGATTTGTAGAAAGAACAATATAACCTTTTCCCGCGATTGGGGAGAAAGATCCATCTGCGAATCGACCTCTGATATTTCCATGACAAGAAGTGTATGATGAGAATAAATGGATAATAATTGTCATGTGATCACTAGAACCTGAATTAAATATCCATATTTCGTTATTAGAGGAAGTATGTAAATTAGAAGGGAAAAAATACCTTTTTGAGCAAGATAACTAGTTGGAAGGGTGTTAAGAGTAGATTTTAACAAATTTTATAATTCGTACAACTACTCTAATTGTTCCTTACTGAATAGAGGTGTCTTGAAGATGTTAAGGTGGCCTTGAGTAATTACTTGCATACTTATTATATCTTTTCTTTTGGTGTTTTTCCATTTAGAAGGTTTGCAATATAACTTATAATATGTTTCCTAGTATGTTTGGGTCTTTTACAATAGTCACACCATCATTTATTGTTTTCATTCCCCCTTTTTATCATCTATATTGACGTCAAATTGAGATCCTATTAACATTGAGCTTTCCATGGTTAATTTTTTAGAATAAAGATCTTTGTCATTTAGTAACTCCTTTTGACTTTCAGATCCTCAAACTAGACTAAATGTCCCAATAAGATCAGGAAAATGTTCCTTACTAAGGACACAATTACATTCCTTCTCCAATTCAGGATTAAGGCCTAATAGGAATTGGGAATACTCTTTCACTTTCTAGCATATACTTTAATTTTTTAGCATTTGTTGTAGATTCCATTTTCATATCCTCGTACATATCCAATTCAGTAAACAACTCGAGAAGTTTGTTATAGTAATTTGTAACACTCATGGTTTCCTTCTTTATTTTGAGCACTTGTCATTTGATTTGAAAAATATGAGATGCAAATCCCATCTTGGTGTAGGGGTTTTCAACACTCAACCAAATATTTCCAGTAGTGTGAAGTAGAAAATATGTCCTACCAATCTCAAATTGCATAGTGTACTAACCATGACATGATTGTGGAATTAGCAATCTCCCAAGCTTTGTAAAATGCATTTGTCTTTGGTGGTGCTTTTTCAACTCCGTTGACATAGTTAAACTCTCCGCGACTTATCAAAAATATTTTTGTTGATTGATACCAATCCATTAGGTTCTTACCATTTAATTTAACAGTATAAATTTGTAGGGTGGAGTTCTCATGTTGAATAGGAGATTGATGTGGATCGGAGGTTGGTCGATCCTAGAGTGTGATAAAAATCAACACTAAATAAGAGGAGCAACTAACTGCAAGTGTACGGGTCGTTCCAAGTAATAGATAAATAATAAAGGATTTCGTCACAGGGACTGCGAGGTATGACAAATGTGTTTAAAGGATAAATAGAATTAAGTGCAAGTACGAAAATAAAAGATAAAGGATATATTTGTTTTGTTTTCATTTATCAAACTAATATACACAAAGATTAGAGGTGTACTTGAGTCGCGCAAGGGATCCACCTAACTTCATACAATTAATGCTTCCGTTTAAGGGTCAAGTCGGTATGTGTGTACTATTCGAGACTTAGGAGCTATCCTACGGTATTACAAACCCCATCAGGGATATTATAAGCTACTATCTGATGTATAAGCGTTTTACATAATTGGTCATGTGGTTAGTCAAGCCCGTCAGGATCATTGACGAATACCAGGCGTCTATTACTTAGGTCCGTAATTACACCCCCCCCCCCCCCCCCCCCGTTAAGGTGATCACCGCCACTAGTGAATAGCCCAATTACAATTACCTATTTCTAGTTCGCGCCTTAATTAAATCTAGTAAATAAGCATACGGTAATAGTCAATACAAAATACCCAACTTAAACTAAATTAAAATAATCCCAAATTCTGAAAAACCTCAAATTGTAAAAACTAGGCTTTAACCCATGTTTGTTGCGATTCTCAAGCACTAAATGTTTAGCTCATATTCGAATTAAAAAATGTAAATAAATTAAAAGTATACATGTTTCCTAAAAATAGAAATAAGATGGAACCTAATTAAAGGAATGGATTGAGCAGTTGTTGAATAAAAGTGCTATCTCCAGCTCTTACTCTTTCTTCTGCCATTTTGTTGTCTTCTGAAAGTTGGAAAATATGAAGCGTACTAAAAAATGAGGTTTGAATAGCTTCTTATACTAAGTAAAATCTAATTGGGCCCTTGTCTTAATTAATTAAATGATTAAGGTCCCACGTCCAATTACTAATTCCCGCATCTGTTGTACACACTCCAGTCAAACAGGCGTAACTTTCACGTCGTAGGTCCAAATCACCTAATTCCACTTCTCAATTCGATCTAACTCAGAGGCGCGCCTTTTTCATTTGAACCACCAGGCATGGATCAACACCGTTTGGGCTCGAAATCAGCTGGAAGTGATGACTTTCCAGTTTCTTGTGCTCCTCTTCATCTCTTTGAGTGGTACTTTTTGCTATTTTACCCCTCCTTTTGATCTAAGACTTTAAACTCAACTTATCCTCCTCATCTTGGTGATCCCTAGCATCCATGTACCTAAGAACTTCATACTAAAACACACAAATTAACGCACAAAAGCTCTAAAAATACAATTATCATAAATTTGAGGGGGAAAACCTCAAAAGTCTATCGAATAAGTCCAATTTTTACCTAAAAAAATGTCTCCTAAGGGCATATATTTATCACAAAAAGGGAGACATCAGAGGTCGTAGTAGATAATTCAGATGTAGTCTCAGGTAAATACATAACGAATAAAAAAGAAACAAACAATGAAGGTTGGTATAAAATTTTTGATAATAACACCTAAAAAAGTGGGTAAAGGCACTAAGGACGAAGAAAAAGAAAAGAATTGCGAGAAAATATCTAAAACCTTTGGCTCTGATACCATGGAGAAATTAGAATGAGTTTATTCATTGATAATAATTACATAGAGAGACTATATTTATATGATACACATGAAAAACTTGAAAATCAAGATTCTATTTGTAAGAAAATAATGAGGGAACAAGTTTTTTGTAAAAATAAAATAACTTGGGAAACAATCTATTATAATCTAATATAGAATATATTATTTAAGGAAAATTAAACTAAGGTATATTTCAATAAAACCATTTCTAGTTTTTTTAGACTTCGTATTTTTCTTTTCTTTTTTGACTTAGAAGAGTCATTAATCAAGGTATCGCATGTTCTTGGTTTTACAAACATATTAGCATAAGTTTTATTAAAAGACGTCAATTAATTTTCGCTAGTGTTTAAAGCATTCATAACTTAATTAAAATTTGTGTGCAAGAGAAGCATATTAAAGGACTTCTTTAACAACTTGATCTATATTTGAAATAGGATTCAAGAGGATCATGCATTGACTAGTATCATCTAGGGCTAAGGAAATACCCTTCAATACAATAATCATTTTAAGAAACACATCTAGGTTATCATTTATAGACTTAGTAGAATCCATCTTCTAATTAAACAAAGAACCTTTAAAGAAATCTCAATTAGGAACAAACTAAGTAACATATAAGGATTCAAGGTTACCCCATAACTCAAGAGAAGTATTAGCACCACCAACCTTCTTGATATTTGAATCATATATATTAAGAAACATTTAATTGTAAGCTTCCTCATTAATAGTTCCAGTCTTATCCAACATCTTTTTATTCCATTGTTTTACATCGTCAATCAAAGTATAAGCAACTATATAGTTATAAAGTAAGTCTTCCATCTTTTCTTCCAAGCACCAAATTTAATTTTCTATTCGAGTTGTTGTCATCAAATCAATGCATGCAAACAAAGAATATACATAATGCAATTTCTAACGGTAAAGAACTTCAAAACAGTAATTATATCTGAATCACAGGTTGTAAAACCCTCTAAGAGATTTCAGAAACACACAAGTCTCCAAGTGATCAAAGTATTTCAAAAATCCCTAAATTTTAAAATATATAAAAAAATCAAAAAAATTGAATCCACCAAGATCTTTAAAGATCTGCCACATGAAAAATAATACCTTACCAGTCTAAATATCAGATTTAAATACAAAAAATTCGGATACCGCTTTTGTAAATATTACTCAAGATTCATTAAAGATATGGGATGACCAAAAATAAAAAAAAAACATAAACTTAAGTGCGAAATATAAAAGAACACAAACGATTTTATCGTGATTCGGCAAGTCTACATCCATGTTAAGCTCTGGTTAAAGTATATCTTTCACTATAATATGCTTCATATTACAGTCAATATTCAAAGTACCAACACTTGAGTCAACCCATAAATCTCAAAGAAACCTGTAAATCTTCTAACTGTAGCCAAATATGGTGACCATGCTACTAATTGGGACAAGATTATTCTATAAACATTAATTTACTAAGCTATTAAAAAGATTTCAAATATTTGATCTATTTATGTTATAGATGTTAAATCTAGAGAGAGAGAGAGAGAGAGAGAGAGTATGTAAATGAAGAAAGGAATGAGTAATGGAGAAGAAAGAAGAGAATGAACCTTTTATATAATACACGAAGACTTTGCATTTAAGTCGTTCATTTATCCTACCATCAAGGGATAGATTTTAGACATGTGTCTTTATCGACATAAAGATTGGTATTGTTTAGTTTAGACCAGTGTCAAATTAACATGTTAAAAATCCTCCTTAGCTTCAAGTGTTCAAATTTGAACACTTCACAGTATCATATATTATACATATATATCAACATTTTTTTTTTTTACAAATGAGGTCAAAATGACCAGGAAGATAACATCCTTACAACCTATTGACTAACAGAATGTACACGTGGTACCGCCCATCCGTAGCGATCCCGGACTAGTAACCGCCATAGGCCAGCTGGAGGATCCCGAAATG
Organism: Nemophila menziesii; assembly: GCA_029959085.1. Lineage (NCBI taxonomy): Eukaryota > Viridiplantae > Streptophyta > Magnoliopsida > Boraginales > Hydrophyllaceae > Nemophila > Nemophila menziesii. The sequence continues at coordinate 30,216,323 of JARWIR010000005.1, forward strand.
GAATTGGGCCCTCCTTATTATGCATTCCAAACTTAGCCACCCAATCCGCGCACATGTTAGCTTCGCGAAAACTCCAAACCAGCTCGAAATGATCATTAGACGCTAAAATTCTCCTACACACATCTACAATATCCCCCGAAAATCCCCTTGAACTCACATCGCCCTTCACTAGCGCATGCAGTTCACACGAGTCTGTTTCGACGGTAAGATTAGTGAACCTCCGTAATACTGCCATTTCCAACCCGAAGTGTAACGCTACTAGTTCTGCCTCAAAAGGTGTTCGTGCCACACTCCTACCAGCAAAGCCCCCTAAATACTCGCCATTCGTATCATGAAAGATACCTCATGCGCTAGCTACATTATTCACTGTGTCATATGCCCCATCCACATTAAGCTTAATACCATTCACAGGTCTCACCCATTTCACAAGAGTAGTCTTTGCACACGTGACTAACCCTCCATCCCTCTCGAGTCCCCATGTTCTCACGTAATTGGTAGCGGTGTTTAGTATGATTGCACGGAGTTTTCTAGCCGCTCTTTTCCTCTCAGAAGGTTCAAAAACCCGTGTATTTCGATAAATCCAAGTGTGCCATATAAATGCAGTTATTAAGTGTATTCTCTCCACTCCATTAGTTAACCTTTTCCGAGACAAAACCCAAGTCCACCACCTGTTATGATCATCAACACCCCCCTGACCTGCTCTTGTCGCTGCTGCAATTCCTTCTTCTCGGTAATTCTGTTGCTGGACAGGTTCTTCACGGTGCTGTCCACGATCTCGATTGACTTGCAACTGTTCAAACCCGCGCCTGCTGTCATCTTCTCGAACATTACTACTTCTGTTATCCGCGCTATAATTCTGCAGCAGCGTGCCCCTCCTACTACCCTCGCTAGAATTCTGCAGCAGCATCCCAGCATTTCTTCCAAACCAGGAGTTGCTAGTTTCACCCCTGTGACGAGTCTGCTGTCCCCCACTACCATATACACCCTGTTGTCCCATAGTAGAACCAGTTGTATCATGACCACTAGAACCATTTCGCCCCCCATTCGTTTGTATTTCCATACTCATAAGACACCAATTCCGGACCTCCTTATACTCTCGACTGTCCCGAAAGATATTGACTACAGTTTCCCGTTCTACTCCACAATTCCCGCATACGGAATCTTCCACTATCCCCCGCATCTCCAGATTAATCCCCGTTGGTAATCGCACCCAAACCGCCCACCATAATAGAAATTTCACTTTTTGCGGACATTTTAACGACCAAATACCTTCCCATTTAAAATTTATGTCATGACCCTCCTATAATGTACTCATATAAGCTGACTTCACCGAGAAGAGTCCCGAAGCTTCAAGAGACCACTTATAACTCATTTCACTTCCCTGCACTACCTCCGTTAACCCTTGGCTAAGTATTTCCCTCCTCGTAAGTAGGTTTTGCACATCCTTGAGTCTGATTGTTTCCCTTCTTTCTCCATAAACCCGCCTCTAAAGTATTTTTGTTTTAGCGCGCTAACCCAAAGTGCCAGATCATTCCGAAGTACTTTCCACCCTAACTTAGCTATAAGGGCTTTATTATAACCTCTAGCTCCCCTCAATCCTAATCCTCCACCTCTCTTAGATCGACACAAAACCTCCCACGATAACTAATGGACTTTTCGTGCCTCCGACGACGACCCCCATATAAAATCTCGGATAATTCTATCTATTTCCTCACAAACATGGACCGACAATTTCACAGTCTGCATAATATAAGTAGGTATAGCCATAAGTACCGATTGCGCAAGAGTGACCCTCCCAGCTAATGATAAAACTTTGGATTTTCCAATTCGGCAACTTGTCTCTCATTTTAGCAGTTATCCGGCGAAAGAAATCTCTAGGGAGGCGTTGTGAACGTATCGGATTTCCCAAGTAAGTTCCCAACGAATCGCTCAATGTGAATCCACTTCTACTAGCTAGGTTTTCAGCCTCGTCTGTGGAAACATTCCTCAAAAAATATATCAAAGATTTCACCTCAGTAACTATTTGTCCAGCCTCCTCGCAAAACATTTTAAGCACCGCCTTAATGAGATCCACTTGAGCTTCCCTGGCCTCCGCGAATAACAACAAGTCATCTGCAAAAAAGATATGCGAGATCGGGGGTCCTGTCGGTGGAGTCGAATGGGAAGCCATTCTCCTCCTCCGCAAAGCCCCTGAATTAAACTAGATAATCGTTCCATGCATAATATAAATAAGTAAGGGGAAAGAGGGTCTCCCTGCCGAATGCCCCTTTGAGGGGTGAACTCTTCTAACTGCTCCCCATTCCACAAAACTCGCATAGAATTAGTAGACATGGCTGACATAATCAAGTTACTCCAGGACTCCGGAAACCCAAAATGAGTGATAGTATCCCTGATGAACCTCCAACTTAACTTGTCATAGGCTTTAGCTAAATCGATTTTAATCGCCATATATCCCTTTTTTGACGAAAGTTTCTGAAACCGATGATCTATCTCTTGTACCAAAACCACATTGTCAATAGTTGATCTTCCCGGCAGAAAGCTACTCTGGTTTGGGCCAATTTTCTCCGTGAGGAAAGGACGAACTCGATTAACCATAGCTTTCATGACAAATTTAACCGGCGCATTATGAGACTGATTGGTCTGAGTTGCCCTACCACCTCTAACTCTGTCACCTTCGGAATCAAATGGATTAACGTCCCATTCAATTCGGAAGAAAAAAACCCTGTACGAATCGACTTTCTAACCATTTCACTAATATCTTGGCCAAGTGTATCCCAACAATTCTGATAGAAGGACGCTAGTAAACCATCTAACTCCGGAGCTTTAGTCGGATTGGATTGAAATACAGTTGCCTGAATCTCTTCATTAGTGAACTCTTCCTCCAACATACTCCTTTCAACCTCATCTAACCCTTTACTGTAAGGTAATGCAAGAGGACCCACAAACTTATCTATTTCTGAATAAAGGTCCACGATATAATCTCTAACAAGCGATTTAAGTGCATCTTCCTCCTCAACCCAACTGCCATTCGCATCTTTAAGGCGTGTTATATTTCCCACTCGTCTCTTCTTCATCGTAGATAAGTGGTAGAATCTAGTGTTACGGTCCCCTGATCTATTCCAATTCTCTTTAGACCGTTGAAACCAAAACATCTCCTCCCCTTCCAATACACTCAAATATTCTTCCTGTAACCTTTTACCAAGTCTAAATAACGAGCCTTGCCAAAAGTATTCTCTTTTTCTTGTGGATATTCCCAAACACGTTATCTTTCCATTCAAGCAAATGACTTTTCATTTCCATCAAACTAGTACCCAAATCTGAATCCGAAGATTTCCAATTTCCCTGAACAAAACCTTTGAACTCCTTGTGTAAACACCAGGCCGCTTCGAATTTAAACCTCTTGTCCACCAGCTGTTATTCCCTCGGAGTAACTTGAATCAGAATAGGCGTATGATCAGAGTGTCTTCGATCTAAATGTGAAACCTTAATAAGTGGAAAAAGAGACAAAAGATTTGTATTTCCATAAGCTTTATCCAATCTCCTTAATATCCTCTGCCCCGTATTCCATGAGTCACACCATGTAAACCTCGGACCTTCGAATCCTAAGTCTGTTAAATCACAACTGTGACGCCACTCTTCGAATTTCATCATCCTTCTAGTAACCCCTGGTTCCCCTCCTTTCTTATCCTCCTCCTTTCCAACCTGATTAAAATCTCCCGCGATTAACCACGGCTCCCCGATATTACTAAAAGTTTGTTGAAGAGCATTCCAAAGCGGTTCTCGATCTTTTGACTTGGGTCGCGCATAAATCGCTGAAAAGAACCAAGAAACACAATTAGTTCTAGAAACCTCAATGTTAATTACCTGATTTCTAGCCGATAAAACTCGAACTCCAATATCCGAATCATCCCATAAAAGCCAAATTCCTCCTTTGTAGTTGTTTGCTTCCACTCTCATAGAGTTGGATTTTCCCAATCCGCGAATAATGTCATTGGCCTTATCCCCGCTAACTCTTGGTTCTATAATAACCGTCAACCAGACCTTATGAATACGCATCATTTCGCGGACCACTCGTTGAAAATTCGCTGCCACCGCTCCATGACAATTCCATATCAAATTGTTAAGTGGCTGAGAAATGCCTCCCCAGCACCCTGTTTCCCTATTTTGTATACACATAAAACCGTTTGTTAAAAAATGAAAGAGAGGTCAAAGAAGATACTTGTTCATTATCCTCCACCATCTCCAGTAATACTCCATCTGTTCATCACGATCAATCCTTTTGAATTGCGTTTCAGGCACCATAGACACCTCCTGTTCGCCGAGCTCCAGCTGACCCTCCCTTGGACCGCCACCTGACATACAACCCGGAGATCTGCTGTCCTCCGACTGCTCGTCATCTTCCAGATTTATAGGTCTCTCAAAAACCACGCCGGCGTTAGCTTCACCAACCATCCCACGTGCTGTTGTGACCCAACCATAATCTGGATGATGTAAATTTTAAAATTTGCAGTGCAGGTCCGTGCATTATTCTCGACCCCTGCTGCAAACTTTTCCCCAAGTTGTTGCGCCAGGCTATTGTCCAGACAAGCCTGATTAACTACTTGTCCTTCGTTCGATCCTTGCCCAACACATTCCACTTGTCCGTTCTCCTTTTTAGTCATGAACTCCGCCCCTTGAACCTGATCCACATTCTTGTTCTGCGCCTCTCGTTGGCATGTTGCCTTCAAGTTTCCAATACCATCAGTACCTGAATTAGCACCTTCTTTCCTTGTAGTATTTTCTTTAATGTTCAAGTTCTTAGCGCTTCCAAATGTCACAACTTCTGGTATTGACGTGAGCTTCATCCTTGTCTCAAAATCAGGATCAATAATTATCTTATGGCCCCCTCCTGATCGCGTTTTGCCTTCTCCTGATATTGTTTTATTCTTATTGTTCCCTTTGTTTTCTTTACCTTTGTCATTTCTCTGACTTCCCCCGCTCTTATAGCATACTGAAGTATTAATTTTGCTGCTATTACCCTTTTGATTCGAAGACTGTCCCACGCTGAAATTAACCCCCTCCTCAACATACAACACACCATATCTAGAGCCAAGATCCCTACTTAATTTACCGCGATACCCATTCGTTGGGGAAGTTTTGCTATTCTTATTAAACCCCCGTTGGTTTCTTTTTACAGTCATCCACTCACCGTAAGTAGATTGTACATCCGTGGCGGGGCTTTCCTTCTAAACCTGTTCTAGCGCTCCATTATTAGTACTAGTACCCTTATCCTGGGGTGTTTGATGTGACACAATAGCCCCGCAATTCTCCTTTTGGTGACCGAACTTTCCGCAAGAGAAACATACCAAGTGAAGTCCCTCGTATTCAACTAAGAAAGTCTCACAACCAATAACTATTTTCGGTATTAGTGCCCGACTCAGGTCCAATTCCACGGCAAGCCTTGCATAATTACCCTTTTTACAAGCTTTAGTTAACGGGTCAATACGGGCAGTCTTCCCAATAAGATTCCCCATTTTCCTCAGGATACGAGCAGTATAGTTTTGCATACCTACGTTAGAGATCCTAACCCAGGCTGTAGTAGTCGTAATTGAGTCCGTGTGGGGCCTGAACTCTGGGGTCCACTCCCTTACCACAAGGTAATGATCGAAGATCATCCACGCCCCCCCCCCCCCCCCCCCCCCCCCCCCCCCCCCCGCTAACGCAAAATCACAATCAACCTTATTATCAAACTTGACCATAAAATAACCGTACCCTACATCAACTATCTCAATTTTATATTTCGGGCTCCAGATTTGCTGTAATTCGACACCAAATACACATAACTAACCTTCAAACCTAAAAGTCTAATCACAACCGTATTACTCCATAAATTAATTCCCTCTAATATTTCTTCCTTAGACCTCAACACTTGAGGACATTCACAATTAGGAATTAACTCATCATCCTTAATTGAGTCTAAAAAACTAGTATCAAAGCCATTAATCCTATTCAATTTTGTTTCTGCTTCATCTATTATAGAAGGAATAATCGAAATCTTACCAACTAGCGCGTTATGCCACCCAGAATTCTTCCTAGGTGGATTATTCATTGTCTCTCCACATTCCTGGTTTTTTGCCGCCGCGTGTTGTCCTTGTTGATTGTTAGCGCCAGCCTCAGAAGAATAATTAATGGGCCTGGCCCTTTTGGAGTTCCTCAGCATCGCGGCATCAAGTGGCGGAAATTCCGCTGCCATTCTGTTGTTATCAATTGAATCTACAGCCATATGGTCCTGTGTTCCTTTACCTTCTGGTGGCAATTTCGCGATAGCTTCCACCATGTCCGGTGGGGCTGTGGTCATTGGATTTTCCGGGAGAAGAGAATAGGCCTGTAACGGCTAGTCGTAGAGAGCGTTTTAGATAGAGCGTTTTAGCAATTTTATAATATATTGAATCATATGTTATATCAACATATTTCAATCAATTGTATTAAACTACTTATTTTAGAATTAAAAGTGTGTTTTAAATAAATTTAAAATATTTTTCAAAAATATTAGCAAATGCTTTTGTAATCTCAAATTATTTTAGGTATTCTTTTAGGAAATTTATATCAGGTACTTCTCCTAAAAATACTTTTAAAAATCTAAATCGTTTTTACAAATCTAGAAACACTTGAAGTATTATTTTATTTTAAAAAAAATGCAATCCCAGACCAACACTAAAATCCAATAAACATTTAAAGAGTTTATGGTAAAATTTATTAAAATGTGTCCGGGTATTTTAGAGTTCAAAAAATCCCAAAATTCTGCAAAATCCTTAAATTACACAAACTCCATCACAACCTTAAAATTTTAAACTAAATACGTTAAACTCCTTTAAAGGTTAAAAAGGTTTCGAAATTCTTCAAAATCCTCAGATTACACAAACTCCAACACAACCCTTTAGGATTGAATCTAGGTAGGGTTGTAAACGAACCGAGTCGAGCCGAATACTAGATGTGCAAGCTTGTTTGATAAGATTTACGAGTCGAGCTCAAATTTTAACGAGTCGAGCCGAACTCAAATTTTAAAGCTTGTTAACATATCGAACGAGCTTTTTTCGAGGCGATCTCGAGTTATTAACGAATAATTTGTTTTTTTATAGGTTTAACAATATATTTATTGATAACTAAACCATTAATTTACAAATTATAATTTTTTAACTAGCTCGAACAAACACTTTTTTTTAACGAACGAGTTCGAACGAACTTTTTTTTTCGTTTTTTTTCGTTTATATAAACGAACGAGTTCGAACGAGCTTTTTACCGAGCCGAGCTCGAGCGGCTCGCGAGCGGCTTGGTTCGTTTACAGCCCTAAATCTAGGCCTTTGATAGTTAAAAAACGTCCATGCTTCGAGAGTCAAGATCGACTGTGACTGAAGTAGCCGCATGATCAAGGCAGCCAATAAAGTAGTTTCAAAAGTAGACTAGAGCTAACCTAAACTAGACAGATGTCACTGGACCAAAGGTGTGGGGAGGCCCTATTGGCTGTCCGGCAAATTAGTAAAATATAAGCCAAAAGTATTATGTGCGTCGCGCATAATATGTTTTACTGAGAACGAGTTTGTAAGGGAATATATTTGAATAAAATTCAATCTTTTACAAAGGGAAATGAATATGTTGATGAGCATGGACATGGACAAGCAATGGTCATTTATGTTATGTTTTATTTCTATGTAGACATATATATGGCTTTACGCTTATAGTTCACTGACTAATTTTAATTGTCCTAATACCTGCACAAGTATCTATTTGGCAACTAATGATTTTCCTTGTGTTGTGTAGATATTTCATTGAGCAAATTTCATCATGAGATGCTTTGGCTGTTGTGGAGATGATGACTTACAAAAGGCTTCTGATCGTAGAGTGTACATAGCAAATAACGCAGCAGGTATATATTAAACCTAAAAATTCTCAGATGAAATATCTAAGTTCAAACCTAACACACATACGAGACACAGACGCACATATTTATTCACATCCTTTTCTTAATTACCATCTTGTTAAATTTGGGAAATTATATCACATGTATTATACTGAATCTCACGTTTTTCGCGTAAAAATGTAGGCTATCGTACCTCAGAATCCACTTATGTTCTGGGAACTTTTGGTTTTTTACTCCAGAGCAAGTTTCATGGCCATGCTATACATCATACTATGATTATGGATATGGATATTATTTTGATTAATTTTACATTATTGTTTCTTCAGATATGCTATGACTGAGCAGTTGAGCTCAAAGAGTGATGTTTATAGTTTAGGTGATTTTGGAGTCATGTTACATGTAACTCCAATACAATTTAAAAAAAAAAAAAAAAAAAAAAAAACTGGACAGGATCTTAGCATATAGTAATATATGACCAAGAATAAGACTAGTTTATATCATTAAGAGAGTAAGAATAAGTAAAATACTTTATACAACCAAAACTTCATAGTAGAAAACAAAAAAAATCAAGAACCCTGTCTAAGCATACCCAGACATACCAACACTAGAATTAGCATGATTTGTTTTACGAGCAGGTTTTGTAGTAGCCTTAGTAAAGTAGATGTAATAATAGACGTTTAAAATCATAGTTGCAATAATAAAAACAGCTCCAGCTATAAATACACCTTTCCGTAAAGTCTCACATGAAAATTTGTGAGCATAACGGTACTTTGTATGATAAGCATTGTTCTTCGCACCTGCAATTATACATGCTTCTGCTACCAAAAATGTTGCCCTGAAGATTTATATATAGATATTATTTTGTATATAATTAATAGGAAATGCAAAGAAATTGAAACTTACCATGATCCTATGAAATAGATGATGGTCCAAGCTCGATTCTCACCAGGTGTTAAAGATATTCCGAAGCACATACATTTTGTTACACTCATGAGTAATGATTCACTTGAGAGAAGAAATAAGAATGAACCTACTCCATATCCTGTTGCTACATCTGAATTGTATACACAGTACGTAGAATTACTAGTTTCATCCGTGTGTAAAGTACCCTGCATTTAATAAATAAATAAAAATTGTTTATTCAAGCTTTAACCCTGAACTATGAACATTTTGACACTTTTACCCCCTTATCATAGCTCCTTTCATCGTCTTTAATTGCAAAAATACACTCGGATTAAACAATAAAATTGAAAAAACAAGGATAGATATATAAGTTAAATAAGCATAATTTATGCATTTTGCTAAAAATAAATTGAAAAATAACAATAATGGGAGGAAATTCAAATTACATCTACAATTTAAAAAGGAAATAATCGTCAGATCTTAAACCTATAACTTCTAAATTATTGATAAATACATACAGCTCATCTCAATTACACGTTATATATACATATATATGTATAAAAAAGTATAGATATAGAGAGAGGGAGAGAGATTTTACAGTGCTACGACGGCGTTCAGCGGCAATGGAGAAACCAAAAGCAGTTAAACTTAAGGCAATTACTAGTAGATGAACTAGAGTTGAGCCTTTTCCTTCCATCTGTTTCTCTATGTGTTTTGGAAGGTGAGATAGTGTGTGTTGTTTACTTTTGGAGTGAACGCTAATGAAGAGAGTAAAGTGTTTTTAGTTTGGTGGGGTGTAGTGTGTACTGTGTGTTGTAGTAATTTGGAAGCTGTGTAGAGTGGGAAAAGCAGTGAGGAACTTTGGGGATGGTGGAATCTATACGCCACGCGAGCCAACAGACCGTGAGACCACGCGAATATACTTTATTAAATTTTTTTTTTTTAGTCAAACAATATACTTCTTTAAGTTCAAACATAAAAATTTAGAGGAATGTTTGATATGGAGAATGTGAAAGGTGGTTTAGCAGATCGAGAGTTCGAAGCTATGAAAATCCGCTCTCCCCTCTTTCTCAAAACACAAATTTCCCCAAACACATAATCTAACCATACAAAACCTATCATACTCTAAAAATTCCTATTTTTTTGGAGTGTGATTCCTTGATCAAGTGGTTTGACTTAACAAATTCAAACAAATCACTTTCAATTTTATACATACATTCCTTTTCACCCACCCTTTATTTCATAAAACTTTTCACTCTTTCCTCCTGTTCATAGCTCTCGTCCCTCTTCTAAACTTCCTCCATTGCTTCAACCCTTGAATCGATGGATTTCTTCGCTGTTTCACATCCTTTAGCAAAAAACACAAACTTAGTTATTACACCTGACACCAACACACAATACAGGCTATTAAATGAGCACAAACTTACTGCACGAATTCTAGTAAAGGAGCAAATCAACCATGTCTTTATCAAAAATCACATTAACAAACACTGGTCACTAAAGAAACCAGTTGAAGTTGAAAAAACTGGAAAAAACACCTTTGTTATAAGGTTTGAAAAGGAAGAAGATATGAACAAAGTATGGGAACAAAGGCCTTGGACTATACAAGGCAAACATTTTGCTATAAAACAGTATAAGGCTATGGAAAAGAGTATCGTCAACAATACAACACTGTGGATCCAACTCTCAGGTATACCAGTCAATCTTCTCTCTACTACTTGTCTAGGAGAGCAGCTTACCTATTCTGGAAAAGTTCATCAAATTATATTACCAAATACATTGGAAATAGATGAAAAAATAGTTACTCGAGTACAAGTGGACTGGGAATCAACAAGGCCTCTAATTCCGGGAATTAATTTTTGGGAAAATGAAAACAAACCAGCTTGGATAAAGTTTTGCTATGAAAACATAGGGCAGATATGCTATGGGTGTGGAATCTTTGGTCATCCTGAAAAAGGATGCACTAATACAAAATTAAACCCTAGATTAGGAAGCTGGATCAAATTATCTACAAGAGGTCCTTCACAAATATATATGTTAAGGGAAATTGTTGATACCAGTAAGAAGATTATTATCAATGAAGAAAAAAAGTATTTAGGAGAAGAACCGAGTTACCGAGCTATGAAACTGAGTCAACCCACAATCAGCAGCACTACTAACAGAGAAGGTAACAGTAAAGCAGATGTTGTTTGTATTCCTAACGGAGTTTTTGAATTTGGTACGAATCAAGGTAGTGGAAAGGATGGTGGGAAAGGAAATGGTAGTGGTACGAGATTGGGTACAGAGAAAGGAAAAGACAAAAAGAAGGAGTACGGGTATGAAGGTGGAAGAGACAAGGCTTTGAGAAGTAAAATATTATTAAAAAAAGAAATTAATTTGGCTAATGTGGCCCATGAAATGTCCGTGAAACTTAACAATAGCCCAGCCCAAAACAATGACCTCTTATTTGGGTCATTCACTAAAGCCAGCCCAAATATTAAAAGCCCTAACGTTATTATCCATCAGCTTTCAAGCCCAAACTTAGCTTCTTTAGACAAAACCCAAACCCACCTCCACTCTCAAAACATTTCAACCTCTTCGTCTCACCAAAACACAACTCCCTCTCAGAAATCCCCAATTCGATCAAACCTTAACCCTCAGGCTGAACCCTCAAACAACCCTCAACTTTTAATCAACAACACCACTACTAAAATATTAACTGATGAAGACTTCAATACACCTATCTTAAAAGCTAAGAAGAATAAAGAGATGGAAGAGTCGAGCTTATTTGATGGTAATAAAGATAATGAAGAAGCGGAAACTAGTAATGGATTTCGAAGAGACACTAAAGGAAAAGGCATAATCATACATGAAGGAAGGCAATCTCTAAAAGCTAAACGAAAGACGGTAAAGAAAACTAACTTTGATTAGACAAATGCTAAAAGGAAGAAAACATTGTGGGCTGCAAGAACAAAACAAGGTATAAAATGAGCAAGAAGATGGTAAGGAAGAAGGAAAAGCAATGAATGAAAATGCTACGAAGCGGTTTGCGGGGTTGACCCAAATCAACCCCACACAAGTCAATGATACAAACTGTCTGGAACTGTCAGGGAATTGGCACACCCCTGACAATCCAGACCATATCTGGTATAGTTTCCAAATACCATACACAAGTACTATTCTTATCTGAAACTAAAAATCCTTATAAAAATGTGAAGAAGATTGAGAAAATTATTAATATGACTCTAATTGATATTGTGGAGCATGTGGGTATAGGGGGGGTCTAGCCTTATTTATTGAAGATGGCATTGATATTAAAATCCTCCACAAAATATTAATTATATACATTGCGAATTTAATTATGAAAATGAAAAAATTTATACCACTTTTGTGTATGGTGCACCCCTTGATAAAAATAAAGAAAAGTGCCTCGAAATGTTTACTAATTGTAACCCTGGTAAGAAAGAAGCTTGGAATTTAATTGAGGATTTCAACAATATTAGAACCTTGAAGGATAAAAAAGGTTGTGATGATAAATATAAAAAACAAATGAAACAGTTCAATGGTTTTATTAAACATAACAAACTAATTGAAATTGAGATTAAAGGAGTTAAATACTCCTGGTCTAACAAAAGAGATGGGGAGGAAATGATTAAATCCTTAATTGATAGAGCATTTGGTAATAGATTGTGGAATGACAAATTCCCAAATGCATGGGTTGCTCTATTACCTGCCATAGGATCTGACCATTCCCCACAAATCCTTATTATGAAAGATAACAAGAAAAATAGAAAAAGAAGATTCTATTTTGAAAATAATTGGGTGGAGGAAAAAGAATGTTATGACATTATTAAAAAAGTTTGAGAGGATAGGAAAAATAACTTATCTTATCTTCGCAATAAAATGAATATTAAATTGAGGAACTGTAGTGTATTACTTAGTAATTGGAGTAAGAAAAAATATAATAATAATAAAAAGAATATCAATGTTTACATGAAGTAAATAAAAAGAATTTATGATGATCCTAATACCACTAATTGGAATGAGTATAACATTCTAATAGGGAAAATTGAAAAAGCGTGGAAAAACGAGGAGGACTATTAGCCCTCTAGGTCTAGAATAACGTGGTTGAAAAGAGGAGATAATAATTCCTCGTATTTCCATGCTTATACTAAGGAGAGAAGATGTATTAATAAGATTATTCGATTAACAAAAGATGATGGAACCTGGATAGAAACAGAGGGAGATATTAAAAATGAGATCTGTAATTACTTTAATAACATATTTGAAACTGTGGGCAATAGAAACTATACCCCTATAACAGATTTAATAAAAAAGAAAGTGAATGCTCATATGAATGAAAACTTGGAGAAACCTTTGGATATTAATGAAATTTGGAAAGCTATTGATAAAGTTGGGGCCCACAAATCACCTGGTCCTAATGGGTATCCAGGATTCTTTTACAAAAAGTATTGGGAGATAATTAAACTTGATGTTATTAAAACTATTAATAACTTTTGGTATAATGGGGATTCGCTTATAGAATTGAATAACACTTTTATATACCTATAGATTTTTGAGTCTGTGGAGTATGATATCCAATCGGTATCATCTTATCATTCTAGTACAGCTTGATCTTCTGTGTGTAGTAGCACTACACTCATAGTGTATTCGGGATACCTTAGGACCCTTATAACACTACTGGAATTCGCTTGTTTACCGACGACACGTGTCGTCGGTAAACCCCGTAAATTCGTCGCTAAACTTGATTAGCGACGACAAGTCGTCGGTAACACGTCGTTCCTAGAAATTGGTCGGTAAATCAAGACTTACCGGCGAATAAAGCACTAGTCGTCGGCAATCTTGCCGACGAAACGACGTCGTCGTTGATTGGCTTGATCACCGACGGCCAGCGTCGCCGTTAAAATGTTTTTCGTTTTTCTTTTTTTTTTTCGTGCCGATAATTGAATTTCTTTTTCTATTCTTTTTTTTAATTTGCCAACAACTATTAGCGACGACGGGTTGTCGCTATTTTTTTTTTTGTTTTTTTTTTAATTAAATTCAGGATTAAATAATTATTTTTTTAAAGAATTAACGACGATATTCAAATGATGAATGTCGTCGTTAAATTCTAGCATGTCGTCGCTAATTGTTTTTTTTTTTAAAAAAATTAAAATTCATTTTTTTTTAAAATACAATTTGATTTTGTTTTAATTATTTATTTTTGTTTTGTTTTGATTTGAGGTTTGATTTTATTATAAATATAATTCGAATAAAATTCAATAATTAATAGAAAAACCCAAATCATAACTAAAACCGTAAAAAAAGTCTTACATAAAGTCAAATGTAGTCAACATAATTTAAACACACTAAACAAAAGTCTTAAAAAAACCCAATCAAAAGTCAAATTCTTACAAAACAAATAAAACGTAAACAAATACCAACTCAAACTACGCATCATCATCATCATCATCATCCTCTTCATCTCCTCGTTCCTCGGGACTCCTTCTCGGGGGCGGCTGGGGGGGCTGGGGGTGGGCGATCGGGGGTAGTCCTTGAGCCATCCTCATACCATTTAACGCATCGAAGAGCGTGTCCGTTAAGCTCGGAGGCTGACTCGACTGGCTCGAAGAAGCAGTGGGCCTGGTCGATGTGGAGGATGGATCTGGTATAGGCTCAAGTCCTTGTTTTACTCGAAGCTCGTTCATGCCTGCGAACATCGCCTTCAGTAGCTCCTCGCTCGCAGCATCGGCTTTTGTTTGTTTCCGTGATTTCTTCCGGACAGGTCCAATGGTAGGCACCCAGTGTCTTGTCTTCGGTGGGGCCATGACCTCCATAATGGTCTCCAAAATCGCATCCATCTGCTCCTCCGTAGTAATCTCGGTGCCCTCGGCTGCAGCCTCCACAACCTTATTCTGCATCTTCTCCCGTAAAACAGCCTGTAATTATATTTAATTTTAAAATAAATTAGATTAATATCAAAGTAAAGTAAAAAATAAAATTTTTAAGTAACGAAAAAAAACTTACACTAGCTTTTTCTAATCGCGCGTCCCGATAGCTGTCACTAGCCGAATCGTATGCAAGATGATCGAAGTAGCCGCTCAATGGAGGAAGCTCCATCTCCTCTTGGGTTTGTTCGTCCGTGAAAATCATCGGCTCCTTCGTCACGGTCTTAAGCGTCCCCTATACAGTTTTCAATACCAAATATTAAATAACTAAACATAAATAAATTATTAAGATACTAAATTAAATTTTTATTAAATGTAAGTATACCTCCATAATAACCTCCCTAGTCTGGGATAGGTTCCGAGACCCAGCCCTACTCGCACTAGTTTGCTGCTCCCGGTTTTTCCGATTAATCTCAGCCTGAGCCTACAAATAATAAACAAAAATAGTTATAAATCTAATAAATAACGAAAAATAGATGTAATAAATAATTTTTTTTTGTTACCTGGGCATTCAGATCGTCCCAATTCTTCTTCGCAATAGCCCAATACTCGGGTTTAATATCCGGGGGAGCGAGACCGTTGTTGTAGTAATCCGACTTCAAGTCGGATTTCCATCTCCGATAGCAGGCCGAGGACATACTGTTCAGCTTTTCGGAAATGTCCTCCAAGTCACCTCTTCTCCTCCACCCCTCCACGTCAAAAAATTCTTGAAGACGGCTGTAAATACCCCCTATCCGACCTTCGGGGACCTCTATCCACTGTTTGTAAATGGGGGGTACAAATTCTCGAACCGCGTGCCCGATGACCTGACCCACGTGTTTATAGTGGGGGCCCACTATATTCCACGTCTTGTCGATGACGGAGAATTCGATCGGTATGGGCCACCCAACTCTCTTAAGCGTCTCTTGGGCGGTTCGGATAGAGGTGGTGCTTCGGGGTTTCCGAAGTCTTCTCTTCGGATTTCCTGTTACATTTAGTATAATTTATTAATTATTTATTCGAAAAAAAATCAAATTTATGAAATTAAAATTTATTAAGTATTTTTACCTGAAGGTTGGTCGCAGTCTTGGAGTCCCCGATTAGCACCCCTCGGGGGATCGCTTCCGAATCCATCACCATCGTGACCACGTCCCATAACATCAGCCATCTACAATTTTAGAAATTACTTATTAGTCTCATAGTTTAATTAATTACAAATAAGCCCTTACACTTTTAATATATTGCAAAAAGGTCCCTATATTTTCATATATTGCAAAAAAGTCCCTATATTTTAATATATTGCAAAAAAGTCCCTATATTTTAATATATTGCAAACAAGTCCCTATATTTTTCAACTATACATTTTGGTCCATTTTTCATTTAATCATACAATTTTAATATATTGCAAAAAGGTCCCTATCTTTTAATATATTGCAAAAAAGTC
Source organism: Nemophila menziesii (assembly GCA_029959085.1). Taxonomy (NCBI): domain Eukaryota; kingdom Viridiplantae; phylum Streptophyta; class Magnoliopsida; order Boraginales; family Hydrophyllaceae; genus Nemophila; species Nemophila menziesii. The sequence continues at coordinate 30,232,473 of JARWIR010000005.1, forward strand.
CCTATATTTTTCAACTATACATTTTGCTCCATTTTTCATTTAATCATACAATTTTAATATATTGCAAAAAAGTCCCTATATTTTCATATATTGCAAAAAAGTCTCTATATTTTAATATATTGCAAAAACGTCCCTATATTTTTCAACTATACATTTTGGTCCATTTTTCATTTAATCATACAATTTTAATATATTGCAAAAAGGCCCCTATATCACATAACAAGTCATTTAATCTCTGAAAATCATATCGTAAACATATCATACACAATAAACAATGCAAAAATCCTATCAAAACCCTAGTTTTCTTTCAAAAATCATAAAATTCATCATTCTGTTATGTTTTTAATTCCTAAAATATACCAAACAACCTAAAATAGCATCATCAAAATTCGGAATATGCTTAAAACATCATTACAATCATAAAAAAAAATCAATCCAAAAAACCCAAAAAAAAAAAAAAAATCAAAATTTGTTACCTGTTACGTGGATAATGTGTAGTTTTCATCCATGAATCCATGCCAGAAACAAGGAAACAAAAAACAAAACAAACAAAAAAGATATTAGAAATTGAAATTAAAAATTAAAAATTAGAAATTGAATGGTGTCTATGGAAGGATTAAGCTTACCTTGTTGTTGGATTTGTTGTTGTATTGCCTCGGAATGGATTGAAATGGGAGGAAATGGCGTTTTTTGGGTGTAATTTTTGTGGTGAGTGAGGAAGAAATGAGCTCGGTTAGGTCATATAGAAACAGAAATTACCGACGACACGCGTATTCGTCGGTAATCTTTAGTTATTCGTCGGTAATCAAGGCCACGTGGCCCACTCCGTACACACGACGCTAGCGTGTCCTTGATTACCGACGACAAGGTCGTCGCTATTCGTAAAACATCGTCGCTAATTTTCGTGGGCGGGAAACTTGACCGCCCATGTTGGCCAATGAAAATTTTTGGGAAACATTAGCGACAAAAATGTGCTTGTGTATCGTCGCTAAATATTACCGACGACATTCATATGTTGAATGTCGTCGTTAATTCCTTGCATGTCGTCGCTATTTTTTTTTTTAAAGTTTTCTATGATTCTCCTATTATATATTTCTTTCTTTTTTGGGAGTCAAACTTAAGTAAAGTGATAGTGTTTGGTGATTTTGGTCAACTATAGGAGTCAAACTTGAGTCAAGTGATAGTGTTTGGTGATTTTGGTCAACTATAGGAGTCAAGTGATAGTGTTTGGTGATTTTGGTCAACTATAGGAGTCAAGTGATAGTGTTTGGTGATTTTGGTCAACTATAGGAGTCAAGTGATAGTGTTTGGTGATTTTGGTCAACTATAGGAGTCAAACTTGAGTCAAGTGATAGTGTTTGGTGATTTTGGTCAACTATAGGAGTCAAACTTGAGTAAAGTGATAGTGTTTGGTGATTTTGGTCAACTATAGGAGTCAAACTTGAGTAAAGTGATAGTGTTTGGTCAACTATAGGAGTCAAACTTGAGTAAAGTGATAAATATATAAACATATAAATATATAAACATATCAATAACAACGTTACTTACGTCCTAAATGTCTCGATTTCGTCGCAATTATTCAAAATATAATAAATGACGTGCTCCTTATCCTTATACGCTAAAGCACCAGATACTTTCTTGCCAACTGGAGTACACTGGGACTTGAAAACGGATAACTCTCTATGCACTGGCGGTGGTTCGTTGTATCTGCCTGGATCGTTGAACTTTGTTTTTTCTTCACTAAGGTACCTATAAATATATAAATATAAAAATATATATATATAAATAAATAAAGATATAAATATAAATAACAATGTTGAACTTTGTTTTTTCTTCACTAAGGTACCTGGATATGAAATTCAACGTCTCTTCCGCCACGTAACCCTCGGCTATTGAGCCCTCTGGTCTAGCGGGGTTTCGAATATACTCTTTCAACTTTTTTAAATACCTTTCAAATGGGTACATCCACCGCATTTGAACCGGGCCCCCTAGCAATGCTTCATCATACAAGTGTATCACCAGGTGGATCATTATGTCAAAAAATGCAGGAGGCAGAATAGTTTCTAGTTTGCACATTACTTCAGCCACTTTTGCCTTACCGGTTAACAACTGTTTCCTACTCAAATTCTTGCTACAAACAACTCTAAACACGTTCGCTAAGCCAATTACCGCATCGCTAATCGGCTTATCCTCTAAAAGACCGGGAAGACAACAAACAAAGAGATATTGCATCATAACATGACAATCATGCGATTTCATTCCAATAATCTTTCCCGTATCAATGTGAACATTATTCCTCAAACTAGACGCGAAACCATCTGGAAACCTTTGTGCCCGTAACCACTCGAGAAAAATCTTCCTCTTCTCCCCTGATAACGTATACTTTCCCCGCTTTAGTATCGTCTTACCTTCTTCGGATGAGATCCACAACTCCTTTCTAATTCCCAAATCCATAAGATCCATTCGCGCCTTCACGTTATCTTTGTTTATTTTACCATCAACTCCTATAACCGTACCAAGCAAACTGTCGCACACATTCTTCTCGCAATGCATTACATCGATGTTATGTTTTAACAAATTTTCTGACCAATACGGTAAACGATAAAAAATACTCTTTTTTTCCAGTTTGTCTCACGCGGCCCTGTTTTTTTTGTCACCTTGCCCCCGAAATCCTTGTGTTTACCGGGAAACACGATCAGAAGCCCATCTAGCTGTGTCTGAATACTAGCAGGACTATGTTTCCTCGGTGGGGCACGTTTATCGGTTTCCTTGTACGAAACCGTATCATCTCTGAGATCATGTTTGATAGGTAACCAACGTCTATGATCAAAGTAAACGACCCCTTTCCTCACCTTCAACGAAGGAGTGGAATCCATGCATTCTGGGCAAGCCATGTAACCTTGACCCGACCATCCTGAAGCGTATGACCGAGCGGGGTAATCATTGGTCGTGGACAACACACAAACCTTCATTAAAAACATTTGCTTCGTGTGGGCGTCATACGTATGGATACCTGTTCTCCACAACATGTCCAACTCGTCTATAATAGGGCGGAGAAAGACATCCATGTCCTTTCCGGGTGAGCGGGGACCCGGAATTAACAAACAAAGCTGAAATGTGGTCTCCTTCATGCATGTCCACTGTGGCAAGTTGTAGACGGTCAATATGATAGGCCACATACTGTAGGAGTTGTTCTGCATGGAGAACGGACAAAACCCATCGAGTCCAAGGACCAAATATACATTCCGAGGTTCACTGGCGAACTCAGGATGTAGCGCTGCAAATCTCTTCCAACTATCACCATCAACCGGATGACGCAACACATCTGGATCGGAACTTCTTCCGGTATGGTGCCATATCATTTCTTCAGCGGTGTGTTTCGATGCGTATAGTCGCTACAATCTCGGAGCAATCGGAAAGTAACGAAGCTTCTTATGCGGTACTTTGTTACCCTTCTTCGGGTCATATCTTGATTCACCACATACTGGACAATTGTCAAGTTTTTCATTCTCCTTGTAAAAGATTGCACAATCATTCAAACAAACATCGATAGTAACATACCCCATGCCCAAACTTTTAAGTTTCTTGTTGCATGCTTCGTAAGAATCGGGCAAGTTGTGAGGTTTCGGTAAAACACGACCAACCAACTCTAACAGCTCGGAGAATGATGTGTTACTCCACTTGTTCTTTACTTTTACGTGCATAAGCTTGGCAATGAAATTCAATGAACTCATCGTTGTACAACCAGGATATAATTCTGTCTCTAATTCTTCGAACAATGAATCAAAACTGTTTTGACTAGGAAGATGTGCGTCTCTCATTTCAATATCTCCCGGATGACCACCAACATAGTAACTTTGTCTCACATCCTCATAAACACGATGCATTTCGCTATCTATGTTTGGTACGTGAATTGTCTCGGGAATTACCACCTCGTTCTCGCCGTGCTTTGTCCAAACAAGATATGTTTTGTTGAAACCGTGTTTAAGAAGGTGGGCCCTAACTTCGTCGATGGATTTTCGAGAGTAATTATTACACTTCGTACACGGACAAGACATGAAACCAGTGGTACAATCTTCATTTTTCTCTACATATTCGATAAAACGAATAACCCCAGATACATATTCTTTCGTATAGTAATTAGTTGTATCGATCCAACTCTTATCCAAATCCGGATTCATCTCTTCGCAACAATTTTATACAACTAGACAAATAAAATATATAATTATTACAACCCAATTAAAAAGAAGAATAAAAATTACAACACAATAAATGACATAATAAAAATTACAAACCATTGAATGAATAATTATTACAAACCATTGAATGAATAAAATTACAAACCATTGAATAAATAAAATTACAACACAATATATAGATAATAAATTTCATATAATTAATAAAACAAATAATAATATATGAACACAAAAAATTAAATACAACCAAACATGCATACTACAACACATAATAATAAAAAAGTAAAGCAAATCACATGTAAATCATCAACCTAATCATGTCTAATTATAGCAACTAACACATATCAATTAAAAAAAATGAAAAAGCATGAAATTTCTTGAAAATACCTTGAATTAGATGGTTAAGAAGAGGATTGATGACCACAACCCACCTAGACAATGTACTAATACACCTAATCACATCATATATCAACAATTAAACACAATTCTAAAATAAAAATTAAATTTTAAAAACATGGAATTTCATGAATTTACCTTAAATTTTTTGATGAAAATGGATATTGATAATGCCCCACCTTGATTATGGACCCGGGAATGGTGCAAGACAAATTGGAGAATCAATTAGGATAGAAAAAAAATTCTGGGATTTTTTGGGAGAAATTCGGAGGTGTTTTTGGGTGTGTGTGGGTGTTTTATGAGATAAAAAACCTGCAGCCTTTAAAAATATATTAATTAATTACCGACGACACGCGTATTCGTCGGTAATTATAATAAACTCGTCGCTAAATAAGGGCGAAAAACGTCGTCGTCCTCATTAGCGACGGCAAATTTACGTTTAAAAAAAATAAAAATTCAAACCAACTAATTAACGACGAAGTCGATACTTTTAACGACGGCGCTTTGTCGGTAAATATTACCGACAACGTAGTCGTCGGTAATCAAGGACGTTTACCGACGACCCGTGATTCGCCGGTGATCTGTCGTCGGTAAACAGGCGAAATGTAGTAGTGTAATAGCAATTCAGTGATTTTTACCAAAATTATTTGTAAACCTGCTTCGATTTCTTACTGAAACTACATGAATTATCAAAATTAAGTTATGCTTGCTATAAATCAAATTACAAGATTAATCTCATTTTAGGTATCTACTTTTAAAGGACTCAAATCTTAAAATAATAGTTTCAAAAGTCTAACTAGATCTTTGTTCTATAGAAGTCCTGATTATATGATTCTAGTTCAAAAGACTTTGTGATTTTACTTTACTACTTTATTTTAGTGGGTATTAATTTATCTTGGTAATGGATATATACCCGCTATTCAATTTTTTTAATTACATTATAGGTCCTTACAGTTATATCCACTTTTTAGATTTTTTTATAATTTATTATATTTCCCGACAGCTATGTAATGAGCATATACCCTACTGTTTCAAGATACAATTTTTTTTTTCAAGTCCCTGTCATTTTTCGATGGGTACGTATACCCACTATTTCAAGGTAAACTTTTCCTCGCCAAGGTTCATATCAGTAATGGTATATACCTATTTGCTTGATTTTCTGCACAAGATAAGACCATCAATGAACCTAATAATATACAACACACCACTGTGATGGGGTATATACAAACTATAAGACCATCAATAAGACAATATCTGTAAAATCAACGCACCACTGTGATGGTATATACCTACCACTATAACCATCAAACACACCACAATAGGAAATCCAAAAAATGCATTGTGATGGTTATATATTCTTACGAAATGCAGAAAATATCACTGTGATGGGTATATACCACTCTAGACATACTATATCCACAAAGTGTAAAAAATGTCACTGTAATATGTATATACCTACAAAATGCAGATTTATACACAAAAAAAGTTACAGATCCATACCTACAAAAATCAGATTTGTATCTATGAAAATATCCATAAAACCCTAAAAATCGCTAGTGAAATTTGTGAAAAGCAAATAAAAAAAGTTTTAAAAATTCTTTATCGTTAAAATCTTTTTGAAATATTGTTTTGATGGGGTAGAGTTTGTGTTGTATAAGCTTATCACATAATAATGGACGAAAAATAGACTGAGAAAGAAAAAAAAAGACAAGTAAAGATAGAATAGAGAGAAAGAAAAGCCTAACTAGCTTATATGACTAAAAATCTTTTAATAGAATTACTAGTGTCTAAGGTAGAAAATTGTTGACCCATCCCATTTTCCAACACCGACAGCTCTGTTTGCCTGTTTGGTATGTTTGCCTTCATCAGGTTGATTGTCCGTATGAACTAGGAATATGGTTAATTGGAAATTAGAAAAGACAGATAACATTAGTTTTATAAAAATAAAGACAAATTTACTAAAAGTAGGTGATTAATATAGTGTCAAATTAGCGCACTAATTAAATTATCATGTGATCATTGATAACTTTAGAACGCGATAGCACGAACCATGTGAAAGTCATAATCAAAAAACATAACAAATAGAAAAAACATTGACATAATAACTAATTAGACAAACAAAAACAATGAAGATAATAAGAATCGTGTGTATCTCCTTATAGTGGAATATATCATGCATGTTATGTATGTGTACAATACTCTTTAACGTCTGTAAACTAGCTCACGATCTCTAATGAGAAAAAAATATGCAGACAAAAGAAGTTTATGAGGCTCACATACTCGATTAGTAGTACTAAACATATAAAATCCGCATCATCCTTAAATTTCCATATATTCCATGTTTTGTACGGTGATCAAAATTTTCAGGAAAACCCGATTTCCTTTTGTTTGGATCTCGTTTTATCATGCCCTTTTTTGTTTCTTATAATGTAATTGGGATAGAAGAAAAGAGAGATCTTATATAAAAGTAGAGAATCAAAGGCTCCGAAAACATTATAGTAGTTAATATGACTAAAATGAAAGCAGGTTTAGTAACATTAACATGGGTAATCTGCTGGGGTTTGGTGACAATCAGCAACCTAAGCAACGCTGAAAGACTCATGAAATACAAAGAGCCAAGTTATAGTGACGTTGTTGAGAAAGAAAGAACACAAGGTTTTCTCCATAGGGTTATTAATTTCTTTTGGCAACCTGAAAAATCTGCCTATGTACCTGTCTGGCCAGTAAGTCTTTAACATTTAGTATTTTTTCATTTTCTATTCACGAGCATGAATGTTAGTAATTTGTTGCAGGAGATGGAGTTTGGGTGGAGAATTATAGTTGGAACTTTTATTGGTTTCTTAGGTGCAGCTTTGGGGAGTGCTGGAGGCATAGGTGGGGGTGGAATTTTTGTGCCAATGCTTGCATTGATCATTCGTTTCGATCCAAAATCCTCTGCAGTTATTTCTAAATGTATGTGAGCATTTTTATTTACTTATTTTACTAAGTACTACTCATATTATAAAATATATATAGGTATGGTCATGGGTGCAGCTGGATCAACGGTGTGTTACAACATGAGGTTGAGACACCCAACACTAGACATGCCAATAATTGACTACGATTTAGCTTTGCTCTTTCAACCTATGATGATGCTTGGGATTAGCATTGGTGTTGCTTTTAACGTTATGTTTGCCGATTGGATGGTCACTATATTGCTCATTATCTTTTTTATAGGTATTATTATACCAACTATTTTATACTAGTATTTCCTTATTACCTATATATAAATGGTAATGTAAACTTTATTTATTCTGGTAGTTACATCAACTAAAGCTCTATTCGAAGGGATTAAAACGTGGAAAAAGGAAACCACAATGAAAAAGGTAAAACTTACACTTACACACTAGTTTCTTATTCTTAATTTGAACATGTGTTTTAGTGTTTACTCTTTTGATTTCTTCCAGGAAAAACTGCCATTATCAGAACCAGAATCTAAACCTGAAGGTGAGTGCTTAACTGCTTATTAATATTCCTTTGGATTTTATTTTAGTCTTGCACGTAGACAGTTTTAATATATTTACTCAGATGGCTCTGGAGATGACAAGAATCCTCTACCAGGAGGTCCATTAAATGATAGAGTAAGTGCCTATTAATGATTAAAATTGTTCTTTTGAAATTCAATATGTGATACATAATTAAGGATATTGAATTAATCAGGTTTCTTTGGTGCACAATATTTACTGGAAAGAGTTGGCACTTTTAATGTTGGTATGGGTAGCTTTTCTTGTTATTCAAATTGTTAAGGTAATCTCTCCCATGCACATCCCAGATTTCAAAATCTTTATTGAAGTAAGAATATGCTGGTAAATTTCTTGCAGATATATATAACAACATGCTCAGTCTGGTACTGGATTCTCAATTTCTTGCAGGTAAATTTCGTTAGACAAAAGTGTATAAATATACCTATTGACACAGATTTTAAAAAAGTATTGTCTCTAAGGTACCAATAGCTGTTTCTGTATCCCTATACGAAAGCATATGTTTATACAAAGGCACGAGAACAATTGCTTCAAAGGGAAATGATATGACCAATTGGAAGCCACGTATACTTTTCCTTTACTGTTGTTGCGGCATTGTTGCTGGTTCAGTTGCAGGACTTGTTGGCCTAGGTGGTGGCTTTATCCTCGGACCTTTGTTCCTTGAACTCGGAATTCCTCCACAGGTACCTTAGCTTAATTTAAGACAGTACAAATAATTAAACAACCTTAAACATTAACTAGTAATAAATATCAACATTCCTGTGCTAAAGCCTCGAGTATTCGCAGGTGGCAAGTGCAACATCAGCCTTCTTGATGACATTCTCATCTTCTATGTCAGTGATACAATATTATTTACTAAAGCGTTTCCCAGTACCATATGGTAAGAAGTATATATTGATAGTAAGAATATGATAAAATTGATCAGCATATATAAGTATTAAGGTGGTTGATTTTGATGCGCGTTTATTTATTTTACATGCAGCTGCTTACTTTAAGTTGGTTGCTACAATAGGGGCGGTTGTTGGTCAGCATGTAGTGAGGAAGATAATAGCTCTTCTTGGAAGGGCTTCCATTATCATATTCATATTAGCCTCTACCATTTTCATTTGCGCTATTTCTTTGGGTAATTAACCTATACTATATCATCTATGTAATTATCTTCACTAAGATAGCTACGTTTGGAACTCACTAGTTTTTGTTGACTTTGTTTATAATTGTAGGTGGGGTAGGCATAGTAAATATGGTCAAGAAGCTGGAGAATGGAGAATATATGGGATTTCAAGATATGTGCTCACATTCTTAAGCAACCTAATTACCATCAAACACGATATGATGCGTGCACTAGAATTTTTATTTTCAAACGTTTATATTATATAGATAAAGCAAGAAAGTACATATAACTAACTATTATAATATTTATTAATACATGAAAAATTACCCTATACTGATTTTAAATCGGCTAGTCTTCGGAAAATACGAGAAGATGATGTAACGACCTTCTTCTGTCATTTCCAGAATTAACCAGGCTGCCGGACCAACTTGTCAGGATACTATTGATGACATATTAATCCGTCAAATCATAAGGTTATTTGAACATATGACAGCTTATCAGTAAGAATCCTTTAAAGGCTTATGCATAACTTCACCTTTTCAGATATTTTACAATATATAGTTTCTATGAGCTGTGTCTGGCTACCAATAACCTTATCTAACTTAACAACATCTATTTTTGTCAGTTCGTAGTGGTTAACGAAAGACATATATATAGAAACTCGATGTTTGCTCCCACATATGTATTTGAAAATGGGTCGTTTTCCGTATCAGCCGACATCACATCAATGTCATGTTGTCGTCTTGACACCCTATTATTTTGACAATATGATCGACGTCGAACCTCTTTCTTTCATGTAGTCGTGTCATTTAGTTTTCCAAATACTTCATATTGTGAACATGGTATATGACGCTATAATTTTCTTTCTGCATCCTGCTTTGTCACATAAGTGAACATTTTTAACATCCACTCTACTAGTTTGACCTGTCGCGGACCAATAGTGCATGTTCAATGTCCACCATGCGTTATGCAATTCGAGATAACATAGTAAAGATAGAGGTGCATAATAGTGATTTTGAAAATTCTGAACCTGAGGAAGAATTTGTTAACTCATAATCGGTCAATGTGAGTGATCACACGCGCCCTAGACCTAAAGAAGGCATCAATAACTCAACTAAAAATGAAAGGAGTGTCATATACATGAGTAACCATGAGAAAATAAGAAATGCAAGAAAATGAAGGAAGTTTGGAGTGAAGCAACTAATCATGCAAAGTGGAGAAATGTGGATCATGGGAAATTATTTGTTTTGGGGATAAATATCCATGAAATGAAAATGTTTATGGAAAGTACGTATTCAAATTTTGTGAAGCAAAATTTTAAGCGCTCGGAAGGGATAAATAGATTGTCACAGATAAAATATATTATGCAGGAAACGATCATGAAGAGGAGAAGAGGTATTTTCCTGACAAAGTTAATTGTGTGAGGCACGAAATCGATGACATTAGAAGTTCTAGTAGCATCAAATATGACGCTGGTGCTCAGGATATCCCTATGAAGAAACGGTTCATAACTAACCTCTAAAGGATGTCGGCTAGACTTCCAAAGTAGCTGGGGTCAATGAATAATATCCTTGCGTGGAACAGTTAAGGGGATAGAAACCCTTGACTAGGAAAATGCTTAAATCCCTCATTTTGAAGTATGATGATGCGATTACTTGTCTGTTCGAGTCTCAAGTATGTAGGAAAGATATTGAATCTCTTTGTCACCTTAGGAATTAAAAAATAAGAACGTAGTTGAACCCAGAGAAAGAGCTCATAGATCCGGCGGGATATTACTTGCATGGAAAGATCAAGTTAACCTCGAAGTTGTTAAGTCTTGTAGCTCGTATCTTATTAAAAAACTTAATGAATCAAGTCATCTCTTTTGGTATGTGGTGTTTGTTCATACCCCGAATAACTTTAATCAATATTCTAAAGTTTAGGACCAATTCACTCAATAAAAACCAATATTGCAGAACCAGTTATTGTTGTGGGGGATTTTAACGATATTGAGACATCGTCATAAAAAGAGGAAGAAAAGAAGGTAATTGAAAATAACGCTCAAAGTTAACGATATCATCAACAACAATTAGCTTATCAACATACTGCCTAAGGGTTGCTTCCATATATATTCAAATAAAAGAAATGAAGATCAATTGGTGAAGAAAATATTGGATAGATCATTAGCTTCTTATGAATGGTTGAACTTGTTCCCAAGCACTATTTTCAAATTTAACTACCAGTTCAGATCACTCTCTAGGTATCATCCAGAGAATTGGGAGGAAATATATGCATAAAAAGTTATTTATGTTTGAACGTGAATGGTTGGAGAATCAACAATCTAGAGATATTGTTAAGTATGCATGGGATACAAAGTACCGAAGTAGTTCAATTCTCAATTTCATTATAAAAAGGGATGTGACATGTTTAACGCTCATAGGAAGGAGAAAGGGATCATTCCAGAACAATAGGAAGATGATTACTAAATATAAAAAACATCTTTAGAAATTCAAATTGATTAAAGGTATTATCATAATCATGACCTAGTAAATAATATTTTATGAGAACTAGACAAATTATGGAGTATGAAAGAGGTATATTGGGTTGATATAGCTCAAAGCTTATGTATTAAAAAGGAGATAAAACACCAAATACTTTTATACCATGAAAATGATGAGAATAAGTGTTAACTAGATTTGCTGATTGAAGAGCAAGGAAGGTAAATAATCAAAAAATGAAAAATCGTTAAAAAAATATGTTTTTGGAATACTATGAAAATCTCTTTACAACAAAAGATTTTAAGGGGTTAGGAGAAGCCTTACACTATGAAAAATTACCAATGAGATGAATGGTATGCTTACTTGTTTTCCGAATTCGAAAGAGGTCAAAAGAGCAGTTTTTAGTAGTTAGGATCGTGAGACATGTGACCGAAAACCTGCATAGAATATTTATCATCAATTCTAGGATACTCTAAGATTTGATATTTATTTGCTCATCCAATATTTTTTCAACAATAATGTGTCTTTGAAGAATCAATGATACACTTATCACTCTTGTTCCCAAAGAAGAAAGTTAAGAGAGAGAACGGGATTTCAAGTTTATCTCACGAGTCAACTTTTGTTGTAATATTATTGCAAAAATCTTAGCACTCAGATTACAACCCTTAATGGATGTCATTATTTCACCTCCCCAATCAACTTTCATCAAGGAAGGTGTACCCAAGACAATATTATTATTGCACAGAAAGTTGTGAATTTTCTTAAGCATTAAAGAAAATAAATAAATAAAATGCTAAGAGCCATTCAAACTATATATGGAAAAAGAATATGACCAAGTCAATTAGAAGTTTCTTACCGGGTTATGACAAAGCTCAGATTCTGAAAAAAGTGGATGAAATGGATTATGACTTGTATTTAGACGGTTTCCTTTTAGTGTAAATTTGATAAAGGAAGGCTTACGAAATTTCAAGTGCATCAAGGTATAAGACAAAAGGACCCTTTGTCCATTTTTCTCTTCTTTGTCATGACTGAAGGCCTCATCAACACCATCAACTATCAGTGCAGAGAAGGTAATATTAAAGGAATTACGACGGAAAGAGCTTGCCCGAATATCACGCATCTCTTATTTGCACATTACATGTTCTTATTCATTGAAATAAACAATAAGGAAATGAATTCTTGTAAAGATACTATATTTAGTTACTACGGACCGTCTAGAAAAAGAATCAACTTTCACAAGTCATCCATCTGCTTTAGTAAATGAACCCCTAACGGCGTATTTGACCAGGTCACAAACAAAATAGGAATCGAAAAAGTAGAATCACTTGGAAATATCTAGGTATTCCTCTTAACCTCGAAAGGTACAAAATGGAGAATCTAAATTATATTAAAGATTTTTTACTAGTTAAATGTAAGAGTTGGATCACGTCTCTCCTCTCAGGTGGAGGCAAAGAAACCCTTATTAATGTTGTCCCCTGAGAAATCCCAAATTATGTAATGTCCATATTTGAGTTTCTAAAGACTATTTGTAAGAAACTTTTTAGTTTAATAACAAATATTTTGTGGGATCCTGAATACAAGAAAAAGAACTCATTGGGTAGCATGGGAGAAAATTGCAAAGGCACAAAAGTATGGGGGTGTTGGCTTGTATTTTTGAAAGATGAATATCGCTCCCTAACTCCCTAGTAGCACAATTCTCAAAGGAATCTATTTTCCAAAATCATTTATGTAGGATGCTAAGCTAAAGAAGAAAAGAACTTAGAGTTGGGAAAGTATTTTCAACAGTTTACAATTGTTAAAGAAGCACTTCATAAGACAAGTTGACAATGTTATTGATACCAATATTTAAGAGCACAGTTGGATCGATTATTTGATTTTCTTGAAAAATATATTCTCACATGGTCGAATAAACACCTAATTCCTTATTCCTGACTTATGTAAAGGATGTCTTAATAGGGTCTTATGCAGTCAAGAATGGATGCTCTACTTCTCTAGTTCAAGACTTATGGTCCCACCTCAATTGGGTCGAACCATTACCTTTTGATTGCCTTTAAAGATAAAGAGAACCCTAAGGCTCGTAAGCAATTTTAGTTTAAATTCTTTTGGTATGATGATAATATTTGTAAGGATACTATCAAATATTTTTGGAGAGAAGTTTAACCATCGACAACAATAAAAAATTTCAGTATGAAGAAGAAAGTTGGTTGTATGGTGCTTAATATATGGAGTTTATGGTCTTTTAAGAATAATTGAGTGGAAATAAAAAAGCTCAAAAAGGATATTACTAAACTCCATATGAAACCGCGACATATGACAATTTTATGCAAATACCATGTATCACTAAGGAACTGGATATTCTTTGGGCCAGAGAAGAAAACTATTAGCCAGATAGAGCTAAAGTGAGATGGTTGGATAGAAATACTAAATATTTTTATACAATGACTATCATAAGACGTTGTAGAAATAATATGATTCTCCTCAAGGACACCCAAGATATCTGACATGATAGTGAAAATAGTATTAGAATAATGATTCAGGTTACTACAACTATATGTTCAAATAACATAATTTTACAGATCCTAGTGAAGCGGCTAATAGAGTTCCTTGTAAAATTACTAAGTAGATGAATGATATATTTATCCGGGAACCCACTATGGTGGAAGTTAAAACTGTTATCTTTAGTATGTCTCCACAAAGGCTCCTAAACATGATGGTCTTCATGGACTGTTGTTCAAAAAATATTGCGATATATTTCAATATGATGTTTTCGCATTGCTCAATGATTTCTTCCTTAACAATTTTTCCCTTTAAGGATTGAATCACGCCTTAATTTATCTTATTCCTAAATGGGACATTCAAGAAACTAGGGTCATCTTTTGTCTGATTTCTTGTACTAATTTTGCTTATAAAAATATTTCTAAGATTCTATGCTCTGTGTTTGCAACCCTTATTGGATGAAATCATCGCCTCAACTCAAACAACTTTTATTTAAGTAAGAGATATCCAATTTAATATCTTGATTAGTCATAAGGTAGCTCATTTCTTGAAGAGGAATAGGAAATCTAATAATCACACTATGTTTTAGTGAAATTCGACATGACTAAAGCATATGATCAAGTCAGATGAGACTTTTTTCTTTTAGTTCATAAGAAATTTGGTTTCAATGAAAAAAGGATCAACTGGATCAACATTTGTATTTCTACTCTGACTTTCAATACCAAGATTAATGTTGATATTTCCCTCTTGGTTGTCCATCTAGAGGTCTTAGGCAAGGGGATACCCTTTTGTCGTCTCTCTCTCTCTCTCTCTCTCTCTCTCTCTCTCTCTCTCTCTCTCTCTCTCTCTCTCTCTCTCTCTCTCTCTCTCTCTCTCTCTCTCTCTCTCTCTCTCTCTCTTCTCTTCTCTTCTCTTCTCTTCTCTTCTCTTATGACAAAGGTCTTATCTGACTTATTAATAAGGAATATAGAAAAGGTAAAATTAAAGTTCTCAAAATCACTTGTCAATATCCTACTCTTACACATCTTTTGTTTGCAGATGACTCTTTATTCTTCATGTCTATTAAAAATGAAGAATTTGAAGTTTTTCATAGGGTTATTAGCATTCGATGTAAATGCTCTGAACATAAGGTCAATCTTCAAAAATATACAATATGTTTTTCTAAAGGAATCTCATCAAATGTCATGCAAAAATACAATTGCTTTTCTTCAAGATTGAAGGTGGATATTCAGAGGAAATATTTAGGTATGCCTACCAATTTTTAGTTTTCTAAATTTAGAGCACTCAAATGGATTAACGAGAAATTTCTCAAGATTATTATGGGGTGGAAGCAACCGCTCTTATCTAAAGGTGGAAAAAAAGTTCTTAATAAAACGATTTTACAAGCAATAACGAATTACGCAATGTTCGTTGTTCTTTTCACTAAGAAATTCAATACATATCTTTTTGCTACAATCACTAAATTATGTTAGGGAACGAAAGAGAAAAATCGTATTCATTGAATTGCTTGGAAAAAGCTTGCGGTCTAAAAAATGATTGGAGGATTAGGTTTTTGGGATATGTACAAAATGAATCTGGTACTTTTGACTAATGTGGTTCGGAAACTACCGAATAAACTGGATATGCTAGTCGAAAATATTTTTAAGGCATTTATCATCTTATTTCCTCCTTTTGGTAAGATAATCGAAACAAGGACCCTCATGGGCTATGTACAGACTCTTTAAAGGCAGAATTACCATCAGTACATACTGTATGTACCTTATCCTAATGGTAAGAGCGTCAATATTTGGTAATCTAATTTTTCTTTTTATTTTGTTTTGGTAGATTTAGAAATTTTGCACGAAAGGTATTTACGAGGATACAAATTGAAATGATAAATAGTGATCCACATACCTACAACCTTATGAGAGACTTGTTCGGTAATTATTGGCATCGTTATGCGAAAGAACACATAATAATGATGTTTCTTCAGAACATACACCTCATCACAATGAAGTTGATAGGCATATTTTTGCGTCTTATTCCTAAGAATGAGAATAAGCAGGTATATTTGCAGTTTCTACTGATACACAAGATAAGATTGTTGAGCAAACAATAAGAAAATTTTAGGCAAAATGTATTTTGAAAAGTGAAGTCCTGTTTCGCAAGAAGTTTGTCTTATGGTGAATCTAGACACCCAAAATACACCAAATATATACTTTAATTGCCCTGGATTTATTGACGTCTTATCAAATTCGTTGACAAATAGATGGAATGTCCGTCCAATTATGAAAATTATCCATACACTATACACTTGTACTAATAGATGGAGGATTTTTTTCATATTTTCCATAAATTGAATACTTTGTTTGATAAGAGTATGGTTAATGGATTTTTCTCGCAAAGTATATGATGAGAGCATATAATCGATTTTATATTTTTTGTTGGGACGTCTTGTTTTTTCCATCAAAAAAAGTGTTGTAATTTCTTACCCAAGATTAAGCTTCAAATCCAAATACTCAAGTAACCAAATAAGAAAATAAGCGAGAAATAAAGAACACCAAGATTTTACCGTGGTTCAGTCAAATTTGACCTACATCCACGTTGAGCTCCAATGAGAGTTGCTCAGTCACTAGAAATCACAAGAGATACAATGTTTCAGATAACCATACACTTACAAACCCACAAGAAATCAATCAAACACCACTTCTAGTCTAAATCTCAAACCCTAAACAACTACTAAGGCTATCTAGTGATTAATCAAGATGATTATCACAATTTACACGAAATTTTTTATTACAACTATGAAGCTAATTGATCGATTACAAGAAGAATCAGATATTGATCTTCTAAACTAGGGTTTAGAAAGAGTGAAGAGGCGAGAGAGAATGAAACGCGTGAAGAGAGAAAGGGTTTTGACTTCGGTCAACCCTCATTCTATTCATAAGAGACATAAGCCACGAATTAATATGAGCCGTAGGATGTAAGTGAAGATCAAGCGCCATAAACGTGCCACGTCATTTAGTAAGGGACCAGTCAAAACATAACACTTCACCGAAAATATAACATAAACATATATATTTTCTTCAATCTCCACCTTGAAGTGTTTTATCCACCACCTCCACCTGAAACTGCACCCTCTTATGAAATCTAGAAACATGAGCCATCTCTACCATCTTCTCAGCCCAAGTACTTGCACACATATCAACCAATAGATAGCAAATCCAAGCAATGCTTGAATTTGACATTAGTAACTATTTTAGTACCAAAATCAGCAGGATTATCTTCAGTTGCTACTTTTAACAACTTTACTTCACCACTAGCCAGTATATCTCTAATATAGTGAAACTTTACATCAATATGTTTTGTCCTTTCATGATATACTGGGTTTTTACTTAGTTGTATTGCACTTTGACTGTCAGAAAATATAGTAACCTTACCCTTTACCACACAAGCCTCAGATAGTAAGTTTTGAAGCCAAATAGCCTCTTTTGCTAAATCAGTTATTGCCACATATTCATCTTCAGTAGTAGACAAAACTACTAAAGGCTGAAGTTGTGACTTCCATGAGATACGATTTCCATCAATAGTAAAGAAATAAGAGGTTGTTGACTTTCTTGAGTCTCTATCTCTAGCAAAGTCAGAATCAACATAGCCTACTAACTCAAATGGTATGTTATGATTACCATAGCACAACCCAACTCCCAATGTACTACTAACATAAGCAAGAACATGTTTAAGAGCACACCAATGATCCCAACCAGGGTTAGACATATACCTGCTCAACAAAGATGTAGCAAAAGACAAATATGGTCTAGTACTAATCATGGAATACATCAGTGACCCTATAACATTAGCATATGGAACAGAGTTCATTTTCACAATTTCAGATTGAGTCTTGGGGCACAATTGTTTAGTTAAAACAAAATGACCAGCCAAAGGAGTCATAACAGTTTTGCAATTCAAGCTACCAAATTTTGAAACAACTTTTCTCAAATAAGGTTCTTGATGAAGCTTTATCATGCATTTACTTCTATCATTATCAATTATCATACCCAAAATTTTCTTAGCATTTCCAAGGTCTTTCATATCAAATTCGTTGCTAAGTTTTAGTTTTAACTCAGATATACACTTAAAAGACTTAGAGATAATCAGCATATCATCAACATATAGCAAAACATATACATGTTGATCAGTTTTAACAGATAGATACAAACATGCATCATATTCAGATATTACATAGTCACATTTAAGCATAAATGAGTCAAACTTCTTATACCATTGCCTAGGGGACTGTTTCAAGCCATATAAATATTTTTTCAGTAAACACACATGATCAGGCATTTTAGGGTCAATAAAACCCTCAGATTGTCTCATATAAATGGTTTCCTCAAGGTCACCATGTAAGAAAGCAGTCTTAACATCTAATTGTTCACTTTCCAGGTTATAACAAGCAGCAAAGGCTAACATAACCCTATGATGTCTCCTCATTTGTGATAATATAATATACTTCAGAGACATCATTTTAGGCTTATTTATTAGTTTATAGGTCGATCTTAGCTTAATTTAGTGCACTTTCCTATTTTGAGTCTTGATTTGTAGAATTATTATTTTTAGAGCATATTGGGTTTAATTATTTATTTAGTGTGAAGCTTTAAAGATAATTATAGAGATTAATTAGAGTCCAAGTCAAAGACTACAAGATATGGAAAGAGATTTGCATGGTAATTGGAGATAAGGAAACAAAAGCTAAAAAGATGGAAAAGGAAAAGCTGCCTAAATCTGGGATTCTGCATACACGTCTAAAGATATGCGTTTTTACCTAAGAAATAGGCCGATTTTGGTAATTTCCTTCTTTTGGGTAAAGATAATTCTGTTGCGATTCTTTTGGTATCTTATGGAGCTCAAACCGACCAATAAGGAAGAAGATATGCTCAAAACGGTCCAGCAGTGTTTATCTTTATTTCCATACGAATTTGAGTTGGACTAGGAGTCCATTACTTTCCTTCTCCTTCAAGAAAACGAATTAGGTCTTCCTATACCCTATAAATACAGCATCTTAACACTTTAAAATCATCTTTGGCCAGACCTTAAGGCCAAGAGGAAGCTGCAACACAAGAGAAGAAGTCTGGAAGGAGCTGTGCATCAATCATGTCTCCTTCAACCTCTTATTTTGTAATTCTTTTCTCTTCTTTTCTTTGTATGAACTAATTTTATTAGCTTAGGTTTTGCATAATATATAAACTATGAATTCTAATTCTTCTATCTAAATTTCTTTAGGAATTATATGTTTTAATCTGATATTAGCTACTTACCTTTATATTTGATTATGTGTTTTGATTTAATGTATGTTTTCCTTGCGGTGCGCAACGTTTAGGATTACCTTAATAGTAGTTAGATGGTCACCTTACCAGGGTGTTTAACTATTGAACCACCACATAACTTCTAGTGTCGATATTAGTTCTGACAAAAAACATGATTCTAACTAGATAGTCATTAGGGTTTGCTTTAACCACCATATCACCAGGATTGCAGTATTTGCTTAGGGCCTTAGTGGCGTTTGATAACCCTAAGATAAAACACTTCTTGGTTGTGCCGTAGCCCCCTTAGTCGCTCTCAAGGTCTAAGGTATGGGAATTTAGAATCCTGACTAAGTATACCAAGAGCTGATATTCTCCCTTATAAATTAGATCTAATAGATAGAATTAGAAGGATTAGTGCATACTAGTAAAACCTAAGCTATGACTTTCATACTATCTTATTTTCTTTTCTTTTATTTATTTTATTGTCTTTAGTTTAGTAGTTTAGTTTTCTTTATAAAAACCAAATAAAAATCTATTTTCCTTTTCTTTCTTTGCGTATTATCTTTCTATCTTTTATATCTGCACTTGATAATTTGCATAAGTTCTCTCTAACTTTCGTCAGTCCCTGAGGAACGAATCTTCTTATCATTAAAACTTGCATACGTCCTGTAATACTTGCAGTACCGTGTTAGCGTAGGGTGTTTATTTGCACTTATTTTATACATCTTTTTATCACACCCTAGGCCACACCACCCTAATAGTTTTGAACTTTACCACAAGAGAGAAAATTTCATTAAAGTCAATACCTTCTCTTTGTGAATAACCTTTTGCAACCAACCTTGCCTTATACCTTGGAGGATCAGTTTCAGAAAAGCCTTCTTTGAGTTTGAACAACCATCTACATTCAACTACCTTTTGTTTATTAGGAAGCTTCACAAGAACCCAAGTGTTGTTATCCTTCAGGGTCTGTAATTCCTCTTTCATAGCATTATTCCAGTTTTCACTATCCTCTGACTCCATAGCATCCATATATGATGTAGGTTCAGAGTTGGTTATTTCAACTGAAGCATTTAATGATGTGTATACAAGGTCTGCATATGAATATCTAGCTGGTGTCCTGGTTTCTCTTCTAACTCTATCTCTAGTGAGTTGATAGGTTTGAAGTTGCCCTGTTGAAGACTCAGGGAGCTGTTCTTCACCTTCATTTTCCTCAGGAGCTTCAGCTTCATCATGGGAAGGGTTTAGATCAGCCCCGTGGTCTCCAACTGGACTTATAAGCTCAGGCTCCACCTCTCTGTCAACTCCCACAATTTGTTGAGGATTTGAAGGTTCAGGCAAAGCATCATCACCTGTAACTGCAGCAATTTTAAAAGGAAAAGTTAGTTCATCAAAGATCACATCTCTGCTAACAATAACTTTGAAACCTCAACTGTCTTTTTCCCAAATACTGTAACCTTTTACACCATGTTGGTTTTGATAACCCAACATAATGCATTTTATAGATCTAGGATCCAACTTACCCTCCTTTGTGTGTGCATAAGCT
The DNA here is from genome assembly GCA_029959085.1 of Nemophila menziesii. Taxonomy (NCBI): domain Eukaryota; kingdom Viridiplantae; phylum Streptophyta; class Magnoliopsida; order Boraginales; family Hydrophyllaceae; genus Nemophila; species Nemophila menziesii. The sequence goes on from JARWIR010000005.1 coordinate 30,253,495, forward strand.
GCACACCCAAAGGGTTTGAGAAAAGATAGGTTAGGCTTTTGACCCTTCCAAACCCCCATAGGATTCTTAAGGTCTATAGACCTGTTAAGACTTCTATTTCTTGATAAGTTGCTGTATAGAGTGCTTCTCCCCAAAATTATTTAGGTAATCCAGAAGTGAAGAGCATACACCTGACTTTTTCAAGAAGAGTTTCGTTCATCCTCTCAGCTACACCATTTTGTTGTGGTGTATGCCTAACTGTCATGTGTCTCAGAATTCCATTAGTCTTACAATATAAATCAAACTCAGTGTTACAAATCCATTATCAGTTCTCAAGACTTTTAAAGATAAACCAGTTTGATTTTCCTCTAAACACTTCCATTTTTTGAAAAGTTTCATCTTTAGTTTTAAATAGGAAGGTCCACACCCTCCTATTGTAATCATCAACTAAAGAAAGGAAGTATTTAAAGTTACCATGTGCATCATACCTTTCAGGACCCCAAAGGCCTGCATGAACATATTCAAGACAAGCCTTGGAATTGTGAGTTCCATGCTTGAAACTTACCCTGTGTTGTATGCCCAACACACAAGTTTCACAGAAGGGTAGATTCCCAACTGTGTCCTTTCCAAGCATACCTTGTTTGCTAAGGACACTAAGTCCTTGTTGACTCATATTCCCTAGCCTTAAATGCCACTTTTCAGTGGTAGCCTGAGATGAAGCATTAGTAACAAAATTCACAGAATCAGATATATGAGTACCATTAAGAACATATAAGCCAGCATGTTTAATACCAGATAATAACAGTTTACCACCCTTATAAACATGAATCACACCTTTAGACACATTGGAAAAACAACCAAGATCATCTAAAGCACCCAAAGAAATTAAATTTCTTTTCAAGTCAGGAATGTATCTCACATTAGTCAATTCAATACATTTTCCAGAATCCATTATCAATTTCACTTTTCCTATACCTTTTACCTCATAAGTGTTATTATTCCCCATATATACAGTTTCATTGTTCACATAAGACAAATCATGAAATAGTTCAAGTATGGGACACATGTGAAAGGTACATCCTGAATCAAGAATCCAACTAGCATGCTCAGACAAGTTACAGACATTTAATACCTCAAACATATCATCAGTAGTCTTAGATATACTAGCAATATTAGATTCATTACTGTTCATCTTGTTTTTCAACTTAAAGCAATTTTTCTTTAAATGTCCAGCTTTCCCACAATGAAAACACCTCCTAGTTTCTTTATTCTTAGAACTAGTGGTTTTCTTTCCTTTCTTATTCTTAGCTAAGTCAAGGTTTTGAGTAGTTGACAGTCCTAGAGGGGGGTGAATAGGATTACTAATAAGATTAATGCCTAATTAAAAAATCTTTTGGACAATTATAAGTTTAAGAAAGAAACTTCTAAGTCAACTAATATAACAAACTCCTAAGGGATCATACAATAGATAAGCTAAGAGGTTCGATATAAAAGTGATACAAGTAAAACGAGTTTCTAATCTCTTACTACTCTAGATGACAATATGTTAGATAAACTAGATAATCAATATCACAATATTCATGCTAGCATATTATCATACATATAAAGTGCGGAATGTAAATAGAGTAGGGATAGAAAGATACACACGATTTATAGTGGTTCGGTTTCCCTACATCCACTACCTAAGAAAGCCTCCTTAGGATTTCAAGCTTTTCACTAAGCTTCCGTGTCTCTCTTAACCGGGTCGAGAACACAATAACCTTTACAAACTCTTCGATAACACGAAGGACAAAACACTTGTGTAATCACAACACAAGGACACCAAGTATACTCCCTATACTTGAATTCTCTCTTAATCTATCTAATACAAGACCTAGACTTAAGAGGATAGCAACAAATTGTTTAAAGGTTTGCTAATAAAAGCTTGTAACTAAAACTCCTAAAAGAGTGGATATGACTATAAGCTTGTTTACTCCTCTTGAGTAGATAGAACCTTGTGGCTTAATTGATTAACTCCTTGAAAGGATTTATAAGCACACTAGGATTGAATTTGACTATGTATAGCACTTGACACCTTCTTGAATGATAGCAATTAAGCCCCTTAATGTTTGTAATTAGTTGGTGTGGTTGTAGCCTTCAAAGAGCTTCAATTTATAGTAGAAAATGGCTTCCAACGGTCATAAGACTTGGGTCCAACGGATCTATTAATCTCCCAACGGATATATTCCTTATGGCTTGTCTTTTGTGCATAAAACCCTTTTGTGCGGTGTACCGCGGATATGGTCCGGTGCACCGCAGAGCTATTCGACTTAACTTTGAGCTTACTGTTCGGACTAATCAATGTACCGCAACCCTGGTCCGTAAGATTGGTCCGGTATACCGCAGCGGTGTACCGCGCCAAGTAACTTTGAAGGATAATGACTTGGATTAATAAATCTTCTTCACGAAAGTTGTTGGAAACATTATTCTGAGAATCTTTGAAGTTGAACACTGAAGCTAATTCTCAATATACATGAAGATAAGGTTAAAAGCATTTGAATGAGAATTAGTTTCTTAAGATAAAACACTAAAGATGATAAACATGATAAAGAAAGAGCTTTTTGATGAATAATGAGTGCACAATAGAATGTTAAGAACAATAGAAATAAGCACACTAAACATAAGAGGATTTGTCGCATTAAAACAACCTATTAAGGGAGGCTATATGCCAACAGTAGTATCTGTTCTAGGGTTAACATACATATTAATTCCAGTTCTTTTAAGGGACTTAAGTTCATTTTCACGAGTTTTTAAAGCAGTAACAACTTGATCATAAGTAGGCACAGAACTTGCATATTGAGACACATCTTTCACAACTTGAAAAGATTCAGGTATAGCATTTAAAAGGATCATACATTTACTAGTGTCATCTAAGGCCATAGGTGTACCTTTCAAAACAAGACTCATCTTAGTAAATTCATCTAAATTCTCATCAATAGATTAGAAATATCCATTTTATAATTAAACAGAAAACCTTTCAAGAAAGCAAGATTGGGGACAATAGAGGCATATAGAGTTTCGAGTTTACCCCACCGCTCAAGAGCTGTATCAGCACCAACAATTTGTCGAATGACAGAGTCAGAAAGATTCAAGAAGAGAATATTATAAGCTTCTTCTTTAATTTGTGCTTCTTTATCAAGTTCTCCTTCACGCCATTCTTTAATATCAGCAATTAGCACGCTTCCAACTTTGTGATGAGAGAGTAGAACTTTCATCTTTTTCTGCCAAACCCCAAAATCCATCTTACCATCGAACATAGACATATCAATTCGAGTCGAGGTAGCCATCGTAGTAACGATTCAAGAACGGAGAAATATCGATTAAAACCCCAGAAGATTTATTAGAGAAAACCCTAATACTTCCAAGAACTTACGATTTGAAACACAATCTTAATAACCCAAGATTAATAATCGAGCTTTGATACCACTGTAGTAATTTCTTACCCAAGATTAAGCTTCAAATCCAAATACTCAAGTAACCAAATAAGAAAATAAGCGAGAAATAAAGAACACCAAGATTTTACCGTGGTTCAGTCAAATTTGACCTACATCCACGTTGAGCTCCAATGAGAGTTGCTCAGTCACTAGAAATCACAAGAGATAAAATGTTTCATATCACCATACACTTACAAACCCACAAGAAATCATTCAAACACCACTTCTAATCTAAATCTCGAACCCTAATCAACTATTAAGGCTATCTAGTGATTAATCAAGATGATTATCACAATTTACACGAAATATTACAACTATGAAGCTAATTGGTCGATTACAAGAAGAATCAGAGATTGATCTTCTACAATAGGATTTCGAAAGAGTGAAGAGGCGAGAGAGAATGAAACGCGTGAAGAGAGAAAGGGTTTTGACTTCGGTCAACCCTCATTCTATTTATAAGAGACATAAGCCACGAATTAATATGAGCCGTAGGATGTAAGTGAAGATCAAGCGCCATAAACATGCCACGTCATTTAGTAAGGGACCAGTCAAAACATAACACTTCACCGAAAATATAACATAAAATATATATTTTCTTCAAAATGTTATATTAAAAATCATAAAATAGAGATTATATCCATAATCCATCCTATCGGAAAGTATATAAAATCACAAGAATAGATTAATGCTTTTGATTGTTTAGTTTTTATTCTTTCTTTTGTTCATAACTTTTTTAAAATTTAAGTTTGTTTGTATATGATGTTTCGTTTAAAATAATATTACTAAGATTTTTTGACTTTAACCTCTATATAAAAGAAATCTGGAATTTATTGTTTCTTTTGTCAAATCTGGAATCCATCACTAGGTTCTCTATACATCAATATCTTTAGCAAACTAGAACAAAAAAAAATATCTTTAGCAAACAAAATAAAAGGACTATGACCCTCAATTTGACTTTTTTTTTAATTCAGAATGTTAATCATTCGTAGATGTCATTATATTATATAAGAGTATTCTTGTCGAATATCATAATATCCCTCTCTAGATTTTTCATTCTTTTAGAGAGCACAAGGTGAGGTCCACCAGTTAATGTCAACAGTATAGATGGGAGTGATTGGAGGGGAGGAAAAGTGAAAAACGAGAATCCGAATGCTTTGACCATTTTGGAGAAGTTAGCCTTTATACTTCTAGTTAGATTCAGTTAAATTCTTCCATATGTCAATTTTTTTGTTGATTGAGTGTGACTTTGTCACACTTTATAGCTGTAAAGCTTATGCTGCTGGAATCATGACGGATACGAACCTTAATTTTTACAGCTATAATATAAGACTCGTATAACATGTTGTTTTCAACTTGCTGTAACGCTTTTCGAAGAATAGAACAAAGTAAAAGAATGATAATTTAAAATTTTAACGAAATGAGAGTTTATTTTTGAACCGTTATTTTATTTTCTTTAACTAACTCCACCATTGCAGCAACACCTAAATTTATCATCACTGCTTTAAAAATCGTATCCCTTACATTTATTCGTTTCTTCTTTCAATCTATAGTTTAGTGACATCTAAGATAGATGTGTTTAGTTGAGATGTGTTTGTGACATAACGAAAGAAATACTTATCCCGACAAACTCAACGGCGAATTTTGCTCTTAAATCCAACAGGTCAAGTAATAGTTCAGAAGAACTATTAAGTGCAAAAGAGTAGAAACAAAAACTTTGAGTACTTAATTTTCTAAAACAAACTTTGTTGAAATTTCTCAATTCGATGTTAGAAAAAAAAAATTATTGGTATGCAAAAGTAGTAAAATAGAATTCTAAAAATAAATAAAATACTTTTCAATTAAGTAACACTACTTTTATTACAATAAATTGAAAAGGACGAAAACATACACAAAATATAGAAAAAACTCACGGTATATGACTTGCGTTAAAAAGATATTCCGGCCGTACCGATTATCTCTAACAAATTCTACTCAATATTATATTAGAAATTTGAGAGAGAAGTAGAGTAGTCTTTTCTTGTTCTTAGTTTTCGTCTACATCTATTATATATCCCTCTAAAATAGTTTTTTATAATCTCTTTAGAATAGGTTTTTCATTATCTCTATAATTATTTTTTCTATTCTCTCTAGAGTAGTCTTTTCATTCTACCTAGAATCATTTTTTCCTCTTCTCTAAAAATGTAAGTCACAACGTCACTATTTATAAAGGAAATGACAAGACAAAAAACGGTTACATAAATGCTCATCAATGGATGGTGATAAATGCTATTCATTACTCATTAAAGCTAGCTGTTTTTTCTTACCAAGTTTTGGTAACTCCTGTAAGGGCTGCAATAAAGAGCTATTAATTCGTCAAGTAAAGAAAATCATTTTATATTAAATAATTTTTTTGGTTTTTTCTTTAATTCTAATGTGGAATTATTAGTACACACATAGTATTTTTCACTTCTTCCAAGAACATGAAAGAATTAATAAAATAATTTGTCTTTTATTTATTAATTCCAACAAACCCCCACTCAGGTTCTTTAGGAGAAAGGTGAACATGTTTCCATAAATACTAGCATTTGGATGAATTGTACTTAAGTGACAATATCTTTCAATTTGAATTGACACGTAGTGAAGTATAGTAACCACCAAATTCCTTTAAGTGAACGTACTCTTGAACTTGACGGTTTTCGATCGAGACCTACATCCCATACTCTACCCGACTGATAGTTACGGATTCCTCAAACATCACCCTTTCCTTACACATAGGTGATCTCCAATAGCGTCTAGCCTAATTGGCCGACCCTCTCAGATTTCGAGAGCATTAAGTGCAATAAAGCCCAGCCTCATTATGTGTCTCACTAATTCATCAAGTCCTTTCTATTTAGGACCACCCTTACAGACTATGAATTTAGGGGTAGTCTAACAATTCATCCTTTGGGAACATCAAGGACGTCTCCTTGAAGTCATATTATGAGCAATATACAACAACCTCAACTGTGAATTCATCAAGTCCATCTCAATAGAACCGCCACATATGGCTATGAATTCATTAAGTATGAGCAATACAAACAACCTCAACGGTGTATTCATCAAGTCCGTCTTGATAGGACCACCACACATGGCTATGAATTCCTTAAGTGTTAATATGTTCATTACTCACAGTTTATGCCATGTTGGCTAAGGTTCCAAATTTAGTCTTTGGTTTGAAGGGTGTGGGTTCAAATTACACAACTGTCAATAAGTCTATTATATGATATTCTACAAAAATACTTTGAAACCACATGTATTTTGTTAGAATGCAGATCTAGATCAATAGTATCTCTCCCATACTTTATCAAATGAAAAAACTGACCTAGTGGTCATCACTTGATTTCTTTGCAATATAAACAATACTAGGATGAGAATACTCATTACGAACACCACACTCCTTATAATTATTGCATATTCATTAAGGATACACACCCCTACAATTCTCTTATACATGAATACTCGTATTATAAGGAGTTTTACCAGGCACTGCATCAAAGAGTCAAGCCTTTCCAACATAGTGATTCTGATTAAGGCAAATTCCATTATTGACTTTAATGAATTTTATCCTAAAGATCAGCTTCCCCCACATCTTTTATTCACAAATGGAAGAATAAAAAAAGTAAGTACCATGAATGAAAGTACCAAAAGTGGATCATGTCATTGCACATATTGACAAAAGTGTAACATAAACTAATCCATATATATTGAGATATTATTTCATTAGAAAGGTGGCTATTTAAAAACCTAAAACAATCCAAGTTTTCATACTTTATACCCTTGACCCAGAACTACAAACCCTTCAAGTTGCACAATATAGATCTCTTCATCTACATTTTCATTCACATATAGATTTAACATCCAACTGGTGTATAATCATGTTTGTGAATGATAGTTAGTGCAACAAGAGTCGAAGGATGGTTGTATAAGCGAGTAAGGGTCAAAGTAATCCTAAAACTTATATAAATGTGAAAAAATAAGGTCTTATCCTTGAGTCGATTCATTTTTCGACTTGTATGAGACTAATTAGATCTTGTTGGGTTTTTTTTTCCGGTGACGTATTACTTCTTACCAGAATCATCACCCTCGTGCCTTTTCTAAACCGCTTCACAGATAGTCTTTGTTGACTTCTCAACGGCACACAATAAAAGGTGGGGTTCGTCACATTATCCAAGATCCATACCCTAATCACTAAATTAGCTTTCTTGAACCCAACTTTGAGAGCCAAAAACCTAGCATGTAGTTCTTTGGTATATTCCCCATTTGCCTCAATGGCAGGGAGTACCTCGAGAACGACAAGGTCCAGATTATGTTGTTTAAGGCATATCAGTAGCTTTTGTGTCAAACGTTTATATTTGGAACCATTGAAAGGCTCCAACATGGTCACGTCGGGAAAATGTCGTTGTGTTCAATTATGAAGCAGCTGAGAGATAGGAAAAACCATCTCTAGAAAAACAACCTCTGATATTACAATAATATCTTTTTAAATTGTTGGAAAAAAAATAACAATCACTAGTTTGCAAAACTAGTAAAATAGAATTCCAAAAATAAACATAATACTTTTCAGTTAAAGTAACACTACACTTATTAAAATAAATTGAAAAAGAGGAAAACTTACACTAAATGCAGAAAAGATTACACGGTATATGACTAGCTTTAAAAAGATATTCCAGTCGTGTCGGTTATCTCTAACGAATTCTACTCTGTATTATATTAAAAATTTGAGAGAGAAGTAGAGTAGTGATGTCTCCTCATTTGTGATAATAAACTCTATTTCTGAGACATCATTTGATTTAGTACACTTTCCTATTTTGTGTCTTGAATTAATTATTTATTATTTTTAGAGCATATTGGGTTTAATTATCTATTTAGTGTGAAGCTTTAGAGATATATGGTAATTAATTAGAGTCCAAGTTAGTTCGAAGAGCTAAAGGAAAGAGGCTAAACATGGAAATTGAAGATAAGGAATTAAAAGCTAAAATATGGAAAAGGAAAAGCTGCCATAAATCTGAATTCTAACACCTACGACCACAAATCAGCTCATATCTCAAAATCGGTGAGGAATCTCGAGAAACGGTCAAGAGCAAAGTTGAATATATTTTCGAGACGATGAATTTCGACAACTCATATGCGTCAATCGAATAAGTATTGAAGTTGTTGGGACCAAAACAAAAACAGGGTTGATTCCATGTTTTTGGGCTACGAATTTGAGTTGGGCTTGGAGTCCAACACTAACCTTTTCCTTCAAGAAAACGATTAGGTCTTCCTATACACTATAAATACAACCTATTATCATTAGAAAAATCATCCTTGGCTAAACCTTAAGCCAGGAAGAAGCTACAACACAAGAAGAGAGGTTTGGAAAGAACTGTGCATCAATTATGTCTCCTTCAACCTTAAATTTTGTAATTCTTTTCTTTTCTTTTCTTAGTATGAATTGATTCTATTTAGCTTGAGTTTTAGCATATATGTATGAACCCTAGTTTTGGTTGACATCTATCTAATTTGATTGAATTTATGTTTTGATTTCTCTGTTTATGTGTTGGATTTATATTCTGTGTTCTTTATGGTTGCAAACATATAGGATTACCATCATAGTAGTTAGATAACCGGTATATTTGACTATAGAATTAGCACATAACGTCTAGAATAAGGTTTGATCTGACAATTCAGCCTAACTAGATAGTCAATGGTTTAGTGTATTGTTATTTAATCAATTGCAGGAACATTTTGCTTAGGTTCTTATTGACACAGGTAAACCCTATTTGAAACTACCTAGCGCAATTGAAACCAAACTATTGAAATACTACATGATTCATACCTTACATGTTTAGAACGGCAAAACTAGTGGGGATTACTTGCTAATTACTCAAGCTAAACTTTCATACTATCTTCTTTTCTTTTATTTAATTTCCTGTCTTTAGTTTATTAGTTAAATTTTCCTTATTTAAAAACCAAATAAAAGTCTATCATTCTTTCTTTCTCTTGCGTATTATAATTATTCTCGCTTAATTATTTTCACTTGAATATTTGCATAAGTTCTTCTTAACCTTCGTAGTCCCTGAGGAACGAATTCTACTTATTCATTAAAACTTGCATACGATCTGTATACTTGCAGAACCGTACTCAGCTTAGGGTGTTTATTTTCACTTATTTTATACATTATTTTATCACACCTTAGGTGACACCAAGTGGTCTTTTCCGAAAAAGGTCAATGAGAGTCAAACACTAAAAAAAATGCTCCCAAGCCATTCATATCAAACTAAGTTTATTCCACACACACCTTTCCTTTTTTAACCAACAAACACCTTTTTTTTAAAATCTTTTTTGCTTTTTTTCTTTTCAGATTTGTTGTTATTTCTTATTCACCTGGGATCTAGCAACAAGTCAATCCTCTTTTTCACCCAAAACACCTTCATCCACCCACCCTCACCTTATCCTTAGTGTTTAGTCACTCTAAAAATGACTAAAACGCTAAATTCCAACAAAGTTAATCAAATCGGAAACTCGATACCTAGAACTAAAACAAAATACAACAACATCACAAGAGAAATCTTCTCTCCGAGTAACAGTAATGAAGTTAATGAAGTCGTGGAAGTGATTCAAGTCCAAAAACCAGTAGAAAACTCTTCACCGACACAAAGATCTGAAGTTCATACACCGGTTAATACTCTGATACAAGTGGTAGAAGAGACGCCGGTAGAAAATGTCAGTAAAAAGCCTACTATGTGGTCAACTCTCTTCAAAAAAGGAGTTGACAAAACGTTCAAACTCAATTTTCACTCGCCGGAACAACAAGGAGGTAAAAAAGTTATTAAACCGCCTAGAGATGTCTTTGAGGAAGGAGATGAACAATGGGTCAACTGCCTTATAGGTCAATTTCTTGATAACCCTCCAAATTTCTATGCTATTACCAATTTCGTGAAATTTCAATGGAAGAAATTAGGTAAAATAGAAGTAAAATCAAGTGGTAAAGGTCTATACGTGTTTAAGTTCGAAAATCAACAATACTGCGGTCAAGCTATGGAACAATTTTGGCATATCAAAGGTAAGCCTCTATTACTAATACCATGGACACCAAATGTTCAATTCAAAGCAATAGATGTTACAAGGATTCCAATATGGGAAAAACTCATTAACGTACCGATGAATCTATGGACACAACGTGGTCTAAGTTATGTTGCTAGTGGAATTGGAGTCCCTCTTCAAATGGATTCAATTACAGAGTCAAAAACTAGACTTGGATACGCTAGAGTTTGTATTGAAGTTGATACTAAAGAAGAACTTCTGGAAAATGTATATGTGGATGTTGGAAATGAAGAATTACATTAGGTAAAGGTTGAATACGATTGGAAACCGATACTTTGCTTGAAGTGAAACAAGTTTGGACATATTGAAGCAAAATGCAACAATATTCAGAAAGTATGGGGGCCTAAAAGAATTCAAATGGATGAACAAGAGAAAACTAATGGTAAGGACAATGAATAGAAGAGTGTACGAGGCAAAAAAGTTGTATACCAAGGAGAATCAAGCTCTACCAGAGAACAGAGTAGTAAAGTAATCTCAACTGGTAATAAATTTAAGGATTTACAAAATAATGAAGAAGACATTGATAAGGATGTACTTCAGTTTATAAATCAGGAAGGAGGGAAGGAAATCACAAGACCCCCAAATATATGAGTATAGCTACTTGGAATGTTCTAGGTCTAAATAATGTCTTGCGTCAACTCGATGTCAAAGACTTTTTAGTTAACAATAAAGTCAACCTAGTTGGCCTACTAGAAACTAAAGTTAAAGTCAATAATTTTTCAGCCATAATAAAAGCCCATTTCTCTAACTTAGAAATGATTCATAATTACAATATGGATAATTCAGGAAGAATTTGGATCTTATTGGATAAAAACCGAGTCAAGGTTAAGCTTATCAAGGAGACTGCTCAAGCTATGTTCATTGAGATGGAAGTTATAGAAAACAAAGAAATCTATTATATTGGAAAAGTGTATGCTTTTAATGATGATAAAGATAGAAGGAGCTCATGGAAAGACATTATTCAGTGGAGTAGTGACCATGAAAAGGAGAAGGTTTGTGTTTTAGGTGATTTTAATTAAATTCTGAAGATTCAAGACAAAGTGAATTGTGATGAGCTGGAAAATGGTTCTTTAGAATTTGCAGATTGCCTTGATGGTGCAAGTCTATATAAACACAACTACTCAGGACAATACTACACATGGACAAATAAGAGTTCATCTGAGATAAGAGCCAGTAAAATAGACAGAGTATTTATCAATGCTAAATGGTTGGACACTAAAGCTTCTAAAGTAATTATTATTCCACCTTCTACTTCAGATCATTGTGATTTGAAAGTGGAGTTTAGAGATCAAAGAAAATATAACCCCAGCTCATTTAAATTCTTTAATATATGGGCATCTCATGTGAAGTTTGTAGAGATTGTAAAACAAGCTTGGAGTCAAAATGTTGAAGGAAACTTCATGTTCAAACTTTGTATGAAACAGAAGTGTACCAAACTGGCATTAAAGAAGTTTAACAACTTATACTTCAGAATAAATTCAAACAACATAGAGACTATCAAAACTCAACTCAGTAAGATACAAACTCTTATCATGGGAGGTAATACTGAGGAAGACATACTTAAAGAAGAAACAATATTAGAAAAAGGGTTAGAAGAGGCAGTTCTGATTCAACACAATATATTAAAACAAAAAGCAAGAGCTAACTTCACAACAGACATGGATTGCAACTCTGCATATTTTTACAAAATCATTAAAGGAAGGAATGCTAAAAACAATTTCTCAGTTCTCATAAATGAAGATGGAGTAATTGTTACAGACCCTGATCAAATATAATCAGAATTTATTAACTTTTACAAAAATCTACTTGGGACTGAGGATAAAATGAAGAAGTATGTGCAGTTTCAACAATTGAAAAGCTGATTCATACACAATTAGCTGATGAACAAGCAGCTGAGCTTATTATTCCTCCTCAGATAAATAAATCAATGATGCTCTGTTCTCAATAAATAAAAACAAAAGCCCAGGACCTGATGGGCTTAATTCATGTTTCTATAAAGCTTCTTGGAGTGTTATAGGTGATGATTTCATTAAAGCTGTTAGACAATGCCTGGAAAATAACAATTGCTTGGACAAGTAAATGCTACAAATCTAGTTCTGCTCCCTAAAGAAAAGAATGCTTCAAGCCTTAAAAAGTTTAGGCCTATTTCGTGTGTTAACACTATATATAAGACCATCTCCAAATCTATTTCAAACAGGCTTAAGAAAGTGCTAGGAACAATTATATCACTTAATCAGGCAGCTTATGTAGGAGGGAGATACATAAGTAATAATGTACTGGTTGCAAAAGACATTGTTCTAGGGTATAAAAAGAATGATTGCATACCTAAATGCACTATCAATTTGGACTTACAAAAATCCTATGATAGTGTAAACTGGAAGTTCTTAATTAGTACACTGTATGCTTTCAAATTTCCAGAGAAATTCATTGGATGGATCAAAATGTGTATTTGTTCACCTTCATATTCTATATGTTTCAATGGACAAGCTTATGGTTATTTCAAAGGGAAGAGAGGGCTCAGGCAAGGGGACCCTCTCTCCCCCTATTTGTTTGCTATATGTATGGAAATCTTCTCAGGGCTATTCAATCACATGGCTTACAAGAGGCAATTCAGTTATCATCATAAATGCAGGGAGATAAAACTAAACCATATGATTTTTGCTAATTATGTGTTGATTTTTCTAAAGGATAATGTTAATTTAGCTAAAGTAGTCAAAGAAGCTCTCAATATATTCTCTAGATTATCAGGTCTCAGAATTAACTTCAGCAAAAGTGAACTTTACTTTGGTGGTACTGGAAAAAATGTTATATTTGATATATCAACTATTCTTGGGATAAAAATAGGATCAATGCCAGTAAGGTACCTGGGGGTGCCTTTAAACTCCAAGAAGTTATCAGTCTCAGATGGAAACAAACTAGTGGAGAACATATGCAGTTATATTAATGTTTGGTCATAAAAAATGCTTTCATATGCAGGGAGAACTGAGCTGGTGAAGAGTGTACTTATAAGCAAAATATTGTTTTGGTGTAGGGTTTTCCTATTACCAAAACACGTTATATATAAATTCAATAAAAAAATGAGTAGTTTTTTGTGGAGAGGTAACACAGATGGTGCTAGTGGAGCTAAAATTTCATGGCAAAACATTTGTAAAAGTAAGAAACATGGTGGACTTGGTATACCAAATGTTGAAGAATTGAACAAGGTATGCCTTCTTTTTACTTTCTGGAGGATGTACTCTCAGAAACACAACTTATGGAGTATGTGGGTGCACCAATATATTGTTAAAGGAAGGTGCATCTGTAGTTTAGACACTAAACAAGCTCACTCATGGATTTGGAAGCAATTAATGAAAGCTACGAGTACTGCTTATGAATTCATCTCACATAATGTTAGAATTGGTAAGTCTACTTATCTCTTATGAGATAACTGGATTGATGGCAAGAATGTACATGATTTCCTTAGTATTGAAATTGATAGATATAGTATCAATAAGGATAAAACTGTTCATAGTTGTTTTGGAGGTAACAGGTGGAGATTACCCCCTTGTGTGGGTAAAATATTGCCTTACATAAGCAATAATAAACTGAAACAAGGGGAAGATAACATAATCTGGGCTGAAAGTAAAAAAGCTGTTTCTCTTTCAAAAAAACTTTAAGCAGAATAACTATGAAATCTGATGAAGTTAATTGGTTTAAAGTTGTGTGGTCTAAGCTAAACATTCCTAGATGCTCATTCATAACTTGGCTTGCTATACAAGATAGGTTACCTACAAAACTTAGGATGATTAGTTGGGGTTTGCAAGTAAATCCACTGTGTGTGTTTTGCTATGCAAATTCTGAAGATACACAACATTTATTGGTAACCTGTTCATTTACAAAAAGAATATTATCTGAGTTTATGAAACCTTGCGCTATAGATTGTAAATCAGTGAATTTGAATGAAATAGTAGAAAGTATTCTACAAGGTTTGTGTGAAGAAAGCATAAGTGTTGCGAGTCTTGTGCTTACTTCATATATATATATATATATATATATATATATATATATTGTGTATGGAATGAGAGAAATGATCGTGTTCATGGAGGAGATGGTCTTAATGAGAAGCAAATAGTAAAGAGAATATATGAAATGTTCAAGTTTAAAGTTAATAGAAGGAATTTTAAAAAGAAAAGAGCCGAGGAGATGGTGCGCTAAATTAAAGAAGCAATGGAAGTGGGCTAAGTTAATGGACCACTTATTTTTGTATCTCTCTTATCTTATTTCTTTTCTCGGCTATAAAATCCTTTTAACCGTAATTGTATAAATTTCATTGTAATAGTGTCTTTTCTATTTGGGCCTATGCCCTCTAGTTTAGTAGGAATGGGCTATTAAAAGTTGTAAGGATATTTGAAGTTGATTTCATTATAATAAAATTTGATTTAATGATAAAAAAAAGAGTAGCCTTTTCTGGTTCTTAGTTTTCATCTACATTTTATTCTATATTCTCTCTAAAATAGTTTTTATATTCTCTCTATAATAGGTTTTTCATTCTCTCTAGATTTAATTTTTTTTATTCTCTTTAGAATTATTTTTTCCTCTTCTCTAAAAATGCAACTGACTGGCGTCAAAAAGCCGCCACATAAATGCTCATCAATGGATGGCTATTAAATGCTCATTAATGCTAGCTGTTTTTTTTTTACCAAGTTTTGGTAACTCACGCAACAGCGGAAATAAAGAGCTATTAATTCGTCATCAAGTAAAAAAATCTTTTTATATTAAATAATTTCCATTGGTTTTTCCTTAAATTCTAATGTGGGACTATTTTTCACTTCTCTTAAGAGCATTAAAGAATTAATAAAATTAATTGTCTTTTGTTTAATAATTGTAACATTCGACAATTTCAAAATTGATAACACAAATCAAGTAGATAACATAAATCGTGCTAAATTAGTTATAAAAGACCACGTTCAAGCTCCATGGACTAATTTGTTTGAAGGTCATATCAAGGATTCATATCAACTTAGTATCATGAGCCTATTTCTCATGAAGACAAAAGAATTGTCAAACTACAAGTTCATATTCTTAATGAAGGCACAAAGCTATGGGTAAATTGCTTGATAGGTCAACTCATTGACTCATCACCTCCATTTTATAGTATAAGTAGTTTCGTGAAATTTCAATGAAAAGTCTTAGACATGTTGAAGTAAAATCGTGTGGACAAGGCATGTTTATATATAAAGTTGATAATCAAACAAGCTACAATAAGACTCTTCAGAAAATATGGCACGTTAATGGTAAACATCTACTTTTGAGACCGTGGAAATCAAGAATGCAGCTTGAAAATATAAATGCTAATAAGATTATGTTATGGGATAAATTGCAAAACATTCCAATGGCGCTTTGGAATAAGAGCCCTCTTCAATAATTTTTACAAGAGTAGTTGTAGTGCTCCAAGTAATCAGTGTTGGAAGGCCAAGGTTCACGATTTGGCTGACAAGCTACAGGCAACTCAACATCTATTGCAGGTACTCCAAGGATAGCTTTACAAACATCTAAAGTAGCAAATAAAGCTCAGCGAGAAATGTCAAAATTCCATAACAATATTGAGGTCATATCTCCAGAGTTGGATGAGGCAAAGTTTTGAGCTATCTAGGAATACAAAGCTTCGATGAAATAGTTATATTCCTAATTAGTGATGGGCTTTAAAACTGAATGCATCATATTCAGAAGAGTTCCCTAATTTTATTGATTCCATTGATATAGATATTATCCTAGTGTCAGGTCCTCAACCTTTACCATCTTCATACCAATTGATCTTGGCGTTCATGTGAACCCTTATTGGGTTTTTTTCCTTTTTCTCTTTTTATTTCGTTCTCTAACACTTTGATACTTCTAATAGGGAAGGTAATCAGTTGAAGGTGTGGTAAACCGATAATAGCATATATACAGAAGCGTCCAAATATGAGCCTCCAGCTGTCTCAATCGAAGATAAGAAGGAATAATATTGTTACATATATACATACAGTTAGTTGTATCTATTGTGTGACAAATGTGTGAGTGAGTGAGATAGAATAGCAGCTATATAAACACATCTCATATCTTGCAATTCACACACAGAAATATATAAAAATTATTCTTCTCTTTCATTATTAACATGGTATCATGAGCCATTGGGAGATTTTTTCAGCTTCTTTGAAGCTTCTCCGCTCTTTCAATCTTGTTCATGGCGTCTTCATCCATGGAGTCTTCTTCCATGGCGTCTCTTCTCATCTCGTCGAGCTCAGCTGTTCCAGCTGCTCTGCTTTTACTTCGACAAAATTTGGCTTTATTAGTTCAAATCAAGTTAGATTCCACCAAATATGTCTTATGGAAAGCTCAACTTGAAGCTATTTTGGAAGTTCGTGGTTATTTAGATCATGTAAATGGGTCGATTCCTCATCCAAATTCTACTGATTCGACCTATTCCACTTGGGTAATTGTAGATCAACAACTAAGAGTATCATTATTTTCTGCAATGATTCCTTCAATCTTATCCCAAGTTGTACGTCTACCTCGATCCTATGATGTTTGGCACAAATGGGAGGAAATCTTTTTTCAGTCAGTGCAGAACCCACGTTCATCAATTAAAGATGCGCCTCTAAAACATTCAAAAAGGAGAACGTAAAATGAAGGAGTACTTAGAAGAAATTCAAGACATCTGAGATGGGTTAGACACTGCTGCTTCATCTCTTTCCTTAGAAGATGTTATTATGTACACTTTGAAAGGTCTTCCTTCTGAGTTTAATCAATTTAAATCAAGTGTTCGAATAACTAATGCTCAGTCTTCTACATTGAGCTTTCATTCACTTGTAAGCTTACTAACTTCTGAGGAATTACATATGAAGATGGCCGCACAAACTGAGAACTCTAATTCTGTTCATACTGCGTTATTTACACCAACTATGCCTTCAAATTCCTACTCTCAAGGAAGAGGTCGTGGCAGATCTCGGAATAATTATAATCAACCTTCATCAAATATTAATACAAACAATTCAACTGCTGCTAATGGTAATTCTTCATCTTTTACATGTCAAATTTGTACTCGGTTTGGCCATATAGCTATTGATTGTTGGTCTAGAACGGATTTTTTGAATTTTCCTTCACCAAAAGCTCAAAATCGTATTGCTTATACTACTACTACTTCTTCACATGAACCCGATGCTTCAAATCCTGAGATGTGGTACTTAGATTCAGGTGCAAATAGTCATGTGACTAATGATGCTTCTCAGCTGCAGACATCTTCACCTTATCATGGTGCTAGTAGTGTATCAGTTGGTAATGGTCATTCATTGGAGATTGCCAATATAGGGCATAGTAAGTTTTCTTCTTCCTCTTCTCTTTTTCACTTAAATTCCATTCTTCATGTTCCAAATATAGCTTCAAAGTTGTTGTCAATTTCAAAGTTCACACAAGATAACAATTGTTATCTTATTTTCACTAGTGATTCTGTCAAAATATGTGAAAATTCTACTCACAAAGTCTTGTTTCAGGGCCTTTGTAAAGATGGATTATATCCACTTACCTTTGGTGCTCAATTTGTGTTTGTCTCTTCTTCAAATTCTGCTCCAATCAAATGTTTGTCCTCCAAATTGGTGTCATCTTCTTGTTCTTCATCTGCAATGTTGTGGAATTTGCGCTTAGGACATCCTTCAACAAATGCATCTATCCCACTCTCCTAAACTTTGCAAACTAGACTAGACTATCATGGAATAAATTGTAACTCTTGTTATATTTCAAAATCACATAAATTACCTTTCAAATTGTCTACTACAAAGTCTTGTACTCCTTTTGAACTTATACATAGTGATGTATGGGTTCCTTCTCCTATTACTTCTTGTTCTTCTTTTTCATATTATGTTGTTTTTATATATGATTTTACTCGTTTCACTTGGGTATATCCTATGAAACACAAATCTGAAGTTTGTGCTATATTTCAGTCATTTTATAAGCTTGTTCAAACTCAGTTTGAAGTGTCTATTAAACAACTTCGATCTGATAATGGTGGAGAATTTATGAGTCACTCTTTGCGTTTATTCCTTCAAAACCATGGTATTATCCACCAAACTTCCTGCCCACATACTCCAGAACAAAACGGTGTTTCAGAAAGAAAACATCGTCATTTAATAGAAACCACACTTTCTCTTTTAGCTCACAGTGGTCTTGAGTCTAAGTATTAGTTTGAAGCCTTATCTGTATTTGTATATTTGATTAATCTCTTACCTACACCTGTTCTATCTAATATGAGCCCTTATCAACAATTATATCATATCTTACTTACTTACACTCATCTTCGAATTTTTGGGTGCTTATGTTACCCATGGTTAAGACCATATGCTGAGAATAAACTCGCTTCTAGGTCTAAACCATGTGTATTTTTGGGTTATTGTACTCATTCAAAAGGATACAAATGTTTGTCACTTAAATCTCATCGAATTTTTATATCTCGTCATGTGCTTCTTAATGAACTAAACTTCCCCTTTCAAAAATCATCAACTACCTCTTCTTCACCACAAGAAAATAATTCAAGTTCTACTACATATATTGATTTATTTAGTCCTACACCAAATTTAAACACACTTTCTCAACCTTTTCAAAATTCAACTCTTGAATTATCTTCTTCACCTCAAATTGAGTCAGTGTCTTCTTCTTCTTCACAAACACCATCTCAGCCTTCATCTTCAACTTCTTGTCATCCTATGGTCATGCGTCGTCAAACAGGAAGTCTTCGTCCATCATACAAATGTCAGTCTTTAGTTCTTCAAACCAGTCCTATAGAACCTGTGTCTTTTAAAGAAGCTTCTAAACACCTATGTTGGCAACAGGCAATGAATGATGAGTTTAAGGCTTTGACTAGTCAAAACACGTAGACCTTAGTTCCTCCACCACTTGGTAGAACTCCAATAACCTGTAAATGGATTTACAAGATCAAGAGGCATGCAAATGGTGAAATAGCTCGCTATAAAGCCCGCTTAGTTTCTCAAGGTTTCTTGCAAGAATTTGGACTTGATTATACTGAAACGTTTAGTCCAGTTGTGAAACATCAAACAATTCGTATTATTCTAATTATGCCAGCTGCATATTCTTGGGAAATTCGACATCTTCACTTCTCTAATGCTTTCTTAAATGGTTTATTAGATGAAGAAGTTTTTATGTCTCAACCAGCTGGCTTTATTGATCATACTAACCCTCATTATGTATGCAAATTAAATCGATCCTTGTATGGTCTTAAACAAGCACCTCGTGCTTGGTATCATCTATTATACTCGTTTCTTATTTCACATGGTTTTACAGTTAGCACCGCTGATTCATCCATGTTTGTTCGAGGTGTTGGTTTGACGTTAATTATTATTCTTGTATATGTAGATGATTTACTAATAACAGGTGCAGATAATTCAAATATAACATCTGTTATATCTACACTCAAATCAAGGTTTAAAATGCAAGATATTAGTTTTTTATCTTATTTTCTCAGTCTTGAAGTTACAAGATCACCAACACGCTTGGTTGTTTCTCAAGCAAATTATGCAACTTCAATTCTTAAACGAGCTGGGTTATCTGACTGTAAGTCATCACCTACTCCTACAATAAATAAATATACAGTTATATCTAATCATGATTTATTACCATTTGAGGATCCGACTTTATTTCTAAGTTTAACTGGTGCGCTGCAATATTTAACAATTACACGCCTAGATATTTCATATGCTGTAAATCAAATATGTCAGTCAATGCACAAGCCTACGAACTCTGATTATGAAGCTTTGAAAAAGCTTTTACGTTACATTAAAGGTACATTACATTACATCTTATCATTTACTTCATCACCATCTCTCTCCATAAGAGCTTATTCAGACTCTGATTGGGCTAGTGATGTTACAAATAGACGTTCTACAACGGGTTATTGTATATTTCTTAGTAATAATCTTATTTCTTGGGGGTCTAAAAAGAAAACCACAATCTCAAGATCTTCAACTGAGGCAGAATATCGTGCACTAGCTTTTGTTTTTGCAGAAATTAAGTGGATATCATTTTTATTGCGTGATTTAAAGTGTCCTGCTCACACTCCTACTCTTGCGTGTGACAATATTTCTGCTATTGCTTTAGTCTCAAATCTGGTGTTTCATTCAAGAACTCGACACATAGATGTTGACTTCCGTTTTGTACGAGAACAAGTCAAGTCAAAACGATTATCACTTGTTCATGTTCCTTCTTTTTTTTAAATTGCTGATATTTTTACTAAAATATTGTCCACTGGTGTTTTTGATACTCTTCTTCACAGGCTTCCCTTGCTACAGCTGCTCCGCTTGAGGGGGGGATAATAGCATATATACAGAAGAGTCCAAATATGAGCCTCCAGGTGTCACAATAGAAGATAAGAAGGAATAATATTGTTACATATAAACATACATTTAGTTGTATCTATTGAGTGACAAATGTGTGAGTGAGTGAGATAGAATAGCAGCTATATAAATACATCTCATATCTTGTAATTAACACACGGAAATATATAAAAATTATTCTTCTCTTTCATTATTAACAACCGATAGTATAACAGAGACGTCAGATATTGTTGAGGACGCAGTCATGTAGCTGGATGCTTGATCGCTTCTTTTATTCTCGATTCTTTCCTTGTCGAGCGATGTATTAATGATCATGCGTGCCTAATAGAATTTTGCAATCCTTTCCCTTTTTACTTTCTTTTGGGATGGTTAGTAGACCATTCCTCGGATGATAACTTGCGAATTTGGTCCTCTTTTCTTGATTTAGTGCTTCTCATTTCCGATTATGATGCTTTTTCTTTTTGTTATTTTATATTGTACTTGACCATTGTATTTTCCATGCCAAGTTTCATTTCGTGTACTCTTTCTTTTCAAAAAGTGCCGGGCTCATTGTGCTTGAATATTGCTCTAAAAACGTCTTCTAGTCAGAGAATGCAATTTATCAAGTTTTTTGAACTTGATGCGCTTGAGAGCATCTTTATTTTTTGTCTCTTTCGTTCAATCTGCGAATACTACACCTCGAGGATGTCTTTTTTTTTAGGCTATAATTTCTGCCTTTCAACCCACCTTTATCCGTTGAAGGGATATTTGTTCTCCTATTTGTTTTATTGTAAGAAACAAACTATTTGAAGTAATGAGCCTTGTTTATGTTCTATTATTTCTTGGTTTTATTAATGTTTCCCAGTGCACTTTCCTTTGCTTGGCCTATTCCTTATACCTCTTTGTTTCAGAATATATAAAATAATTTACATATGTCTATTATAGGTCTTTTAGAAATATATTTATCTTGCTCTGAGCTGAGATAATGTGTTGATATAAGTGTCAGGTCACAAGTGTTATGTTTCATTTGTATAAACCAGTAAAACAATATAGAAACTAATGCAGAAATAAAATAAAAGTAAATAAATAAATAACTTTACTTGTCGAGGCTCGGACTGGATCCGATGTCTTTAAGGTATTTAGGCCACGTACAAGTGTCTTACGTTTGCTGGCTTCAACCTCCAGGATACAACGACAAAACTATTCAAAAGAAACTGACACACGAACTCTTCAGAATTTCAACGAACTTAATAATGCTGCTACTTTCTATCTCTCTCTTATAATTTTAATGCTTGAAAAATGAATGAAGAAAATAGTTTAGTTGGCCAACTATTTATAGAAAATGAAAAGGTGGCTTGCCAAATGTTGTGATGTTTCATTTTGGAGTTACGTTGTATTAATTTAAGATACAACGTTTACTTAAAAGACCAAAAAACTTGGGTTGGTCCAGATGGTATGAACGTAAGGCCCAAAAGCCCAACAAAGTTGTTGGTCCAGGTTCATACCCCACATAGGGCCCAACAAAGGTATGAACCTAAGCCCCAAAAGCCCAACAATGCTAATGGTACAGGTTCATACCCTACCAGGCCTTTTTTTCCTTTCTTTGCTTCATAACAAAATAAAAATAAAATATATTGTTTTCTTTTTCTTTTAATTTCTCCAAATTACATGACTCAATTTCTCATTCAATTTCAAATGATTTTAACCAAGTGAATATATTACGTTAGTCTTTACAACTTTAATAGACGCGTTAATATTCGAATCATTTCATTGAATCGAGTCACCGACTAACATCGTAAACATGGTCAACACTTGGGTAAAATCCCATTTGTCCAACAACAAGCTCAATAGGCTAAAATGTCTGATCCTTTAGGTTACAAGCGGAAGGTGGTTGGGTGGCTGCTAATAGTTAATGTCTGACTTACTCTTTTTTCCAACTTTAGGCTGATTACATACCTTTTATTGCCAATGAGGTTGGTCGTTGTCGTGCTGAAATTTAGTATAATTATTTATGAACGACATTATTATTGAGTCTTTACTCACCTATGATACAATCATGTATTGTTTTGTAAACCATATAGTTAGTCTCATTCTCTTCAAAGTTGTATCGTCCCGATACAATAAAGATAAGAACAAAGGGAGTATCTAAATACACACCTAGGTCAAATAAGCATAGTAGAAAGAAGATAGCAGAATATATAGAATAGACTCAAAGAAACTACTCAGAAAATTTTATGTAATAATATTTACAAACTAATTTACCTGTACACATGTAATACTCACGATCAACCCGGCTTGAATTCAAGATCAGATTAGAATATGGTGAAGCCACAAATCTATAGCTAATTACCCTAAATATAGAGAATGAGAGATGTAGAAGAGGAGTTTGTCACTCTCCAACTTCTTGCTTCTTGTCTTCATCTACAGGTGAGCTTGCTTCTTCGATGATAAGCTTGATACTAAGGATTAATATTCAAGCAGAAACTAATATATGGCTTAAAACTAAGCAAGGACATGTTTACAATGATAAGAGGGTGTATTTATAGGTGTAGGAAGCCCTAATTCGGATTCTTGGAGTAGAACTCAAGTAATGGACATCTTTTCCAAATCAAATTCGTAGCCTAAAATATTGAAAAGGTAAGAAACTGTTGTTGTCTTGTTTTGGCTATAACTTCTTAATATTGCTCTGATTGACACGTTCTTTATATCGAAACTGATCGTCTCGGAAAGCTCTACACTTTTGCTTTAGACCATTTTTCTAAATTCCCATCCGATATTGAGTTATGATCACTTTAATGGATGTGGCTGCTGAAATTCAGATTTACTTGACAACTTTTCTTTTCCTATTTTATCTTTTCCTTCTTTTATCCCCAATTTCCATCCTTATCTTCTTTTCTTTATCTCTTGGAATTGATTTGACATCTAATTAATTACCATATATCTTTAAAGCTTTACATTAGCACACAAATTAAACCAATATGCTCTAAAAGTAATAAATCATCAAATCAAGACAAGAAATAGGAAAATATAATCATATGACTAAAAATCGAATATTAATTATCCTAATACACCTAAAATGATATCTCCAACCTAAATTAAATCATCACAAATACGGGAAACATCAGTACCTTACTATCATCACTATTACGAAACTCTCTCTCTCTCTTAATAGTGTACCTTACTATCGGTCACCTTCAGTTGTTACTATCGGTCACATTCAGTTGTATAATTGAGGCTTCCTGAAATCAGACACTAGTAGGTATTACTGTCGATGGTACTTTAACGCTCAGTATTAACATTGTTGCTAGCGAGTATTCTTACAACCCGAGCTATAGAGATTTATCTGACTTTAAAACAACAATGATTTTAAAATATCCAATTCAACTACAGAATAGGGTATTTATAGATTTTAGAGACGCGCACAAAAGGTTGGCATAGTGCGTAGTATTAGGCAAAGACGAGTGTGCAGTTTAGACCGTTGCGAGTTTCGATCGTAATGTAACCTTATCGTATAGCAAGACGCTACCTTCAGATGTCGAGCAAAAGTAACTTAATTTCTTCGGCATATTCATCCACGAGATAGTTGACACACATCTATCCTTGATAGATACATTTTATTCTCGGCGTGATTCTTAAATCTTCGGTGTCGGCCATTCAGTCTTTCTTGTGACAAGGCTGATATTAAGGTTCTATTTTTTATTTATCACATAATATATTTATTTTAATCAAGTGAGAGTATTTTCACAATCTCTCAAAGTAAAATGAAGTTTTGGTATATACCGCTACCAATACAAGAGAGTATTTGTTTTCTTTCAGATTGTTAGCACTCGAAAAGTGTTACTAGGTCAAATATTAATCTCGCCATCAAATGATCTGAATACCACACGGCACACCCATTGTCTTAATCTATAAAATTAAGGTTAGATCATCTCATAGTTAGATAAAATAACATCCCTTCGTGCAGGCAACACTTATTCGACTTGTCCTTAGCTCTTAGCACTATTATAACTATGTAGACAGCCATATAAAAAATTCAACTCATATCTTCTCGTCTGAAAGCAACTTAGGAAACATCATCACCAATTTGACTATTATAAAAGATGACATTATTTTCGCGTGCCAAACAAGCAAAAATACTTGTTCATTTTCATAGCATCATAAAGGTATAAACTAATAAAAAATATTCGACCAAATCATTCAATTCTCTTCGTTCAAAAAAAAGAAATCATATGTAAATTCTCAAAACGGAATTGCAAAATTAAGTTAAATAATTAAAAGCATAGAGAATTCATATTTATATATTCACATAAGGTTTACAACCATGACTCAATTAACCAACCAACTAGATCTTTACATAGATTCTCTTCTCATATAAGCCCCAACTAATAAAAGTATTTGCAAAGTAAACCCCAAAATGGACACAAGCTGTTCAAAACTCTCCCCCTCCTCCTTTCGCTTACTTTACATTTGATCAATTAGTACAAAGAGGGGGTTCCCCACTATTACATTTTTACCCCTAGTCCACATTATTTAATTAACTACATCATATTTACACTAGTTGGAAGGAACACCTTACTTTAAACCTTCAAAATTTCTTCTTTACCCCCCCTTAACGAAACATCTTTTTTTTTTTAATTTCTAGTTCGGTATTATATATATTATATATAGTTCTCGCTATGTACTTCTTAATGATTGGATGGATGATGGATGGATGGATGGATATAAACGATGGGATGGAGGATGGAGGATGGAGGGGTAAAATGGTCATTTAAGCAAGAGTAGGGATACCGCCATTGCGACGGTCCCTATCAAGGCAATCAAAACCCTCAACACGCACAGCCGGATTGTTACCAAAGTTAGCCCTAACGCAACCGCCTTTTCGTCCAGAAGAAGATGGGGAAAGTGGTGGGCCCGACCCAGGTGGGATCGGGATTGAAGTTGGTGAAATAGGTGGGAACCTCTCGTCTCCAAATCGAGCATCTTGAATTATCGGGTTAGAAACCCTACTTGGAGGGGACCCACTAAAAAACGGAGGAGAAAGTGCTACTTGCTCACCATTTTGCCTCTCCACACCATTAACACGCTGCAAAACAAAAATAAAAATAAAATTAAAAAAATAAAAAAATCATTAAAACTTGTAAACCGACAAAAAGATTTATAACATGGTTTCATTTGTCACACACTTTCGGCACAAGGCATTTTATGTTAAGACCCACAAAGCTTTTTTTCATGGAATCCACATTAGTATTAAACCCACTCAAAATAGTAAATTACTCTTTAGAATAATAAGATTAACATAATCATTATACTTACATAAGCGGGGCATATTTTTGTCTTTTTCATTATTTGGTTTAATTGCACTATTGGTCTATATGTTAGGGGAAATACCCAAAACTTTTGCTAATCTACCCTACCACTAAGTATGTTTGACTATTTTGTATAACACGTGATCAAATAATAGCACCAAAACATTAAATCGAGGTTCAGAATTTTTTACAATAAAAGTTTGTGGGTTTTTTTTAAAAGTAATATAAAACAAAGTAGTATTTGAGATTTTATTTTTATTTTTATTTCAACTACTGGTATAAAGTAGTTATTTTGACTCAATAAATATATCGGTTTTAAAATTTACTTCAATGTTATCGGAAATAAACGGTGTATTTATTAATTAAATCTAAAACATTGGGTATAATTATAAATGACATTTTTTTTTTAAAAATCTGGGTACATTTTAAAGGAAAAATTAATTAAAAAATCAATTGAACAGTAAAAAAATTAGGACACTCAGATTTAGATAAAGAGTAAAAATAACAAACCTTGGAGAGTAAGATCTCCAATAGCTCATTCGCAGCCTCAGCATCACGAAGCTCTTGTTGATGACTGTAAAAAAAAACAATAATTTAATATCATTAAGAATTAAAGAGTGAATATTTAACCATGGTTAGTGCCTTAATGATGTATAGTTAAAAGAATTCACCTGACGTGCCACCACGGAACAGGGTGGTTAACAGTCGTGTTCAAGAGGCCAACACGCCTTGGCTGAGGACAAACGACACCGTTTCTGTTTCCGGTTAAGTTTTTCATCTTTCGTTATCTAAAAAAACACTTGTTTAATCAATGATAAACACATAAATCGTTAGCTAAATAAATAGATCTAAAAATTAATAAACAAAAAGATAATTTTTTTCCTTCATACAGATCCGATTCAATAGCGGTAGGATTTTGACTTGTTCAAAAAAAAATTGATGTGATCTTCTGAAGATTAAAAAAACGCGATCTTTCACTAAGAATTAACATAATATTATAAACGATACATGATTTTAGGCAGATCTTCGTAGATTTTACTGCCATAATGCTTTCAATGTTAAAAATTAACATATTTTTGGGAAAAAAAACATATTTTTCTTACCTATTACAGTGAAATTAGACCTAAATGATGCAAATACAAGCTTCAGTGAGCTTTACATGTTAAATCTAACAGGAAAATACATAAAAGGATGTACATACACACATATATGTATGTATGTGTGTATAGAGATAGAGAGAGCGAAAGGGTTATACCTGATCGAAACTATACAAAAACTGGAAGGTAATTTGAAATACTTATTACTACTGAGAAGGAAAATGAAAAAGAAAATTTAGAAAAACATATTCAGTAATGGAGAGAGAGAGGTGAAACGGACAGGCTTTGGACAAGGTTGAAAACGAAGTTCATAAGCAAAATCTACTTTCTCTTCACATCTATTTATATTGCCCAAGCATATATGGGAAATTTCGTTTCAGTCCTTGATGATTTTAGATTTTCTAAATTTAGTCGGTTTAAAATGTTTTTAGTGTGGAAATGTTTACTCTTTTTTTTTTCTTTAGTTAATAGGTTATCCATATAATTCTGAAGAAATATGCAAGATTTTGACAAAATAGGCCACTAGTTTATTAGTCCTTAAACTAATTTGAGGGTAGTAATCTACAATACATACATCAAATATAATATAAAATTTCTTAATTTAAGACATGATTTGGAAACTCATAAGTAGTAAGCAATAGTTTTGAATATAATCAGATACCGTGTATATAAAATTAGACATTTAAAGAACTGAATAATTGATAGTATGAAAAGAAAGGACTATCATATGTATACTTGAGATCTCTCTACCTCAAGGTTAAAATCTGTAAACCATGATTGGAAGCGTTCACAAAGGTTGAAAACTAATATGAATATAATCTGATATAAAATGCACTGAAGTACGAGTTCAAATAAATGAATTGCGTATAAAGAACTGACACTATTCAAATTTGGAATCTCTGAATCTCAATGCTTTATGTTTAAAATATGATTGAAAGTGCTCACAAATCATAAACAGTTAAAATGTAAATATAATCTGATACAAAGCGGGGGAAACTGCGAGTTTAAAATAACCAGTGGTATATAAAACCTACACTTCATTCTTCCTTCAAATTCGAAATTGGAATCTTTTAAACTCATTATTCAAACCACGTTCGTAAAAAATTACAAATCGTGAAGAATTAAACTGTAAAAATTATATGATTAAAAGTTTGTGAAACAACAAATTCAAAGGAACGAATACAAAGATATAAAGAACTTACACGTCTTTCATATTCAAACATAGAACATCTTAATCTCAAGATTTTGTTTTTCGAACCATGGCCATAAGGACTCACAGATTTTGAAAAGTTAAATTATGAATATGCTCAGATGTAAACAATTTCAAATAAGAGAATAACGAATTGTATAAAATACTTACATGTATTTCAAGATTCAGATCAAAATCTTTAATCACAAGATTTTGTTTTTCAAACCACGAACGTAAGGGATGAAAAATAGTGAAAAGTTAAACTGTGTTTGTAATTTGATATAAGACACAAAAGCATACAAAATCAAAGAAGTAAAGAATCCCTTAATCTCAAGATTCTGTTCTTCAAACTACGTTTTTTATAAAGGCTGACAAATTGTGAAAAGATGATTTGTGAATATAATTGATATGAAACGCGGGAACTTACGAATCACAATAAGCGAATAAGAATTAGTATAAAGAACCTACATGTTTATCAAATCAAAACTCAAATTTTTTTATCTCAAGATTTTGATTTTCAAACACGAGTGTAAGGGGTCGCAAATTAGGGAAAACTCACGATGAATATAATATAATACCAATATAGGAAAATGTAATATCAGATAAAATAATAAACAGTAAATCCAAATTTGGAATGCCTTAATGTTAAGATTGTGATCTTTAAAACACGATTATAAGGGGTCGCAAATGATGAAGAATAATTATAAAAAGAATACGGAAAAAACACATTTAAATGAATAACTGATTGTATATCTACATAGGCACCCTCTTACGTCCAAGAAAAATAAAAAATCACTGATTGTATATGAAAAAGTATAATTCTAAAGAATTAGATGAATAGTATATGCTAGGGAAAAAATTAGATGAATAATATATGTTAGGGAAAATGACCTGTCATATACCAAATGATGTGTTTTTTTTGGGTACGCGGGTGATTTGGGCTAACTTGCGTGCACCGCGACTAATCCCACAGGGATATACACGCCTTCTCATGTATATTCCAGGTAAATCAGAACTAGGTTACCCATGTCCAGGGAGGGGTTCGAGCTTTGTATCTCTTACTTTACACCCATTATGGAGTGGATTCGAACCACGCACCTCCCCTTTAAGTGCTAAAGAAATAGCAAGGCCCTGGCCAGTTGAGCTAACCCAAATGGTTTACCCAATGATATGTTAACTAGACAAATGAGTACTTATACTTTCAGTTTGGACGGAGTGGTATCCAATATTTCAATTTTGTCCAACGGACGATACCCATCGTCTAATTCACGTTAAGTGGTTACGTGGCAAATTAAGAAAAAAAGAAAAAAGACAAAGGATTACCCTAAAAAAGGACAAATAGGTACCCATTGACCGGCAATCGAAAAAGGAGTTTACCGACAACCGGCTCGATTTTTTTTTACAAAGAATCTCGTCAGGATTGACAGACATTGACCGGCCGTCGCCGACGTAGTTGACCGACAGTCGTCCGAAAATTTAATAAAAAATAAATTTGATGGTGATAGTGATAAAAACTCGACTGCCGGAGTTGACAGTCCGGTTACTGTAACAGTGATAAAATAAATAAATAATATATATTTATAATAAAATTAATAAAATAATGATATTTTAATTACGAAAATCAACCTAAATTTAGAAGAAATGTTACAAATAAGACCTATAATAAGAATTAAAATAATTTTTAACTTAATTTTAAATATATATTAATTTTTATGTTTAATTTTAGAATTATTTTGTAAATAAATTGTACCAAATCGTAAATGATATGGTAAGTTATATAAAAAAATATTATGTTAATTATAAAATAATCAATATACAAAATTTCTTCCCTAATTTCCTCTCCAAAATCTTAATTATGTTATAAATTTTATAACTAATCGAATTTTATTAAGTTTTGGGTAAAGTTTGAATTTTAAAGCATTTGTAGGGTGTATATATGCAATTCTGATATTTTGAAACTAGAATAATGAAAAGGTAAAAGAAAAAAGAAAAGAGTGAGAAAAAGCGTGCTAGGAGGCAAAACCTGCAAGGCTGCAAAAGTAAAAGGATGTGATATCATAAATTAATTCTTTTTTATTTAAATGTGGAAAAGATGATGCAGGAGAAACGGAAATCACATCGGTTTTCACACCCATCTCCTAACTTGATTCAGTTCTAGAATTAAATATATTTTAAAAATATTTTTAAATATCTAAATTTCAGAACCAATAGGTGAAGCCACAAAATTAACATGTGGGGATGGTTAGACCCCGTAAGTTTCCAAGAGCGTTAGGTCGGCTGGTGAGAGGTTAACACTAATTTCGAGGCGGTACAGATTGATTGTTAGTTGAGTATTAGCTTTGGTCCTTAAATGCAGATGTGGGCCAGCTACTATCTCCAACATTTATGATTTTCTTGGTCAAATCATTTATTGATTTATGAATTAAATAGTTTTGTTTTTTCTCAAAATAATAAATTATACTTTTTGATTTTCTGCTTAATTGGTTTTTGACTGTAATAAAGAATATAATTGATATCACATGTCCACATATACTTTATTATTCAAACTTATCTAGACAAATACTGCCGAAAAAAATGGCATTGTTAATGGAAAAAACTAATTTAATTCTTATTTAATTTATTTTAAATATTTTTCTATCATCTAATTATCAAAAGTCAATAATTGATATATGAGTTAAAGAGGACCTAATTCAGATAAGTGATATTAGATAAAGATTATTAGTGGAATGTATTATATTTGATAAAAGATAGATTAATAATTTACCTGATTTTATGGTTTTATCTGATATCAATATGTTTTTCGACCATTGTCTTCGACTATCACTGTCTTAATCGTCATTGCTATTCAAATTGGCGTACAACCGTCCATATCATTCCGTCACCCAATATAAAACAAAATCGTTGTGGACACGCTCTTCTCCACCATCAATAAGGTTACGCATCCTTCTTCCGAACCTACCTTGATGATTATGGAGAAAAAAGATTTGAAAGAAAAATACTTATATTATGAATAACATGATAGTCTAAAATATCCACTCATATTTTGTAATTCTAATAAAACTTACTTTTTTTGGGTACGTGGTGGTCCAGATTGACACCCGACTAATCCCACGGAAGGTAGACAGTCACGCCTCCATACACTTAACTCCACACAAGTCAGAATTAGGTTACCTGTGTTTTGGGAGGAGATTCTAACGTTGTACTACCTAGATGACAGACAAGGTTCTACCCAGTTGAGCTAATTTAATGTATCAGATAAACTGTATTAGATGAAAGGTTATTAGTCGTTACCTAATTTAATGGATACGGGTTAAACACTTTGACGTCAATCGCTTCAACCGACACCAACATAATTTCGGCGCTACCATTGAATCTGACCACCACTGTCTCCATATGAGTTGACCACCATAATATTTAACAAGATTCACAAATATTCATGTCGTTGAATCCCCCACAACAATAATCTTCTTATTGTGGAAGCCCTCTTCTCCACCACTAACCCCCTCCCCACCACGATGATTCTAGAGAAAGAAGTTTAAACCTTTTTTAGACAAACATTATTTTAAAAAATGGCATCTTTAATGGAATTTGAATTTCTGATTATGAATCTTATTTTTACCTATATTTTTCTATCATAAAACATATCAAAGCCGATAGTTGATATATGAGCTTAATTAATAGAAAATGCAAATCGGAAAAATAATATCAGATGAAAAGTTATTCGTCGTCACCTGATCTAATAAAAGCAGGTTAGAACGGTTTAACGTTAGTGGCTTCAACCGACACTGACACGCTTTTACCGCTGTCGTTGAATCTGACCACCACTATTTGCATATGATTTGACCACCATAATACCTGTATAACCACCACTACTATTTGAAATGGGCCACCAACATCGATATCGTTGAGTCTCCACCAATATAATCTTCTTATCATGAAATCCCTCTTCTCCACCGTCGATGGGGATTTTCCCCCCACACCATGATGGTTGTGGAGAAAGGAGACTAAATTAGAAAATTATTTACTTTAAGAATAATATGATATAAAATTTTCACATATATTTTGTAATTCCAATTAAAGTTATTTAGATTAACCCTAGGATTTTTAATGAAAATGAAATGACTAGTTATAAATTTTATTTATATAATTTTTAGAGAATTTTTTCTATCATCTAAAATATCAGAAGCTAATTGTTGATATCTGAGCTTAAATAATAGAAGATCCAAACAAGGTAAACTATATCAGAGTAAATGTTATTATCTGTCACCTGATATAATAATTACGAGTTAAAACGCTTTGACGTTAGTTGCTTCAATCGACACTAGCACGCTTCCGGCGCTACCATTGAATCCGACCACCACTGTTTTCATATAATGTGACCACAATAGTACTTCTATAGATTTGACAACCACCAATATTGTTTGAATTGGGCCTCCAACATCCATATGACTGAGTCATCCACCACAATAATCTTCTTATCCCGAACACCCTCTTCTCCCACCAACGGCCCCCCACCATGATTATTGTGGAGAAATAAAATTTAACTGAAAAATATAAGGTGTGTAGTTTACTAAATGTATGTGAACTTGATATTTTTCTTTTATACCATAAATTAGTGAACTATATGCGTTAAAAATTTCAAAATCCAGGGTACACCTGTATTTTTTTATGGAAATAGGAGTACTAATTTGGATCTTACTTATTTCATTTATAGATATTTTTTCTATCATATAAAAGATCAAAACTCAAAATTTAATATATGATGTTAATCAATAGAAGATCCAAATAAGATAAACTATATTAGATAAACTATACCAGATGAAAGGATACCAGTCATCACCTGAACTAATTATAACTGGATGGAATTTTTAACATTAACGAATCTTCACCGACACCAACACATATTTGATGACATGATTAAGCATGCCACTGTTAAATCTAACCACTATTGTTTTCGTATGAGCTAGACAACCATGGTACCTGTATAAATTTGACCACCAACAAGCTATTTGGATCAGGCCACCAACATACGTATCGTTGAGTCCCCCACCATAATAATATTCTTATTGCGATCACTCTTTTCTCTACCACCAACGGGGTTCCCCACCATGACGTGTATGGATAATGAAAATTTATCTCAGAAATACAAGGCGTGTGTTTTACTCAATGTTTATGAACATGGACAACTTTATTATATATCATAAATTAGAGAATTATAGACAATTAAAAAAAATCAAAATTGAGACACCCTTTTATTTAGTTTAAAATATGCTTATTAGTTAGGAAAAACTAATTATTTTCTAATAAGGGAAGGAAAAAGGTAGGTTTTAATATCAAAATCGATGATTAATTGGACGTATTAGAATTATACTCATAACTAGAGGAAGATTCATGATTGCTCAGTTGAGGGGTGGGGTAGTATTCACCAGAAAAAACTCCCCAAAGGGGTTGTGATTTTTTACTCGAAAATGAAAAGGTCAAATTTGATTTACACCTTATATATAGGAGATGATAGCCCCTTTTTCACCTCCCATATCCACACTATCATCTATGATTAAAATTGTTAGGAATTGATTGTTAAAAATGTACGAAATGGTTACAATGGTTAGATTGTGATTTTATAGAAAAACTAAAACCATGTATTAGTGTATATATACTTTTGATTTTATATTAACTAAGTACTCATTTAGGATTGTTTCTTAATAAGCGTATTCTCTCATTAACGCTTTTAGTAGAAAAACTTTAAGAAACGTTGTGTATGTCCATATAAGAACACTTTTAGCTTAGAAATTACTATTTTCAATATACTTTAAGGTTAGGTCCTTAGCAAAATATATGCTTCAATAAACACCTTATTTTGATAGAAGTCGAGATACATAAGCCATATATTGGGATTTTAAGCTAAATTTGTCTAAAAAATCACTTTCTTTATACATTTGTTTTTTTTTTTAAAAACTTATAATCGTTCTAACCAGTAAAAATGCCTTGTTGACTGAAGTTTTGTTTAGATATTTATAGTGATGATTACACATTAATCATCTTAATTATTGATTTAATTATACTTGAAATATCTTGAGTTGTTTTTAGCATGAATACTGATTATGAATATGTATAATCTAGATTCAAGCGAAATCCTAAGAGGAAGAGCACAAGGATCATATCATGCTGAGGTGAAGAGAGCTAAATAAGTGAAGATCATACTCAATAAAATAATCAAATAAGTGATCAAGATAGCATGCAGTACTCGACAAGTTAATGGATAAAGACAATAAGATCAAGACTGCAGGGTATCAAGGTTCATGTCAATGAATGAGCCAAAGACGTTGATATCAACACTCAAGGGAGTGAAATGATCACTTAGAGTTGACCTAGAAGTTCCAGTGATTGATGTTCACCAAATTTCTTAAGCTTGAGATGTGAAGATCAAATAAGTAAGAACAAATTAAAGAAGTTGAGATCAAGACTCAAGGAATTACATGATTGAGCTAGATGATCAAGTTCTTAAATCCAAACTAGTGAAGATCAACAAGTAATAGGATATCAAGGTCATTGGTAATCACAAGTTATATGAGCTATGTAAGTAGCTTTGATCTACATCTTTTGAGCTTTAGTTTTTAGAATTTGACAAATTGCATTGCATGTTTTTAAAAATGATAAAAAATGGTTTTCTATTCTATCTTTTGAATACCTTTGATGGGTATTCAATTGAATTTTTAAATTTTAAAGTTGTATCATATTGGAAAATGAGTTGGTGTATGGTAAAAGCCTTATCAATCAAAATGTTATCTGATGATTATCATATGTTTTTGTATATTCACGTGGTTATGTTTTTAAACAAGTTATAAATGATGCATATCGACCAACATGACTATTGACATCTCTTTATGAACCTCCCGTGATTTAAATGTCGTTCTATAAAATCACATGTTTATAAATTCACGTGATTGTGGTAAAAATAAAGGTTCATACTATCCATAACCCACGATGATTTGAGTTGTTTCTCTTTCATGGCGAAGGTTTATATTTACAAAGAAAACAACACCGAGGTCGAGTTCCACAACAGAGCATGGGAGGCTCTTTTGTGGTAGAGTAAAATAGTCATAAATGACATTCTTCTTTCTGAACCTTGAGCTCAACGATTGAGGACTAGTTAAGTCATGATTAAGAAACACTTGACTTCCAACTTATATCTAACAACTACTTTTATGACACATACAACATCACGATATTGTTGAATCCATCACCGACTGTGACTCTATTTTGTTTGTTGGGAAGCATGCATGTATTTAGTTTCACCCTATAAAATAATTTTCCATCTACTGAAACACCAAAATTTTGCATATTATATATATATTAAAGTAAAGAGATCAAATATAGCATATTGAGCAATTGTATATAATTTTCTAAATGTATACTATGTTTTGTTGTAACATATACTTTTTAAAAAAGAAGAAGTTTTAAGCAGGAAGAAGATGTGTTCCACCATTTTATCAATAATCCATTGTAATATCTCTTGCTCTAGATTAAAATTAAAATTAATCCCCTAAAGCTCAAATCAAATCACAGATAACTCAAATGAAGACGAGGAAATATGAAGTATAAGTCTTAGGGCCCTCACCTACCCTTCACCTACCTCCTGGTTGACGAGCACTTAGCGAGCAAGACGAAGCATCAGAAATCATTTGAGGACTTCTTCCTACTACCCTAATCAACGACCTCTCGACGAGCATATGAAGCAAAAACATATTATAGTACTTCAACTACATGTCACCTACTTCATCTACTTGGTGACTAGTCAACAAAGCATTATGACAAAGATAAATCTGAAAATCCTTTGGTATGCCTTCGTTAACCTCCGACCCAATAAAGACTAGGTGAATCATTAAAACATTCACAAAGGAAGAATACCATCATCGAACTATCTCCTACCTCCTACCTGATGAGCAGTTGTGAGGCATATACGGTCCAACGACTAGAAATTTAGGGTCTTACTTTTTAAAACCTACTTTATCTAATTTTAGTAGTAAAATGACTATTTTGAGTAGTAAGGAACATTTATAACTATTTTAATTAAATAGTTAGCTTGGGTTTCTTTATAAAACATATATCGTGAGAAATGACACCCCATTAGCAATATTCAAGAGAGTTACTCTGGGTTGTAAGTATTTTTTATTTATTTTTATTACTCCCTTTGTTGTTGAAAGGTTGTTAACTTACTAAAAGTGTAATTTCAAAAAGGTTGACCGGTTAGATATCAATATTTTTTTTCTTAATTTTTCCACTATAAAACTTATTAAATTATTCAAATTTTAGTTTTCTCAATAAACATTTTATATCAATTCACTTTACGAAGGATATTTTAGTAAAGGAGAATTTTATTATCACTTTTCTTAAATTGTGTGAAAGCTAAGTGTACAACCTTTTAAGAACGGAGGAGTGCATTTTAATTTTTTATCGTTCAAACTAAGAGTTATGACGCGACGTACTATTAGGATGAGTTAATCACGATGACACTTTGAACCATCTATGCTTGTTTTCTAAGTATTTTTTAAGAAATTACGTCTACTAAAGATAATGGTATTTTACTTCACAACCTCAACATGGTGATTATAAACTATGATTGCATGCATGATTATTATTTATTGACCAGTTTTAATATGTATATATTATAAACTGAACATCTAAGTATAATTACCCTTTCTTATACAAGGCATGCAACAACAAGGTAAAGAAGGTTGAACTTAGATAGAGGAGGATCAAAAAATTGACAAAATTGACCTTGGGAGCAGCCTTACAATTAAACATTATCATTTTTATATAGGGGTCATGTGATATAAATATACCCAATCGTGTGTAATTAATCATTTCAAGATTAAGTGAGAAAACATAAGCATCGACTACGAGTTAGTTGGTTTTGCTTTAGACCTAGGCATAGGCTAAGAATGGATTTCAAATTCATGTTTGATAGGCAATGCATTAGTCATTTCTTATCATAATTATCTTTGACTTCTAATTAGTTAAGAAAAGTGGCTTGGGATTGTACGGATAACTAGTCAGCCCCCTTCCGCTGTTTACATTCTTACCTCAATTAGTTTACCCTTACCATTATTATATATTATCTATCCTTGTTTGACCAATAATAATATATAAACTTGAGATTGTTTTTAATAACTCCAATCAATACTCTTGGATAACTATACACACTTTTACCTTATTACTTGAAAATGAATTGTACAGTTGCATAAATAGGTGTTATCTTTTCTCCAGATAGCGGTGAAAACTTCCTCATACTTACTCTTTTTAAGGAGGTAGCACACACTTATTGATTTAAGGTCATAGAATAATATTTTAGTGAAAACTTGTAATCCTAAGATTGGATACTTAGGCGGTTCACCAGGCTTTCAATGAAAAAAACCTGAAGGTGTGACCACCATAAATCCTTGTTTGTTATATCTATCTTTACACTATTTACATATCATATTTATATGATTGTGACATTGTCTAAAGGAGTGATTTAACCAAACTAATATTGTTATACTGATTGATATACTTGCTATGATTTGTGTTGAGATCATGTTGTTTAGTTTAGTTTCAAAAATTATAATTAACTAGCATTATGATTACACCATTGATAGACAGAGATAATTTTAAAAAGTTGATGTTAAGTAGCCATTTATAATATCATGGATAGTTAGAGAATTCAACTAATGTTGTGCTTATCTCAACCGATATTACTTTAGTTAGAACTTTATAAAGTTTATATTTCAATCAAAAGGTTCTTAAAGAAATTTCAATTAGTTGTCATATTTGCAACAAGTCCTATTTATCATATCACACCTTGTGGGTGAATCACAAACTCTCGTTATTTTTTCCATAATGGATAACACCAATTCTAAGCATGTTCTCATCAAGATACCCTGATTTTACATAAGTACAAGATTAATTCATTTTATTTCTAATAATTACTTAGAATTATGGTTGTTCAAAAATATAATTAAAATAATAATTGGTTTCAAATATCATTATAACTGATTAAATGAAAGACACATAAATAAATAAAAAATGCATGAAAACTCAATATTTATTGAACTACCTAAAATATAAAAGTTGCTCAAGTAAGTTACGATTAAGTTTTTATTAAAATATAGAGATTTTGACCCAAGAGGTCTTGAACACCCACCCCTAGTCTTAACCCAACCCCATCTTTTTACTCTTCTCACTAAAGACCTCAATAAGATTTTAACACTATAGCCAAAAATTTCATTTACAAATATACCCTATTTTGTTTTTCATTTACTATATATATATATATATATATTGTATTTTATTTCAGAAATCATTTTATTAAAATTCTAAATCCTATAAAATCTCTCTCTCTCTCTCTCTCTCTCTCTCTCTCTCTCTCTCTCTCTCTCTCTCTCTCTCTCTCTCTCTCTCTCTCTCTCTCTCTCTCTCTCTCACACACACACACACACACATTAGCCCATCCGCTCTCTCATCCATCATTGACTTCTAACACCACCCCCACCGCCATTATTCTAGTTTCTCGATTCCAGCACTCCGGCGAACAAGAGCCTCGCATTTCGAAGCCTTTCACCGCCGCTTACTCACTGCCGCCATGAGCCTCCTTCGTGATCCATGGAAGTGGCTGCACAAGTTAACCACCATGGTTGGTGAAGCTTTAACATCAGAGTTTGGCTGCACATTGGAGGCTCGAGATCCGCGTTAGATTCTGTTCGTGCTGGTGGCTAGAGAAGACTACCGCTCATTATCACCAGCGTTCGACTTGTTGCTGCCATGGAAACTGCCGGAGAAGACGAATCAGCTCTGCCGAGATCCTGTGCGTGCTGGTTGCTAGAGAAGATGAAGTAGCTCCTCCGAGATCCACTATCACCACTGTTGGACAACCTCTGTTCTAGGCCATGGAAGCTGCCGGAGAAGACAAAGCAGCTCTTGGACTCCGTTCCAGCCATGGGTCTACGCAGCTCTGGCGAATACTCGAATGAGCACCAATACAGACACCGGAGCTCTATTTTCGTCGCACAAAGCAGAATGCAGTTTTTTTATTAGCTTAGTCTGTACGCTAGATTAGGGTTTTTTTCCAGATCTGGTTTGACCAGATCTAGTCAAACGAATGTAGTTAGGTTTTATATTAGTTTGCTTTGTTATTTTATTTTGTAATTAATTTGAAAGTGTATAAAATAGGGTGAAAAGTGAATAAATTATTATTTTGACTGTATATTTTATATTATTTTTAAATACTCATCATTTTTATATAGTACTCAGCATTTTTTATAGAAACTCATCATTTTATTGTCGAAACTCATCATTTTATTTTTGAAACTCATCATTTTATTTTCGAAACTCATCATTTTCCCCCGAAACTCATCAAATTTTCCGGTGATCAGGGGTCGG
The DNA here is from genome assembly GCA_029959085.1 of Nemophila menziesii. Taxonomy (NCBI): domain Eukaryota; kingdom Viridiplantae; phylum Streptophyta; class Magnoliopsida; order Boraginales; family Hydrophyllaceae; genus Nemophila; species Nemophila menziesii. The sequence continues at coordinate 30,293,395 of JARWIR010000005.1, forward strand.
AGATGGGTGGTCGGAGGTCGGTGATCTGAGATTGGTGGTTGGAGGTAGGTGGGTAGTGGAGAGAGAAGATGAACAGCGACATCACTTTTTTTGTCTTTTAGTGTTAGTAAGAGTATATTAGTATTTGGTCAGTTTTGAGGTCTCTTTAAAGAAGTAAGATTACCACTAGTTCCTTTAGGCCAAAAAACTAGTTTCCAAGACCCTATGTGTCAATCACCCTAAATTATAAAGGTGGATGAAGTAATATTTTTGTAGAGAATTATTAAATTAAAAGAAGTATGTGATGGTAAAATTTATTAGACATCCCTCAAGTAATCAAGTCTCGAGCATGTACATACCGATGAGTCACGTCAACCTTTAGCACCCGTAGAAGTAGTATGGTTTTTCAAATCTCCACATTCCAACCACAACTATCATGATCTCGTTTTTACACCCCCTAACTGTCCACAACACAATTAAAGGTACTACAAAGAATGTGGGTAATGCCACTACACAATTGAGGTTCATGCAAACTACCTTATTATTCGAACAATCATGTAAGTGTTGTAACTATCAAACAGTTATCTAACATTTACTAGACTATGTAAGCTCTAGACTGAAGTTGTTGAGGTAATTCATTCATTATATTTTTTTACACTATAATATCTTAGTTTTCTAGCATCTTATCATTATAAAATTTGATCGGGGGAGTTCCATTATAAACATATTGACTTGATCGTCGGAGTATCACCAGAAGCATTAACCCTAGAAATATTAGCATATTTGTTTACTTGCACCTCAACCATTTTGATTCCTGATAGATCAACACCCAAGACAGTTGTGTGCCCTAAGAGTAAGACTTTAACTACTCTTTAACACAAATTTGGGAAGGCTATTGGACTTATCCTAAATTATATCCAAACATGTAAATCGAATAACTTAATTTTACCAACCAAAGAACAAATAACCAGTCCAATAATAGAGTAATTCTAAATTTTATAACTCAAATTATATATAAATTTTGTTTTAGAGTTCTTTGTGTATGAAGAGTTTTTAGTATTTTGTTCCGTTTAGATTTTTTTAGTGATTTTGAAATAATTTTACCTAAAAACATAAAAACCAACAAAACAATATAAGCTATATTTTAAAAAATTAATTACACTATAAGTACTTATATAATACAAAATAACATATATTTTAGTATTGAGAAGATAAAATATGGATACAAATAAAAGTCTATACAAAAAATTTAAAAGCTGAATCAACTTGGGTAGGTGCATAAGGTAATAGTGTAGTTTGTTTATAGGGTCAAAAATATAATATTTTAAAACCCAAGGGGGTCATGGACCCTTGGCTTAGGAATGGATTCACCCTTCATAGAAATAAGATTAATGAACTAGTGTGGTTTAATATATATGTTTAACATACAAAATCCTTAAAAAGGTGTGAATTAAGTACATTTATCAAATTAAATTTTGATATGACACACCTAACACATATGATAATATTTTTTTAGTTCAATAGTAATGTCATTGAATAAAATTAAACTAACATTTTATATGTACTAAAAAGGCAACTAGAATTTAATCTTTAACATAATAAAAATCATCAAAATAAAGTTTGATTTAGCAAGAACAATGTGAAAACATTGTGTGTCTCGTATTCAAAATTTAAAATAGAGGATTGCTATATATCACTCTTTTTTGCTCCATCCATTTATCACCTCCTATGTGTCGTTTAATGGGGCATTAGATAAAGAAAAGAAAAAATAATAAATTAAGAGAGAGAAACTTTCTTATTGGTGTTTAAAACCTCCACGTGGGAGGTGATACATGGGTGAAACAAAAAAGAGTAACATATAAGTTTACTTTTTAAAATATTAATGGTAATCAAACACCATGACATATGAAACCATAATCTTTAAATACATAATGGCATATATCAATTAATTAAATCTTTTGACGGGTTTTTATAATGGGAAACAATCTTTAACTACATCATGACATATAACACTAAATTATATATTTTGTCTTTTTTTTTTCATGGTAAACAAAACTATAACCACATTATGACATATATTAGTTTATTATATTTTGACTCTAATTAATTTAAAATAATATGCAACCATATCATGACATATATTAATAAATTAGATCTATTGACTTCTTCTTTTGACTGAACTCAATCTTCAACCATACCATGGAAAATAGCAATAAATTATAAGTTTGATTTGTTTTATCACTAGAAACCAATCTTTAACCAAATCACGATATTTGATATTGCGAGAACAATGTGAAGGCGATATTTGTCTCATATTCAAAATTCAAAGTATTAATAGTAAGAATCAAATATGTAATCAAACATCATGACATATGAAACTATAATCTTTAACCGCGTAATATATATATATATATATATATATATATATATATATATATATATATATATATATATATATATATATATATATATATATATATATCATTAAATTACATCATTTGACCTATTTATTTAATATGAAATAACATTTAACCACATCACAACGTATAACAATAAATGACATCTTTGACTTATTCTTTTTTATGAAAAAATAATTTGTAACCATATCAATAAATATATCAATAAATTACATCTTTTGACTTATTTATTTAATCAAAAAATAATCTACAACCATATCATGACATATAACAATAAAATTACATTTATTGAGTTTTTATTTTGACCGGAACCCAATATATAACCATATCGTGACATAAAATAATAAATTGAAACGTTTGACTTATTTTATCACTATACATCAAACCATATCCTGACATATAGTCACACAAAAAAACATATTTTGCCTGATCTATTATTGGAAAATAATCTCCAATTCTGTCATGATGTAGAGTAGTACAAAAGTACTTATTTACCCCACTTTTTTTTGCATATAATCTTTAACTATATCATGGCACATAACAATACAAAAGTATATTTTTATTTCTTTTTTTGAGATATTATTTTTAACCATACATGACATATAATATACAACACAAAAGCACATATCTTGCCTTACTCTCTTCCGTGAAAATAATCTTCACCATAAGATAACATCAACAAAGCATAAGTACATCTTTCACCTCACTTTATTCCTAGAAGATAATCTTTAGTAACATTGTAACGTAGAACAACACAAAAGTACATTTGTCATTTCACTTTCAGCGGAAAAAACATATTTAACTATAACTTATATATCCAACACACAACTACGTTTATTGTCTCACCTCTTTATAGAATCCTACAAGACAAATAACTTCTAATGAGATAATATCAATATACACATAGAAACAATTTAAATTTGTTTAGAGAAACTTTTAATAGACATGATAGTATATAAGAAGATCACGACTTCAAAATATCATGCCTTATCCAACCGATTGATTTCTTGTCCATAACATGTATATGTGACAACATCTTAGATTCCATAATCACATAATTTAAATAAGTAAATAAATTGACAAGTAGGTGAAAAAATTAATTTTATTATGAATAGTTCTTATGCATAGTTAAATTTTATAGGTTTGTGTTGTCACTCAAAAGAAAAAAATTTAAATTTATTTTTTCGTGTTTCTTCCATATTATACTTATCATTGTCACTTAAAGATTACATAGTCCAAAAAAAGCCACCAGCTGATAAACCAAAATATAACGCTGATACCTGAAAGAGCCCGAAGAGACTTGGGAATATCAAACCGAGAGGACAAATAAAGGGTTGAGGGAAAGAAACGTCTACTAAAGTGTTCAGAATGTTAAAAAAATTCTCATGAAAAATATCATGAGTCACCGAGACCACATTCAAGATTAATTGTTTAGAATAGGCCAGACTTCACGACAACTTATAATAAACTCATCATTTCCGAATACTGAGCACCATTCTAGCGCTCTGCGCATCTACGAACTCTATAAAATACCCCCTTCCTTAGCAGAAGTTGGAACACTTTGAATACCCCATTGATGTCTCCTTTTTTTATAAATAATCTATTAACGAGACATCTATTTGGGAGTATATTGGGCCCAAGTGGGAGATTTTACCTAGTATTCAACATATTGTACTTTTCTCTCTTATTTTGGACATAGTGCTATTTATAGAATTTTTGTGACTTAATTGTGATTAAACGTGTACCTTTTAGGTACAAGGGTGACACAAGTTGCCAAGATGAGGAATAGAAGTAAAAAAGTCAAGTCAACCCCCTAAACAAGGCATTGAAAGAGTTTAAATTCACTTTTGGGAAGTTAGACTGTTTACTGGATAAATCTTGATGTCATATTGTTTCAATCACCATGATTAATTGGTCAGATATTTTGACTTAATTATTATTTATTTAGATAGAACTTGATGTGTCAATGATGCATGGAAGTGATTAAAGTCAATTCGGAATTGAGATGAGAAAGTTATGTCTCAATTCTTTTTTATTTGGACAGAGCTTGAAGTCAACGACGCATGAGAAGTGATGGAAGTCAATTTGGAGTTGAGATGAGAAAGTTATGCCATTTGTTTCCACCATGACTCAAACCAGTCCAGCACAAGCTAAAAACGGAGTGTGATATTTTTAAGTTTAACCTACCTAAGTGAGCCCATGCAGGCCCTAAACGTTTTTTAGCTAGTATTTAAACACCTTAGCAGCTCTGAAATCATGAGCACTCATCATTTTATAAATTTTAATGCCTATAGAAGAGTAGAAGAGAAGAGGAAAAGGGTATTTCCACAAAAACCCAATCATTATTCACCATCCATCCATCATTTTATTCCGATTCTTAGAGTAACTTTATTTCATTTTAGTTTCTCGACATGATTCTTTCATTATTTTTAATTTTTTTGTTTATTTAATTGTGAACCAACCCCTCATTTTTTAGGATTGCTATTTGTATGAGCCTATGTTAGCTTTTTAACGTTATATTGAATTTGGGATATTTTTTAATTTAAGTGATTATTGTATTTCCATTGATTATATGTTTGGAATAATACTATTCATATTTTGGCTAAATAGTGAGTAACCTGAGTAATTAGGCTATTTCCCGGAAAGGGGGGTTTAATTGCGGATATTGCATATAGACGTCTAGTGTGTGGTATTGATCCCAGAGGGCGTACCTAGCTAGATAGTCAATAGGGTTAGAATTAACCACTAATAATTGTCTACGGTCCCCTAGTAGTGTTGAAGTTACTTTTTAAGCTACCGAAAAATAGTTATAAGCACTTTTGAATCCCGACTAATGAGATTATCACTTCACCCTTATTAATAGAAACTTTAGATAAGCTACATCAGGGATTACTAGCAAAAATTAAGCAAGCTATATAATCTTATTTATCCATGTTTTAATTAGTTTATTTGCATTTCAATTTTAGTTCGTATTCCGTTAGTCATTTTAGTCTTTGATCACAAAAACCATATAAATATTATCTTTACTTTCTTGCCATTTCCTTTACAACTTTACATTTTATACTTTCAAAATACATTGATTTAACATTGATAGTCCATGTGGAGACAATATTTCCCTTTTACTTATCATATTTATTACTTGTCAATGCCCCCGTACACTTGCGAGTATTTCACTCCCCTTGTTTGGTGTTGATTCATTATACATCACGCGAGAGGGACAGACACCCATAAACTTCCCCCCCTCTCTCTAAAATGGTTATGGTTATTATACAGTCAACATAAATCTCCTTAGCTCCTTAGGTTAAGTCAACACGGATAGCAAAAATACTAGTGTTGAGTGTCGGAGTACCATCAAGAGCGCACATCCTTTGGGACTTGACATAGTCTCTGGTTTCAGGAAAGACTCGGTGTAGCAGATGAAGCTAGGGTTCATACATATATGCTAAAACTCAAGCTAAATTTATTTAATTCATACTAAAGAAAGAAAAGAAAAAGAATTACAGAATTAAAGGTTGTATAAGACATGATTGATGCACAGCTCCTTCTAGACTTCTCTTCTTGTGTTATAGCTTCTTCTTGGCCTTAAGGTTTGGCCAAGGATCCCTTAGGATCTGCCAAGGATGATTTTCTTGTGTTAAGAGGTTGTATTTATAGTGTATAGGAAGACCTAATTCGTTTTCTTGTAGGAGAAGGTAAGTGTCAGACTCCAAACCCAACTCAAATTCGTAACCCTAAAATATGGAATCATCCCCATTTTTGTTTTGGTCCTAACAGCTTCAATACTTATCCGTTTGACGAGTATGAGTAGTCGAAATTCATAGTCTCGGAAAGATCTTTAACTTTTCTCTTGACCGTTCTTCCAAATTCCTCACCGATATTGAGATATAAGCTGATTTGTGGTCGTGGGTGGTGAAATTCAGATTTATGGCATCTTTTTCTTTTCCATAATTTTAGCTTTTACTTCCTTATCTTCAATTTCCATGTTTATCTTCTTTCCTTTAGCTCTTGGAACCAACTTGGACTCTAATTAATTACCACATATCTCTAAAGCTTCACACTAAATAAATAATTAAACCCAATATGCTCTAAAAATAATAAATAATTGATTCAACACACAAAATAAGAAAGTGTACTAAACCATGATAAAATCGACCTATACTCTAATAAATACGCCTAAAATGATGTCTCCGAGATAGATTAAATCATCACAAATGAGGAGACATCACTCTGGTTTCAGGAAAGACTCGGTGTAGCAAATGAAGCCCCCAGAGATTGAAAATAAAGCTCCTTGACGGATCTCGATAGAAAGGTACGATGTTATTACGACGATTCACCATATAAATTTCTCTTTTGATTCCTCTATCTCTTCTCCAACATGTTTACTTATCTGGTGCAGTGTTTCTAGTCTTGCACCAAGTTCTCGAGCCAAGTATTCTGATAACGTGACTTTTTGTGTTATATTATCTGAAATTGTCTGTTGTAACAAGTTTGATCTCATTGAGATTCCACAATGTATGAACCGAGGGGGAAATATTTGATGGAAAAACCGCGCATGTGGAAAATGTAATAGTCGTTCTGATAGGAAGCATAGACAACACAGTTAATATTAGATAAAAGTTAGAAGGATCACAAAGGGCTGCTCATTGACCTGTTTATTTAATATGAGATAACCTTTAACCACATCACAAACGTATAACAATAGATGACATCTTTGACTTATTCTTTTTTACGAAAAAATATTTTGTAACCATATCAATACATATATCAATAAATTATGTCTTTTGACTTATTCTTTTAATCAGAAAATAATCTTCAACCATATCATGACATATAACAATAAAAATTACATTTATTGAGTTCTTATTTTGACTGGAATGCAATATATAACCATATCATGACATAAAATAATAAATTGAAACTTTTGACTTATTTTATCACTATAAATCAAACCATATCCTGACATATAGTCACACAAAAGAACATATTTTGCCTTATTGGAAAATAAACTCCAATTCTATCATGATGTAGAGTAGTACAAAAGTACTTACTTATCCCATTTTTTTTGCATATAATCTTTAACTATATCATGGCATATAACAACACAAAAGTATACTTTTATTTCTTTTTTTGAGATATTATTTTTAACCACACATGACATATAATATACAACACAAAAGCACATATCTTGCCTTATTCTCTTCCACGAAAATACTCTTCACCATGAGATAACATCACCAACGCATAAGTACATATTTTACCTCACTTTATTTCTAGAAAATAATCTTTAGTAACATTGTAACGTAGAACAACACAAAAGTACATTTGTTATTTCACTTTCAGTGGAAAAAACATATTTAACTATAACTTATATATCCAACACACAACTACGTTTATTGTCTCACCTCTTTATAGAATCCTACAAGACAAATAACTTCTAATGATATAATATCAATATACACATAGAAACAATTTAAATTTGCTTAGAGAAACTTTTAATAGACATGATAGTATACAAGAAGATCACGACTTCAAAATAGTATGCCTTATCCAACCGATTGATATCTTGTCCATAACATGTATATGTGACAACATCTTAGGTTCCATAATCACATAATTGAAATAAGTAAATAAATTGACAAGTAGGTGAGAAAATTAATTTTATTATGAATAGTTCTGATGCATAGTTGATTTTTATAGGCTTGTGTTGTCACTCAAAAGAAAAAGATTAAAATTCATTTTTCCGTGTTTCTTCCATATCATACTTATCATTGTCACTTAAACCAAAATATAACGCTGATACCTGAAAGTGCTTGAAGAGACTTGGGAATATCGAACCGAGAGGACGAGTAAAGGGTTGAGGGAAAGAAACGTCTACTAAAGTGTTCAGAGTGTTAAAACGTTTCTCATGACAAACATCATGAGTCACCGAGACCACATTCGAGATTAATTGTTTAGGATAGGCCAGACTTCACGGTGACAAATTATAGGAATACAAAGTCTTATTTGCCTGGACTACATGATATATGGTAGGATTATATCAAAGTATCTCATAATGTTTTTCAAATGTTCACCCGGCTACTAAACCGATCACTCAAAAGAAAAGAAATAATTTCGAGGAGAAAAACATTGTAATTACAGCAAAACTTTATCATATGGTAAAAGTACACCATATATGGGAAGCTACTTATCTTGAATGGATTGCTAACCCCATAATTTTTCCAAAGCTCGATGGCTCCTAAAGAATGTGTATTTACTACACAAATTCTTAACCAAACTTTTCCAAAGGACAAATTTCCTCTTCAAAGGATATGCAAGTTAATGGATGCTACGGCCGGTTATATATACCTATCGTTTTTGGATGCGTTTAAAGGCCATAATCATATCCTAATGACAACCAAGACGAGGATAATATAACATTCGTTCACGATCAAGGTTTTTACTATTATAAAGTCATGCCCTTTGGATTGAAGAATGAGGGCTCAACCTACTAGAGCATGTTAAACAAAGTCTTAGACTATCAAATAGGAAGAAAAATGGAAATATATATGGAAGACATGTTGGTAAAAAGTGAATTGTTTAAGACACACCTAGAAGATTTAACTAATACTTTCGAGATCATATAAAATTTGGGTATCTGACTTAGCCCCGACAAGTGTACCTTTATAGTAGCCTCGGGAAATTTCCTAGGGTTTATGGTCAGTCACCTAGGGATCAAACCTAATCATGATAATATACAATCTATTCTTAACATGAATACACCTGAAATAGTAAAACAGGTACAATCAATAACGGGCAAGGTGGCGGCGTTAAGCCGGTTCACGTCAAAGTCACCTGGGAAGTGTGGGCCATGGTTCAAAGCAATAAGGAATCCTAATAATTTTTAGTGGACTGAAAAAATACCTAAAATCCATTGAGAAACTCAAAGAATATCTGAGTACTTCACCAATGCTTACCAAGTCCGAGGTAGGCAAAACTTTACTTATGTAACTATTGGCTAATTATGAAGCCATAACATTGGTATTGATCAGGGAAGTGGGGGAAGAATGAAAACCTATATATTACATTAGTAAGAGATTACAGAGAGCCAAAGAACATTACTCACTGAATAAAAAATTCCCTATACCTCATACACTCGACGAGTAAACTAAAACCTTATTTCGAGGCAAATTGGATAAAAGTGTTGACATACTTATCATTGAAGAAGGTTATATTAAAGCCTGTGGTATCTGGGAGTGTAGTAAAATGGTAAATTAAAGTAAGTGAGTATGTCATAACATTTGAAGCCCGATCCACCATTCAGGCTCAAACATTAGCTGATTTCATAGTTGAATTCACCTCGCCGGACGAGGCCAAGAATATAAATATCGATGATGAAAAAAATTGGGTAATTAAAGTAGATGTGGCCTTGAGAAAAGAGGGAAGTGGTGTATGACTTATTCAAAATAATCTTGTAGGGAAAAGATATATAGATTCGCTATAATATTAGTTTTCAAAGCAAAAAATAATGAAGTTGGGACTGATTATCTAACTAGTACCTTCTTTGAGCATGCTTGGCCCATCATTGGAGTTGATGTTCGCAACGAAATTAGAGATACCCTCAAATCTGTGTGTCTTCTCAAACAAATTAATACAACAACTCTTGTTCTTATACCCAAAATTAGCTCACCTACTTCTTTTAAACATTATAGGCATATTGCCTGTTGCAATACTCTCTTTAAAGGCATCTCTAAGCTACTTACTAATAGAAACAAGAAGTGACTTGAAGGCTTGATCTGCTTAAACCAAGCTACATTTATTGGAGATAGAACTAATGTTGATAATGTTTTTGGTGCTCAAAGTGTTGTCCAAGGCTATGACAGGAAATCAACCAGTCATAGATGCACTCCTAATCTTGATCTTCAACAAGCTTTTGATACTGTTAATTGGGATTTTCTTCTTCATATTCTTAAGGCATTGGGCTTCCATGATAAGTTCATTAGCTGAATTTATGTGTGCCTTATAACTTCTTCATTATCACCCTTTATTAATTGAAAGATTGTTGTTTTTTTCAAGGGGGATTAGGCGGGGGTCCTATATCCCCTACCTCTTTTTTATTTGTATGCAAGCTTTATCCTCCATTATGGATCATGTAGCTGCTTCTGATGACTTCTTATTTCATCCTAGATGTTACGATGCAAGATTAATCATCCCATTTTTGCAGCTGACTATCTTCTTTTCTTTAATGGTGATCACTCCCCAGCTTCTCAAATTGAGTTAGTCTTGGACTTATTTTTAAGACTTACAAGACTCAAAATGAGCTATGAGAAGAGTGAATTATACACTAGTGATCTAAATGCTTCTAAATAAGATGAGCTTTGTAATATTCTTAATGTCAAGTTGGGATATTTGAGCACCCTTTAACCTTAAAATCCCAAAGAATGTTGCATGTTAGACTATAGTTTAAAGAGTATGAACTAGCATAGAAAACTAGATGCATAAGTATATCTCATTTGCTGGAAGGCTTCATTTAATCAAATATGTGCTACAAAGCAAGGCTAGATTCTGGTGTAATTTTATGATTTGCCCAAAAAATTTGTTGAACCCATTGAAAGTTATCTTTCTAGATTTATGTAGAAAAGGAAATATTATTGACTATAGGGGTGATAAAATTGCTTGGAAATCTATTTGTATGAAGAAAAGCATGGGTGGACATACGGTGCATATGCTCTAGAATATTAATTATGCAGCTATTCTCAGAATGTTTTGGAGATTTTATGGTTATGATTATAATTTTAATGTCTGGGAAAATTGGGTGCACTTTAACTGGACCTAAGACAAGTGTGTACGGAGCTGTGATCTTAACAATTCTATACCATGGGTATGGAGAAAGATGCTAAAAATCAGACATTTTATGTCATTGAACATAATGATCAAAATGGCAACAAAACTTTTATTGCTATGATAAATGGATTGATGGTAAGAACATTATAGAAGTTTGCAATATATTTGCCAATTTAAGCAATGTTAGTAACAAAACCATTGCTAGCTGTTTTGGCAATAATCGATGAATATTACCCCCTGATCTCACTAATGCTTCTACTCTCATGAACTCTATTACACTTAATAAAAAAGAAGATACTATCAGATGAAGAAATGGAGTCAAGATTGGCTTCTACACTAAACTCACTATGAAAACTTGGGATGTTCATATTAATGAGGCTATCTGGAATGACTTTGTATGACACAACTATGCTATACATTGGAATAGCTTCAACACCTTGCTTATTTGTTGGAATAAGGTTGAAACTAAGGATGGATTATGTAGCTGGTGAATGCTTATTTCTGAAATATGTGGACTCTACAATTCAGAGGATGAAAACAAAGACCATCTCTTTACTCAATGGCATTATTCACAGAAGATTTGGAGTAGTTGCTATAAGCTTCATGGTTGCAGAGACTCTTAAACAAATTGGAGCAATAAATTGGGTTGGATTATCACTAGTAGCAAAGGAAATTATTTGAAGAATATTGTCATCAATCTCAATTTTCAGAGCTTCCTCTATCATGTTTGGATTGCTCGCAACTAAAAAGCCTTTAATAATCATTTATCGAATCCTAATGACATTGTTAAAATGATTATTGATGATGTGCATTCAAAGCATTGGGGGATTAAGAAGTTCCCTAACTCCTTGGGGAACATAATCATTAAGCATAAATGGAGCCTAGTTGATGTTATTGTTTATGATTCCGCAGGTTAACTTCTTTTCTCTTCTAATATTTTTTGTCTTTATAATGCCTCTTTTCTCTTATTAGTTTGAAGTTTGCTGAATTTTTTATTTTCTCAAAGAAGATGTTTTCGTGGAGGTTCGAATCTACGCGACTTATAAGCTTTAACTTTTCAGTTATTGCCTATTGGTCCCTAACTTTGGTGATTGTTGAATTTTTAGCCTTGGTAATTGTTGTATAAGATTTATTTTTTCTTGTCGAGAAACCTATACTAGTAGTCAAAGTTCAACGAGTCAAATATTTGTATCTGTAGTGTTGGTGATATAAAATGATACTTGTCAAAAAATTCAATGGAGATTAGTATGAGGCACTCTTGGCAAGAGTAAAGTTGTCATAATATTGGAAGCTAGAAAGTAAAACTATACACGGATTCTCAACTAATGTCCGAACAAATGGCTCGAGCATACATGGATAGGAATCTAATGCTGGCGACATACAAAGAAAAAATCAATAACTTGCAAATAATGTTTGTCTCTTTCAAAAGTATTCATATCTCGAGAACATATAATACCCGATCAGATGCATTGGCCCAAATAGCATTAACTAACATGTCACAAAGGGAGTAACCTTGTAGTGCATTGACCAACCAAGTGTTTTTGTGAATAAGGAAAAGGAAATACTCTGAACAGAGACTAAGTAAAACTAGATAAGTGAGATGATAACATATATCTGAGATGTAGTAGTGCCAAAGATAAAAGGAAGGCTCGTGCGTTGATCTCCTGAGCCAAAAGATTCACCTTACGAGGTACAAATTTGAATGAAAAATGATATGAAGGATATTTTTTGAAGTGTGTAGGTGTCAGAGAAGGCCAAAAGATGCTAAAACAAAATCCGCGAAGGGGTGTGTGAAAATCATATCAGGTATAGGCCCTTAAGGACAAAAATAATTTGATAAGGGTATTTTATCAAAAAATGATGGAATATGCCTACGAGATAGTTAACTCATGTAGGATTTGTCAAGTTCATAATCCCATACAAATACAACCAACTATGGACATGTCATCATCTCAAGTCTCTGGTCTACCTATCAATGGGGGTTAGATATCATTGGGTCTCTTCCGACAAACACGACCCATAAGAAGTTCATATAACTTGTGGTAGATTATTTCACTAATGGATTGAGCCAAAGTGCTATCTACAGTGTCTGCTCAGATGACCTGGAAATTTATTTGGAAGAGCATAATGTGTTGATATAAAGTGTCGTACATGATAGTCACCGATCACAAAACGCAATCCATACCAACCTATTTCTGAATTTGTTATGAAGAGTCAGGAGTAAAATTATCCTACTCCTTAGTATCCCATCCTCAGTAATCAAGGAGCTAAGGATATTTATGTTGTCTGTATAATAACCACAACCATTTTAGAGAGAAATGAGATATGTGGGTATTCAAAGTGTACTGATATCTGCTACAGAAGGGGGTATTTATATAGTTTACAGAGCACACAACTTGTTGGCATGGTGCGCAGTATTAGGCGAGGATAAGGGCATTATAAGCTCTCATGGAGTTTGACCTATCCTAGATGATTACTCACGGATGTGGTTTCGGGTGACTCAGGACGTCTATCCTGAGAAGAGTTTGGCACTCCTTTTCCCTTCGGAACACGTTCCTTGCCCTCATCCCTTTGCTCATCTCCTTAGTTTGGTCTTCTCAAGTCTCTTCAGGCACTTTCATGTACCTACATTATATTTTGGCTTGTCAATTGAGTATACAATGTTTTTATGCAAACTCTGAGTATGCACAAAAAATAGTCTTAGTACTCCAGATTACCGAGTATGCATGATTCCATTCTTTCCATGCAACACTTGAAGTATTACAAATTGTTTTTATTTGGCGTATAAGATATTTATTCATCGATTATATCAAAACAGTTAACGCATGCACAATCACCGATTAGTATGTTTATATAAACAAAAGAGAAAAATCTATTCTTAGGCTATTACGTATGGCTTAAAAAAATTAGGCCAAACATTTCAAAAGTACTATTTTTAGGCCAAACGTATACAAAAGTACCATTTTTAGGCCATTATACTAATTTCGTGAGAGATTTATATATTTTGAGGGTAATTTAGGCATTTGAAATAAACCACATTTTTATTTGGCCACATTATAAATTAGAAACTCTATTTGAATTGTCCAAATTACTCTTAAAATCTATGAAATGTCTCACAAAAATAGTGAAATGGCCTAAAAATGGTATTTTTGAAACATTTGGCCTAAAAATGGAAATTGCTTTACACAAAAATTCAACTTACTCAATGAACAACTCAAAATTATGATCCATCAATACGTAAACAATAAGAACACGGAATAATATAAACTAATTTCAAGATTAAACAACATAACTATGGGAAAATCAACGAAACAAAGCAAATAATTCAAAATCTTTTAGAAACCCTAAAAACTAAAATAAAACATAACGACATGTAATATAAGCAAATATGTTAGAATCTTACCCAAAAATTACGATTCTTAGAAGAGAAATGGATAGACATGAGTTTTGAATTCAAACTGTTAAAATCTAGTCGTACGATCTGATATGTGTGTGATATGCGTGTATATATGTGTATGTTTATTGTGTGATTTAGTATATATAATATGTAAAAATATTTGGGTATAATAAGTAATAGTGAAAAGACTCTATGGTATGGTGTTAAATATTATAATTGACCTTTAGTAATAATAGTGAATTGGGGGGGGGGGGGGGAGGGGGGGGTGATTGGGTCTTGAGGAGGGAATATATAGACATGTTGTGTAAAAATTTCTAAGTTACTTTCACTATATTTCAGACTCCAATATCGTGAGTAGGGCTGAAAAAATTCTCCCTTTTATATATGACTATAATGTTTTTGATCACAATTCATGCGTAAATAACATTCACAATACTAGTCTAACAAAATTTTATTCAAGAAAAAAGACATACTTACAATAAGAGTAATGTTATATATCATATTTTTATACTATTTTTATATAAGGTTATTTAATTAATAATAAATTATTAATTATTAATTGTTATATTCTTTTTAAATTTATATTAACTTAATTTTAATCAAATCATATTTTAGGTGCGTTAATATTAAGTAGTGTGTAAAAGTATGGTATATATCACATTACTCATATAATATTAAGTAGTATTGAATGGGGTTTGCAAATAAATCATTTATGTTTGTTCTGTATGAATTGTTTAGAGGATGCAGATCATTTGTTCATTGGGTGCTCTTTCTCTAACAGAATATTAAGTAACATTCTTGTGAAGTGTGGGATAAATATTTCAGCTGCAGATTTGAATAAAGTAAATGAAGTTATTCTACAAATCACGTCTGAAGAGCACTTTTTCATTGTAAGCTCTTTATTTATATCCTATATATTGGATGTGGGGAGAGAGAAACACTAGAAATCATGGCGGTTTGAGCTTGAACGGGGAACAGATTTGGAAAAAAACCACTTCTCAAACGGTTATAAAGTTGCAGAGAAAAGAATTGAAGGAGAAGACTTCGGAAGACTTAAATAGAGCAAATTAAGGTGTGGGCCTGAAGCTAATTTGTAATATAATGTTTAGGCTATAAGTTTTATGTAACGTTTTTTGAGCTTGTTAGTCATTTTCTTTAAGGTCGGTTTTTTTGGGTTTCTAAAATTAAATGTAATAGGGCTTGTGAAAGTTTTGTAAAGATAATGGATTGTTGATTCTTAATTAATAAAAATTTTGATTTACTGATTAAAAGAAAAAATAGTTCCAGATTTTATTAAAATCCAAATTAATTATAAAACATTTGCTTTCATTTTCATTAGAGGCATTTTACTTGGTCCATTGCTAAAGAGATGCATAAGTCCAACTGGTTGTACGACTTCATGTCATTGTCTATTCCACGACTCAACTAATCTACTTGAAGTGTGACATTTTCCTCATGTAATGAATTATAATTACTCCCTTACCAAGCCTTTTAAATTTGCACGTGATTTTAGCGTATAAAAATATTACTTGTGGTGCGATTATTTGGGACTCAAAATTGTAAGTAAAAATTTACAATGAAACTCTATATATAACGAGGAATCTAATTTTTTTTTTTAAAAATCAGAAATTAAACTTTTATTAAAATAAAGAGAATCATCCCATATTATCAGTAAATACATCCAAATATCCTTTTAACTTGGCTGAATTGACAGTTTACTCTCCATTTTATTTTTTGATACTGGATGTTCTTGAGTCTTATTTTGTGACTTCTTAGCCATTTTTAACGAAAAACGTTAATATTGCCATTAAGTGGTCACGTGCAGGTCACGTGCAGATCTATCTAACTTTTTAAAGGTTGGTCCAAATTCGTAGCCAGTTTGAAGTTATCTTCACTTTAGTAGATGTAGCTGCAGAATTTCAAATGTTCTTGGCAGCTTTTCCTTTCCTATTTTATCTCTACTTCCTTTTATCTCTTGATTCCTTCCATATCTTCTTAGAATTGATTTGGTATCTAATTATATTCCATAAACATTAAGCGCTTCACATTAAACACAAATTATACCAAATATGCTCTAAAAGTAATAAATCATCAAATCAAGACAAGAAATAAGAAATTATTAAATAACGGGTAAAAATTCATAATTAATTAATCAAATCCACCTAAAATGATGTCTCCAACCTAGATTATTATATCACAAACAGGGTAACATCACACATTCACATCAGACATGGTTTAGTAAAACAGTTGCTAAAAAATGGTGTGATAGCCTTGGAATATGTAAGATTAGAGAAAACTGGTTGATCCATTTACTAAAGGCATGACCAAGAGAGTAATCCTAGAAATATCTTGGGGGATGGTTTGAAACCCACTACTAGGGAACATGTGACTAATTAGTCTATGTGATGTCTTCCTATCCATATGGGATAATATAAACCGTCTTAAGAAATTCATAGCCATTCGTGGTGGTCCTATTGAGAAGGACTTGATGAATTAACTTATAAGGCGTACAACTATTAAAAGAGAACAAAGGTTGAGTACATAACTCTAAATAACTTCGTAGCCGCTTATGGTTGTACTGTTTAGGTTCCAGGTATGATATAAATGTAATAAGTTGGTATCAATGGAACTAGAATTCCCTGCAAGCGTACGGGTGGTCGCCAAGTAAAAATATGTTAAGACTTAGGGATATCGATCCTCAAGGACTTCTAAAGTTGTAATAAGTATGTTTGAATGTAATGAAATGCTTTAGTTGCAGGTAAAACATTAATAAGATAAATAATTTTGTATTTGGTTTTTATCAAAAGGAATCAGTTGCAGATAAATAAACATTAACCTGAAGTGCACTTAAGTAAAATACTAATAAAAAGATATGAAAAGTAATGCTTGATTCTTGCGAGCAATCCTCTTAATCGCTAACAATTCTATTTATTGTATAAGGGCGAACTAAATGTTTTACATTAGCCGGGCTAAGTCCCCGCCTATGAGATCTTAACTCTCAACCTTACACGTCTCTAGCTTTTGGGTTGGCTTAATTCCCTGACCTTATTGACTACCTAGCGTGCAAGAATCAACCGATTCAAGGCACTAGGCATTTATATATTATGTTTGAAGTTCAGATCCCCCGTCTGGGTGTTAGTCAAAAAGTCTCATACTACCTATATCTGATCATGATATAAATAGGCAACATGCACAAATATGATAAAAAAATGGAATAATTTAAATCAATTCATTTCAATCATGTAAAATTATCCCAAATCACCAAAACATGAATAATAATTCATTATGGTTCATACCCATTGCAAGTCTTAAGCATATATGTTTTAGCTCATACTTAATAAATGAAAATATAGTGGAAATAAAGATAGAATCATGTTTAAAAGATAAAATGGACTCGAATTAGCCTAAAATACGCAATAGATAGGTTGTGTAATGGTGGAGAATAGTGAAATTTGGGTGGAAACCAATCTTCCTCCTTCTCCTGGCGCTTAAGCTCTCTCTAGATGAAATAATTTGATAAAAAATTAAGCGTTCTGATATGTGGAGCTCAAATAAGCTTATATACTTGGTCTAAAAATGTTTTGGACCTAATGGGCTCATTTAAGTGGCTTAGAAGCCCAACCCGTTTTTGACCATGTTGTCCAGGTTGAAGCCACGTTGGCAAAACTGACATAACTTTCTCGTCTCAACTCCAAATTGTCTTTCATCACCTATCACGCGACACTGACTTCAAGATTTTCCAAATAAAAATGAATAAGATACATATCTATTACCAATTAATTATGGTGATTAAAACAATATGACAATTCACTTTTCCGGTAAACGCTCTAGCTTCCCAAAAGTGACTTCAAGCTCTCTTGACGCCTTGGTTAGGGTTTGGACTTCAATTTTTGAATTTTCATCATATTCTTGGACCCTTTTGTAAACCTGATGTCTCCCTATTTGTTCTAATTCTTAGCCCATTGGAGACATCCTTTTAGGTGAATAAATGAGTTATTTGATAGACTTTTAGGCTTATTTGATCATATTGCACTTTCTCCCCTTGGAAATTAACTATTTGCAGAATCGGAGCTTTTGTGCCTAAATTTGACTATTTTTAATGCAAAGTTAATTGGTTCTTGAATTTCATGAAAGACCAATCCAAGGAGAAGAAGTGAGAATAAAGTCTTAGTGTATTTTAGAGTGTTAGGAAATGTTTTTACTAGAGTTTCTATTTTTAGAGTGCACTTTCCTATTTTGATTTCTTGATTTCTTGATTTATTCTTTTTAAGCATATGCGGTTTAATTATTTATTTAATGTGAAGCTTTAAAAGATAAATGGTAATTACTTAGAGACCAAGTCAAGATAAAGATGAAAGGAAAGAAGATTTACATGGAAATAAGAAGATTTAGGAAAGATTTATTCAAAGGAGGAAAAGATAAAGCTGCCTTTTGAAATCTGAAATTCAGCCACGTTTTAGAGATTAAATCATAATAAAAGATTGGCATGGATTCTGGACGAATGGTCTTCACCAATAGAAAGAGCTTTCCAAGACAAGCAGTTTCATATACTGGAACTTCTCAAACGGATAAGTATTCAAAAAGATATGACCAAATCAAATCAGCAGAATCTTATCTTTTAGAACTACGAATTTAAGAGTCTTTGCCTTGTCTTCCACTCCAAGTAATTCGACCTAGGGGTTGCTAACACCTATAAATACACCCCTTAGACCTCATTATTCAGCACCTCTCACAATTTATTCAATATCCTTAGAGAGAGAGTCAAAGACCTCTCATAATTCATGCAATATATACATCCTTAGAGAGAGCGTCAAGAGGCGGAAGCAAGAGCAGAAGCTGGAGACTGTCTATATCTCCAACAACAGTTCAAGCCAATTCCTCTATCTAGGTTCTTATTTTATTTCTGTTATTAGGAACATGTATATTATTAATTTCCTTATTGTTTTTACTTTTACTATGAGCTAAACCTTAATTACTTGAGAATCGCAATAAAGGGATGAACCCTAATTAATTTAATTTATGTTTTGAATTTGGGATTGTCATGATTTAAATTGAATTAGGTCTTAGATATTGGATATTATTTTGTTTTAATCACTATTTCTTTTCGGTACAACTAGAAATAGATTTTAGTATTTGGGCTATTCACTTTAGTGGCGAAGTGATCATCCGACAGGGGGGTTTGAATACAGATCTAGGTAATACCCGTGTAATGTCCGTTATTGACCGACATGCTTAACTAGTTACATAGCCAAAGAGGTAAAATCATATCATCCGAAGAGGCATATTCGACCATACAGGTGTTTATGATACTTTAGGATAGCTTCTAGGTCCACCCGACAGGGGGCTAGGAGATATTAGAGTCCCGACTAATATTATAATTCCAATTCTACCCTTAAACATAGCATAGATTATATTGATTAAGTGGATTCCTTGCGAGACTCAAGTATAGCTCATATCTGCATCTAGTCCTTTAGTATTTATTTTCAGTTATTTATTTTCATGCATTCTTAGGATTAATATAAAAACCAAATAAATATTTCTCATCTTTTATTTTCTGTATTTGCAATTACTACTACTTATCTGTTGAACACTTGGGTCATACCAGTCCAATCCCTGAGAACGAATCCGATTTATCGAATATTACTTGGACAACCGTACACTTGCGGTTAAGTGGTTCCTCTATTTTGCACTTAATTTTATAACACACCAGGAACCACCAAAACCATGTACCTAAAATCTACTCACTTAGCACACAATTAAAGCACAAAAATACTATAAATCGAATATTGTCTAAATTAATATAGAAAAGTACTTTTTGATACACGTGATGAGCAAAACTTCTAAGCGTTTATTAGGTATCGCCAAGGAAAAGATGACGGATGGTGTCGCCTAAGGTGTGATAAAACAATAGATAAATAAACGCAATAACACCCTAGGCTGAGCACAGTTCTGCAAGTATTACAGGACGTATGCAGTTTTAAATGATAAATAAGATTCGTTCCTCAGAGACTACGAAGGTTAGAGAAAACTTATGCAAATTATCAAGTGCAAATAAAGAAGTTAGAAATAATAAAACGCAAACAAATAAAAGACAAATAGATTTTTCTTTTGTTTTTGAATAAGGAACTAAACTAATATAGTAAAGATAGAAATTTAAATGCAAGGAAAAGAAGATAGTATGAGAGTTTAGCCTGAGTAATTAGCAAGTAACCCCCACTAGTCTTGCCATTTTAAACATGTAAGGGTGAATCATGTTGTATTCCAATAATCGGTTTCAATTGTGCTAGGTAGTTTAAAATAGGGTTTACCTGTGTCAATAAGGGTCCTAAGCAAACTTTTCCTACAATTTATTAACAGTGCTAACACCAAACCATAGTGACTATCTAGATCGGCTGGGTTGTCGGACCATCCTTACACTAGACGTTATGTGTTGTTTCCATAGTTCAAATATGACGTAGCTAATGACTATCTAACTACTATGAAGGTAATTCTATACGGTCCCGATTCGCAAAGAAAACAAACTATAAATCAAACACATAAACAAAGCAATAAAACATGAATTCAATTTATAACATATAATTCCCAAATTAGATAGATGTCAAACAAGTCTAGGGTTCATACATATATGCTAAAACTCAAGTTAAATATAATTTAGTTCATACTAATGGAAGAAAAGAAAGAAATTACAAATTCAAAGGTTGAAGAAGACATAATTGATGCACAACTCCTTCCAGACTTCTTTTCTTGTGTTGTAAGCTTCCTCTTGGCTTAAGGCTTGTCCAAGGATGTGTTTCTTCTGGTAAGAGGGTGTATTTATAGGGTATAGGAAACCCTAAAACGTTACTTGGAGTATAAGATAGGTATTGGACTCCAAGCCCAACTCAAATTCGTAACCCTAGAATATAGAAAAGGTAAGATTTTGATGCTGTTTTGTTTTGGCCGTAACTGATTCAATACTTATCCGTTGACGCGTTCCAATAGTCTAAACTGATCGTCTTGGAAATCTCTTTAACCTTTATGTATACCATTCTTCCAAATTCGTAGCCAATCTTGAGATATAAGCCCTTTTGTGGTCGTAGCTGCTGGAATTCAGATTTATTTGGCAACTTTATCTTTTCCTTTTTCATATTTCTTGCCTTTATTTCTAATTTCCATGTTTATCCTCTTTCCTTTATCTCTTAGAATTAACTTGGTCTCTAGTTAATTACCATATATCTTTGAAGCTACACACTAAATAAACAATTAAACCCAATATGCTCTAAAAATAATAGATAATTAAATTAAGACACGACATAGGAAAGTGTACTAAATCATGAGAAAATCGACCTATACTCTAATAAATACACCTAAAATGATGTCTCCAAAATAGATTAAATCATCTCAAATGGGGAGACATCAACAGAATTGACCCTTTCACAAGCGAGAGTATTTGAACTAGGAGTAAGATATGGTGAATTTAGTATATTTCTATAGATGGGTGATAGATTGGGATGGAACACATTCATGATAAGGCAATCAGGATTATGTGCTAAGTTAGTATCTGAGTTCTAGTTATGCCTCTTTAGTCGAGATAGAAAAGGCCTAGTTCCAGATTGAGATAACTTGATTCCATTCACAGTTGAAGAGATTCGTAGCCACTTCGAGTTCAAGAAATTAGTTGGACCATGAAAGTATCAAGAATCGGTGAATAATATAGGTTCTTTTTAGTGGGAGTCACTATACGAGCGTGTTTTGTGCAAAGAGTTGGTGCAGAAAAGTAAGAGAGAATTGAAGGGCCCTTGGCTCTACAAGTACCTTTAACCCGAAGCACGATTATGAAACCACTATAATCGAATTACCTTGGAGTTACTATACGAGCATATGTTGTGTAAAGAGTTGAATATTTTGAAAGTTTTATTTCCTTATCGAGTCTGTTTCGAGTCATGGGGACATGACTCATTTCTGAGTTGGGGTGTGCGGATTCGTTGTCCCTCATTCCCATTTTATGTGTTTTGTAAAATGCCCCAAAAGCATAAACTTTTGTGAGTTGATGATAGCTAAGTAAGAGGTTTATGAACTAGTTATATTGTATGCTTTGAATATTGACATGAAAACACACCATGAAAGTATACAAAGGAATAGTGCGAAAAGCGGTAGAAGTAAGTTTGAACTTAGGAAGAATGAGTGGTGTGTAGAACATGAGATTCGAGCTAGTTGAAAACCTATTTAATGAATGTGTTAGACGTGAAAAAGTTAGAAAACTACATCATTAGGAAAAGGATTAAGGAAGATCGTTGATAAGCCTTTTGTTACCTTTTAGCTTGCTAACCAAATGTAATTGTATATCATTGTTAGCCTCCTCTAGTTTGTAGCCCTTTCTCTGTATCCATATTATAAGCCATACACCTTAGATTGTAGGACTTCTACATATGAGTGGGTTTGATTTATGGGAAACAATTGGGTGGGTTTTTAAGCTTATGTGTATATGCCCTATGTTGATGATGCATTTATATTTCAACCCTTTTCTGGGATCTATTGAAAAGAAAGTGAAAAGAAAATAAAAAATATAAAATAAGTAACATGAAATCTCACATAAAAAAGAGTGTCATTGCTAAATTATAAAAATGATATGAAAAAGAATTGAAAGAAAAGGACCGACAAAGTGGAAATTTTATGTAATCATCGAGAGATTGTTATTGGGTTATCGGGGATGCTTGTTAAGCACATCAATTGGGTTGAGTGAGAAAATGTTTGAGTGTAAATGCAATCTCTAGGGAGATTCGTTGATGTCCAGTGAGGGAGAGCTAAAATCTCACTTCACAGTATCCAAATAGAAGATCATACCGTCCCTAAGCCAACATTACAACCTTAAAGACCTTATTATTCTTAACTATGTGATCTAGAAAAATTTGAGCTAATAGAGAGTAGTTAAGTGGACCATCGGATACTATGTTATGATTGAGTAACACTCTATATCCACCATGTCGGACTAAGCAAAAAACTTATCCTTCTTGCATTGTGAATATAATCTAATCTTGAAATTATATCGTGTTTATTGTTTGTATGATAAGTATATGTATGGTTTAATTTGTAGATATTATTACATTAAACTTGGTAGTTAGTTTCTTTGGGACCATTCTTTTCATTCTATTTTCACATTCTTATTTGACTTAGTTGATAGAGACACTCCTAGTTTAGTTCTTATTTCCTATTTGGTTAGGACAGAAAAACTCTGAGTTAATGATCTTGATGTCTCCTTTATTGTGATATATTAATCTAGTTACGAAACATCATTTTAAGATTATATTGTGCTTAGTTGAGGTATTTATTCTATATATTGATAGTTTCTCGTTTCTTGTATAGTTTTGGAGAATAGTTACTTTTAGAGATATTTGTGCGTAATTTGTGTGTTAACTGTGAAACTATTAGGTACTTGGATAATAAGATATCAAACCAATGTTAAGAAGATGCAAAATAAAGGTCAAACCCAATTCAAGGCGTAAAATAAAGATTCGACCACTTTTGGAAAGTGAAAGCAGGCACTGACCAGATTTAGAAAGTGAATTATTGGTATCACCGCGTGAAATTGATGAAGATTCTTGAGTATCATTTGGTTTCTAGATATTAATTGGACTCAAGAGTGCGTAGGAACTGACAGTTTGTGATTTGGACATAAATTGAAAAAGTTATTGAAGTTGCAGCTACAATGGTTCGAACCAATCCACTATTCATGGAAACCATTAATGGGTTGGATTAGGTCACTTAAGATAGACTCGCAACCCATAAAATGTAATTGTACCTTTAAATATCGTTTTTATCATTAGAAAAGGGTCTTTATCCAGTTTTTAGAAGATTAAAAGAGCATAGAGAAGAAAGCCGGTAGGAGGAGAATACAATAGAAGTTGGAGCCCTACTGCACCACTTCTACACCATTCCACCTCTATCATTAGGGGAAGTAGCATTGGTTTCTCATCTGAAACACGATTCTAATCTTTTTTACTATTTAGTTCTATTTCTTTCGTTATGCACTAGATTCTCTTAACTTGATTTTGCATTATGTACGAAACCTTGAATACTTTCTTGATGTTTTTATGTTATTTGGGATTTATTTTTTATTGAATTGAGATTTTTTTATAACTTCATATGAATTGATTGAATTTAAGCTTTTTATAACTTGATCAACTATAGATTGACCCTAGTATCTAAACTGTCATCTTGGTGGGGGATTTAGGAACATAATTTGTTCATATTCGTTTGTTGTGAGTTAGTGATCCTAATGGGCTTGCCTAGCTAGATAATCACATATGTTAGTTTTATCGCCAAGTAAAAATTTTGTAGAATAATCTCACTCTTGGACTCTAGTAGTAGTAAGTCATCCTTCTAAACTACCCCGACGGGAGTTAGAAGGAATTTAGAATCCTGATTAGCATAACGACTCAATTCACCATTATAACTGAGATGCTCGACTTAGTAGGATAGGGAAATACTAGCAAACTCGAGTTTATTTCTCATCTCATTCTCTTTAGTTTATTTACTTTCTTATTTAGTTTAATCAATATAGTTTTAATATTCGCGTCTTAGTTATTAATTAAAAACCAAAAAAAATTATTTATATCTATTTCGGTATTTAATAGTTAGCAACTGAATCATCTATACTTTCTAAGTATACGAGCTTGACATTAACAACTTTAGTCCATGTGGTGACGATACTCTTTTCATACTTATTTTTATTATTTGTCAACGATCCATACACTTTCAGTAATTAGCTCTCTCGAGGTGTGAAATAGTTATGTTTATTTATCACATCTTGGTAGAGGACAATAACATAGGATTTGACATCAATATTTTTTTATTATTGTGTTTTATAGCTTAAAATTATGCAATTGATGTTTTGTGGTAGTGGGTTAATGTTTATTCTATGAACGGTTAGTTGTGGGTTGTTATTATGATACAAATTTGTGAAGTGTTCCTTTTTAGAATTTTAGAAAAAAATGCAGGTTAGGTTTTCTGCTTAACAGTAATGGATAAAAGAAATCATCTTATCTTTTTGTTTATGGTTTGTTATTATCGTTGTGAAAACTTAATGCTAATTATACCATTGGTCTCTGCTACTAAGTTCAATTCTACTTTGTGATTCCACATTTTCTTATATGTAAACTCCAGGTTATAGATGGTGCCCATTGACGAAACACATGATACTTTTATGGATATTCTCAACCATGGTTTGGAGGAGGAGATTATAATCTAACAAACTCAAGAAGAACCAATTGTTACATATCAATTAGAACTCAATAAGAAAAACAAAAACTTCTTGAAAAAAGAAGATCTAATGCTCGCTTAAACATGGATATATGTTAGCACAAAGTTCTCTCGAGGTGTGAAATAGTTATGTTTATTTATAACACCTTGATAGACGACAATAACATAGGATTTGACATCAATTTTTTTTATTATTATTGTGTTTTATAGCATAAAATTATGCAAATGATGTTTTGTGGTACTGGGTTAATGTTTTTTCTATGAACTATTAGTTGTGGGTTGTTATTATGATATAAATTTTTGAAGTATTCTTTTTTAGAATTTTAGAAAAAAAAATGCAGGTTAGGTTTTCTGTTTAACAGTAATGGATACAAAAAATTTCATCTCATCTTTTTGTTTATGGTTTTTTATTATCGTTGTGAAAACTTAATGCTAATTATACCATTGGTCTCTACTACTAAGTTCAATTCTACTTTGTGATTCCACAGTATCTTATATGTAAACTCTAGGTTATGGATGGTGCCCATTGACGAACAACATTATACTTTTATGGATATTATCAACCATGGTTTGGAGGAGGAGATTATAATCAACCAAACATAAGAAGAACAAATTGTTACATATCAATTAGAACTCAGTAAGAAAACAATAACTTCTTGAAAAAAAAAAGATCTAATGCTCGCTTAAACATGGATATATGTTAGCACAAAGTTCTCTCGAGGTGTGAAATAGTTATATTTATTTATCACACCTTGGTAGACGACAATAACATAGGATTTGACATCAATTTTTTTATTACTATTGTGTTTTATAGCTTGCAATTGATGTTCTGTGGTAGTGGGTTAATGTTTTTTCTACGAACTATTAGTTGTGGGTTGTTATTATGATATAAATTTTTGAAGTGTTCCATTTTTAGAATTAAAAAATCATGCAAGTTAGGTTTTCTGTTTAACAGTAATGGATAAAAAAATATCATTTCATCTTTTTGTTTATGGTATGTTATTATCGTTGTGAAAACTTAATGCTAATTATACCATTGGTCTCTGCTACTAAGTTCAATTCTACTTTGTGATTCCACAGTTTCTTATATGTAAACTCCAGGTTATAGATGGTGCCCATTGCCGAACAACATGATACTTTTATGGATATTCTCAACCATGGTTTAGAAGAGGAGATTATAATCAACCAAACACAAGAAGAACCAATTGTTACATTTAAATTAGAACCCAGTAAGAAAAACAAAAATTGCTTGAAAAAAGAAGATCTAATGCTCGCTTAAACATGGATATATGTTAGCACAAACACATCAATAGGGAACGATCAGAGGAGAACAATCATGTGGGAGACAATATAAAATTACTTCCATGAAAACATGACTTTTTTTCCAAACCGGACCTTAAGTTATTTAATGCATTTTCGGTTTTATAATTCATGGAGTACAAATGAATTTTGTGGATACTATGAACAATTTTTTCAAAGATGTTGAAGAGACACAAATGTACTGGATTGTGTACATTTCTAGACGCCAAATTATATCTATTAAGCAATCTGCTGAGTAAGACTAGAAGTTCATAGTTTAATCAAAATATCTTCATTTAAGAGAAATTTATTAAATACTTTGTATATAAAACCTTTCAAAATTCATATTCTGCATTATTATTGTTTAATGAAAATAATGTTATTGCTTATTCAATGCAGATTCAGCAGTATGAAGACGTGTTCACTTCACTAAAGGAAAATTCATTTGCTTTCGAGTATTATTAGATGATATTAAGGCATCACCCAAATTGGATTTCCTTGATTAAAAAGAAAAAAAAAGAAAACAAATGAAATCTATACCGCCACCTTGATTGAAACATTTGTAGGGATTGAAAGACTATCATGTAGAGATACAACGAAACAAGCAAAAACGAGAAAAAAATACGACATCGGTAATTGATAATCAAATGTCTATCTTTATAAGAAATGTTGATAAAATGATAGAGAATTGCAAAATGCATGTTAAGAATTAGAGAGAACTAACATTGTTTCGGGAAGATCGAGCATTGGAGCGTGAGGAGGGTAGGATGGATTGGGAGAAGCGAGTTATTGTTAAAGAAGAGGAAATATGTCAAAGGATATTACTTTCATGAATCTATCAATCCGAATTTGTTGGGAAAAAAATTGAATTCATGAAAAAACATAATGTGTTATGATTTTAAAGTAGTCTTTATTTTGGCACTTCATCATTAGTTGAAGTTTTTGATGTTTTTCTATAAATATGGTTGTTAATGATTGGTTATTAAAGGGTTTCTGTGATTAAGGACACTGATGTTCCTCAAATTGCTTGGATATAGAGTAGCTTATGGTTTAATTATGCTCAGATCCGGGTCACTAATTAGGTAGATGAATAAGATAATTCTATCTATATTTCTATCAAAATTCTCGACCTTGCTTAATTAATTTTAAAGTACTGAATTTGCGGATTCATTGTCCAACGAGTATTGATATTATTGTGAACATTGAGACAAGGAACATGATGGGACCGGGGTGAAAACTGACACTGAAGAAGATGTTTTGTTATCAAAAGACTATTTCTCTAAGGAAGTTCCTCTTGGTACTTTGATGATGAAAATTACAATGCTCTTAGGTTTACAAATTTTGTTGTTGATCTGGAAGATGTTTTATTTGAAGACAGGGTTAATACTTTATATTGAATGTGAAATTATTTATATAATTAGTGTCTTACAAACATCTCATGATATAACATGAAAACTCGGAAGAAGCAGTTTGCGCCAATAAGTAAAATCCACTACATGTTTTTTGCATGGACAACAAGATGGTAATTTTTATTTTGCAATTACATATTTTTATTTTAGTTCTTCCGGGTTAATTCAATATACTGATGAATTGTAAGAAGTGTTTCTTTCTGGTTATTCAGTGCTCCTATTCTTTTGATTTCATTTCTTTCCATTCATCACTAAATGATCACCAATGAAGAGGATTTCATGAGTATCTAACTTGTGTTTTTCACCTCCTTCACTCTAATACCCATTCTCATTCCTCTCCCAGCCGCCAATTTATTTTTAGGGAGTTCTTACTGAAATTACTCATATATGTATTATTTTGTTATATACACTAGCTTTACAATCTCTTATCTAACTAAACAAATTTTAAGCAAGAGGATAAAATTGATGCATATATATGAATTGTTGTGGTTAACGCGCTTGTGTTCATTGCTTTGGAAAGTGATGTTTATTATTGTCATAATCACTGACTTCACAGTGTCAACAAAATCTAGGCTTATTATCTAATGCCTTTCTTTCAAATCAAATTCTATTTGTTTTATTTTGGATTTTTAATAGTCGTTTTATCTAGAGATGGCAATGGTTACGGTTAAAATCTAAAACTGATGGAAACCAATTCGATTAAAAACCGATTATATAACATTGGTTAAAATCATTAGGTTATAGTTTCGAAAGTAACTGATGGTTAAAACCGTTAAGTTATGGTTTTAGATAAAAATAATATCGAATAACCGTAAACTATTTATTATCGTATATGTTTTCATATTTTATAATAATTTAGGTAAGAAAACCTATTCAAATTCTAAAACCAAAATATAAATAATAAGTTTAACAAACTAAACAAAAAATATCTAATTTTTTCAAAAAACCAACATAATTTTATATATACATTGGAGATTCTTCTCATAACTGTGGTCTTATTTTAGAAAACTTCAATATATTTATAGAGTTATCATTTGGTTATGGTTAAAAACGCTTAAAAAACTGAAACCCAACTGTTAAAAACCGCAAAACAGAGGGTTAAAACCGTTAGGTTACGATTTTTTATAAAATAATGGTTATTGTAATGGTTATTTATATTTTTTGAAAAAACCTAACCACCGTCATCCTTAACTTTATCTTGAAACACAATCTTTTAAATTTGGGGTTTACATTTTTTCAAAATGGAAGTGATGATTTTTTTCCAAGATGATCGAAGCTAATTATATAGTTTTACTAAAATTTCTCTTTTGGGAAATCCAAGACAATAATTTGATCCTTTTTTTATAAATCATTTGTTTCAATCTTATTTTTTTCAATAAAACATAGTATACTAATATGGTGGTGGATATTAAAAATATAGATTATATAGTTTTATTTGATTTGATGATTTTTCCTCAGATGATCGAAGCTAATTATACTGCTACTTATGTGTAACTGAGGGACTATTATGATCCACATTGTAAGTGAATCAGGCGTTCCTAGAGGGGTCCTCGGAAGGGGCAAGAGGGACTACCGTCCAAGAGCCAAACAATGCACGCAGCCCCAAAAAATGATGTCTATGTAATTTGTATGTACAAATATCTAAAATTTGTTTATTATGAAAAAAATAATAAATTTGTTTAGTTGGCAGGTTTTATGATTTTAGCAAAAACTTATAAATTCGAGGCGTGATACGAACTAAACTAGTTTAAACGTGTTACATTTTGAGTAGAAAATTTAGTTTTTTATTTAGATTTATTAGAAAAATTTATATTCCAAATATCTTACAAAGGTCAAATATTTTGGATTATCTAGCATTGTGAAAAAAATTGATCCCTTACCTAATTTTTTCAGTTAAT
Organism: Nemophila menziesii; assembly: GCA_029959085.1. Taxonomy (NCBI): domain Eukaryota; kingdom Viridiplantae; phylum Streptophyta; class Magnoliopsida; order Boraginales; family Hydrophyllaceae; genus Nemophila; species Nemophila menziesii. Next base: position 30,323,852 of record JARWIR010000005.1, read on the forward strand.
ATGAAAGCAAAACTCAACATTGTTAGTGTTCATTAGGTATTTGATCCCGTGATTTTATTCTCATGCTAAAGATAGATTTTAGAAAACTAGATATAACTATAATTATTTTATAAGTAAATACGACCCTATCAACTTTTTCGTATACAGCAAGTATGTATTTAGTTTACTAACTATAATATTTTTTTTGGAACTAATCGATATATAAAGATCATTAATTTATACAAATCTTGATTTATTTTTTATTTTTCATATTAAAAAATTGATTAACAACTAATTGATTTTGGCAATAAAATTTAATCTATCTATCCATTTATCAAAATTAAAAGTTAATATTTTACTATAACATTCGATGAGCGGTAAAAATATTAATTATGAGAATTTTCAAAATCTATTGTGCAACTTATCAATATATTGTTACCGCCATATTGACAAAAATATTTGAAAATTTCACATAGAGTGTATATAACTCAAATATTTGGTTATTTGAGATGACATATGGACATGTGGTGTAATTTACACAAAGAAATTGAAGGTGCTTCTCCAAACCTCAATAAGGGTCCATCTTAACGGTCTCACCCATGGCATCCAATCTCTGAGGACCGGCTTAGGGTGCTTAATACGAATTTATGCCAGAAAATCAGTCGCAAAAGATCATCGGGTGAAGCAGGTGCTACATACGAATTTATGGAGTCTCCAACCCTTATATATGCAAGCATTCTAAATGCAGTTGTGCATTTTTTTATAGATGAGAACTACACAATTTTAGCATTATTTTCGCGTTGAACAAAATGTTTGTCATATGATTCTACATCATTTATAATTTGGTAGAATAATGGCTTATACGTTCGATACCTCATTCGAAAATATACCTCATGATAGACTGGATTTTTTGCAAAATAATCTTGATAAAGTTGTTTATAACCTTTCTCTCTGTCCCGCCACAAAAATGTATGCCCTGGAATCAAATTACGATACTTCTTTTTTTCTTTTCCTTCTTGATCATAATGATACACCATTCTTTTAACCATTTGAAAATCTTCATCATCATTAGTTTCGACACCCGTTAACAATATTTTGTAACTAAGATCTTTGGTATTAAAATAATCTGAGATTTTCTTAGAAGATATATGCTAGAAAAGTAAAGTTGAAAGTAATGTATTTGCCTATAAGATTGTGAGGCAACTTGTAACCTTTTACATGAACATGACATAAAACAATTGATACGACTTGATATGATATGTTGAAAGATATGAAGAGATATGATGATTGACACGATTAGATAAATTAATGACATGATGAGATAAAACAATGACATGACATTGACACAATAATGACACGAGGAGACACCACATATGATATAATTTTTTTAATAATGTATTATATTACTGTGATAAAAGACGAAACTAAGAATTTATCTTGGGAGCTATAATAACTAGAACAATCAGTAGGATTTGGGTGAACTGCAACGTATTTAGGCCACGTAGGGGGAGGTCATTGTATTCTTTTCCGATAATTAATATAATTTGAATATTAATATTTTAGAATTTTTCAGAATATCTTTATTATGAGACACATGTGAAGTAATTATTATATTGTTATTATCGAAATTGTAATAATTTCACAATATTTTTGCTTAAAAAAATTAGAATAATTTATACTAAAATTAATAGCAATTTTAATATTACTTATGATTACATATAAATAAAAGAATTAAATTAAAATTATAACATTAACATATTAGCTAAAATAATGATTATGTTGAAGTAGACTTTGCATATGAGCTTTTGAAATTGGAAAATTGTCGAAGCAAATCTGATATTTTTTTTTTTTTTTTAGTCAATAAAGCTTATATTAAAAATCAAACAACAAGGAGAGGAAAAAACCCCCACCAGATGAAACAAGAGATCAAAGTCAATACAAACAAACACAAACAATAAAGGAAAAGGGATGACAAACAAACACCAAACAACGAAAGGAGAATAAAAGAAAAAGCAATCACAATCCAAACAGTCGACTTGTAAGCTGTAATTCTAATCCCATGATAGATTTGTGTGTGGGATCTTGCCATACTTCTAATATCTTCAAGGATAGATATACTCTGCAACGAGCAATACGCGCTTGGAGACTGTATAGGCTGAAAACTAGCTTCGGCATTAGGCTCAAACCTAATGCATTGGGAAACAGATCCTAAAACGAAACAATATTCACCCTGAATCGCCTTATTATCTGCTTCAGGTCTGAAATGAATAAGGCTATGCTGAAGAAAAACCACACCCTTCCAGAATCGAACAACTGCGGCAGTGATAGCAATAACTAACATCTCCAAACAAACGCAAGCCCGAAAAATCAAACAATCAAACACCACGCACAAGAAGCCCCAACTGAACGGCAAACACTTGAAACTTCTCAAGCCGGAATCAACTGAATGAGGAATCATGGCTATAAGTGAATCACCACCTGCGATTGAAAGGTAACAACAAAAGCCAGAGAAACAACACAAGCACAAGAAGAACCATCCCTTCAGCCATACTAACCAAGAGCAGGTCAAAGTAACCGAACAATAAGATCTAGAGCAGAGAAAATGGCAAGTGAACGGCAAACACCCGTAAATCCAAAATTCTAAATCTAATGAACAAGTAACAAAAACCCAGAGTGTATCACCACCGTCTCTCAGAAAGTGATAACAAAAGGCAGGGTCAAAACAAACAACCCAAAAACAAAGCCCTACCAAGAAAACCTCCTGCCAGTCCAACATAATACCCACCAAAGACAAAGAATCCAAAAGTCCAGCAAAACCATCCCACCATATCAAAGAAATCAAAAGGAGGGAACAGCCATTTTTACCTGAAAAGGGAGCGGCCATAACTCCAATTATACGATGAGGAACTGCTCTTGTGAAGGAGGTCTTGATTCGAACCAAATCAGCAATGTTGGCGTCGATCTGGAAAACCCAAAGAAATGAACTGGGCCAACTTAGCCCAAGCCATCCTGGGCCTGTTAAAATCACAATATGCACAACGCGAGCCAGGATCATCATATTCGGGGAGAGGATGAAGGGCAGAGAGTGGACTCCGATAGGGGAAAACAGCAAAATGACAAACAGAATAAAGTAGGAAAAGGGAAGCAAAAAACTGTAAAGGAAGAAGGGACCGCCGCCGTCGATCAGGAAGAGAAAGGAGGGAGATCGACGGCGGCAGAGTGAAAATATTAGGGTTTCTGTAAACTTGGGTATTTTTAGAGAGAAGCGATGGTATCTGAAGGAGAGTATGCAAATCTGATATAGAGAGTTACTATTTAAAAGAGAAGATGAATTTGACTCGCAATGCTTAAAATTTGGGAAGTTAACGCTAAGTTCAACAACTACCCAATTGGATAACCATAATTGGGAGCCAACCGTGATATTTCTTTCAAATAGCAATTTCTTGAAATAGTTTTTATATTTATTCAAATTTATTTCAATATTTTCTTTTTAATTAATTTATATATATTTATATTTTTTATATTCATGAATTTGAACACAACTCTTCGAAATTAATATAAAAAAAATTAATATTGATTTTTTTTATTAAATATAATATTACTTAGAATAATTAAATATAGTTTTTTATTTATCATGACCTTTTTATAATAAAATATCTATTATTTTTTAACGAGAATCTAATTTTTTTTAGTTTTTTATTATCTAAAAAAATATAATCCAAGTCATTAATAAACAAATAATTTTTTTTAATAATATGAGTAGATTAATTGTGTCATCTTATTGAAAATATGTGTTGAATTTTTTTTTGGACGGGTAAAACAATAGAAGAAAAGTAAAGAAGAAAGATTAGCCGATTCCCACTCTATTGAAGTCTACCAGTAAGCTCATACCCCTGATTTTACCGTAAATTCTTATGTCTCCATGTCTAGCACTCTTACCAAGTTGACCCGCTTGACTGTTTCTCTTTCGAGGAATAAGTTTGAAGGTGATTGGTCCAAGCTCGCCCACCATCTGGTTTATTTTCATGATGATTGGATGGATTTTCCAACATGCTGCTGACATCTGCCCAATACCTTGAATAATTTCAAGGTTGTCAGAAAAAATAGTTTTCTCTTCATCTGGAAAGTCTGCACATATTTGTGCTGCCTTCAGGACTCCAAAGCTTCTCCTTCAAGGCTTGTATTGCATAAAACTGCGTCTTTGTGTATAAATCTGTATCCTATGTTTGTGAATTTGGATGATTCCAATACTTGTCTCTTCATATGGTTCCTTAAATGACATGTCACAGCAAAAGATCACATTCGATATGTTATCTTGGAAATCTGTATGTTGAAATATATATTCTTGTATATTTTGAGGTGTTGGGGGTTTCACTGTTCCTCCATTCAATTACAAGTAGTTATTTTATAGGAGAGTTTGTTAATGAGATAATCCCACAATCCAATGGGATATTTTCATGAATTGTCTTCAACTTAGCCTTCCATATGTGCCATATCATGATCATAATGTAATCGGGGTTATTCCTTCTATTCTAATCTCCTTCTGTGTAAACATTGACAATATTCAGCATCCACATACCCAAATTAGTTTGGAAATCTAGATCTGACTTGATTTGTAGGAAAGAACCTGCCCAAATAACTTGACAGATTTTACAGTGAATAATAAGAGTTTCAGTAGATTCAGTCATACCATTACACCATATACAAGTGTCTGAATCCGCACAATTCATATTAAAGATGGGTTTCCTGCTAAGAATAGCATTCTCACAGGCCTTCCAAATAAAGATACAATTTTTTTTGGGATATTAGGATTCCAAACTATCTTCCAAAGAATTGTTTTGTAATTTTCCGATGTGTTTGCTGCCTAGGGACTCTGAATGATTTGTTCAGTTGTAAGGATTTTATATCATGTTTTAGTATTATAGTTTCCATCTTGGAGAAAATCCAAATCGGTTTATCCTTATCATTAGTATCAAAGATATGTATTATTTTCATATTAGGCATGATAAGGTTATGGAATAAATTGTTTAGAAGTTCACTGTCCTATTGGTTCGACTCATGTTTCCGTAGTTGTCGAACTTTTGTCAAGTTACAGTTAGCAGGTTTTTCCGAATTCTAGTTGCTATTATCCACTTAACTTCCCAAATTTAATATCTTCCCCATTTCCAATTTGAAAAATCCCATATTTTTTTAGGACATATCTACCTTCTAATAAAATGGCACAACACCATGTTCTTCTCTGTCGGAGTTTAACATATAAAAAGTTTTTATTAGGGAAATAAACACCTTTAAGAAGTCTGGCTGCCAATGTTGTAGAATTATTGAGTATTTTCCAAGCTTGTGCAACTAACAGAGATGTGTTCATTCTTTTGAAGTCTCTAAAGCCAATACCTCGCATCAGTTTTCCAACTGCCATCTTTTCACAAGCAACCCAATGAATCCTATTTCTCTCTCCTGAATTCCACAAAAAATTAGAGATAGCTAAGATAAGCTTATTGAAAAAGGATATGGAAAAAGAGAAAAAGGTACATGGTATAGTTAGGGATAGACTGTAAAACAGCCTTGATGAGGAATTCCTTGCCACATTCAGTGAATAATTTAGTTTTCCACCCACCAGTCTTTTTAAAGAGTTTTTTTGCAATCCATTATAGAGACTCATTTTTTATCTTTTATGATAAAGAGGTATACTCAGGTAGTATCCTAAGTCATTTGTTTATTTAATATTAATGTTTGACACTACATTTTCTCTCTTTTCTTGTGGTGTTTCTTTGCTAAAGAGAATTGCCGATTTGTCGAAATTGATTTTTTGCCCTAAACCTTCAAAATTTTCTTCCATACATTTTTTAAATGCTTAAATATCTGTATTATTGAGTGTAATAAAGAAAGAGAATCATCTGCAAATAAAAGGTGAGAGATAACAGGGTTGTTCCTATTACTTTTAATGCCCTGCACATGACCTTCAAGAACGTAGACAATCAGAATAATAAAAGATTTGGTCATCATGGTAAAAAGGAAGAGAGACAAAGGGTCACCTTGTCGGATTCTTCTTTCTTGTGCAAAATTTCCATTCTTTCTCCATTGAGGTTGATTTGAAAAGAAACTGTTGAGATGCAATTTTTAATCCAATTTATCCATTTATCGCAAAAGCCTAATCTCCCCAGAACCATAAGAATAAATTTTAATCTAACTTGATCATACACTTCTGCCATGTCAATTTTTATAGTCGCCATCTGTTTTTGGTTTTTCTTTTTTCGACTCATAAAGAAATATATTTCCTGAGCTATTATGATGTTATCTTGTATGATTCTTCCTCTAATAAATGCATATTGTGTTGGTAAAACAATATGATCCATGTAATCCTGTAATCTATACGAAAGTAACTTAGTAACTATCTTATAGTCAAAGTTCACGCAAGAGATTGGTCTATAATCGCCAAGAATTTATTGTACACCCCCTTTGGGAATTAGGGTTATAAGGGTATCAGTAATTTTATCAAGGAAAATATCGTTATTAAAGAAATTCTGTATCATTAAAAAAATATCAGTTTTACTAATATCCCAAAAATCTTTATAAAATTTACCATTGAGTCCATTAGGTCATGGTTCTTTAGTAGGTGAAAGATCTTTGACTATGTTTTCAACCTCCTCCATTGTTGGTTGCCTAGTCAGGTTCTCGTTCATTTTTCTTGTAAGTTTTTTTTGAAAACTGTGTCGCATTCACCATTTTTCCATCTCAACTTACTGTTTGTCAAAAAGGTTATATAGAAATTTTAATTTTTTTAACCTCTAAAGCATCTTCTTTCCATACTACGTGGGTGTCTTTGATTCTGAGAACTTCACTGAAAATTCGTCTTTGGATGGTTGCCATGTGGAAAAAGTTTGAATTTTTTTCGCCATAAATTAACCAGTCTTGTCTTGATCTGTCCGTCCAATATTTTCCTCACATTTATATTCTAATTTTATTTTATTTTTGATATAAGTTTCTTCTTGTTGGATTACAGGGGTAGGTACTAGGTTTGTGATCTCTGTCAATCGATCTTGTAAAACTTTATTGTAAAACTTTAATTTGTGTTTTATGATTATCGAAAGTAGCTATACTCCATTTCTTAAGGTCTTGGATTGTGTTTTCTCTTTTACGAATAAAACAAGGTAAAGATGGGATAAATCCCCGGACTCCTCAAGCTTTATGAATAATATTTCTGCACTCCTTATTATCCAACAAAAAAGATTCAAATTTAAAATGTCATTGACCTTGGTTCATCGTATGGTCAAGTTGTAAAATAAGTGGAGAGTGGTTTGATCCGATTGCTGGTGGAATAAAGACTTGTGCTTTAGGATATTTGTTACACCATTCGTATGAGGCCAAAACTCTATCAATTTCTTTTTGACCTGCTCGGTTCCTGATCTTCTATTGGATCAAGTTAAAAACACCCATAAGAATGAATATCAATAAGACCATTAGTAATAGTAAATTTTTTAAACTCTGGTAGATGGTTAACGTTAACTGGCGAAGAGAATTTTTTTGTTGATGTTAAGAGCGTCATTGAAATCCCCCCATAATCGCCCACGAGAGGGTTATATTTTTACTCCATTTAATAATATCATCCCAATTTTTTTCCTGTCGTTGAAATCATTAGGCGCATGTATACAGATTAAGTAATACGAAAAGGAAAATTCATTGATAAGCAAGATAGGGTAAGACAGACAACAAAAAGACACGACGAGACACAAAAGCGAATGTCACAAGACCAAAAATCCCCCTAAATGGAAAGCAGGTCCCATGGGGTAAAAAACAAAGGATTTATCAAAACTAAATGTTCTAATGGTATCCCTCAAGTCCCCATCTCTAAGCTTGGTCTCGCAAAAAAATAACCACTTTAGGTTTAAAACGAGCCAAAATGGATCAGATTTGAATCTGTCAAGGGGGCTCGTATTCCTTGGTAGTTCCAAAATAAGATACTTATTTGGGCCTAACGATCATCATGGAGGGATGATCGGCTACCCTTTTGGACAAAATTGGAGATTGGTAAAAATTCAACAACTTTATCCTCGGTCACTTCCACATTACGTTCAAAATCTTTCCCATTTTCCCACTGGCTTCTAAGTTATTCGTTACTAAATTCAAAATCTTCTTCTGGTTCCTCCTGTGAGTCATATTCATCCTCCTGATTCTCTCCTGTAGCGTTACCATCTTCATTTTCATTCTCTTCCATGAATATAAATCCGTCAAGGCTTTCAGTAGTTGTGTTCGAGGGTGAATTGGTGTTGAAGTCCTTATCTTGTTCAATCACCCTGAGCTTTTTAAAATTGTCAGTGTTCTTGTTGTTATTACCAGTACTTTTGTTCCCACAGACACTCGCAATGTATTCACGCCTTCCCTTGATAATCCTTTGTTTCTCAGATAAACTTTTGTTTCTCAAATAAAATTTCTTGGCTCGGAGATATAATTATACTCTCTGCAACATATTTCCTTTGCCTTTATTCCCTAGTTCTTTCACCTTCTGCCTCTATTTAGATATGTTGGTTACATGGGTTATTACTTCACAAAAGGTTATATGTTGTCACTGTAATCAAATAAATGCATGAACCTGCTCCCTTGGACTTTGCTTTGGTTACTCATGTTAACATAGTTGGGCATATCTTCATCTATACCAGCATAAATTCCTTTATCCTTGGAATGTGAGTTGTTTCTAATCACAAAGATTTTCTAGAGAATCTGATCTCCTTGCCCTCCAAACCTCTAATCTCTATTCTTATGAATCTTCTTATTCATGTGTTCTCTATTAACCCCATATCCAGCCAAATCCAAATCTTGATTTCTCCTTTGAGACATCTCCCCACTCTTTAAACCAGTAACCTCTGGAACCGCGTTATTCTCCTTAACCTAGATGTAATGAGCACCAAAACCTGTGAACTCACATGCAATTCTATGGCACACCTCATACAAGGGTTTAACTGGTGAGAATTTGGCAATGTTATCCAAGTTCTATGTGTTTTTCCTACTCTCGTTTAGATCCTTAGAATTTTTGGCAATTTGGATTTTGCATTCTCCATACTTATGCCACACATGACCACAGTTAAAACATAGTGAACATGCATTATCGTAACTATCTAACCAACACCTTCTTCTTGCCACAGATTTGTGCCAGGAGGTAGCGGTTAATTAATATTGATTTTAAGTCAGAAGCGAAGAATTCTCACATCTTTAGTGACAACTTTGGGGAAATATATTGCTTCAAGTTCCAAAAAACATGTTTCGAGCACCAAAAGTGTGTTGGTATTGTTTTGAATGAAGGATAGTCCTTTAGCCTGTACCCAAAGCGATGAAAACTCCAACGGAAGTTCATGAATCTGCATCATTTGTGGCCATTGAGTCATGCTAACGTGCATCTTCAAGAATATCCCAGTCCTAAGCTCCCACAGTCTAGCGAATGTCTAGTTTGAAAACCTTTTTCTTGATTCCACTTGAAAGAAAATGGACAATATAAGTGTAAAAAAAGGAAAAGATTTAGTAAAGAAACGAAATGACAGAAGACGAAGTAAAAGAGGGGTAACTTATTTGATTACTGCCAAGATTCTTACTCTTAAATAGATAAAGAGGTTTTAGGGAACCCCTTATGTTAACTGTAATGCATTGCGGGAGTATTTTCATTTCACGAGGTGGACTAATGATGATAGCTTTCCTAGCCATGCTATATTAAGTGTGCACTTTACCTTGCGATAATTGTTGCTAATAAAAAGGAACTAAGCATACCTGGACAACCTCCTAAGCTCAAAAGGAGTAATGAAACCAATATAGGAAATTAAGACACACAACCACATCTTAGTAAAGTAATTATGAAATTTGTCAAAGCAACGAGCTTTGTAGTTCAAATAAAACTACATTTAGAGTTTCTCGAGCACTGGTTTATCAGTATAGAGAAAGTGGAGACGAGTATCTAGGTTTACTTTACCATAACGATCAGAGATCGAGGGAAAATCTCCTATTTGCTACAGAGACGAGCTTCCGAATTTGCAGAGAAAATGAAACGTCCTTGAAAGGTTATGATTCCTATGATCTAACTCTACCACCTATAGAGTAATTATTGAGTTTAGGTTTAACCTTATATCATTCAACCAAGTATTAGGAAAGGTTAACATTGACGGGCGCTTCAGCGCGCTCTGATGAAGGAGTATGGTCCGTCAAAGGATAAATTCATCGAACTAGGACGTGTTAAGAAGTGGGTAGTACAAGTCCAACTCTAAGAACTAAAAATTAATAGAAAAGATAAAGAAAGCGTGCAAAGGTTGAAAAAAGTTATGGATTTATCTTAGATTTTGAAAGAGACAAGAAAGAAAATGAAGAATTGATGAAAAATGTTGAATTAATAAAATAAGTTGTTATGTAATAAAAATAATATAAAATATTAAATCGATGATGAGATTAGAACTAACCAAACCACGTATAACTAAGATCTCTTAACAATTAGTTCTTTATTCTGGCAATAGTTAGAATTAGTTCTTGTATTGTTTGTTTTTTCAAGTAATAAGTGCTGAATGCTGAATGAACAGCTGAATATGACTTATTCTTTTAAGAGGCAGTGTCTGAATGATTCAGACTTAGTTTAAAATCTTAATGAAACAGGCCCGTTAAGAGCCATTCAGATCTGAATTGGACAGGAAAAACAAACAGTCTTATTGATCTAGTGTCTTAATGAATCAGATTAAGATCTCATTAAGTACAAACAAACACCTAATCTAACCTACTACATGGAGATCATTCTCCATCAGCATTGATAACCGCCTGTAGAGAAGCTTAAAATAAGGGTTCTCTCTTTTCTAGACTCGATAGATAAAGTGGGTTTGCAGGATTTAAAAAAAAAAAACCAATTGTATTTTTGTCATACAACTTAAGATTTTTTCTGTTTTTTCTGTTAAAATATGGATGCTTTACTTCAACGGGCATAGGGTATGTATCAGTTTATGAATGTTTTCAGCCATAAGCTCCCATTAGATGGTCTCTAAAGAACAATTGTGATAAAATAACACATGGAATTACATTCTGAAAAGGAGGAAAATAAGCAAAAAAGAAAAACATTTCATTGCTCTACAAAATCAGTTTTAAAAGTAATGAGATAAAAATTAAGCAGAAGCAGGTTCAATCCAATCTGGTGAAGCTCTTTTCTTAGCAAAATATTCATCAGCACGTGTAAGATTTTTAGTAACTGACGGTTTTACCCATTTCTTTCTCCCTGGTAAAACTGTTAATGAACTTCCTCCAGCTTCTAACTTCTCCTTTGCTGATGTTGAAAAAGCACGTGCTTTAAAATTTAGCTTCACACTTAACTCACCCGTCCCTAAAATCTGTTACATTATATAAAATTCTTAGGACATTTTAATCTTGTTGATTTAATTATAATTATTATTATTATTACCTTTAAAGGAAGTTTCCTTTCTCTTCCTGATGGGTTTATTAGACCTTTTTGTTTTAAAGACTCAAGTGATACCTCTTCTCCTTCCTTAAACCCTGCTTCTTCTATATCTTTCAAGTTTACAGGAACATATTTTGGTAATCCAGCGGACATACCTTGAATATGTCACACACAAAAGATCAAACATAATGGGTGCAATTAAGAATATGAATTGATATTTAATTATTACCTCCAGCAATTCCACGTAACTTAGGAAGCCTACGATATAAAGGCATTTGACCTCCTTCAAATCCTCTTCGTACACCTGGACCAGACCTTGATTTTTGACCTCTCATACCAAATCCACAACTACCTCCTTGACCAGCAGCATGACCTCTTCCTTTTCTTTTAGCTTTCTTTGTAGCACCAGGTTGAGGACCTAAATTGTTAAGCCTTAATCTTTCTGTAACGGGAGAATTGATTACAAATGTACCCACTGAAGGAGCTTGATTCACTACTGTCAAAGTAGTTCTTGATTTTGGTTTTTGGTTGCAAAGAAAAGAATTTGACTTTGTCTTCAAATTTTGAACATTACCCTGTTTATATAATCAGCAACAATTCGTTAAAGACAAGGTTAATGTATATAATTAGGATAGTGGTTACCTTGAAGAGAGATAAAGAGTGTTGAAGAGAAGGAGATGTTCTTGAATGGGTAGGGGTGAATGAGAGAAGGGAAGCCATGGGGAAGATGAAATTGTGAGAATGGAAGGAGCTCTCGATTACACTATCCAATCTTAATTAACGGATAGGGATGGTGTTGTTGTGTTTTTCTTTTTTCTTTTAAAAAAAATAATAATTTAGATTTCTGCTAAATTGCATATCACCCCCTCCAATTATGTAAGTGTGGATCATACCCCTATTCTTTACAAGAATTTTCTAAACTAGGTCGGTCGCCCTTTTCTTAACCAATTTTAATTGTTATTATGATTTTTTTATCTAAAGGGAAATTCCTAATATTTATACTTGATAAGGGCACAACTTTAAATCCCTATGAAGATAGTTTAATTGACAAATATCAAGAATATAGTTGTAATGTCAGTGTTATTAATATGTGGAGATTCGAATCTTGCGAGAAACAAATCCTTTAAAAATAGCGGTGACAACTTTTGAAATTTGGTTGATTAAAGAACACTTAGCCATTTGTTTTTCTTATATTTCTAAAGATATTAACGTAAAGGACCTTCAAAGTAAAGCGGGATTTAAACCTTTAAGAGCACAACCTTATAATAATTTCACCAAAAGTTACATATTCCCTTAAGGAAAGGCCACATTTTAAAAAATAGCGGATTGCATTACAGGTGTACCCTTATTTTAAATATCACACTTATTAAAAAATCAAAATAAATATAAATATTGCCAATATCAAAAAAGATTGTGAATGTTTTTGCTGATGATTTTATATGGTGTCAATGTTCATTGGGTGGTGGTGGCACCATGTTGATGAAGAAAACAAGTGATATTGATAATAAAGGTTGTTGATGATGTTGATAAAAATGACCAGGTGAAGATAAATGATTGACAACAATGATGATGTAGATAATGTAGTTATGTGGTAGTTGAAGTTGTAGTGAAAAATGATAAAGACAAAATGATTGCGAGTGTGCATACTCAATGTTGTAAAGATGATCTGCACATATACACACAAATATAGAGGAGAAAAAGAGAAGAAGGATAAAAGAGGTTCGAAGTTTTTTATTTTGTCTAAATACTATAGTTTAAGAATATGTACATGTCCAGTGTTAACGATGAGCGCTTAGTTATGAATTTAAAACTAAAAAATCTAAGGAAATGTCAAATATTTACTTATGAAAAGTCATTGATCTCAAAAGTTAAATTCATGATTTATTTTTATAATTTTGTAAAGAAACTCAAAAAGATGTCAATTTTTTTCTCAATAGTAGATACAGATAGGAGAAAGTCACCCGTCCAAAAAAAAAAATATATATGAGAAAGTCAATCCACTAAAATCAATTTTTTCTTATTGGCTTTGAATTAGTTAAAGGTTTTTAATTTCTTAAAAGAATTTGAATGAAAAGAAACTGTAAAAATGAAAAATGGTGTTGATAGTTTTATTTTTAGAGTAATGTTATATATCATCTTTTTTTGTTTCACCTTTATAATTTTCCTGTCTACTTTTATTTGTCCTTCTATATTTGTATTTTTACATTATCAAGACATTGTTTCTTCAGTTTTTCCAATATCACCTCTAACTAATTAGTTAAAAATAATGGTGCAATAAATGACCTTATACTTAATGTGGTCGATATTATTAGCCATGAGATTGGCCGCGGATCTTGGGATTAAGAGTAGCTCGCTCTACTCAGATAACCTTGAAGTCGTTCAAGGTATTAATCGATGTGTAGGGATCGACTGGAGGATCCGCCCCATGATTTCGGAAGCATGGAGGTGGGTAGGAATATTGGCGGAATGGAAAATAAATCATGTCAGAAGAAAATTTAATGGAGTTGCGGACATTGTCGCTAAGTGTGCTAGAATGAATATTGATATTTCTAATTATCCCCGTAGGTCTCTAGTAGAGTTCTATTTTAGTATTAGTAACTTATATACGAGATGTACTAGATATCGATGTTATTTCACTTTACTTGACAAAAAAAAAGAGTTGAGACCTCTCCTTCTGGCATTGCAAAATTAATCTGGACTTGAATTTATGGAATGTTGATTATGTGTATATTAAGCATACGTGTGTATTATTTATTTAGCATTACTACATGAGACTTTTTAGATATTATGCTCTAGGATCATTCATTGTGTTCTGTTCTTATTCTCCTCCTACTTCTTCTTCTTGTTTAAAATTTGACTACCCCACTGTTCTTTATTTTTATTTTTATTCTATCGGGACGATACAACTTTGAGTTAGGGGTCTTGATGTCTCTCCATTTGTGACGAATTGATCTATCTTGGAGACATCATTTTAGGTGTATTTATTAGGTTATAGGTCGATTTTCTCATGATATAGTACACTTTCCTATTTCGTGTCTTAAATTAATTATATATTATTTTTTGAGCATATTGGGTTTAATTATTTGTTAATTGTGAAACTTTAAAGACATATCATAATTAATTAGATGTCAAATCAATTCTAAGAGATAAACGAAAGAGGATAAACATGGAAATTGGAGATAAAGACAAGAAATATGAAAAAGGAAAATATAAAGTTGTCAAATAAATCTGAATTCCAGCAGCTACGACCACAAAAGGGCTTATATCTCAGCATTGGCTAGGAATTTGGAAAAATGATCTAAAGCAAAGTTAAAGAGCTTTTCGAGACGATCAGTTTCGACTATTGGAACGAGTCAAACGGATAAGTATTGAAGCAGTTACTGCCAAAACAAAACAACATCAAAATCTTACCTTTTCTATATTTTAGGGTTACAAATTTGAGTTGGGCTTGGAGTCTAATACCTATCTTATACTACAAGAAACGTTTTAGGGTTTCCTATAACCTATAAATACACCCTCTTATCAGAAGAAAATCATCCTTGGCCAAGCCTTTAGCCAAGAGGAAGCTTACAACACAAGAAAAGAAGTCTGAAAGGAGCTATGTATCAATTATGTCTTCTTCAACCTTTAAATTTGTAATTCATTTCTTTTCTTCCATTAGTATGAACTAAATTATATTTAGCTTGAGATTTAGCATATATGTATGAACCCTAGACTTGTTTAAACGTCTATCTAATCTGGGATACCATCGTATTTAAATTAAATTCATGTTTTATTCTCTGTTTATGTGTTTTGATTTATTGTCTCTTTTCTTTGCGTATTACAACCGTATGGATTACTCTAATAATAGTTAGATGGTCACCCGGAAGGCATATTTAACTATTGGAAACAACACATAGCATCTAGTATACGGTTTTGGTCCTGACAACCCAGCCTAACTAGATAATCATTATGGTTTGGTGTTATCACCATTAAATCAATTTTAGGAAAAGTTTTCTTAGGACCCTATTGACACAGGTTAACCCTATTTGAAACTACCTCGAAATTGAGGCCGATTATTGTAATACTACATGATTCACCCTTACATGTTTAGAATAAACAAGACTAGTGGGGATTACTTGCTAATTTCTCAGGCTAAACTCTCATACTATCTTCTTCTCTTTGCATTTAAATTTCCGTCTTTACTTTATTAGTTAATTTTCTATTTACAAAAACCAAACAAAAATCTATTTGTCTTTTATTTCTTGCGTATTATCTGATCTAGCTTTCTACTTTACACTTGATAATTTGCATAAGTTCTCTCTAACTTTCGTAGTCTCTGAGGAACGAATCCTATTTATCATTAAAACTTGCATACGTCATGTAATACTTGCAGAACCGTGCTAGCCTAGGGTATTTATTTGCACTTATTTATATCATTATTTTATCACATCCTAGACGAAACCAAATGCAAATGTTCATGGAGGATATGTATTTGAGTTTCTTCGAATTGAGAGTACAAGTAATCAGTAAGAATGAAGTGAGTGGTATGGAGTCCTTTCAAAAAAAACGGGGAAGAGTTCCAAGAGGGCGAGAGATATTTCTATTATGGAATCAATTGTGCGGGTCATGTAATAGATGACAAGAGTATATCTAGCTGTATAGAAGACTATTCCAATACCCAAGTCAAGCATGTGAATAGGCGAGTTGTTACTTACCCTCTGATAGACGTCAACCAGTCCTCTAAAGTGGTTGGTCGATGGATAATATCCTTTTACAAAATAGTTACGGAGCTAGGGTATACGTTTGACAAAATAAATCTTTGAGCCACTCAATTGAAGTATGATGTCGCTATCTCTTGTTTATTTGTGTCTCGTGTTTGTAAAAAATATGCTAGATCGCTCAATCATTTTACAAAAAAGTTAATAATGGTTGTATAGTTGAACCAAAGGGAACAATTTTTTGTTTTGGGGGTAATACAGCTAGCTTGGAAGAACCATTTCAATATTTGTGTCATTAAGTCTGGTAGCTATTTTGTAATTGTTGAAATTAACCAAAACGTGGAAGTATTTGTTGGTGTGTTGTTTATGTTCATGCTCCAACAAACATTAGTCAAATATAAAAAATGTGGGATCAATCTATTCAATAAAAAACAAATGTTATGGATCCAGTAATCATTCTTGGTGGTTTCAATGACATCTTTAAAAACTCAAAAATAATTGAGAAAAAAATGTTAACTTAGACATAATTCTCTAGATCAATGAATTTATCAACAAAAAGAAACTCATCGATATCCACTCGAAGGATGTAATTTTACATGGTCGAATAAAAATAAAGATGATCAATTAGTTAAATAAAGATGATCAATTAGTTAAATAAAGGCGGACCGAGCATTGACTAGTAGCTAGTGGTTAAGACTTTTCCTGAGTACAATTACTAAAGCCCCCCTTAACTATTAGATCAGATCACTCACTGCTCATCATCTAAAGAAAAGAAAAAAATCAATACTAAAAGATGGTTCATGTTCGAATCAATATAGATCTATAATCAACAGCATAAGAATGTTCTGAAGTATTAATGGGATAAAAATATATGATCAAAATTTGAATGTCTTAGTTTCATATTTTCAACACTAGTCAAAGATAAAAAAAAATCGATTTAACAAGTGCTAAGCATCCAAAGTTCTATGCCTAAAGATATATGTAATAAAGAAACAATAAATCAAACACATTGCATATGCCAACACTAAAGAGTTAAGTGAGAGTAGATATACACGATATTAGAGTAGTTCGGTCTTCCTTGCCTACATCCACTACCTAATGTATAAGAACCTTTTTCTCAATTAATCTCCAACATATTCTTTTTTATTTTGGTTATTAATTTTTCTCTCTCTTTCTTTTTTTCTAACCTATGTTGTAAATGATTTTTTCCAACCCCTAAACATCCTTTACTTTTGCTTTCATGAGTGTGATTTATTTTGGTGTTTTACAGTTAGGAATATCTAAATAATTTTAAAATAAATAAAATAATAAAGACATAAAATTTATAAATAAAGATATAGGATCTAAAAAACAAAGATCAAGCCTTTGGCCTCAAATGTATGCGAAAAATCTAAATCAAAACTACTAGAGTAATTATATATACCACCCAAGTTCATACCACTTGTGATGTGGTGTGATTTGAGTGAAGTAAATCGTCAATCAAATCTAGAAATTATTTTTTTATTGAAAAATCACGCTACATCATAGGTGATATATTGGATAGTAAGAATTGATGTGGTATCTATCATTACTCAAATTTTTAATAGTTAGAATCCAATTATTCTTTTATTTTGTATGACTTATATAATACACAATAATAATTTTTTATTAAAAATGTTATACATTCTTTTGATATTCACAAAAGAATACTTCACACTCATAAAACAAATATAAAATCGCAACATAAAATCAAATAATGCTGTGCTGGATCATGATTAATTGAGGCAGCCTCCATGATCCATCTTATTTATTGGGTCAACAAGGTGAAGCACATATTAGTATGTTACAGGCTTTAAGGCATTCGAAGGTAAAGTGGGATCGGATTAAAAGAATTTGGAGGAGAAGTCCAGACTGAAAAAGCACTACTAGAGTTCATCCATTTCACGGTCATTTCAGGATAATGTCGATCCAATACATTTTTCAGAGTCTCTGTTGTATTAACCCATTTCAGTCCTTCTTTTGTGTAGATTTCTTCATTAAAATCGCTTGTAAAAAACCTGTCAGCCTCTAGCCTCCTACATTGGGCGTATAAAAATACGAAGAGGAATCTTAGCTTTCTTTAAGTAGTAAGTATAAATCTTTAAAAATGATTTATTATTAGGTTATTACAAACTAATCATTATTTGTAATCATTAAATTTATATTATTTATGTTGAATGGTTTATTCGTAGATTTAATGGAAATAAATTATTATTAAAATTAATAAATTGATAATTTAGTAAAACTATACATCACCTTATTTCATATCATCTCATACCACCTTATTACATGACGTGATTTGTTTGGAAATAAAAATTATTAATTTCTGTATTGTCTCAATCTAACTTTATTGCATTTTAATCAAATCACGCCACATAATAGAATAGTACGAAGATATTATAGAAAAGGGTGGTATAAAGCATTACTTTTTATATATTAAATTAAAAAAAAAATCAAATTTAAATTCATGGATTACCTTGTTGCCATGAGAAGGAAAATGACAAAAGCGGTCTCACTAATAGCAAATCCTTTGATAATTTTCTTTTCTGCCATGAGGCCTATAAGAAGATCCAACTGTTCAACATCATCACCATAGACTTCTTCAAGTATTGTTATTGCTTCACTGTCATCCGTTAAATCTTCCCACCTAGAGATAGGAATTAAGAGAAGAGACCTTCGAAAATCATTGTATCTAGCAACACTTCTTTCTCTATCCCTATAAACTGCATTTAAAATTATTCTTCATGTGTGAATTTCTTCACACAATATATATGATAATATAATAATTTATATATTTCGTGAGCATTTTATTTATGTTTGCTTACTCTCAAGAGATGGGAGGTCAATATGATCAGGTCTATCATTTCCATTTATATCTTGAGGTATAAGGTCCCTAAACCACATGGGGTAATTCCATAGTTGAAGCGAACCACAAGCTTGGTGGCCCATTGATACCATTAGCTTATTAAACCCAATTTCGACTAAGGCCTCTTCTCCTTTTCGACCCAACAAATTTGGCATAAAAACCCTGCCATTTTTTATACGATTAACCATAAATTACAATTCATATTTTGATGGTAGAACTCAAACAAATTCATAGACACTGATTATGTGCATACGATGTGGGCCTGTTATAGGCCCAAAAGACAAAGTGAGTGTGATGACAAAAAGTGGTGGGTCCGAATTTGTTGGTAACGTTTTTGCTTGAAAACATGCAAAGGAGGCCCTTGAAACGCTAGAAGTAATAAATTTTGCTCGTTGGCCCATTTTCAAGTGAAAAAGCACACACACAGACCCAATGATGATATTTGCTGATGCAAGCAGTGAAAAGGTTTTAATCATCCAAAGTAACATAAGACAAAATGAAAATTTCAGAGCTCAAGACGTCTCACATGGACAAAGTTGTGATTTAGACCCCATTCGTGATTTTTCAGCTTTTATACTGGCCAATGAGACCCTTAATACACTATCAATCTAACGAAACAATAGATTTTCTCGATGGCCCGTTTCCAAACAAAAAATCAAGTATGAGCCAAAATCGTATATTTTTTTTTCATTTTTACCTTCAAAATTCATTTTAATTTTCTCAGTAATAAGGTGATTTACCTAAACCCTCATCTTTTGCACTATGCATAACAAAAAAATGAGAACAAACTTACGCTTTTGTTATTGGGAGAGTTTTATTTGGCCCCGTCGCCACATTAATGTCTCGAAGAATAAGGTTATCGGGTAGTTGAGAATGCATCCGATAAACACTAACAAATTCTTCAGTTAACGAATATGGTACTCCATGATTTTCAGGCTTATTTGTACCCACAAGACCACTCAGAACAGCTACTCCAACGTGTCCGAATGCATCTTTAATTCTCTTCCCTAGTAATCCATACCTACATCAAATATACAACCCAAATGGCATAATTAGTAGTGCAATGTAGATGTGGGTATGTTTTGATAATTCGTACGCTCAGAAAAAGTAAAGATGGTAAAATATTTTGATCGAGCTATGATTATTTGGAACTGAGTCTTAGTTATGGCCTATGGTGTTTTAAGATAAAGGTTTTAGTTTACCGAGATTAAAACGAATCATTTTTTTGAAATACTTGTGTTTAATTCTGATATTTAAGAATATTATGAAAACTACAATGAAGTTCAGACTTAAATAAACGGGTAAAAATTACTGTAGGTCTACCATCTTTGGGCACATTACCTGATAAATTTGTTTTAGAATAAACTTTAAAACTACGTATTTCATATTGTTCTCAATGAGTTAAAATGAATCTCTCTACTTGTCTTCAATGGTAAACGTGCATGGCAATTATTTCATACACATTAATCTTAAAAAAGATAATGAAAAATATATTATGACCTAAGAGTTTAAAATATAAGAATGTTAAAAAATGATACTCAATCATTTATCCTAATAAAAAACAAAAATTGAATTTTTCTCTCTAATTCACATATTTTTTTTAATAACAAATCTCCATTAACCTTCTACATGTTTGAATAACACATATAAGTAAAATTTGATTGCAAGACGTTAAGTGTTACTAAAAGTTGTTAAAAACTACGGGATAAATTCAAATTGAATGTACTTTACTTATAAATTAATTACGAAAAACTTTTTTAATAAAATAACGATAATTTCTTTAATGATTAAAATATTCCATGACCTTAATTTGACAACAAAAAAGAATTTTACCAATTGGCACGCATTCCTGCAAGTAATGTGTTATTTTTTAGAAGCTCAATTGTCCAATCAATTGTATGGACTTTTGCTATGACAGCTGAAGTCACTAGTCTTGAATGATGGTATAACTCATCGTCACTGAATTCAGGATGTTCTACCTACATAAATTATTATAATAATGATCAAATAAGATTCAGTTTCAAAATTTTATTATCATGATTATCTTGTAAAATGTAGTAACTTAATATATTTTCATTAATTGAATATGACATAAATTAATGACACAAATATTAGAGTAAAATACCTTTATTGCATCACATACTGCATTATGCTCCATCACGAAGAGGGCTTGTAATGCGGAAAGCCCGGCCCAACTGTTACGAACATCCCCAGATAAGATGCTACCATCTTGATCCACAAGAAGAAGCCCATTGTCTGATATTTTGAGCTTTCCATCTATGAACGTTCTTACTTTAGATAACTTTTCTGCATCGCTTCCATATATTACACTTCCATCCCTGGATTTTTACAAGTTGTTGATTAAGTGTATATGCATGTTTTTAAACGTCTTACTTCCAAATTCTAGATATTACAAAGATATGAATCTTAATTAACTTTGATGTGCATCAATAACCCTCAATTTTTATAATTTTATTTGCACTATAGTTAGGGACAGATCCAAGGGGGAGTGGTGTTTGCGATGCATTTCAAACAAAGGAAAATTTTAAAGTGTAGGTGAGACAACGAGGGAGGGAATGTAGGGGATTGCTCTTGTCCCGAGATACAGTGAGAACTTTTTGTTTTTTTTATAAAGAAAAAAAGCTTAGTAAAAAGCACATTAGCACCCCCCCCCCAACCCAGGCACCTACCCATTTGCACATGTGCCCTCCCCAAATTCAACTACTAGTTCACTTTTAGCCTCCAACAAAAAAAAATTGGATCAACACCTAATTATAAATTTGCAGATCTCCTTTTTTTAAGAGGACAAATGTGAGTACAAACACAATAACTCTCATTAGAGTAATCGTGAGGCTACTCTAGTTAGGGTTGTAATCCATATTGATCTCAAAGTATAATATAATTTTGTTCAATTTCTGAAAACCATGAGTGAAAAAATATGAATTCTCACAAAAGTGGAGGTTACAACTTCCATTGATTTCAAGTACACTGCAAATTTGCCTAATTTATTATTCTTTCTTGAAAAAACTGAAGAAAAATTGAGTAATGATATATACCACCCAAATACCACCTAATGACCTGACGTGAATTGGTTGGCTATAAATCGTTTATCTATTTAATTTTTTGATCTAATTAACGAATTACCAATCAATTCACGCCACATCAATAGGTGGTATGATTTTGGGTGATATATATTATTACTCAAAAAGAAGATTAACACCACTTGAAATATATTCAATCGTTTTCATTGAGTATAACTTTTTTTTCTTTTTTTGCTTCCATTAGAATAATTGTTTGGTATGTGCTGAAGTTTAATTTTGTTTTGATGAATTTTAACCTCAATGAATATACATACATAAAATTTATTCCTACTTTTTCAGATAATTATTTTGATCAAACTAACTCACTTATTCAAATTTTATAGAGACGGAAGAAATGTTAAAAGTTTACCACCAATGTGTCCTTTGGTTCGAATAACCTATT
The DNA here is from genome assembly GCA_029959085.1 of Nemophila menziesii. Lineage (NCBI taxonomy): Eukaryota > Viridiplantae > Streptophyta > Magnoliopsida > Boraginales > Hydrophyllaceae > Nemophila > Nemophila menziesii. The sequence goes on from JARWIR010000005.1 coordinate 30,346,308, forward strand.
TTTATCTGTTCAAACCCAATAGGAAATTCCTTTGTCTTGTAGAACTTAAAAGATTGTAGAGGACATTTGCTTTCAACTTTTCCAGGTGCAGTGAGTTCAATCTACATAATTCATTATAATATCGTAAATGAATATAATTGAATATTTCTAGTTCGTAAATATATACATTTGTAAAGAATAAAATAAATTGACTCTTTTTATACACATGTAAGAAATAACAAGCTTTCTTTTTCACGATGAAGGGACAATAACCATGATCCCTGATTTTTCAAATTGTGTTTCTCGCATCTTTTTTTTCAAAATTGCTTATGGTCCTTCTATAAATGCTAGAACTTTCACTTGATCTTCCAAACTCTTAAAAGTTAATTTTTGTATCACCCTTATCTTATGAGATGACGGTAAAAAAAAATGAGATTACTTTTTGAAATAATTACTTGAAATAATTTTAAAATAATAAAGATACTTTAAACTTTTAAAATAATTTTGAAAAAAAAGTACTATATAAGTAAATATTAAAATAATCATTTAAAATGATTTTAGATGTCTAAATATTTTTTAATATTTTTTATAAATAAATTTAATTTAATTGAAAAACACTTTAACTCTAAAATTATCAATTTTAAATGGACTCTTATTTACCTTATAAAATATAAGCTATTTTGTGAAGATAAAAAAAACATAAGTTATTTTGCATTATTATATTGACCAATTTTGCAATATTATTTTGCATTAATATAATATTTTGCATTATTATATTAACGTTTGGTCCCCACTCTCTAGTTTCTCTTTCTAATTATTTTCCTTGTTCTTTCTCCAGATAAAACATGAATTCCAAGAAGAACACCATCCTCAAGGAACTTAATCCCAATTAAATGTTCTTGTTCTAACAATAGAGTGATCCTTTATAATTTCTTGCTTTAATCCTACCTTGTTTACTCCGCTTCCTTCTTTTTGCTTAAGCTTCTCGAAGAAGCCTTCTCTCCCTTATCATCATTACACTCCTCGATTATCACATAATCCTTTATCACACTTTATATTACATTACTCACACTCTTCCTCACTCTACTTCCCTCACTCTCTCCTTCTTATCTTCCGTCTTATCTTGCTTATCCTCTCAAAACTATGGCGTTCGAACCAGTCATTACCATGAAACTTAAACCTACTTACAAAGATCATGAAATCTATGCTCGTAAGAACATTCTTATCTCAAAAATCCTTTTTACTTCTGAGATCAGTCCTATCACGGTGGAAACTGCTGCTAATAAACCTTGGGGTTTAAGATCTCATATGCATGTTATCTATGCGGGTTATGACATGTTTTTCCTTGCTTTTGAATCTCGTGATGATCTTATAAACACATGGCATTTCAGACCATGGTCTGTAAATGGTTTTATGCTTCGCTTTCACGCATGGCATCCAGAAATGGCCATTGAGGAAGCTGACTTCTCAACTGCTACTCTTTGGATACATCTTCTTAACCTTCCTCAAGTGTTTGCTACCCTGATAAAGCTAAGGACATTTGCAAGAACCGTAACTGTACTCTCCTTGCTTATGACATCAATGAAGTCTATGAAACTGCTAAGCATCTCAGAGTGCGTGTTCACTGGAAAATTTTGAACCCCTTGGTCAATAAGTTCAATATTGAACGTCCCTATCTTCCACCTATTGAGGTTAAAACAAGATATGAGAAGCTTAGCAAGTTTTTTTTCTTCTGTGGATTCCTTTCTATACAGCTGGAGAGTGTCAGCTTTATAAGGATGAACTTAAGAGATCTAGGGGCCAAGTTAGGTTTTGGTTTGGAGACTAGATGAGTGTTAACCCTGTTAAAGGCCGTGGTAGTAAAGTCCATGTTATTGATGACTTGGATGATCCCTCTCACCTTATTTCTGATAGTGAAGATTCAATTCGAAAAACCTCTGAATCTTTAAGTGTCGAACCTTTATTCCTTGGTGGCCTCTCTGGTGACAATAATAGTGTTAATAGTGGTGATAGATCTCGTACAGGAAATGATAATCTATTAATGATAAGAGGATGCTCCTTGGATCTAGGAAAGGATTTTATTATGGTCCCAAATCCTTTAACAAAGAATGTTAAATCTTCCTCTAGCAAGGATATTCAAGACAGTGGTTAGTTGGTGGATAAGAATAAGTTTGGGGTCCCTCTTCTAATCCAGATAAGTCTGGATTTAAACCCAACTCGGACCGTGGTAAATTTCATACCCCCTCTCGTACCTCTGGTTCAAAAAGGAAAAATATTGGAGAGCCCTCTAAAGAAAGCTGGCCTTCTTGGCCCAATAAGGGTACGTCTAGTACCTTTAACAGACCCATTATGGGTAACCGCTGGTCCATGCGCACTTGGGCTCGAACTAATCCTAACCAAGGGAAAACAAAACATCAATGGATTAACCCTAACACTAAATCGTCATCAGCACACGGAAGTGATAGCCATTCAAAACCTCTCACTCCCTAACCTATCCTAGATTCCACCCCTAACCCTGTCACCACTCCATATCCTAAATCTCCATCCCTTTCCCCCCACCACTAAATAATTCCCCTCCACCACTCCTATAGATCTGAACGAATACTTTAACCCTAATCTGGTTGATGTTAGTACTACCCGTAAATCCCCCTCTTCCAATTCTTCTGCACCCACGGTCTCTCCTAACACTTACCTTGTGCCTGATACCCCTTTTATTGATGATGCTAGCTTCTATGAAATTCCTATTTCTGTGGAACGCCCTGGTGAGGAAGTTGGCCCGAGCTCTAAGAAAAGAGAGTTATCCCATGCTGAGATGGTGGGGTTTAGTGAAGTTGATGAGAACGTGGTGGAAGTCCCTTTGTTGGATATCGTAATGTTTGTTCCCCCTCTGGATATTATTGCTCCTATTGATGTGGGTGGCTGCAAGGAGCAACCCCCACAACATCCATGATGGGAGTTTTTTGGAACTGTCAAGGGACGGGGTCCCCCTTGACAGTCCAAAACCTTAGAGATTTACTTTTTTAAGGAGAATCCCCGGGTCATTGGTCTGTCCGAGACTAAGACCAAAAGGAAGAAGTTGTTGGTTTTGTGAAGAAGTTAAAAATAAAGCTTCTTTGGAGTGTTGACCCAGTTGATATATCAGGAGGCCTTGCTATATTTGTTGTGGATGATTGACATGCTGAGGTAATTTCTTCCTCTATTGATCATATATCTATTTCTACTTCCTCTAATTCTGGTATTACTTGGTTTTTCATTTTATCTATACCCTCCCTAATGATGATAGTAAAAAATTGTTATGAGAATTTATTGAAAAAACTACTAAGAATGTTCTCCTTACCCCTAATATTTTCATTGGAGACTATAATGATATCCTTATTTCTCAAGAAAAGGTGGGGCTTAGGTAAGAATCCTTCAGAAATGAGAACCTTTAATAATAATATTACCCTTATTGAGCTTAACGAAACCCCTTCTAAAGGTCGATCCTACATGGAGGAATAATCGTAGTGATGATAGCCTCATCCATGGAGGAATAATCGTAGTGATGATAGCCTCATCCTCCAAAAATTATATCGAGGGTTGGGCTCTGCTTCCTGCTTTAATCTTTTTTCTGATGCTTGGATCCATAATTATCCCCCCATTGGATCTGACCATTCTCCTATGGTCCTACATTGGGATGATCCACCCTTATTTCTTTCTAGGACTGCTTTTAAGCTTGATCCCACATGGCTTGATATTGATTCTTGCTCTAATGCTATTAAGGAGTTCCTTTGTTCCTCTAGTTATTTCTCTGGTCCCCCCTCTCGATTCCCGAAAAGATTATTGAGGTTTAAGAAAACCATTCTCCGCTGGAAGAAGTCTAATCTTAAGAATAATGCTACTATCATCAATATCTTCTCTAAAAAACTGGAAGCTCTTATGCAAGTCATCCGTAATGGCCTAGATGGACCTTTAAAGGAATAGTTTTATTAATTTTGAAAGAAATTGAATATTTCTTGTCCCTTGAAGAGAAATATTGGGCTACTCGCTCTAGGGTTTTATGGCTTAAACTTGGTGATAGGAACTCTAAATTCTTCCATCTATCAACACGCTTAAAAAGAGTCTCTAATAAAATGATTTCCCTACTTAAGGATGATAACTCTTGGACTTCTTGTAGAGCCAAGCTTAATGATCATGTTCTTGGTTTTTTAAGGAGTTATATATAGATATTAGATCTCGAGTGATTGAGCGTATTATCAACAATGTAATTCCTCTTATTACTCAAGCTCATAATGATATGATTATGTCCCCTATATCCCATTAGGAGTTGAAAATTGCTACATGGCTTTAGGAGCTTCTAAAGCTCTTGGGCCAGATGGATTTCCTGGGACCTTTTTTCAAAAATTCTGGGAGTTACTTAAGGATGATATCCTCGCTATTTGCAATGGTGTCCTTCTTGGTTCAATCCCTTTAGGGTACATTAGTGAAACCAATATTGTCCTCATTCCTAAAGGTAAGAACCCACAAAAAATTGGACAGTATAGGCCTATATCTTGCACAAACTTCCTCTACAAGATTTTATCCAAAGCCATGGTACTTAGGCTCACCAATATCATTCCCAACATTATATCCCCTTGTCAATCTGCCTTTATAAAGGGTAGACTTATCCAAGATAACATCATTATTGTTCATGAAGTTATTCACAAGCTCAAACACCTCAGGAAGAATTCGAAAGACAGCTACTCTATTATCAAAGCTGATAACCACAAAGCATATGATAGAGTAAGTTGGCCCTTCCTTTTTTCTGTCCTTCATAAACTAGGTTTCAATGAAAATTGGATTGCCTTTATCCGAGAATGTGTAACTTCTGTGAACTTCATTGTTCTTATCAATGGTTATAAAGTTGGCTCTTTTAAACCTTCTCGTGGTCTTCGCCATGGAGATCCTCTTTCCCCGTACTTATTTACCATTGTATCTAATTTTCTTTCCCTCCTCATTGAAAAAGATTTCCTAATTGGTGATATTAAAGGTATCCAACTAAGTAAGCAAGGCCTCATATTCACCATCTTCTTTTCGCTGATGACTCAATCTTTTTTCTTAGGAATTTTGTATTGAAAATTCATGCTTTTAAGGAGACTTTGTACAAATTCTACTTTGCTTCTGGGCTTTCTATTAACCTTAATAAATCATCCATTTTTCTAAGTTCTAACTGCTCTCCTTTCATGAGAAGCTTAATCTCTGATGCTTTTCGTATGCCTATTACTGAGGATCTTGGTCTTTATTTGGGATTACCTATAGAATGGAAACTCCAAAACAAAGGCTATGGATTCCTTAATTGCTAAAGCTGCATCTAAGTTAAGTGGTTGGAAAAAATCATTATGGTCCATAGCTGGGAAAGCAGTTCTCATCTCTTCTATTATTCATGCTTTTCCCACTTATTTCATGTCTTTATTGGCTATTCCTAAAGGTGTTATTAAAAATATTAACTCCCTGACTTGCCATTTTCCAGTGGGGCAATGAAGATGACCAAGGAATTCACTAGATTAATTGGAATAAAAATGTCTCCCCCAAGAATTCTGGTGGTTTAGGTATTAATAATTTGGAAGCCTTTAATTTGGCCCTCCTCGCTAAACAGGCCTGGTCTATTCTCATTCGCCCTTCATCTCTTGTTTACCAGGTCCTTAAAGGGATTTACTTCCCTGATAAGGATATTCTGGATACTTTTGATATTAGGGGGTTCTTGGATTTGGAACATCATTCACAAGGGATGTATATTCCTTAAACCTCACTTAATTAAACCAATTGGTGATGGGCATTGTACTCTTATATGGTAAGACAACTAGATTGGTAAGATCATCGAGAAACCAGGTAATTATTCTTAGGATCCTTCTTTTCCAAAGTTTGTGGCTGATCTGATTCATGCTCCTACTAAGACTTGGAAGATGGGTATGTTGAATAATCTGTTTTCTCCTGAGGTGGTCTCTGTCATTATTAAGCTTAACATTCCTTGGACCACCCAAGAACTCTCTTTGGTTTGGCCATATACAAGAGATAGTAATTACTCCTGCAAATCTGATTATCAGATTGTTGTTCCCCCTCTCATTGTCCCCTCCCATCATCCAGGCTCTTCTTTTTACCCTAATACTGATTTACTGAGGTTGAATTGGGATTCCAGTGCTCCCCCTAAATTTAATTCTTCTTCTGGCGTGTCATTATGGATGCTCTTTCTGCTGAACAGAACAAGTACTTGAGGAAATGTTCTAGCACAGACCTTTGCCATATTTGACTTAAGGAAGAAGAATCCATTGAGCACATATTTCTGAAATGCGAGTGGACTAGAAAATTTTGGTTCTTGTCTCCCCTACATTGCCATATTCCTCCCTTTTATAACTTTGGTATAAATTCTTGGATAGGTTCTATTATTGATAATGGTGGTAACTTAAAAGAAAAAAAGAGCCTTTTGCTTACTATTATCCTTTGTCTTTGGGTTATTTGGCTCACAAGGAATAAATTTGTATTTCATAATATCCCCAGTGACTTTAATTCTTGCATTAATTTAATTGATATTTTCCACAGGCAAGTTCTTTTCAATGGTGATTCGAGCTGTGATGAGCCCTTAGCTGGGCCAAATAACTTGAATAACGAATGGCTCTCCTCTATCCCTACTTAGTCACCTCCTCCCCAGCAATATCTAAAGATAAATGTTGATGCCTCCTTCAAGAATGGAAAAGCTACAGCAGCTGCAGTGATCCGTAACTGGAAAGGTAAGATTATTAATGGCTTTGCCGTGGATATTACTGCCTCTTCCAGCTTTGAAGTTGAAGCTAAAGCTCTGAGAAATGGTGTTCAATTTGCTTTAGACCAAGCTCCCCTTTGCAACAGGATCGAAACTGACGCATAAGCTGTTTTAAAAGCCGTATATTCTTCGAGCCCGAACTGTCTTTGGAAATTCAGGGCTATCCTCGATGATATAAAAAATATGGTGAAAGACCACATCAATTTACGTATTTGTGGTGTTAGAAGAACGGCTAATAAGGTCGCTGATTGGCTAGCTAAAGCTTTTTCCAATTCTGTTTTGTCAGTTTCATGGATTTTGTAACATTCCTTTAGATTTTAACTCTTTAATTTGTAATGACTTTGGTTCTTTTGCTACGACAGGAGTTGGTTAACTCTTATCGCCTTTATTAATATATTAGTCCCTTTGCTTAAAAAAAACTGACACGATTAGAGTACCTGTTGAGTATCTTCCAAATGATCGACCCAATCATGTATCATAAACTGTATCCATGCAGCTGCGATAACATTGAATTGTTTTCCAGTATCCACAAATTCTTTACGTGCCAAAAGTTTTGTTGCAACCACCATAGGATCTGGCTTCAGTAACTATATAAATTCATAAAACATAAATTAAATTCCAACTAAATTAGATAATTTAGTATTGAAGTTCAAATTTGATTTTATTTGTTGTGTTTGGATTCTGATTAAAAGAACACAATATTATTTAGTCTTTTGAATTTCAAATTATAGTAACAAAAGTTCCCAACACAAAAATTTAACAATTAATTTATAAGGATATAAATTTAAATTTTTTCTTGTTATCTAATAGAATATTTGAAAAAGATGGAGGGAATAAAATTTATATGGTCAATCCTAGAGCCAAACAAAATTTGGAAATATAGATCCAAATTTGTTTATTAATAACATCGGTATGTATTTAGGAATTTTCTTTGGTAGACTAATAGGTATATTTACGTCTTGTTTAATTTTTTAAGTGGCTGAATGAAATTTATTTAGTTAAAGAAATTTAAAGATCCACAAAAAAAACTAGAGAACCAAATAGTTAGCTATATATGTATATATATATCCAATCTTTATTGATTTATCAAACTAGTCAGTCCAGAAAGTTTAGTTCATAGGCAAATAATGTGCAAATTGGTGATGCTTGGAAGCTTAAGGACTAAGAACGGCAACAATTCTGTTTCTTACAAAAATATCAAAATCCATAACCATAACCGTTTATTTTATTATAAACCATATATTAACAGTTTTAACCATTTATTACACATTTTAATACCATATATAACCGCATTATTTGGTTTTGGTTTTTTAAACGGTCTTTCGGGTTTTAACCATAATCAAATAATACTTTAAAAAATATATTAATTTTCACAAAATCAAACCACACATAAAAAAAGTTTCCGAGGAATATAAAATATTTTATTGGTCATTGATTAAATTGCATATTTATTATTTAGTTGGTTAAATTTAGTATTTATATTTTGGTTTTATAATGTTAATATATCTTATATTACCCAGATAATTATAGAATATGAAAATATATAAGATAATAAACGGTTTTCGGTTATTCGGTTTATTTTTATTTAAAACCATAACCTAACGGTTTTAAACATCGGTTACACTTTTCGAAACCATAACCTAATGGTTTTAACCACGGTCACATAATTCGATTTTCAATCGGTTCGGTTATCATCGGTTTTGGTTTTTAACCGTACCATTTCCATCCCTATTAAAGACGTGATTTTAATGCTTTTTTGCTTATGTCTAGTTATATTGCAACGAGTCCATCTAGTTTGTTAATATTTCTATGGCTTCGTGAGTTTTCATATTATTTTTACAAAGTTGTAAAATGTAAACGATCTAGTTTTGTGTTTTAATATAAGTCACTTTTGCCAAAGGAAAAAAACTTATTCAGTTAAGAGTTAACAACCGTACAAGTTTAAGATCATTCACATATGAATTACAAGTAACAAATATGATAGGAACTATGGAGAAAAATTAAATCGTAGCCCATCTTTTGAGATCACATACATCTATCATGAAGAAAATATATGCACAGATTTATTAGCAAAAGAAAGGTGCAGAATCCAACACAAGCCCACTTCGTCTTAAAGATCCACCAAATTATCCATAGAGAACAATTGTTATGGATAGAAGCAAATATTATCTTGACAAAGAAAAAGGAAAAATAAAGCAGATATTTTGTATCTAGAATAGATTTAGTTCCCCATTAAGGGTCTTGTAAGTTTATAAACTTATGTATGAAAAGAAAAAGAAAAAAACAGATCATCTTATTAATCGATGTCTATGTTAGGATTTAGATCAATTGTTTCGATTAATTGTTATTATAAATCCGATCATGCTCTTTTGGAGAAGTGGAAAAGTCCCTTTTTGTGCATGAAATGTCCCACTTAGGAGGAGAGATGGAAAAAATATTGGTTTAAATTAGCTTACCCATCTATTATTTCCAAAAGAACTAAAGGTTATCAAAGCCAAAAGGGAATTGACGAAGCCCCATACGCGCGCACCACCACCGCCCACCCAGCGATGACGCCGGCGTGGGCGTGGGATCATGGGGGAGTTGGGAGTCAAAAAATGAAAAATGAATTCTGAAATGATTATGGTGGAAAATGGCTAGTACTTATAGGAGTCGTTGGCAATTCAAACCTTCCAGCCAAGGGACATAACGTTCAGCAATTGAAGACACATTAAACCAGAATATTCCTCAATCAAGAGTCAGCCGTTACAAACCTTGGTCAAAACGGGAATGAATCAAGGGTCATCAAAGCGTCCAGGTTCATGGCTGGAATTTGAAAGAATTGTAACATATGTAACTCGAAAACCGTCAGCAATAATGAACCAATAAAGACCATTTATTGTGACTGGTCTAATGAGACACATACTCACCTATAAATATAGGTCCTTCTCCATTTGCCAAAGACTACGAAAAATAATCAGAAAAAGAACAACAAAGAAATACTTCTCTCAAAACTATTACGTAGTAGTAAAATAAACTTTCTCTCGTTAGAGATAACCGGTACGCCGGAATATCTTTTTAACAACTATATTTCCGTGTGTCTATTCTTTCCTTCTGATTCCGTGTAAGTGTTTCATATCGAATTACTGTAATAGACTAGTGTTTCGTATTTGATTATTTCATTACTGTAATAGACTAGACTTACTTTAAGTCAAAATATTTCTTTTGGTTTTTCATTTCTGTTTTCCTTAAAAAACCAGGGATTTCAATTTTTACCAAACACAATATTGAATCAAATTAAAGTCTATTTAGTGAAAACAAACAAAACTTTATGTTTATGATATGAGACTAATATCTAGGATAGGGGGTTAATTCTATTTTTATCAATAGGTTTGTCTTATATAATAGTAAATCAGACAATTTTTACTCCCACCCAGTGATTCGTCAGTATTCAACTCTAAAATATTTTTATGAATATTAAATGCTCTAGTATATATCTATTGATTTTGGAAACTGACATTTATAAAAGAGTCAATAATTAAGAAATGCTTATTAAAAAACTACTCATAAAAAGATGCTTAGAATAAATCTTTTTATGAAAAACAACCTCAACCCAAAATACTTTTACAAATAGTAATTAAAAAAAGAAAAAGAAATTAGAATCTTCACAAAACAAAATGGTTATTTTAAATAAAAAACTAATATACACACGTTCGTGAATTTTTTTTAAATCATCATAACTAATTCTAAAAGAATCAGAAAAATAAAAAATTTACATATTTGGATAAAACAATTTAATATTTACATATATGATTTTTTTGGATTTTTCACAGACACGGAATTTCATGGTTGAACATTGAATTTCATGTTTTGAACAATGAACTTTATGTTTGCGAAAAAAATCACTATTTCAAACAGTAAATTTCGTATCTGTGAAAAAAAATTTAAAAAACAAAAAAAATCATAGACGTAAATATTAATTTGCTTTATCCAAAAATGCAGATTTTTTATTTTTTTGATCTTTTTAGAATTAGTTATGATGATTTGAAAAAAATTTCACAGACGCGCGCGTGTGTGATGGAATTTGTAGTAGGTGGTGGTGGTGATGGTTGTGGTGGTGGAGGTGGTGGTAGAAATACCCTATTATTTGTTTAATATTTAAAATTAATATTGTATTAAAAAAGTAAAAAAAATATATCTAATAATAAAAATATTAAAAGTATAAAAAATTTAAAATAGATGTTTTTTATAAGTAATTATTTTATTAAGTATTTTTTATAAAATAAATTATTGATACCTCTTCATTAAACTGACTCAAATACAATTAATTTAAGCGCTCAATATCTTACCAAAACACTTCAAAGATAGTTAATTGTTTATTTTATAAAATTAAATTTTATATATATATATATATATACTATAGTAAATATTTGAAAATCATAATATCTTGATTTTCAGGACTCAAAAACCTAGTTTTTATGTATTTTTTATATCATGCAATATATTTAGAGTAATGATATATACCATCCAAATTTATACCACCCAATGACATGGCGTGAATTGGTTGGTTATAAATCGGTAATGTATTTATTTTCTAGATTTGATTAGAGATTTGTAACCAACCAATTCACGCCACATCATTGGGTGGTATTTGGGTGGTATGAATTTGTGTGATATATATATCCTTAAAATCACATGCTGCATTCAGATCCATTATGTTATTATACATACGTACGTATATGTATACTTATAGTTGTACCTTAGCTTTCTGATCAACGGGAAGAATATTCCGTCCAAAGAAAGAACCTTCACTTCCTACATGATCATCGGAAGGATCGTTAAACTTCCCATCCGGTGTTCTATAAGGATAGTCAGCGGGATTAAACGGACCACCGGCTAGTGTTTTCCCAACGCTGAACAAATTGTATCCTTGGTGAAGGTGACGACGAATTGCTAAATAAATCAAACCCAGGAACACAGGTAAACGATACCATATTCCTAGTTTGTCAATCGAGTGAATTATCTGCATTAATTCAAAAAATAATTAGTCAAGTATATCATTCATGCTTGAAAATGGAGATAATTAAACACAATTTTTAAGGAATAGCTTACGAGAAAGAGAAGTCTATCTATGAGTGTCATTCTTGCTACAACATCATGGAAGTCTTTGTGGATGAAATGAAGGAGAGGGGTGAGGAAAATAGCATTAAGGGAAGCCATGGCAACTGAAGTATTGACCAGAAAGATTGATTGAACAAATAGAAGAGGTTATGTCTATATATAGACCGACGAATAGTTTGGTGAGAAATTACAATTCAATGTGTTCAATTCAGTTCTTTCACGTTTATGGTTGAAAATAATAATTGGTTCATTGTACAATTTGGAAAATGAAAAAAAAGATGTACTATTGATCCACTTGTTATGAGAAATAGTTAAATACTAAGGCCCTATTTGGTTTACGAAAACATTTTCTGTTTTCGTTTTCAGAATATATTCTTCGAAAATGATTTTCATTTTCTTTTCAAAATTTTCAGAAAATATGGAAAATGTCAATTTCACGTTCTCCAATATAGCAGTGTTTTCATTTAATTTTTCCGAAAACTGTTTTCATTTTCTCTAGCCAAACACGTTTTTGTTAGTATTTTGGAAAATATAGAAAATGAAAACAGAAAATACCTATTATTTTCACGAACCAAACGGGGCCTAAACTATTGGGACTAGCTCAATGACCAGAAACCTTATCTTTCATTTAGGAGGTACATCGTTCAAATCCCGCCAGCCTTGTTATTCTTAAGCCCTTAAAGGGGGTAAACAAGAGGTGCAAGGTTTGAGTCCCCTCCCTGAACATGGATAACCTAGTTCTGATTAAGTGGGAGTATGCATGAAGAGGCGTATATATTTTCTCTATAGGAATAATCATGGTACCGTAAGCTAACCCGGATACCCATACATAAAAAAAAATCAAATACTATATACGTACCATTCAAAAGAATCAAATTTACCATATGTTATACATTTTCCAAAATACATTGTTTTGGATTTCTTTTCATAATCGAAACATATTGCAGTTCATTTCTACAATATTACTTAGTCCACGTCTATAGTTTTTTTTAAATTTAACAAGATATTAGCTAAATGAATAGAAGGGTCAAACCAGGGGCGGAACCAGGATTTTTTGTTAGGGGAGGCTAAGGGGTTCGGTGGCAACGCCCCCCGAAAAAAATTATTTTACCGTATTTGCACGATAAGTCTACATATTATGCAAAAATTGCTAGATAGATCTTTATATAATGCTAAAATGCACTATAAATCCCTATATTGTGTAAAGATTGCAATACAAGTCTGAATATTATTATTTTAAATTAATCATTCGAAAAATTTCTTTTTTTATTCAAAATAACATACATTTTGTTGCAAAAAAACAAAAAATCCTATTAATAAAATCATTTAAAGTCTAATAAAATAAATTTTAATATTTAGGGGGCCCAAATAAATTTTTTTAAAACATTTAAGAGTTAATTACAAAAAAATCTATGAAAAAAAAAAATTAAAACGAATCAAGAAATTGAATATTTAATGGTATTTACGTTCCAATTTCGTTAATAAATTTTATTATTTGTTAGAATTAATCTCTAAATTTTAAGTTAGAGAGGGCTAATTTTATACTATATTTTTATCTATTTTTTAAAAAAAAAGTAGGTTAAATTATAGTAGGCTGGGTAAGATGGGGTGGGCTGCAGCCCACCTCAGCCCACCCCTACATCCGCCCCTGGGTCAAACATCCAAAAATAAACAAAGTATCTCTAATATAGGGGAATTTATGTTATAAGGCCTGGGAATTCCTCTTTCTCTTCGGATTCTGTAACCTTCACTTCATTTGTTGTTTAAAATCTCAAACCCAATCAGTCCCCTAACTAGTCTAACTAGGATATGCATAGTACCAAAATACCCCCAACCCTTTTCCACAATGAAAAACTAAAATCTCATCCCCTCACCCGATTAGTATTTGACTATTTCTTATGAACAAAACGACATATTATACACCAAGTTTGTTACAAAACGCCCAAGATAATTAAGATAATCCAACACCTCATCATATGACGTCATCCCCATTTACACATCATTACTTTTTTTTAAATATCACAATTAATTTTTGAAGGTGGCCCAAAAAAAAAAGAAAAAAATCCCATTGAAGATGACCTCTTTGTTGCTCTCATGCACAAGAATCCCACGCCACTTTTGGTCCATTCTCCATCATGAAAACTGCCTCTCCTCCACCTGCCCAAGAAATCTGCCACCACTCGTGTCCATTCTTCAACATCATCAACCGGTTTGGCTACGCCATCAACAATTGAAGAACCAAAATTAAGGTAAAAAACAAATATAATCTTTCACATCACCTTCCCACACCAAGAAAACCGCCGCCACTCTGGGAACCATGCTACACCATCATCAACCGGCTTGGCGGAAAAACCCAAATTAAGGTAAAAATTTAAATATCTTTAACCTAATCTCATCATTTTTACAATTTTTCAAAATTATCTGATTTAAGTATAATTACATTCTATTTGGTGTTATAACGCCATATGAGCAATTTGCTGTTGTAATTCATTTTCTGAATGATTCTGCATTAAATATCTATTTACGGAAACTGTGGAAGTGAGCAATTTGGTGTTATAATGCATTTTTTAATTGTTTTGCAGTATAACACCAAATTGCTCACTCCCAGTTGCCGTAAATGGATATTTACTGCAAAAAAAATTCAAAAAATGCAGTATAACACCAAATTGCTCACTCACTGTTGCTGCAAATGGATATTTACTGCAAAGCAATTCAAAAAATGCTTTATAACACCAAATTGCTCGTGTGGCGTATAACACCAAATCGACTGTAATTATACTTAAATAAGATAATTCTGAAACAATGTAAAAGTGATGAGTTTAGGTTAAAATAAACATCACGACTGTGATTATACTTAAATCTGATAATTCTGAAAAATTGTAAAAGTAATGAGATTAGGTTAAACATAATTCAATTTTTTTACCTTACTTTGGGTTCTTTTCCAAGCAAGTTTATGATGGTGGAGCACGGTTCCCGAGTGGCGGCGGTCTTGGTGTGTGAAGGTGAGTGTGAATAGATTTTTTTTTTGTTTTTTACCTTAATTTGGGTTCTTCGATTGTTGATGGCGTAGCTAAGCCGATTGATGATAGTGGAGAATGGACGCGAGTGATGATAATTTTTTGGGTAGGTAGACGAGCGGCGGTTTTCATGGTGGAGAATGGACCAAGAGTGGCGGGGTATTCTTGTGCAAGAGAGCGATGAAGAGGTCATCTGCAAGAGATTTTTTTTTTGTTCGGTCTTCAAAAATTAATTTGTGACATTTTAAAGAAGAAAAAGTAATGATGTGTAAATGAGGATGATATCATGTTGAGGTGTTGGATACGTGGTGCTAATATGGCGCCACGCGGCGTTGACTAACGGTTAACAGACAGAAATTGATAAAAAAAACTAACTGACACAAAATACTGACGTAAAGGGCTATTTTGTGATATTTTATAAATCGATACCGCTAGTGCATTTTCGTAAAAGATAGAAAGTCGTCCGTGCTCTTAACCTATTTAATTTTGGAAAGTCGGGATCCATGACCGTGCGGTTAGGTAGAGCTCCGTCCCCGTCTGTATAATTAGTACAATATTTAGATTAAACGTGTTCATCTAATTCATCTTATTAATTGCTATGATATTATGCAATTATTAGGATATATCCGAACAAAGCTTCTACGTAATTTGTGGAAAGCATTTGGCCTAAAACGTTGTATCAAAAAATATATAATATCTATGTCCAAAAATATATATATATAATATCTTGGCATCCTCATGATATAATTCAATATGATTTTGATTTTTATGCCAAAAGAATTAAATAAAAGACGACGTCAACTTTGTAATTATGACAATTTAACTTATTTCTTTGGAAAAACTTATCTTTATAAGTTTCATTTTTTCTTTTGGACATTCTTTATAAGTTTCATTCAGTCAAAACTTTATAGGAAAATCTATTCCACGTCAAAAATTTAGAATATTTTTCCCATAACAATAATTAAACGTGAAAGTTTAGTAGGAAAACGAATCCATGGTGTTTTCAAGTTTCAAACTCATTCTTGTCTCGAGTCAAAAGCCTCCTTTACTTTTATAAAACGTGGAGAACTTAAACTCCACATTTGCAGATAATCTATAATATTAGTAGCAGCCAAGTCATTGCATTATGGAGTTTTGCTGATACAATATTTTGTATGCCAATGTTTTAATGCATAAATTTATAAAAATTTAGTGAGAGCTGAGAATAAACCGCCTACCACTTAAAAAGAGAACAAAATTCTAACTAACTAAGCTAACTTCAATTAATTGCATATTAAATTCTTAATTAAACTTAAGCGGCATAATTTGAGCTTAGCGGCGCTTCATCCTAGCTTATGTTCAACCCAATTCTCATAATTGATATATATAGAACCGTATGAATTTCTTGTTGAAAATATTTTAAATACGAGTTTTCATTAATTAACTGTTTTAATTTTATAAAATTACTCTGATATTGTCATGTAATCTGTTGATATCAATGTAATAGATTAGAGCCATTAGGCAAGCACATCTTAATACTGTAAATCTTTGGACAATTAAATTGATAAAGATCAATACTTGCATATAACACGTCTCTTAATATCGTGAATCGGTTGAAATTTGCTTTAACTGGTCAGAACATTAATTTTCCAAAGTGGTTCTAGATGTATTAAAAAAGTCTATTAAATTGATAAAATCCAATACTTATATTTGACCAGTATATTGAGACTGATATATCAATATTCAGTGTTGTAGTAATACAATCAAAATATTCACCTATACATTAAATATTCAATAAAAATAGTGAACCAAATATATAGAAGAATTCATTTTTCTTGAAGTATTAGTATGATAAAAAAAAATCATATATAGAAATAAAGATCTGAAGCATTACATGCACGATTATACATTGCACGATCCATACGACTAAGCACGTGATTATTATCTCAAGTGAAAAAAGTATTTTGAGTATTGCATACAACAATTTGCAAACTCTTTAAAGTTACATATAGACATTTTTACTATGTTTCCTTTTATTATGACTTAATATATTGCTAAAGTCACCAAGTATAAGTCACGGGCTATCAAAAATAGATACATGATTCTTTAATTTCTTCCACAAAACTATCATTTTAATCTTATCATTTAGGTCATATATGAAAGAGGTATGGACTATGAAAGTTATTTTACATACATTTTTACAATGGATGACTTGAGAATTGTTGGAAAAATAATAATCTCACTGGTTTTAAAAGTAGAGAAATGGAATTCTAAAAGTAAAACACAAGATAATATTCAATTAAAGTAATACTACACTATTACAATAAATTGAAAATAACAAAACTTACATGGAAAATACGATAAAAGAACTATTACATGGAATGTAAAATGGTGTTAAAAAGATATTCTGGTCGTGCCGGTTATATCTAACAGAAGTTCTACTCTAAAGAAATATTATACTAGAATATTTGAAAGAGAAATATAATAGTCTTTCTAATTCTTAGTTTCGTTCTACATTATATTCTTTATTCTCTCTAGAATATTTTTTTTTCCTTTCTATTCTCTCTAGATTTTTCCATTCTCTCAAGAATAATCTTTTTTCTTCTCCTCTTGAAATGAAAGTGACAAAGTCACTATTTATAGAAGAAAAAACAAGACAAGAAAACCGACACATTAATACTCGTCAATGCTCATTAAAGTCGTCCGTTTTTTTCTAGATCAAATTTTTGTAACTCCTATAACAACTAATATATATATATATATATATATATATATATATATATATATATATATATATATATATATATATATATATATAAAGAACCATTAATCTTTTATCAAGAATAAGGAATTATTAAATAATTTCAATGTTTCTTTTTTTCCAAATTATAATGTGTGACAAATTGGCACAAATAATATATTTCACTCTTCTAAGAACATGAAAGGATTATTTAAAATAAATTATATTTAAGAATAATTCCAACAATCCCCCACTCATGTTCTTTGGAAAAGAAGGTGATCAGGTTTCCATAAATAACAACATTTGGGTGAATTGTACTTAAATGGCAATATCTTTCGATTTGAATTGCCACGTAGTGAAGTGAGGCAACCACCAAATTCCTGTCAAGTGAACGTACTCTTGAGCTTGACGGTTTTCGATCGAGACCCCCACAACACATACTCTACCTGACTAATAGTTACAGATTCCTCAAACATTACCCTTCCCATGCACATAGGTGATCTCCAAGAGCGTCTAGCCTCATTAGCCAACCCTCTCGGATTTCGAGATCATTAAGAGCAATAAAGCTAAGCCTCATTATGTGTCTCTCTAATTCATCAAGTCCTTTCTCTTTAGGACCACCCTTACGGGCTATGAATTTGTGGTGATTCTAACAACTCATCCCTTGGGAACATCAAGGACGTCTCCTTGTAATCATATTATGAGCAATATACAACAACCTCAACGGTGAATTCATCAAATCCGTCTCAAAAGGACCACCACGCATGGCTATGAATTCATTAAGTATGAGGAATATATAACAACCTAAACGGTGAATTCATCAAGTCCGTCTCAATAGGACCACCACACATGGCTATGAATTCATTAAGTTTTAATTTGCTCATGTATGCACAATTTACATTATATGGATGAGAAGTTAGTGAATCATACAGATCAATAGTACATCTCTCGTACTTTATTTAATGAAAAATAATAACCTAATGGTCACCACTTGAGTCTCTTTACAATATGGACAATACCAAGTTGGGTTTTGTTCATTAAGAGCATCATAATCATTATAATTATTTTATATTCATTAAGGGGTACACACCCCCCACAATTCTCTTATTTATGAATAATAGTATTATAAAGTTTTTTTTACTAGATATTATATCAACGGAGTCAAACCTTTCCAACAAAGTGAGACTAACTAAGGTAAATTCTATAATTGACTCTAACAAATTTTTCCCTTAGGCTCATCTTTCCCCACATATTTTATTCACAAATAGAAGAATAAAAGAAGTAAGTCCCATGAATGAAAGTACCACAAGTGGATCATGTCATACACATATTGACAAAAGTGTAACACAATCTGATCCATCTTTTATTGAGATACTATATCATTAGAAAGGTGGTCATTTAAACCACAAAACAATTTCCTCAGTTTTCATACTTTATCCCCTTAATCTAAAACTACCAACCCTTCAAGTTGCACTATATATATCTCTTCATCTACATTTTCATTCACATATTGATTTAACAAGAGGTACACAACACCCATCTTTACCACAAGCAACTACATTTATAGTCGCTAGTGGTTAAAAATCAGTCGCGAAAGACACATTATCACAATAGCGACTACAAGTAGTCGTAGGTATTTAGTCGCTAGTAATTGGCCATTAAAAATATTCTTTGGCGACTAATGTATTAATTCTATTCGTTAAAACGCAATTTATAATTATGACTACAAAAGTAGTCGTTATTGATAAATTATTAATGACTACACTCTGTAGTCGTGAGTTATTGTTACTAACGACTACATATGTAGTAGTTAACTTCCTTTAATTGTCGACTACAAAGTAGTCGCTAATGATTAAATTTATGCGACTACTTTGTACTCATAAGAGTTAGTTAATTGGCGACTACTTAGACTGTATCATATGCCACTATATTCTAGTCGCAAATGACAATATTTTTTTGGGGTTATTGTTGATAACATCCTCATTAAGCTCTTTAATTATTTTTTTAAGCCTTCAATAATTTATTTTATAAAAAAATGCCTAATAAAGTAATTATTTATAGAAAACATCCTCTTTATATTTTGCATACCTTTACTACCCTTATTATTAAATATATTATTTTATTTTAATGCAATATTAAACAAATAATAGGATACTTCTTCCACCACCACCACCACCACCACCACTACCACAACCACCACCACAACCACCACCACCACAACCACCACCACAACCACCACCACCACAACCACCACCACAACCACCACTACAACCACCACAACCATCACCACCTCCACCACAACCACCACCACCACCACCTACTACTACTACTAATTCCATTACACGCACGCGTCCGTGAAATTTTTTTAAAATCCTTATAACTAATTCAAAAAAAATTAGAAAATTAAAATTTGTATTTTTGAATAAAGCAAATTAATATTTACGTCTATGAATTTTATTGTTTTTTTTTGAATTTTTTGTATTTTTTTCGCAGACACTAATTTTCATGTTTTAAACATGGAATTCCATGTTTTAAAACGTGAAATAAACATGAAATTCCATGTTTAAAACATGAAATTTCGTGTCTGCGAAAAAATATTTAAAAAAATCAAAAAATTCCGAAAAAAATCATAGACGTAAATATTAATTTGATTTATCCAAATATATAATTTTTTGATTTTTTTGATTTTTTAGAATTAGTTACGACGATTTTAAAAAAAAAAATCACGGACGCGCGCGTGTTTATTAGTTTTTGTTTTTTTTTTTTTTTAATTTCTTTTTTTTAATTGATAATTATAGGGGTAGTTTGGAATGGGGCTGTTTTCCATAAAGTATCTTATTCTAAGTACCTTTTTCTAAATAAGTTTTTTAATAGGCATTAATCGACTATTGGCTCTATTTTTTTTAATAAAATATGTGTTTTTTATTTAAATTTAATTAGAATTAATATAAGTAATTCATAAAAACATTTTAAAAGAAAATACTAATAATATATTAAAATGAAATCATCATCAATACAAAATATTGTCATAAGCATAAATCGAAAGTCAAACAAAAAATAAAACATAGTCAAAATACATCGATAATCTGGTAAAATGACAAGCAAACAACCAAAATCAACCAAACACATCCACAAACTAACGACTATATAAACATGTTTCTTCTCCTCCCTCACTTTCATCTGAATCACCTTCTTCATCATCATCACCATCTTTATATAAGACTACTCGGTATTAAATATACCTATTGTAGATTGAGTAGTCGGAGGATTTTATGGCATCGGAGTGAATGGGGTAAACCTGACTGTATCCTCATCTTATTAACAAACTTTGAGGTAACTTGTGATAGAGATTTGTCGATTTTAAAGCTATTTATGCATAATTTTTTTGTTAAATATAAAGATCTTAGTTACGAGGATTATATTAAGTGTCAAATAAATATTAAGGAGTTAAGGAAAGAAGATCCAAGACAAAATCAAGAGTTGAAAGGAAATAAATTGATTTTAGGAAAGTGCAAAAACTACCAAAAGTTGTTGTCCAGTTGTGAAAACATATAGTATGTTCAATGTTGCATAAATAGACAAGGAATTTGAAAGAACCTTTTTATATCCAGAAAGGTCTTTGAATTGCGGTTACTTTATTTGCCTTTTATTTTTGGAAAAAAGATGTAATATATAAGTGGTAATTGAAACATAGATAAATATTCGGTTAGTTTATTTGCCTTTTATTTTTGAAAAAAGATGTATTATATCAGTGGTAGGGTCCGTTTGAAAGTGTTTGTTTTATAGTAGAAAATTACTTATAGAATAAAATTAAAATATTTAAAAAATTATTAAAATAATTTTAAAATCTAGAATCATTTTAGGTGTTTTTTTTTTCAAAAGCACATATTTGTTGTTTCTCCTAAAAGTGCTTTTTCAAGTTCTAAAATAATTTTAGAGATTTAAAAATACTTTTAAGTGTTTCTCCGATAAGAAACACTTCCAAAATAAACACTAAATATATAATAATTTTAAAATAAATACATGTGCCATATATTATTACTCATTTCTCACTTTCCTTTTACAAAGTATAAAATCTTTTACCTTTTTTATTTTTTCTCCCTATTTTTTGTAAACTTTTTTCATAATTTTGATAAGAGTACGGATATATTTTTTTTGTCAATAAATAAAATCAAATTACAAGGACATCCATATGGATCGTGGAGTACTAGACTAGAACATTATCTAACAAGCCTAGACTACATACAACTTTAGGTGTTTCCCATCCCATCCGGTCACGTGTGAAAAATCTCCAAATCCCCTTAGGTGGGTCGTTATGCAAGCAATAACTCTCACTCAGGGCCGGCCCAGGGGCTGGGCGACCAGGGCGACCGCCCAGGGCCCCGAGCGGGCCGGGGGCCCCTAATTCCTTTTGTGTATGTATATATATGCATAAGTCCGTCTAAGTAAATTTAGGTTCATTAAATACTCAAACATTATGCTTTGCTGAGATGGTAAAGTGCCTGTTACAACTTTTTGTTGACTCAAGTTTGAGCCCCCCTACAAGCTAATGTTTAGTTTTTCATTTAATTTTTCTTATATTTTATATTTTGTTTTTTTAATAACTATATTTTACTTTTTTTTTAAACTACATTGTTCTATATGATTAATATTTTGTTTTTTTAAATACTATATTTTACATTTTTTTAAACTAGATCATTTTATATGATTAATATTTTTTCTTTTAACTCAATTTCGAGTCCTTCTATGCTTACATTTTTATAAACTATATTTTACGTTTTTTTTGTCTTCTTAAAACTATATTTTTTGATGTTAATCAATTTTTGTTTGTAATTAAAAAAATTCTATTTCAATCTAACATATACTTTACAAAATTATCTAGTTTTATGGTCCAACTTTTTTTAAATATAAATAATGCAAGTTGATTATTTAAAAAGAAAAATTAACATAATAAAGTATTTTTAGTTTTTAATTATGTTCATCACAGTAGACATTTGTGAAAAATATATCATTAGACTTATATTTTACTTAAAAAAATGTTAGATTTGTTTCTTTCTTATTTAAATTTTATTTTTATATTAGTTAATATATTTATATTACATTATGTATATGTTAAACTCATTCAAATCCGTCGAAATACAATCAATGCACACAATTTTATATTTATATTTGAATGAATCAAAATCAGAGTCATATTTTCATTAGTCAATGGTATAAGGTTGCCATATTATGATTTATTGTTACTTTTAGTTTGATTTTTATTTTACTATTATAAGAGTTAAATCGCGATTAGGTTGCGAATGAGACATTGTTCAAGTGGTAAAGGTTGAGGAGACTCCATAACCAAGAGGTCTTGAATGGAAATCTTATTGAGTAAAATACGACTTTAAGTCCAAATTACCTCAATGATGTACATTATGAGAGGGAAAATAAAAGTTACGATCAACAATATCCCCGACGAACACTCTAAATTTGTCATACATTTTGAATTATATATATTTTAATTTTAAAATATTCAACATATATAAAAAAATTAATGTATATATAATTATTTCACATAATTCTATTATGTAGTGAAAACATCGAAATCGTTGGTTTCCATTATAAATGTTGCACCTTAATTTTTTATCAAAATTAGTCGTTCTTGGGCCCAATTTAAATTTTCGCCCAGGGCCTCCATATTACCAGGACCGGCCCTGCTCTCACTTTGTACCAAACCAACATGAGCTAGTCAATGCACAAAAGTTTGCCTCACGATAAATGCCTTCAAGAGTAAAAGAGCTTTTTCTTGCCATAATCCTACGGATTTGATCAATCCAGGGAGCCTCTGGTCCCTTATCTTTCTCAATATTACGTATTATATCAACTACTTCCCAAGAGTCCACCTCAACAACTACTTTTTTCAAACACATTGCTTCAATTAGCTTAAACCCTTCACATAGCGCTATTAGTTCCATATTAATCGGAGATTCATTGTGAACCTTCATTGAAAACCCCCCAATCCAGTTACCTTCGACATCCCTGATTAAACCACCACCTCCTCCTTCCTTGCGCCATCTATTGCAGCTACCATCCGTAACTAGCTATAACCAACTTACCGATTTACACCATCCAATAAGGCTAACAAAGCTTTTGTTTTTGATACACACCCTGATAAATTCCCCCAGGCTTTCGCATATGAAGAGGCCAAATAGTGCGCTTTTCGCAATATACTCTTACTCGAAGGATTAGCACTACAAAAACAGTGTCATTACGCTCCTTCCATATCACCTCCATGAGCGCTCCAAAGAATACACTCCACGAAACCCCGGCAAAAATACCCTTAGTTGATATATTTTTCTACCACCATAGGCTGTCATAGTTTGACAGCGGCGCATTTGGAGCTGCTGGAACAATAATTTCTGCAGCAGGAGCTGCTTGGTTTACCCTGTTCAGCACTGTGTTGAATTTTCCATTGGTTTCCCTTCCTCCTTATGTGATATCTCGCCAGCCAAGCAACGGTGAAGCTGAATAAAACTGTTGCTGCGTCAGCCCGAAACCATCGATCTGCTCCTCCATGAAGATTCTCTGCTGCTGCAAAACACTAATCTGCTGAACCACGAACGTATTACCTCCTGCTCCCAGATGCTTCTGACCTATGAATCTGACCTGATTGAACCCAACTGTGATCCTTCTGCCATCTCGTGCCTCGATCAGTATGGAAACTGCTTTGAACCTCAAGCCGTATCAACCCCCCAGATGTCTAATGATAACAAACTCTCTAAACAAATGCAAGGCATTTTCCTCCAGCACTCCATAGAGGGGACAATTTAGCGGAACCTCCATGCCTCTTCTAACTTGATTTCCTCTTGTAGCTAGCCTATCTTGCGCCACACTCCAAATCAATACTCTTGTTCGTTGCGGACACTTGAGCTTCCACACCTTTTCCTAATTTATTTCCAGATTATTTCCACTCTTATCAATATCCCATCGCGCCGACCTTACTGAATATTCTCCTCTAACCTCCAGGATCCAAGAAATTGTATCCTTCTTATCAACTCCCTTCTCCACTCTTATACAAGTAATCTCTAAAAGTTTCGAAGGTAGAAGTAAGTGTTGGAACCTATCCCAAATCCAAAGTCCATCACTAGATACATAATCACTTACCATCTAACTTTTCTCAGTCAAGTTAATCTCCCCAATGACGTGGTCAAAAAGAGGGGATTCAAGTACCCACACATCCATCCAGAACGATACAAGTTCACCATTCTGTAAGATCCATCGGGATCCCTTTCTAACTATGACAATACCTTCCACGATGGCTCTACACATCCGTGAATCACTCGATTTTAGCACATACTAAAAGATTTCCGATTTAAAATATTTTTGTCGCATCACACGAGGCCAAATGGATAAATTGTCATGAATCAGCTTCTAACCCAACTTACCAAATAACGCCTTGTTCATATCCTCCGCCAAACGCAATCCTAATCCTCCAATATTCTTCGGCCTACAAATATCCTTCTAGGCAACCCAGTTGATGTGCTTTTGTCTATATGCATTACCCCAAATGAATTCCATATGAATCTTATCAATATCAAGGCACACATAGTTAGGTAATTTCTCCAATTGCATGATATACATCGACACAGAGCTTAAAACGGATTGCGCTAGTGTTATGCGTCCCGCTAGCGATAGAGAGTTCCCATTCCATTTCAACAACTTACTCTTTAACCCATTGATGAGCTCGCCATAGAAATTCTTAGGCCGCCTACCCGAGAGTATGGGGACGCCAAGGTACTTACCATTACCCTCACTTCTCTAGAACCAACTGCGCCTCGTGATCTCAAGTTTCACATTCTCGTCAATATTTTTTGAGAAATAGATGATCAATTTTTCTTTGCTAACTATTTGACCCGCATCTTGACAGAAGGTATATAAAGTATCTTGCAAAAGATCAACATTATAAGTAGATGCTTCAGAAAATAATATGAGATCATTAGCAATAAAATATGGGATTTAGGAACCCCCCTCCCCCGGTGAAAGACGAATGGGCTTCCAAATCTCTTCATCCACAAGTCTCTGTATAAGAAGTGATAGCCTTTCCATGCAGATGACAAAAAGATAAGGTGATATTGGATCACCTTGCCTTATTCCTCTCTTCGGGTTTATCGGATCCAAGACTTCTCCACACCATAAAACATTTAACTCATTATCCTTAATGTCTGACATGATCACATTCACCCATATAGATGGGACACTAAGAGATTCTAACGAGTATTTTATGAAGTCCCATCTAACCTTGTCATACGCCTTCATCAAGTCCACTTTAATAGACATGTAACTCTTCTTTCCTTTACAATGTCTCAAAAGAAAGTAAACCTCACTAACTAGAACAATGTTATCAATGATTGACCATTTTGGAAAATAGTTGCTCTAAAAAGGGCCAATATAGTCTGAAAGCAAAGGCTGTAACTGATTCACAAGAACTTTCATACAAATCTTATAAGTCACAATGATAAGACCAATCAATCAAATCTGGGTGATGTATTCTGGATTCCCCACCTTAGGAATGAGATGGATTAGTGTACCAAGAACTTCCTTTGGAAATAGACCCATCTCCAATGCATGTCTGATCATACTATAAATGGCAAGACCCACGATGTCCCAACATTTCTGGCAGAAACCTGTTGTCATCCTATCCAGACTAGGCGCCTTCTGAGGTAACATTTGAAACACCGCTACACAAATTTCTTCATTAGAGACCCCCAACTAATCGAGTCTACATCACACCAGTTGAAACTTGGGAGACGCGGCAAAATGAAGGCTCTCGGAATGTCCTCCTCAAGTGTAATAATTCCTCGAAAAAGTCCCTAACCCAAGTCTTCTACCTCTCAACATCCTGAAACCACTCATGCCTGTTATTTTAGATTTTAAATTCATGATTATTCTTTTTCTGCTTTACTTGTGTCGCTCATTGATAGAATTTGGTATTCCTCTCACCTAAATTAACCCATTCTGAACGTGCTCGATCAAACAAGAGGAGTTCTTCCTGTTCAAGTACGCTTTCGAATTCATCTCGCAATCACTTCTCAAGATTAACTAACGAAACATTATGTGACTGTAGTAACGTCTTCTGTATCCCCGCGATTCGAGCAAGGAGACTATTTTTTCGACGAAATAAGTTTCCAAAAACATCGCGTTTCCACACTTCCAAACCATTGCACAAAATTCCAAGTTTTCCCCAAAACCCTCGTCTTCCTTAGTCCATTTCTCCTCCACCAACCCTTTAAATATTTCATGATGACACCACGAAGACTCAAACCTGAAACGCTTACTCGAAACAACTGGAAATGAAGGTGAAGTGATCTCGATAAGTAGAGGAACATGATCAAAGTGCACCCTAGGTAAATTTCAGACTCTTGTTGATTCGAACAATTCCTACCATAATTGATTACCGTACGCGCTATCCAAATGCTTCATAATCCTCATCCCCGAATTCCACGAGTCGCTCCAAGTGTATCTCGCTCCTTCGAATCCTAAATCCTCCAAACCACAAGTATCTCTCCATTTTTCAAACTTAACCATTGAGCGTTTAGTTCCCTCCGCTCCGCCTAGCTGATCCACTTCATCCCCTATCTAATTGAAGTCACCCACAACTAACCACTGTACTTTGATCTCCCACGAAGCATCTTCAAGCGCATTCTAGAAGGAATCCCTGAGCCAATCGCTATGACTCGCATACATTGCAGAAAGGATCCAAGAAAAACATGGATCTTTAGAAATACAAAGATTTATTACATGTTTGGAGGCTGATAAAATTTGGATCGAAGTTCTAATGAGTTTCCAAAGTATCCAGATTCCTCCCGAGAATCCATCAGCCTAAACATGCAAAGACTTCTCCATCCGAAGGGACTTAATAATATTTGTCGCTTCCGAACCCGAAGCCTTAGTCTCTACCACAATTGCAAGAAATGGTTTATGTCTCATATTTAGGTCATTAAACCCGCACCAGAAGCCTTCACTATTTGCGTCGCGACAATTTCTTAACAACACATTTAGCGGAAAGTTAGGCAAGATCCATCCACATGCACATAAACCATTAGGCGTACTTAACATTAAAGATATATATATATAGAGGATAGAGGAAAACTCCATATTGATGGCAAGAAAGGAAACGTCAAAAAGCTGCTCCGCTATCCTCAAGATCCATCAAGCTAATGCCCGAATCCACAACTACATGCAACTCTTCATCTTGCTGCACCTTATGTTGCTCTTACGAGTCCTCACGGTGGAAGTCATGATAGTCAGGTGCATCCAATTTATTCGCAAAAAACTCTTTCAACGGTTGTTTTCTTATCTGCCCCATAACCGGTTGCTTAGACCCCTCCTCTAATCCATGGTGATCAGACGGTATTGACCCCATGGGGGTGACTTTTATATACTTCACCTCTGTATCATCCTTTATATGGAGAATTTAATCATTAATCAAATGATGGTACAATTTTTTTTGATTTTTTAAGAAAATAGTAATTTTTTATTTGCGTATATTAAAATTATTTTAAGAGAAAGAAAAAGATTATTTTTATCCTTAGGGTGTGTTTGGATTAAGGAGGGATTATTTAGTAAAGGATAGGAAAGGAGAGTATAATAAAGGAATGAAAAGGAGAGTATTTAATCTTGTTTGGATTGAATAAAAAGAGGGAGGGATTTTATTAAAGAATTATAGGTATCCGGTGTTTGGATTAGAAGAAAATGGAAGGAAGAGATTCTTTTTATAACTAAATGACTTATATACCTCTATTAAAATATTTCATAAAGAAAGAATAAGGGTAATTTAGACATTACAACGTAATAAAAGAATCCTTTCTTCCTAATCCCACCAAATTGGAAGGATTGAATATATAGGTTCATAATGGATTGTAAGAATCCTTTAATAAACTATCCCTTCTAATTTTTCCAATACAAACAAGATATGGGATTGTTATTGTCCTTTAATACAATCCCAATGCCAATCCCTCCCAATCTCCCCCCCCCCCAATCCAAACAAACCCTTAAGTTTCTTACAATCCTTACTTTCTTTTTACGTAACTATAGCTACCACATAACTTTCACAATTGAAAAATTCTTCTATCCAATATTGGATGAATCTACACCAATAATATTAATACACATACCTCATGTTTTAAACTTACAAAAGTAACTAACTAATTAATTTAATAACATGTGTTTTGTTATAAAAATCAATAGATATGAGGTAAATATTGGACTATCCAATATTGGAATGAAGTCTTCCTTTTACAATTTAATGCTTGGCTGCTAGGTGAAATTAAATCAATTTCGTTGTTTTTTCTTTTGTGGATTTTCTTTTTTCTAGATAATTACAACTGTTTGTATCTCCGTCCAAAAAAAAAACTGTTTGTATCTACCTGGACTCTTTGTACTGCGAGACGTGTTGTTTGGCTGTGTTTACGTGATGATGTCTTTTTTTTGTCCTTTACTAAATAACAAACTTTAGAAAATTGAATTAGTGCTAACCAATCATGTGATACGTTATATTCTTTAGTTTGATCTAGGGATGGCAGTGGTTACGATTTTAATCCGAAACCGACGGATTACTGAACCGAATAAAAACCGATTATGTAACCGTGGTTAAATCTGTTAGGGTTTGGTTTTAAAAAGTGAAACCGATGGTTAAAACCGTTAGGTTATAGTTTTAGATTAAAAAAACTTGAAAAACCGAAAATCCGTTTTATATATATATATAAATATGATTTTATTTTACCTACTAAAGGCTAAATATCATGTATTTTTATATTTTTGAAGTCCATCTTTCTTATATTTTTTTGATTTTTAATTACCAAAAGGCCAAAAGTCTCAACCCAACTATAGATAAGGATGGATATGGTTATGGTTTAAAATCAAAATCGATGAAACTTTGAACCGATTAAAAATCAATTATGCAATCATGGATAAAACCGTTAGGTTATGGTTTTGAAAAATGTAACCGATGGTTAAATCCTTTAGGTTAAAATTTTAGATAAAAATAAAACCGAATAACCAAAACTCCGTTTATTATCATCTATTTTTGTATATTTTATAGTACTATTGATAGAAAAGTATTTTCATATCTCAAAACTAAAATCTAAATATTAGAATTAACAAAAGAAGTAACAAAAACGTTATTTAATTAAAGATCAACATAATATTTTATATATTGGATATTTGTCATGTATTTGTGATCTTGTTTCAATATTTTCAATATATTTAGAGAGTTATAGTTTGGCATGTCACAAGAGCGAGGCGAGGTTAGGAATCCTACTGCGAGAGGGACGCCTCGCGAGCCAGGTTATGGTTAAAATCTGAAAAACCGTTTAAAAAACCGAATCCGAATTATTCGGATATGGTTTTGAAAAGTAAGTCTGATGGTTAAATCCGTTAGGGTTTGGTTTTTGATAAATTAAATGGATATGGACATGGTTTTGGATTTTTTTTACAACAATCCGATCCGTTGCCATCCCTCTTTGATCTCGCATGGGGGTGGTAGTGGTGAATGGTGGTCGATGGCGGTCTCTGGATTTTAAAAGTAGATAGTGAAAGTTATAAACATTAAATAGTAGAATATCATTAAAATAATAATTATTAGATTTATAAGTATTTTTGTAATGGATTATTGCCTAAGAAACACCTCAAGTTAGAATTAATTCTCTCTCACTCCAACCACTGTTTTTTTCCCATAAAAGACCACATATATTTTGTTTTTTCCTTTTATTTGTCATACCAAATCCACAACAACCTCCTTGACCAGCAGCATGACCTCTTCCTTTTCTTTTAGCTTTCTGTAGCACCAGGTTGAGGACCTAAATTGTTAAGCCTTAATCTTTCTGTAATGGGAGAATTGATTACAAATGTACCCACTGAAGGAGCTTGATTCACTACTGTCAAAGTAGTTCTTGATTTTGGTTTTTGGTTGCAAAGAAATGAATTTGACTTTGCCTTCAAATTTTGAACATTACCCTGTTCACATAATCAACAACAATTCGTTTAAGTATAGAATTATAATAAATGTGAGTGGATAGTGGTTACCTTGAAGAGAGATAAAGGGTGTTGTAGACAAGGAGAGGTTCTTGAATGGGTGGGGGTGAATGAGAGAAGGGAGGCCAAGGGGAAGATGAAATTGTGAGAATGAAAGGAGCTCGCTTACACTATCCAATCTTAATTAACGAATATGGATGGTGTTGTCGTGTTTTTTCAAAAAAGGAAAATAAAATTTAGACTTCTGCTAAATTGCATATCACCCCCTCCTATTATGTAAGTGTGGATCATACCCCCATTCTTTACAAGAAATTTCTAAACTAGGTGGGTCGCCCTTTCCTTAAACAATTCTTTACAAGAGCTTTTTTTTTATCGGTAAAAATAATATATTGATCGAAAAACTATACATATACACTGGGTATACCCAGGCCAATCCAATATTATAGGAGGGTCTTATAATCAATAAAACATATTAGTAAAGTCTAGTTACAATAAAAGATCAACTCATATAGAATCTAGTAGCTACCGAATTTTCTAAAAATAGATACAAACTGAAAATACTACGGTAGACAACAGTCTTGATCTTCTTGACAATGATCTTCGCTTGGGGAGTGATTTCTTCCATAACGTACCTATTTCAGGCTAGCCATATCTCATAAACTGTGGCCGTAAATGCTAAAATCTTTACTTTATTTCTCCAAGATGTTCTATTGGACTCCTTTTTCAACCATTTAAACGCGCTCTTTAGGGTATTCATTCCCTCTTTATGTCCACCCATTCACGGATTTCTTGCCATATGCCGCTAGTAAATCCGCACTCGAAAAAAATATGTTCTCCACTTTCAAAATTTGCATTACACAACACACAAGGGGGGTCTAATTCTATGTATACAATTCTATCTTTCGTCTTTAGCCGTCCAAGAATAGCCATCCAAACTATCACAGAATGTTTCGGAATTATAAATGATTTCCAAATTGTTTTTGCCCAAGGTTTTACAGGTGCTCGGGGCCTAAAAAAATCATATGCTGATTCTCTTTTGAAAGCTTTCTAGGCCGGATTTTGACTTGTAGCAGCTATACTTGTTGTTCCTTTCTTAATAAACCATGAAGCTAATAAGTCAATAGACTTTTTTACCTCAAAACTCCCATTCAGATCAGTAGTTGCTGTATTTATATGCATCAATTTCGTTTGATCAGTAACTTCAAGCTTGTACTTTGAAATCGAATTTAAAAGTTCTTTTTTTATACAACAAAGTTTCTTAAAAGCTGGGAGTCTCGATCATGTCTGTACCACGTCCAAACGTTCTTTTAACTTCAGTTATTCTTCGTGGATCCACTTGATCCATAAAGAGTCTTCCTTTTCGCTTATACGCCACAAAAGTTAAGAGAGTAAGGCCGTGTTCCAAGAGCCTAACTCTTTAAGTTCAAGTCCCCCCTCGAATTTCGGTAAGCAGATAGTTTCCCACGAGATCGATGGCGCCTTCGAGTCCCAAAGAAAATTACGAAATATTTTAATAATTCTCTCCCGGACCGTAGTCGGAACCGCAAATAAGGAGAACCAGAAACTTACTACTCCTTGGAGCATCGAATGTATTAATTCCAATCTCCCGGCATAAGATAAAAATTTGCCCTCTCATGCTTTCACATAATCAGTAAGTTTATCAAATAATTCTTTAAAGTGTCTAACCTTTATGCCGCTAGCGGAACCCCCAAGTACCGAAATGGAAATTCACCCTTTTGCAATTGTGTAGTATTCTCAATCACAGCAATTTCGTGTTCCGCAATGCCCGACATAAATATATTCGACTTTAATACGTTTAAATGCATCCCTGATCTCTTAGCAAAGTTATCTTGGAAACCCATTAAAATACCCACCGAATTAGCATTACCTTTGGCGAGTAACATAAGATCGTCCGCAAACGCCAAGTGAGTAATCTTGAGTCCCTCGCACTTCGGATGGTTACCTGTATAATGAATTTTCCATGGCCCTCCGAATAAGTCTTGAAAGATATTCTAAGCAAAAAATGAATAGGTAAGGGGATAAAGGGTCCCTTGTCTTAATCCCTTCTTGCCTTTGAAAAATTCATGTATACTTCCATTTATAGAAACCGAATAAGATGGAGTTGTTACGCAAGCCATGACCCAAGTGATGTACCTCGCCGAAAAATTCAGCCCTTTAAGTACCTTGTGTGAGAATTCCTAACTGATAGAATCATAAGCTTTACGTAAATCAACCTTAATCATACACCGCGGCGATTGTCTCATAATATTATACCCCCTTATAAGCTCTTGCATCAAATGTATATTATTTGTCATTAACCGACCCGGAACAAACGCTGATTGTGCTTTGTCCACTATGTTGTCAAGAAACGAAGAGATACGACTCGATAGAATAATAGTTATAGCCTTATATATCACGTTACAACAAGCTATTGGCCTGTATTCTCCCACCGTAGAGGCGTGAGTTGTCTTTGGAATCAAAGCAATTATCGTGTGGTTTAATTGTTTCAAAAGACATCCCGAGCTGAAAAACTCTTTAATCACATTTATCACCGAGTTACCCACTATATGCCATGATTTTTTAAAGAATTTTGGTGAGCACCCGTCAGGCCCAGGGGCCTTCTCGCTTCCGATACTAAATATAGCGGATTTAATTTCCGAATCAGTAACATCTGCCGCAATTGTTTTTCCTTGGTCCTCCGTTAATATCGATCCCCATTCAAATACATTTGTCTCTACTGATTCTGTAATATCATAGGTGCCTAACAAATTCTCAAAATAGCCCACGAAAGCATCTTGTACCTGAACAGTAGAAGTTGATAGTGACCCGTTCGGCAAGGAAATAGCAGCAATGAAGTTTATTTTGTTATTTCTTTTGAGTAGCGCAAGATATAACTTTGTACACCGATCGCTCTTCATTAGGTAGTTGCCCTTTGATTTTTGTTAATAAAAGTTCCGCTCAACATTTAGTAGTTTTGTTTCTTGTTTCCGAAGTCCGGGGATACTTTCGCTAATTGTTGCATCTGAGGGATCGTTTTGCAATTTCAGTTCCGCAACCTCCAGGGCCTTTTTTGCACCTTTGGCTCTTTCTGAAATATGTGAGTAATGTTTTTTATTTAGTTCTTTTAATCCCACTTTTAGAGCCTGCA
Organism: Nemophila menziesii; assembly: GCA_029959085.1. Taxonomy (NCBI): domain Eukaryota; kingdom Viridiplantae; phylum Streptophyta; class Magnoliopsida; order Boraginales; family Hydrophyllaceae; genus Nemophila; species Nemophila menziesii. Next base: position 30,380,057 of record JARWIR010000005.1, read on the forward strand.
ATTTCTTACATAAAATATATTGATTAGTCCCAAAAAAGGGCCTATTCCAGGCCGAAGTTACTGTAACAGTAAAACTTTCGTGTTCAGACCACATATGAAAGTATCGGAATGGAGATTTACTCTTATAAGTTTGCGTGAATACCGACACAACACATGACGAATGGTCTGAAGTACAACCAGCTGGTAGGAAATGAGCATTACTGTATAATCTGGAGCTTTCCCACTTGCGATTACCCATGGCTCGATCGATTCTTGTAAGCACTTGTTTCCTACTCCATGTGAAAAACTTACCACTTGAAGGGATTTCATTCAGCACCAACTTATCACAACAGTCCACAAAGTTTTTAATTTCATACGGCGTGACCGGTGAACCATTTACTCGCTCATCGAATGCCTTCACATTATTAAAGCCCCCCAATACTATCCACGAATCATCAAAACTTGCTGCATATTCCTCAAAGTTTTTCCAAAGTTGTCTTCGAATGGTCAGGTTATTATCCGCGTAAACAAAACTGCATTGGAGTTGATTCAAAGTCACCTTACACGTTATCTTCGAATGTATAACTTACGCGTGGCTATGAATTTTTTCCACTTCAACCTTTGGCGGGTTCCACAAAATACATATCCGACCCAAAGGAGCATCATCAAAATTGTCATAAAATTTCCACCCCTGTAACTTTTTATTTACATAATTCGTAATAGCCCTTCGACTACTTTTTGTTTCTAAGATGCCGATGACATCTATTTTGTTGCTACGGATGAGATTACAAGTCTCATCTCTTTTGAGGGCCGAAGCAAAGCCCCCGTGTATTCCAACTCGTAATTATCATCGATGGTTGGGGAGATTAGTCCTCCGTCCATCATTCTTATTACTCGCTTTGTTCGTGTTGTTACCGCTGTGGCCGCTAACACTTAGAGCATTTCTGTTATTACCTTTCTGATTCAAACCTTTCAGTGCTGGTAAAGATTTGTTCTTTCGTTGAATTAATGTAAATCCGTCTTCCTCCACTTGTTTATTACTAGCCTCTGTTCCTCTAATAGTTCGAGAATTATTGCCTATCTGATTCTTATTAGCAACTTCTGTAACCTCAATATCAGGTAGGGACTGACTTTGCAATTTTTCAAATCTATCTGTAACAGCTAAAGTTTGGTTTTGATGCAGGGACTGATTGCGCAAATTCTGAATTTTCGTACCTTCTGTAACCTGTTGCGTATCATTTGTAACTTATTTTTGCAATTTTTGCGTAAATTTATAGATTTACCGTTAAAATAAGTAAAAGAAAAAAAATTCTTCCTTGCTCCTCCCCTAGGCACATAAAACGACATCATTCCAGTTTTTTCTTTAACTAATACACCTTCACATTAGATCGATACTAAGTAAAACACAAAAACAACAACATCATTACTGTATTACATAAAAGTGGGGAACCATAAGTAGAAAGAAAGGACAAGAAAAAGAAATGTTAAAATCTTTAAGTTTAAGTTCATCTAAGGGGGTAATATAGCTTCATACACGTTTCAATTCATTGAGTAGCACATGATTCATTTTCATCAAATTGTTCATATATGGCTTACAAAATGAATAATCTTTGTAGTATAAATATATACATTTTCTTTTTATCTGTCAACAAAGAAGTAAAACTTATTGTTGTAGAGACTCAGAAGCTTTTAACTGATGATCAATAACTGGTAAGTCGAATTTTTCATCTCCATCGATTTTCTGATTTTGCTCCACTTGTTTATCTGTTTCAGTGCCTTGCGAGCTTTTACCCCATAGAAGAATGTACAATCCAACTACAACTACAATAGATCCAAGAATGCTGTTCAAAGTCATGAAATGGTTAGTCTAACAAACATAACAAATTTCTCAGGAGAAGTATTTTTATTTTTTAGATTAAAACTCTAGTGAGATAATTTGATCAGATTTTAACTGACTTAGATAAATAGTTACCTTCCTAGATAAATTTTTTGATGAAGCAAGGATGCATCAAATATGGCAGCGAAAATTTGAATGAAGGGAGTAAATGCTGATGCGAAGACAGGTCCCCTTATTTTAATACACCAACACATCACAACGTAGCATATACCTGACGCTACTATTCCCTAGACCAGATTATATATTTTAGCAATATATATGATAATAAAATAAACCAAAGGAAAATGGAAAACTTTAACTAGTAGATAAAATGCTCTATACTCACAGCAAATACGATAGTAGAAATCTCGAAAGGTCCCTTGAGAATCCAAACAGAGATATCTTTATCAATGATTAAACACAAAACGGCTGCTTGTATGGCACTAAAGACAAACATGATAGCTGTACTAGTATAAGGAAATGGATAGCTTTTCCCAATTTTCGCTTGTATTACAAACCATGAAGACCATGCAAGAACTGATAATATTAAGAACATCGAACCAATTACCCAACTCTTTGCGTTATGACTTGCTTTTGATGCCATAACATTTTCTGATGCATTTGCGTTTATTATTGGCATGCCTCTATAAAGTACAAGTATTAAGGCTCCCCCAATGCAAATTATTGAACCAACAACTTTAGCTCTCCCACTTTTGTTATTCAAATTTAGTTTCTCCAACCTGTTGAAGATATATATGTTACATATATGCATTAAGATTATGCTTATATAGGCTTATACTTACCGGAAACACAAAGCCAAAATGAACGTTGTTACAGGGATAATATTCGCAAAAGCGCAAGAGTATGTTGGTGAAGTATAATTTAACCCAATGAGGAAGAAATATGTCATAAGAGTCGACCTAGAAAACAAGTTCTTTTAGAATCTTTTCTTTGTTAATTATCTTCATATTAGTATAGAAAGTTTTGATCCACTAAAAGTATAAAGTGGGATATGAAAAAGTTACTAACCCCATTAGTCCACTGAAAAAGAGTCCCAATATTAATCGAGATGTTATCATAGACCAACTTTTCCTGAATTAAAAAATGGAGGGTAAAGAACAAAATTTACCCATGTCCAGTACAATTACAAGGGATTAACCCGAAATCACATAACCTTGTAAGTGGTAAAAGAATTTACAAGTTTAAACTTACATACCTTTCTAGAAAATAGGCAATTGGAGCCAAGAGAAGAACCGAAATTAATTGCCTGTATGTGATAATCACTAAATTGTTGACTCCTTCACTAAGCACTTTCTTATAAAGCACATTTGTTACTCCCCAAATAAAGTGAACGACCAATAATGCAACAATAGGCTTCAAAATCTCCAAGCACTTCATTATCAGTACTCTTAGTTAATATTAATAACCCTGTGCACTTCCTGATCAGAATTTATGTGAAATTGCTCCAACTTATATTATATTGGGCTTCATTATAAAAGTAGTCCGAGCTTTGAATCGTATATCTACCAAGTAAAATCATGTACCCATACCCTTAAGCATTTTACTTTGCAATTTCATAAAAATATTGTTAGCTTTTTGCTTCTTTAACTTTGATCGACCACTTATATTGAAATCTTATCTCAAAAGGAAGAGGTCATATTACATCCATACAGTACAAGCAAGGGTAGGTGTAGATATTCTTGCGTTATTAATTTTTTGAGTCAATGAAAAGAAAAAAGAAAAAACTTTGAGACTCGAACATCTTACCCGTAAAAAATGTCATAGTTCAATTATGGGTAAAGTTTTGTGGTGACCATTATTAATCAACTAGTCAACGTCAAATTAAATGGGTGGTAAAGTATGCAGTATGCACTACGTAAGCAGTAAGTACGTATGCAATTTTGTCATATTAGCAAGCATGTTGAATGTTTTAAAATTTTTTTAAATATAAATCTTTTAACTTTTTTTTTTTCTAATAAAATCTCAGAGTAATTTGTTCATCATCTTCTATCATTCTCCATCATCATTCTCAACCACCAACCGATTTCTACCGTCTTAGATATCATTGTCCATCATCAGTAACATTGCTACGCCATTTAGAAAAATATATGTTTTTTTAATGTTGAAACGTTAGCAAATACAAACAAACCTTGATTTAATTTCAACCTAATCTCTCTACTTTTACAACTTTTCAGATTTAAATTTGTGATTAGTTACACTCGTGTATAATATATTCATACCCATATTCTGTTGAAACTAAAAGATTAAACAAAACAATAGATCGATCAACACTAAAACCTGAAAGAACTTTCTTGTTTATTTCGAATTCAAACAATCGCTATTAAATAACTTTACAAAATAATAGAGTTGTAATCTTATCTCCAATTAGTGTATTAAAGATCTAACAAGATATGAAACTAACTTATCCCTAAAAGTTAAAATTTATTCAACAATGTTCTAAAATAAACTAAAGTAATATTATTTCTAACATCCTCCCTTAAACTAAATACTATTAGTAATTAGTTTATGCTTTCATTTGAACAAAAAAAAAAAGTTTATGCTTTGATATGCTACAATACCCATCAAATGGCGCAACCTTACATACACATCTAGCTTCAAAGATTTTGTTAGAGTATCAGCAACTTGCCCATGAAAAGAACACCGAATTAGTTCTACTACTCCTTCCTTGGAAAGATCACGAAGAAAATAAAAGCGAACGTCTATGTGTGTACTACGACCATGCAATATTGGAATCTTAGAGTTTAATAGATAAGAATTGTCAGAATATAACAATGTAGCGTTTTTTTATTCATGTTTAAGCTCCTTCAACATTCTCCTCAACCACACTACTTGACACGTACATGATGCTGCAGAAATAAATCCGGCTTCAGTTTTAGAAAGTGTAACCACGTGTTGTTTTTTAGATGATCAAGATACCGCTACCGAACCTATCATAAACAAATACCTAGAAGTCTTGATCCCCTGCATAATCACTATTCATGTGTCCCAGTAGAGTTGTTCCTCTCCACCATTCTTGTAGAATAAGCCAAAATCAAAAGCCCCCTTCAAATACCTTAGATATTGTTTTACAGCTTGGAAATGAATTTTAGTGGACCGTTCCATGTTTCTGCTAACCAAACTTATTACATACATCATGTCTGGACATGTGGCAGACAAGTACATGAGACTCCCAACCATTTTTTTTATAATGCGTGTTATCAGTCTTTTCTCCATCTCCATCTTTCATGAGCTTGATACCAAGAACTATTGGGTTGTGCACATATTTACACTGAATCATATCAAATCTTTCTAGCACCTCAAGAGTGTATTTTTGTTGGCTAATAAAGATACCATATGGTTTTTGTAGTATCTCAATACCACAAAAGTAACCCATCTTTCCAAGACCAATCATATCAAATTCATTCATCATAGTTTGCTTGAAATTTATAAACATACTTTTAACATTCCCCGTAAATATAAGATTATCAACGTAAAGACAAATAATTAATATACCTTTACTGACTGTTTTGGTGAATAATATATATTCATATGATCATTTCTTGGATCCTTCGACAAAATATGACTCAATACGACTATACCAAGCACGAGGTGCTTGTTTAAGACCGTATACAACCTTTTTAAGCTTGTACACCTTTTTCTCTTGACCTTTTTGCTCATAACCAAGAGGTTGTGCTATGAAAACCTCCTTATTTAATTCTCCGTACAGAAAGAAAAACTTTACATCTAATTGATAAATTGTCCAATTGTTTTGAGCAGCAAGCGAGATAACAACTCGTATGGTTTCCAAACGAGCCACAGGTGCAAAAACTTCAGCATAATCTACTCCATATTGTTGACTATACTTTTTAGCGACTAATCGAGCCTTGTACTTATCTACTTCCCCATTCCTATTGACCTTTACCTTAAAGTTCCATTTCACCCTAATAATTTTCCCTCTAGGTGGTAGCTCGGTTAGTTCCCAAGTATTATTGCTTTCAATAGTTTTGCTTTCTATATTCATAGCTTCTTTCCAAGTTTTAATATTTCTTTCTTCAGGATAATTGTACCCTTCTAATTCCTACTCAAGATCAGTCGAGATAGGCTCCTTTTGACTATTATCCAAATTATAGCTCCCTTCTCCATCAAATACCACAATCCGACTTACAATAATTTTCTAAGAAATCAGATCAAATAATCTATAAGCTTTTGACTCATCACTTATCCCAATCAATATATTTTAGACTCTTATCATCAAGTTTAATTTAATGTGTACATGAGATATGTATCTGAAAATTCTAAAGCGACTTACATATGTTTAATCTCGCTCCAAGCTTCTTCTAGAGTCTTGTTCTTCACCGCAAATGTGGGACTTCTATTTAGAAAATGCACCGTCCAATTATCTGCCTTTGGCCAGAATGTTTTTGGAATCTTTGTCAAACTGCAAGAAAATGTTCATGTTGCTCCACATATGATTGCTGCAATCTGAGTCCAAGAACCAAATATGATCATTCGCACTTCGTTGTGGTCCAAGTAATCATCATTAACATCTCCTAATTACTTCCTGCAAAATTGTATCTTAAACCTTTCTCCCTTTTAGGACACTAACATTGAAAATGTCCAAACTCGTGACAATAATAACATTCTATTGTAGACTTTTGAAAACCAAATCTACCCTTTCCTCTACCTCATTCTCAATAAGTGTTGCGACCACCGCCTCTTCCTTGTGATTGAACTTCATGACCATTTGTAATGCTTGTTCATTTGTAGTACGTCGAGTTCTCCTTTGCTCATGGACTAAAGGATGCTTTGAAGTTCATCAATGGACAAAGTATAGATATCATTAGACTCCTCAGTTGAGCGTACAACATAGTTATATTTTGGGGTCATAGACCTCAAATATTTCAATAATAACTACATCTTCCATTTTCCCCTTAAATTCTCATTTTGTTTGCAATAATGAGAGTTCTTCCAAAGTAATCATTTACTGATTCACCAACCTTCATGTAAAGTAATTCAAACTCTTTGCTAAGAGCTTGCAACTGGGCACATTTGAATCATGTTATACCTTGGGTACTTTTGCTTTAGAGAATTCCAAATGTCTTTTGCAGTGTCTTTCAAAATCGTCTCCAAAATGGATCGGTGAATCGCTTGAAATATGTAGTTCTTAGCTTTCAAATCCGTTAACCTCTTAATATTTTTATTTTTCAACCTCTATAGGAATTACTCATCCTGCTTCTGGGATTTCAATTTCTACCAAACTCCAATACTCTCAGGACCTGAGAAAGTTTTAAATAAGCATTCTTCAGTGATCATAATGCCCATCAGATCTTGGAATAGTCGTTTGTACGAAATTGTTATCACTGGCCATGTTTTTATTTTTTTATAGGTGTCTGGATTTCTCTCTTTTACCAGACCTTGATGTGGCTTTGATACCAAATGTTAAAACCAAAAGATCATATAAAATAAGATAAAATAATATACATATTAACACTAAAACTTCAGAGAACTTTTTTGTTTATTCCTAGTTCAACGATGGCTATTAAATAGTTTTACAAAATAATAGAATTAAAATTTGATCTCCTATTATTGTGCTAAATATCTAACATAATATGAAACTGACTTATCCATAAAATTAGGATTTATTCTACAAAGTTCTAAAATAAACTAATGTAATATTTTTTCTAACAAATCTGGTGTTGGAGGCTTTTACTATTGAAGTGAGCCATTTAATTTTTCACAATTTTTTTATTTTGTTGTCGTAAATATCAATTTGACACAACACTGGAGATGGAAGTGTATTAAATATTTTTGATGAAGTTAAGGTAGTATTGGTGTAAAGGTGAAGTCTTTGTTAATTAGGATTGTTTGCAATTTTTCATTCTTTGTTAGATGATCATGTAGCCTACTCTAAACATGATTTTAGATGCAATATACGTGCTTCTCGCGTTGTTTCTTCAGGCTCACCAAAAAGATCTTTGAAGAGTTGGTTTTTACTTGTTGATTACTCGCTAAATTAAGCTAAAATGAATTTGTAATGCGTCTGTATGCTTGCTTATATGTTACCGTTATAAAAGTCAATGTGTAGAGCTTACATTCATACAACCTTTGTAGTGTAGGGGTTGAAATGTCAAATCAGGAATATAGTGGCTTCACAGTTCTTATAGCCGCAAGAGCTGTAAAGAATAGGATGGGGTTGCACAATTCGAAGTTAATACTGCAGTGACTAATTTTTCAAACTATGAGAATATATGGGTTGTTTCGTGTTTTTCAAAAGCAAATAAATGCAGCTTGGTGGCTTTTTTGGAGCTGAAATCAAAGTTTGGGAGCTAAGTAAGGTATTGGGGTCCAATAGCCTAGGGACTAAAATGAAAATTTTGGAAATCGTGAGGGCTGGAAATTTAGCTCAAAATACTACAATGGTTGCATTTAGAACTCACAAGAATGAAGTTTTTTCTTTTTTTTTGTCAATCCACAAGAATGAAGCTGGTGAGGGATTTTTCAGACAATTTTTTTGAGCTGTTTGCTCTTATATTGTTTTTTTTTTTAATTTATATATGAAATTAGTTGTTTAAAAAGGTTAAATATGAAATTAAAGATGCTGAAACTACAAGGCATGTTCCTAGAAAGAATTTTATGAAAATTTTGAAAATATCAATGGATTTTATTAGCAATCTATAGGGTTTATGAATATCTGAGAGACTTGTGCATTTGTGAAACTTAAACTTTTTGGAGCATTTCTATCACACTACTGATTACCAATTTAAAGGACGTTAGTTTTGTTCGCTGTTGTATATATTCATTCAAAAAAAAAGTTCTTACAAGATTTTTTTAGCATATCTTTGTTGACGTGGCAAAATTGTACACGTGGCATATATATGGAACTCCGTTAGCGTTGACTAACTATTGACCAACAAAATTTTATGGATGACCAAATAATAAAATCCCCTTATATAAACAAAAAAATCATATAAGACAAAAAACAAGTGACAATAAGCATGAAGCGTTAACTCGGTGAGTCACTAAGTATCGATTCACCGAGTATCAGTTTGTGGAACATTGGTACTTTTCTGCTACGATCACCACTCACCGACCACCGCCGGCGCCGCCACCAGGGGTATACTCAGAGATTTTGTTAAAGACCTTGTTGGGAGTGCTTACCAATCTGGGGTCATTTTGGTAATTTGACAGGCTTGTCAAACTAGATCGAACTAGAGTTTTTGCTAGTCAGTATCACGTTGTTATACATATTAATGATAATCATCTACACTATTATATTATGTGTATACATGCTCTCAATAATTTTGAGGGTCGTTTGGATTTATGGTTTGAAATTTCTAATTGGAAAATGAATATTAGTGAACCTTGTATATTAATTGGAGATTTTAGCGATATATTAAAAGCAAATGAAAAATATAGTAATACTTCACCTAATTATAGATATATTAATGAATTCAATAATTTTATCTCAAGTAATGGCCTTGTTGAAATTCAATCTTATGGATGTTTCTTTATTTGGACTAATCGTCATAGCAATAGTTATACCGTCAAGGTCAAACTTGATCAGATATTTGCAACTAATGATTGGATTAAAGGTTTTTGATTGCGAAAGTTTTTATACCATCAGCTATTGGATTAGATCGTTCTCCTCTTATTATTTTATAATATGATCACTCAATGAGACAGGGTCAGAGATGGTTTATACTTGAATCCTTTTGGATAGAACATGAGTAGTGATATTAGGTTATTTAATCAACATTGGAACGAGGAACCAAAAATTTTTTGCTAGCTTTTGTGGATAAAAGGGACATTACAATAAATTCTCTTAAATGATGGATGGAGCAGAAGAACGAGAGACAAATTTAAGAGCTAAATGACAGACTGGTGAAATTGTTAACTTTAGAACCGACGGAACAGTTTCAACAAGAAGAGAGACATGTTAAAGGAAAAATTGAAAAGCATATGAAAACGAAGAAAATATTGGTCAGATAGAGCGAGACAAGTTTGGATTAAATGTGGAGACAAAAATACCATTTTTTTCATATTTCTATTATACAACAAAGAAGTGAGAATAGAATTTATAGGGTAAAGGAAAATAATGGGATTTGGAAAGAAGAAGTTTTGGATGTTCGAAACTGTTTCCAAGACATCTTTTTGAAGAAAAGAACTACCCAGAAATGCAACAAGCAGCAGATATACAACAAAAAGTCACAGATGATTTGAATAAAGATTTGACCTAACCCCCAACACTAGAGGAAGTACAAAAAACGGTTTTTGATATGTATTTAGCAAAAACGTCTGGACTAGATGGAATAAATGGTAAATTTTAATAAAAATACTGGAAAATTATAAAATGGATGTGTTACTATTGGTACAAAAAAAATTCATTAATAATATTTTCCTCGATACTCTTTATGACACACTCATTACTTTAATCCCAAAAGGTGAGATACAATAACAAGTTGGTGATTATAGATCTATCTCTTGTGTTAATTTCGGTTATGAATTTATTGCAAGACTCTTGGTTAACAAATTACATGAGTATATAAATCTGACTGTATCACCGATTCAATCGACTTTCATTAAAGGTCGGTCTACCTAGGATAAAATATTGGTTGCACAAGAAGTATCGTTTCTTATGAAATTGAAAAGAAAGAATCCAAAACACATGACAATTTTTAAATGGGTGAATGACAAATAGGGTCTAGAAGACTAGATTTTTGTCCTATAGGAACTAGTAGGAATCTTATTTTATTTTAAGTGACCTCAAGGACGACCAAATACTAAATACCATTATATAATACAAAAACACTAAAACACAAAAAAATATATATTGAGTGTTGGCACTGTTCATCTCCGGCCACCATCCACCGAGCACTGACCATAACCACCGCCAGTGGAGTATCGAGAAAGAATATAGAGTATCAAAAAAAATAGAGTATTGAATAAAAATATAGAGTATCAGAAAAATAAAATGGAGTATCGGAAAAAAATATGGAGTATCAGAAAAAAATATGAGCATCAAAAAATTATGATGAGTACACGTAAAAAATATGGAATACTCATTAAAAAAACACTGAGTATAATAAGCTCATTAAATTCATTTCATTAGCAATAAATTAAATATTACATAAGAGATTACAAAGAAAAATAAAAATCCACCTGATTAATGAAGCATTCTAACAACAGGTAAAGGAAAAAGAAAAAAAGAAAAGCAAACAAAATTTGCTGTTTATTAAGATTTTGCCAAAAAAAAATTGCTGATTATTAAGCAAACTGCTCAACAAACTGCTTGTCTGGGCAAACTAAATCTTCTCGCCGGAGCTACAACCATTAATGGAGGAGATCTAAAGCACCCATGGCCTGAGGTTTAGTTCGCAACACTAGGTGACGAGATCCGGTTGAGTGGCGGTGGTTTTCTTGTGCTGAGATGCCTCGTCGGATCTTAAATAAGCTCCGTTTTCGCTAGCAGTCTTCTCCAACGGCGGGATCCTAGCTTTGTTTTTGCTTGTTTTCATGGGCTTCCCAACACTGGTGCTGGCTTCGCCTCTTCATCGCCTCAAAACGGAGCTCGAAGCCATGCTTTACTAAAGATACTTCACGAGCGGAGGAGGAGCTCCGTCTTCAAGCGTCGTCTTCACCGGAGTTAATGAATACCTCGCCGAACCTTCGAGATGCGTAAAACTAGTCATGGCGGCGGCAACTCAGTCCGTTCGAAGCTCACCATTGCTAAACTCTTGCGAAAAAACTCTAGCTACCCGGAAGAGATATCACCGGAACCTTGGAGTGAGATTTGAGATTTAATTTTTGAGTTCATTTAGAGAGTTATGGTGGTAGATGCTTTTAGATTTGAAAATGGAGTGGGAAGTAGGCATTTAAAATGTGACTAAAGAGAGAGAAAATGTGTTGATGGGAAAGTAGAAGAGAGGAGAGGGAGTTGAATATTTAGGGTTTAGAAATAATATAATTAGTATATATATAAGAAATAAAAAACAAAATGGGGTAAACATGTAATTGGATTTTTGGGTTATAGTATAAGATCTTATTTGAGGTCTCTAGTAAGAAGAAAAGGCAAGTGGGGTTGGGAAAGAACATAAGGGGGGTCTTCAAGACATGTTGGTTAAAAATCTTTTGTTAAGTTGGATATGGCTAAAGCATACGATCAGGTACGGTGAAAATTTATTCTTATTGTTCTAAAAAAATATGGATTCTCAGATTTTTGGATTGGATGGATGAAATATTGTATATCGTCGATATCATTTCAAATCAAATTTAATAGGGATAGAATAGAGAAATTTAAATCACAAAGGGAACTTAGATAAGGAGATCCTTTGTCTCTGCTTATATTTTTCTTGATGAAGGAATCACTAATAGGACTTATAGAAAAAAGTTTCTCAAAAAATTATTAATGGCATCCAGATTACAAGAAATTGTCTCATTGTTACTCATTTATTATTTGCTGACGATTCTCTTTTATTCTTAACAATTGAAGAAAGTGAGATTAACGCTTTTCAACAATGTTTAAGTTTATATTATGTTGGGTCATGCCAGAGCATCAATTTCAACAAATCATCAATATGTTATAGTCGAGACACACCAACAGATATTGGAAGTGATATTTGTGGAAAGTTACAAATTAATAAGGATGATCTGGGAAAATATTTGGGTATACCTTTATGTCTTAAAAGATAAAAAAATACAGTCTTTAAATTGGATAGCAGAGAAGATGTTCGAAAAAGGTAGAAGGATGGAAGGCACAATTATTATTTGACGGAGGAAAATATATTTTAATTAAAGCTACACTCTAAGCGATTCCAGCATACAGAATGACAATTTTTTCTTTCCTAATCATGTTCCGTAATAAATTAATTTCAGCTATTTAGAACTATAGGTGGAATTTTGGAAAGAGAAATCATATTCATTGGCTGGCACAGGAGAAAATTGCAATAGGTAAATTATTGGGTGGATGGGATTTTGAGATTTTATAAGGATGAATACATAACTACTAGCGGACCAAGCTTTGAGGTTGTTAAAGAATCCAGATACATTGGCGACAAGACTTTTAAAAGGTATATATTCTTCTAAATCTAATTTTTTGGATGTTATGTTAATATAGTGTAGGATGTAGACATGGGCTACTCAGATGGAATGACGCGATTTATGAAACAAAATGGTATTAACCAAATCGGGGATGACAAATATATTGATACGTGGAAGGATAAATGGTTGTATACTCAATGGAAGCTGGAAATACCTTGCTCCAATAGCTTTCGATAGGAGCATCCTGAATTTCTATGATCGTTTTTTCCATAATAGGTGCAAGCATAATTACCATTGGACAATGATGCAACATTGAGAATGAGTAGCTTTACCAAATATGGTATTGAAATATTTTGTTTAACGGTTATTTTATAGCCTATTTCACTCCTTTCACAAGGCTACTTTTGAATGTTCAAAGATAGAGTTCAAATTATCACGACCTTTTCAAAATATTATTACAATAGCATTTAAAGCTTCGACCTTCTCAAGTAAGGAGTTTTTTTTTTTAACTTTTTTCCCTTTTTCAAGATAGATTGTGTTTTCAAAAGAAAGTCCATTATTCAGTTTTTGTGAAACACTTAAAACTTTTACGATCTCATTCTTGGTCCAATTTTAATTAATTTTACTAAACAATAACAATTTTGGTAAAAAAAAATTATGGGTGAATTATTTATGGGGACTTGGAGATAACTTTAGTGGCCTTTAGGGAACATGTGTCTAGGTTGTTCTTAAAGAGGCCACCACCCAATCTTATTAGTGATCAAATACTAAACCTCGGATGAAACAAAAAACCATATAAAAACAAAAAAAACCATATAAAACCAAAAGACAATTGGCATTAAGCATGAGTCAGAAAATTAGCGAGTCATGAGTATCAACTCAATGAGAATAGACTTAACTGCGTATCGATACTTTTCAACTCCGATCATAACCCACCGACCACCGCCGACCACCATCAATATTGTCGTAAAAAGAACTAAGTGCTCGGAAAAAGAACTAAGTGTCCGGCGAATTTCCTGAGTATCGGGAAATAAATCATCTGGGTATCAATGAATTTTACTGAGTATCGGGTGAAAAGAATGAGTATGCTCCGTAAATTTTCTGAGTATGATCCAAAAATACTGAGTGCTCAGTGGAAAACTGCTGAGTAGACTTGAAAAATTAAAATAGCACACAGAAAAATAAGCAACCAAATTCATAATATGTATTTTTATAATGAAAAATTATATTTAAATATTATACAACATCGTGCACTATAAAACTAAAAAAAGAAAAGAAAAATCAATACTCAACAAATTCCTACACTACACTAAATTTGAAAAAGAAAAAGAAAAAGCGAAAGAAAAAGTTGACCACTTATGGTCTCATCAAATGAAAAAAAACTGGTTAGTGCATCTTCTATACTACTGAAAATCTGCTGAGAAGAGCTTCTTCGAACCATTCTCATGAACCAGAGTTCGGCGAAGGAGATCCGCAAAGGATCTCGAAACCATCTTCTCCACTGTTTTTCGAAGGAGCTCAAACCATCTTCTCCACTATCCATAGAAGGATCTCAAAACCTTCACGTTATGCAAGAGCTTCACACAAAGTCGGAAATCTTCTTCTCACGACGGATCTGCTGGAGCATCTTCTCACGACCATTTTAAGACCTCGCGAACAATTCCATGGAAGCTTCTTCGAAGTGGCGATGCTTTTCACGGGCTTCACGAGCTTCCACGGTTGGTGGTGGCGTTAGAAGTGGATCTGGTTTCGAGCTCGCCAGATCTGCTGGTTTCGAAATAGCTGGGCTCGTTCTCTTTGAACCATTGAAGCCTTATGCTCCTGTAAGCTGTTTCACGACCCGGATCTTCGCAAGTGGGGTCAGCAACTTTGACGAGAGTAAACTGTTCTTCTCTGGCCATGGAATATCAATCTTCTTCCTCTCGAACTCGCTGGAGCCATAGACACTCGAAAGTGGAGATTCTCCATGGATCTTAGAAGAGAAAGAGAAAAATATAGCTACTTAGGAGAAAGATAAGAGAGAGAATATAAGAGAGATGAGTGAGGCGTAAGGCGTGAGACGTGAGACTTAAGTGAATGGAGAGTTTTAGGGTTTCAAATTAATGGTGAATATATATATATATATTAAAAAAACATAAAGGGATATAATGGATATGGAAATTTTCAGAATATTTGACATTTAGTGTTAAACTTTGTATGTGACATTTAGTAAGAAGATTGGATTGGGTCAGGGTGTTTAGGTATATAGAGGTGTCTCCAAAACCCATTGGATAATAATCAATATAGTTATAAAAACTAGTGTAAAATTTCAAAAAAGTCAAGTGATTGAAAAGTTCAAATAATCTAGCAAATAGTTGTTTTTTACTTTTTCAAATGTTCGATTGTTGTTTAGTACTTGATTCGCTTCATAATTGATTTTGTTTCAGAAACAAATTTGTTTCGTTTGTTTTTGCTTAATCTTTTTGTGTTTTATATTTTTTGTTGCTACATATGTAATGTGTTTGTAATAGGTGTAGTGTGTACATATGAAGAGTCGGTTTTGTGTGTTTTTTTGAATCATTTGTTTAATCAGACGAATGTTTTTTCAATTGTAGGGGTAATTTGGGGAAGGGTTGATTTTGGTAAAGAATCCGTTCGTGTATGTTTTAAACAGTTATTGTTAAATCAACTTCTCATTATGATATTTGGATGGAAATGTTCCAAGAACATACTTCATACACCAACCAACTTGAGGAAAAGGAAATCCGCGACAAAAGAATGCTACTGATTCCCAAACATGGTGGAGTCAATCGAGAACCTTCTTATCTCATGCTTTATTAGCGCAATCACTTCGGGTTGCTTCCTCACTTCAGATTAGCGTGGACAAAGACATAAACGACAATATAGGCGACTGGATTTTACGAATCACTACATCATATGAAAAAGGATGATAGGATGGAAATATTGTGAAGTTATTCTTTATTTTTATCATGTGGAATATTTGGAAGGCGAAAATAAAAGTCTATCATGAATCAGGTACATACAAGCCGAGCAAATTATAAACTCAATAAATTCATGAAGAAATTGTTCGGCCCTGACTGGGGAGCTAGCTCCTTAAAAATGTCCACACTAACATCATCAACCAACAATAATGAAATACCTATACAGCATGAAATCTCCTTCTTGTGCGACACCTCCTTTAAAGAAAAATGGAAACCATCTGGAATCGGAATCGTGAAAATATACAAGTCCATGGGTGAACAAAAGAGTCATTCCAGAGATATAGAGTGAGTTATAGGCAGTTCGAATTGCGACAGATATATGAGAAAAATAAAAAGATATACCAAAGACAGTTTTCTCAGATAACCTTGAAATTGCTCAAGGTATAAAGCGTTCATCCGAATTTAGCTGGTTTGTCAGACCTTTACAGAGGTGAATCAAGGAGTTAGGTTACAGGTCCAGCCTTGTGTCCTTCCACCATATTCCAAGATCTCTCAATAGTAAAAGTGTAGGACTGACCCTAGTATTAGAGCCTCTAGATTTGATGCAACGACCCAAAGGCTTTTTAAAATTAGTAATGGGGTAGAAAGATAAGACCAAAAAAGATCGAGTGCCGATTCAACAATAAAGAAAAACAATTACTTGTTTTTTTAACGAGGTCTTTCTTAATAATTGATTATTATACATTTTAAAAAATAAAGAAAAATAAATTATATAAGAGTTTATAACCATTTTTCTAGGTCTATAATTTTGTTTTCCGAAGAAAAATAAATTATATAAGAGTTTATAATCATTTTTCTAGATCTATAATTTTGTTTTCCGTTCTTACCCACAACTCAGAAACGCCTTCTTCATCCAAAATCATCTTCTGCTGCCGAAGCCGCCTCCATCCTCATCATCAAATCTGAAGGTGCGTTTGTCCTCACTTTTTCTTCCTCTCTATCCAAATGAAACATACAATTTAATTATGCTCAAATATTCAATTAGGTTTATAAGTACTGATATTAAAAGGGGGAAAATCAGTATTAATTTTTCTTATCTTTGTAAATAACTTTTTCTTGAAAATGTTAAAAACAAATTTATTTAAATATTTTCCGAATCTAGGATGTTTGAATCGTTATAGCAATGACAAATGTGTTGTTTATAAATAAATTTAATATATATATATATATATATATATATATATATATATATATATATATCGATAGATTTAGTGATGAATTGGCAATCTAGCTCAATTGTCAATAGGACAATTTGTTTGGTGATGATTCCCTAGTGCAATGTGATGAATTTGTTCAGTTAAGGTGCTTTGCTCTTCTTAGATCCCTGTATTTTTAATATTATACGACTATGCCGCATATCTATCGGTAATAAACATACAGTATTAAATGGAAACATAATCTTACTTATAAAATAGATTTAAAACTAATTACTCATATCAGTTTGCATATGCTAATAACATAGATCTAATGCTTATTTAGCTAACTTTTATACATTTTTGCACACAGAACCAATTACATAACTATGACTTGTTGTCATCTGAATCTCAAGGATATGATCGTTGTTCATGCCATTTCAGTCAAACATCAACAATATTAATTACTACGGTAAGATTTACATGCTACTTAGAGATATCTTATTGATAAGTGAAGAGATTTAGAGATGAAATAAATGTAGAGTTACTTGTTAGTTAGTTTCTAAAAGATATCTGATCATTTGCTGGATTTCATCTCTTCTTAACAAACATAGGGATGTGTTAAGTAAAAACAATTTCTGGTTATCTTAAATTCCTACACATCCTTCCCCTCTCATACTTATGATAGTTCTAGAGTTATGTCCTATTGTGTAATTTGGTTATGCCTTCCTACATTATTATATTATGATTGTGTTAGTATTAGGTCTCAAAGGTATGTGTCTAAAATATTGCATCTGAAACTTTATAAGAGTGAGTAGTTGTATTCATGTATATTCATACTTTTTTATTTATTATGTTATATCCTTTGTAGGTAAGACTAAACAACATGTTGATGTTTTGTCTCAATTTGAAGAACCAATTTCAGTTGATATACTTGAGTTCAATGATAGTTATTGATTGATTATAGGTGACTTCTAAGATCTTGTTACTTCTCTAATATGCTAATGCTTATTTGGATGTTACATTGTAGAGTGCAACTTGGATGTAATAAAAGGAATGGACCAATCATTCATCAAGGGGATCGGATCGGATAGATGAACGAAACGGCGATATTATTTCACCGACGAGACATCTCTCCAGCATCTCCGGCTAAACACTTGTTCAACTTTGCTATACCGTTTCCCATTTTACAATTCCAAGAAACAGAGCGTGTATATAATATATATATATACATATATGAGAGAGATGTTATCTAGGGTCTGGGATCTCTGAAAGTAGAGCAGGTGGTGTTGAGATAAAGAGATGATAAATGAAGAGGGAGAAGAAGTTGACAATCATTTTACAAGATTTCTTTATTCGATGCTTTTTGGTGTGGGATGTCAAGTCTTGGAGGAAGCTGATTTTCTATTATTTTAATACTATCTGGACTGTTACATTTTGGATGAAACATTTTAAATTCACCTCTTTTGGTATTGCAGCCTATCGGGCTTTTTTTTAATTAAATGGGAAATATATATTAATGTTTGGGTAGTGTTTCCTATATAAAATTACTACTGTTTTGTAAATCTTTCATTTGAAAATGGGTATACATCCAAAATCAAACAATATTGCAAAAAAAGAACCTACATATGGAAATGAACAAATTATAGCATAATCCTTGTATGTAATGGGTATATACACATTGAGTTTATACCATATAAATGACAATGAACCGATACTAGGTCAAAAAACCTTTGTAATTCTGGTATATACCATTGTATATATCATTTTCATGTTTTAGTGTATATCCATTTTTATTAGACAATGAAATGACATTATATCACAATTCAACGTAACACAATGGGTGTTGGAAATGGATATACGCCCAGAATGATTTTCATATAGAATGGTGTATACCTGTTGTGTTTATTTGCTACTATCAAATTGTTTCATAAGCGGGCTAACAAGAATGATTTTATATAGAAGTATAGAAGTATGTACACCCAATACCCCCATTGTGTTTATTTGTTACAATCGAATTGTTTCATAAGCGGGCTAACACGACGGGTGTTGGAAATGGGTACACGTCCAAAATGATTTTCATATAAAATGGTGTATACCTGTTGTGTTTATTTGCTACTGTCAAATTGTTTCACAAGCGGGCTAACACGATGGGGTGTTGGAGATGGGCATTACTCCCAGAATGATTTTCATATAATTGGGTGTATACCTATTTTGTTTATTTTGCTCCTATCAGATGATGTAGTGGAACATTGTTGAAATTGGTTATACGCCCATTGTGCTGGTTCCGGTATTGTACTTGGTTATATATACACAAAACTGATATTCATCTACGTGGAAAATCGAGTCATCCAATGTCTAAATAAATAGACTGGTTCTAGAATGATCATATAAATTTGTATATATCTAGTAATAAATAATGCAGGGTGGTGTTATTAAAATTGGGTATAGTCGGAAATTCGAATAGGTAGAGAAACTTGTAAGGTTGGATAGGAGGGGTTAAATTTGATTTGTTTTGAATGTTGCAAATTTGGACATTAGATGGATGAATGTTCAGGAAACTTTGTTAATAATAATAATGGACAAATACCTGTGAATTAGACTGTAATGATACTGGTGACAGCCTTAGTTGTGGAGTGTGATAAGTAACAAAAGTATGGAGAGTGGATGATGGCGAAGCAATATGATAGGCATCTGAGTGGTAAAGTATCATTGGTGGGTAGAGGTAACAGGGAAGGAATGAGATTTTGATATTGCACTAGAGGGGGGTCCTTGTATGATTTTGATGGATACCTAAGAAAGCGAGAATGGTCGTTGAATTTTAACCCTCAAACTAAATAGATTAATACTACTACTTGGGTACGCATCTCTAATGTACATGTAATATATTACCCTTCATGTATTTTAAGGAAGATGGGGGAGGGGGGCTAATTGAAAAAAATAACAATTTAGTCACTTACCAAAGTTAGGCAAAGAGAAAATTATGCAAGGCTAGCCGTCATTTTAGAAAGTTTCGGGAGTTGAAACTTCAAAAAGGTAGAGAAACATGTAGGGTTGGACACGAGGGGTTAAATTTGATTTGTTTTGAATGTTTCAAGCTAAGACATTAGATTAATGAATGTCCAGGAAACTTTGTTAATAATAATAACGGACAAATACCAGTGGCTTCGACTATAGTGATACTGGTGATAGACTTAGTTGTGGAGTGTGATAAGTAATAAAAGTATGGAGAGTGGATGACGGCGAAGCAACATGGTATGCGTTTGAGTGGTAAAATATCATTGGTGGGTAGAGGTAACGGGGAAGGAATGAGAGTCCTAAGGTTTTCGGATCCAGAGTGCTTCACATTGAGGAAGACAGCGGCCGAGATCCCGAGTCAAGCTGGAGGAAACAATTTCAAAGGCATCGGTAAAGAAAACATGATATGAAACCTTATTTTATTTAAATCGTCGAAATAAAAATTTCAGTAACTTGCGAACAGGCATCTTAGATCTTCCTTCATGATTTTAGTTGTCGTTCTTTGGAAGTCTGGTGCTCTTCCCTTTAGGGGTCGAGTCAGCCCGTTTCTGTATCAATTCCGTTTATAGTTGAACCCTCAATACTTATAAATACATATTGACATTCTGGTTAGTGGTTGGAGGTTGGAGGTTGGAGGTAGGTGGGTAGTGGAGAGAGATGAACAGTGACATCACTTCTTTTGTCTTTAGTGTTAGTAAGGGTATTTTAGTATTTGGTTAACCTTGAGGTCCCTTGAAAGAATTAAGATTTATTCCCCTCCTTATAGAGAATAAACTTTGTGTCTAAGACCCTATCTCTCATTCACCCTTTTTTTTCTCAGATATGGTCAAACTAGTAGTATTTAGGAAGGTTTTTCAAACCAGTAGTATTTAGTTAGGTCAAATCAATAATACGTGTAATGTTTTGTTGTGTGTGTATTACTAGTTTGTTAGTTTTGTTAGTCTTAGTTAGTTGTTAGAAAAATAATGTAATACTCTCCTTTTTTTAATAGAATACTCTACTATTTTTATAGAGCACTCTACTATTTTTATAGAGTACTTTATTTGTTTAATAATACTCATCAATTCTTATTTAGTACTCATCAATTTTTATAGAGTACTCATCAAATATTTTGAAACTCTACTATTTTTTTTGAAACTCTATATTTTTTCCGATATTCTATGTTTATTCTGGTGGTCGGAGGTCGGAGGTCGGTGGTAGGTGGGTAGTGGAGAGAGATAAATAGTGACATCACTCCTTTTATCTTTTAGTGTTAGTAAGAAAATCTAGTTTCCAAGACCATGTGTCAATGACCATTTTTTTTATATCTATGTAATTTTGCATTTTGTGTATCATCTATTTATTTCAGATTATAATTTAAATATCAAAATCTTTAATTTTATGTTATTAAAAATTTATCCCATATATTGTGTAAATTAAGTTGTATAGTGTTATCAATTAAACTTTAGTTTATCAAATATTATAAGAACAAAATCGATTATCAAATTATTTGAATAACAAGTAATGTTTTGAAACCAGTTAGGGTAGCTCTACTGGTCAGAGCCTTGCTATTTATTCAGCCCTTAAAGGGGGTAAAACAAGAGGTACATGGTTCGAATCCCTCCCTAAACATAGGTAGCCTAGTTCTGATTAAATTGAGAATATGCATGGGGAGGTGTGTATATTTCCCATGAGATTAGTCGTGGTGCGCGAAAGCTGGTCCGAACACCCATGATATCAAAAAGAAACAGGTAATGTTTGACGATATAATGATCAAACGAATTGATGATGTCTTTTAAATTCTATGTATTAAATATTAAATATGATTTAGTTAAGTTGGTAAAGAACAATTTAATTTTTTTTAAATAAAAATTAATTATGTGTTTAAATATATTATATAAGTTAAAGAAAAAATGTTATATGATTCTAGTTAATTAGGTTTGTGTTATTATATAAAATAATTACAAATTAAAATTATAAATGAATAGTAGGTATGAGGTATAATTATAGAGCAACTAAAATAGTAGAATGGAAAATTGATGCGACAAATTTATAAAGTAAATGTATGTTGATACGGCATTATGAAATATAGAGTATATAAATAGCGCATATTCGAGAGATGGTCTAAAGTATATATAGGGGAATCTAAATGCTATCATATCAAAAGGTTGTGTTAATTTGAACTCTGTCTTTGAACATTTAAGAAGTAGTATTGTGAGAGGAGCTGAATAGGCTATAAAATGACCATTAAACAAAAGTTTTCAATAACTATATTTGGTAAATCTACTTATTCTCATGTTGCATCATCATTCAATGGTAATTATACGTGTACCTATTATGGCAAAATTGATCTTAGAAATTCAAGATACTACTATCGAAAGCTATTGGAGTTAGGGCTAAGTGTGCCTTTTTGAAAAATTCCAAGGCGTGTCGTAAAAAAGAGTAGTGTTGCTAGCTCAAGTAGACACCAAATTAATAAGGTCCTAATCAAATAATCTTGTAATAATTAAGGGAAGAGCATCTCCAATCATATACGAGACGACCTTCTAAATGCTCTGGTCTAGGGAATTTGTCTAGGTCTTTCTTCTCTACCATTGCTTGATATTTAATTTGGATATCTTGTTTAAGATATAATTCCTTCCCAAACACCCGCTCTTGCTCACATTGGTCGTTCGATAATCTTTTCATAAGAAGAGTTTTTTGAGATCGCGAACTCCTGAATTTCCCTTATCGGATATTCAACATTTAAAATTTATGTGGCAGAAAGGACGACTCCTTGTACTAGGTGTGTAATGGTGTTTATTATGATCTTATTTTTGGGTTAACTCATTACATCCTATATCACCTAATTTCAAAACCTCATCACTTCCAAGACCCGTGGGGGTATCATCTTCCTCCCCAAGAAAATGGTTAGTCTCATCTTTACCAAACTTTCTCAAAATCAAACTCTCTTGGGGGTATCATGTTTCTACCAATATGCAAGTTGTGAAGTAGAATAGATCTTCAAAGAATCATTGGTCAAGGTCATCAACATCCTTGGAGAGAAGCTCTATGTTCCATTACCTGGAAGAAAATTGTATGATTCTCCTCTAATAGGTACCGATATCTATTTCCTTCTTGGTCTTTTTATGATTAGGAATTGAATCAAGGGGATATTTGGGCAGCTTCCTCTTGGTCTTTTTATGATTAAGAATTGACCAATGATAAGTTCTCTAAGGTAGGAATGAATATATATATATATATATATATATATATATATATATATATATATATATATATATATATATATATATATATATATATATATATATATATATATATATATATATATATTTCCTTGATCGAAATATGGAGTAATCCCCAAGTTAAGGAGTCATGATCTTACCAAAATTCGTATCCTAACTTGTAGGACATGAAAAACCTTTGCAGATATTGATTTGGTCATATCTCCTTCGTTACTTATCGGAATTTAATGTTCTTTATATGAAACAACCGAAATTGAAAGATATTTATGATCATATAAAAGGATTCTCCTAATTCTTGACCGAAATTCTACATCAATGTAATTAATAGATGAATGTGCAGTTTTGGCAGCTTCTTTACTTTCCAAATATATCTACACTTTTTCTTTTTGACTTTGACTAAAGGATTTCTTTTACTTTTCCACTTAAAATCAATTTCCATATACCTAAGTGATACACTAATAACACACAGTTACGCGCAAAAGCTCATAAAATAACAAAACACCTAAAACTAGACAATAAAGTGCAAAGTATGAATAAATGGGTGAAAATCCCGAAATTAAATACTAAATACCCTTAAAATGATGTCTCAAGTATAGATTAATATATCAAAAATAGGGAGACATCACCATAAAGACCAAGAGGAAGCTGCTCTATTAACATTTAAGGTTCCCACTATTTTATTTTGATTCAATAATTTTATTAAAATATTGCTTATATGGGAGAGTCCATCCATCAAAACTAGTGTTCAAGATGTAGTATGATAAATGGTTCCGAGGTAAATCCCCTTGTTGTTAAATTGGTTTTTTCCCTACTAGGTATGTTTGTTGATAACTCCACCATGAATTAAGATTTGGAATGACTTGGCACTCACGTCTTGGCTTGTTTTGACACGAAATTCAGACACCTTGATGAGAGAATTCAGTGATTGATGGGTGTTTGGCAAGATATGGGTAAAAGTACTAGACTGGGTCATATACCATGTGAACATAGTCCTTCACCCTGAGAAATATTTTCTATTGGATAGGATTCTTGAAGCAAAGATATGAATTGACATTTTCTTGAAGATTATATATCTTCTTGATATGTTTTAATTGTATCTTGTTTTGATTCTTCTATTTAATTATCTTGTTTAAACTCCTTAACTTTCCTCCCCACTTTTTGATATTGACAAAAGGGGAAAAGAATGCATATCATTTACATTTTGAATGAATTATTTATAGGGGTATAAGGGATATATATATGGTTATATTGATATATGTTTATGGGGAGGTTCTTCTTTTACTTCATAGTTTATATCTATTGTTTAGGTGATCGATGCAATGTTTTGTCACATCAAAATGGGGGAGACTGTTAGCCTTTAGAAGGGAAAAACTGTTGCTGTCTTGTTTTGGCCGTAACTTCTTCGTTATTGCTACGATTTTTGCCCACTTTATATCGAAACGACCGTGTCAAAAAAATCTACACTTCTCCTTCAGATAGTTCCTCCAAATTTCCAGCCGATTTTAAGTTATCTTCCTTTTAGTGGATGTGACTGGTAAAATTTAGATTTACTTGACAACTTTTCCTTTTCTATTTTATCTCTACTTCCTTTTATTTCCAATTTTCATCCATATCTTTTTTCCTTATCTCTTTAGAATTGATTTGGAATTTAATTAATTAACATATATCTTTAAAACTTCACATTAACACACAAATTAAACCAAATATACGCTAAAAATAATAAATCATCAAATCAAGACAAGAAATAAGAAAATATTAAAGTACAAATAAAAATCTGATATTAATTGACCAAATACACCTAAAATGATGTCTCCAGCCTAGATTAATTCATCACAAATAAAAAGATATCAACAACTATCCTAATATCAGGAGAACTCCACGTGGTCTTAGTATTGCAGTAAACCTCCATGTGGTCTAAATTAATAGGCACAAATCCTCTATGAATCATTTTTCTGGTTAAAACTGTAATTCAAGTACATTAATCTAATTATATATTTTATATTTTAAGTTTATGTATTAAATGGTCAAAATACAATAAAATTTATTATTTTTAGGATAGTGATTGTGTATTTTATTTTTTAAGGTATTGAAAGGCCAAAATATATTGAATATGTACGGTTTCTTTAGATATATTTTGGCTATCTAACAACTTACAAACTTAAAGTATAAAATATATAATCACATTAAGGCACTTGACATACATTTCTAACAAGAAAAATAATGAAAAGAGGGTTTTGTGTCTATTATTTTAGACCACATGGGAGTTTCGTGTAATTTTTAAACCACGTGGGGTTTTCCTGAGATTAGGGTAGACCACACGAGAGACATGTGTTATTCATCAGATATTTGAAGTTGTTTGAGATAAGCATTAATATTCAACTTTTTATATTTTGTGAATATGTCCATTTGCATAATTATGGATTTTTGTCATGTCAAAGATACAAACGTTCTTCATGTCATTTATTTATTTGGTATCTTGAAGAACGCGATCTAGTGTAGAATTGTGTGATTAATGGGGTTGAAACATCCATTCTCTCTTCCTTGGATCCACCCAAGAGTGGAGTTGTGTAAGTATGGTTTTAACCTTCTTGTGATTTAAAGATCTAATGCTCAATTTAATGCGTCATCGGTCATTAAGGGTTTTTTTAGCTTAAGAAAAGTGATACAAAAAGGTTAACTATTCATTTTCTATTTTATTCAAGGTCCTTATACATAATGTAACCATCTCTATGAGTTTCTATGTTTGGTAAGATTATGCTTACAACTTACAAGGTAAAATGGTTTTGTGTTGTTTACGTAGTCAAGTTTAACTTAAATGTTTATGTCTTACTTAACGTTTAGATCTTATATTTATTTTTTTCTCTTGCAGATGACGAAGAAATTATTCTCAAGGGAATTAATGACTACATGGCTATATTATACTTACGTGCTCCATCAAAGAGATATAAAATTGAATGCATAACTCTAATGAATTGGCAGACCAGTTCAATGGCCAATTTTGGACAAACCTTGACCATGTAGCAGACACTAAGCCTCAGTTTAAAAAATACTATCTGAGGTCAAGTGTGATTTAGATGTCTCGAGGCCAAGGGATGGTGTTATATATAGCCTACTTGTTTTATAAACTTAGTTTTGGCTCTTTTTCTTTCCAATTGTACTTAGTCTCAATACTCGCATCATCTAAAATGATTCAAAGTCCACCGGGATTGAAATTAGAATTGAAAATAGTTGGAGTGTTGTTGTTTTGAGCACGAGGACGCCTCAAGGAAATTTTGTAGCTGGTAAATGATAATGGAGGCTATAATGATGCTTCAAAGCTTGGTTAATCTCTACATCTTTTAGTGTTAATTATTACCTTTATTATGACATTGTAAATTAAAGGTGTACTCACATAATTCGGGAATTGCATCATCTTGTTTTTAATTTATCTTCAATGTTGTGATGAGTGTTTAATATATTATTTAGTGATGATTTTAAAAATCTATTACATTAATAAAAGAAAAATAAATAAATTTTTCTTATCCTGAATAATTCTCTTTAAGGTCATGTTTGGTTATGAAATTAAAGGTTATTTTTTGTTTATGCCCAGACTTCACAACATATCTCAGATTGCTGGTATCTCGATAGGAAGTTGAACAAGAGGCTTATCCAAAGTGTTTTTTCTTTGAAATGTAAAGAAAAATCTTTTTTCCTTGTAAAAAAACCCTAGTTCTCCCTGTGAAGAACATCATACATTAACTACCCAAACTCCGATCCTAAAACATCCAATCATGGTGAACCACCTAGAATTATTCTCTGGCCCTGGTTCCAGTAACCGAGGGTACCAGAGAGACACTTGTGTCAGATGATACTATGTGTGGTGTAGGGTAAGTAGGAATCCTCATTTTCCTTCTCTTTATGATGTTCAAGAACAAACATGATTGACTAAGAGGAAAAGACCGCAAGCCCAACTCCACTGAATCCCCAATTTCCTATGTTGTACCATTAAGCTATGACAACAACATCAATAGTACAACATAAGAAGATCATTGGTTTCCATGCTTCACTTACGAGGTCAAACTCAGTTATCCCAATTTGGTAGATGTGGAAGAAGACAAGCAACAAAATAGATGGAAGTAGTGGAATTGACCACACATGATGAATTTTTAAATAATTGTGAATCCCACAGGCAGTGCTCTATAAAATGAGATTATTGAGGGCCTCCAATTACGGTAGAATATAGTTGTGATTAGACTAATAGGACACAAGGTAGGATGCAATTACCTTACCAATTTTTTTTTATCAAATTTGGAAGACAAAATGTATGCTTGAACTTGTGGACATTGATTATGGCTATTTCATGGTAAAATTTGATAGTAAGTAAGATTTTAATATTGCACCAGCGGGGTCCTTGTATGATCTTTGATAGATACCTAAGAGTGCGAGAATGGTCGATGCATATTAACCCTCAAACTAAATCGATTAATACTACTACTGCTTGGGTACGTATATCTAATGTACATATGATATATTACCCTTCATGTATTTTAAGGAATATTGGGAAGGGGGCTAACTGAAAAAAATAATAATTAAGTCATTTACCAAAGTTAGGCAAAGAGAAAATTATGCAAGGCGAGCCGTCGAACTTGATTTTAGAAAGTTTTGGGAGTCAAAAGTTAAAAAAGGTAGATAAACATGTAAGGTTGATGCGAGGGGTTAAATTTTATTTGTTTTGAATATTGCAAATTTGGACATTAGATTGATATATGTCCAGTAAACTTTGTTAACAATAATAATGGAAAAATCCTAATGGCTTCGGCTGTAGTGATACTTGTGATAGACTTAGTTGTGGAGTGTTATAAGTAACAAAAGTATGGGGAGTGGTAGAAGGTGAAGCAACATGGTTTGCGTCTGAGTGGTAAAGTATCATTGGTGATTAGAGGTAACGGGGAAGGAATGACGATCCTAAGGTTTCCGGATCTAGAGTGCTGCACATTGAGGAAGACAGCTACCGAGATCCCGAGTCAAGTTGGAGGGAAACAATTCGAAAGGAATCGGTAGATAAATTAGGAGATAAAACCTTATTTTATTTAGACGTCGAAATAAAAATTTCAGTAACTTGCGAACATGCATCTTAGATCTTCCTTCATGATTTTAGTTGTCGTTCTTTGGCAGTCTAGTGCTCTTCTCTTTAGGGGTCCAGTGAGCCGGTTTCTACATCAATTCCGTGTATAGTTGAACCCTCAATACTTATAAATACATATTGACATTCTCGTAAGATTGAGTAGTTCAATACTCAATGTTATGTCAACAATCTCATCAATCAGAGTACAACCTATAGGCCAACAATCTCCCCCATTTTAATGTGACAAAACATTTCATGGATCATCTAAACAATATATATAAACAATGAAGTAAAAGAAGAAGCTCCCTCATAAAAACATATCAACAAAACCATATAGCTCCCCTATACTCTGTATAAACAATTCATTCAAAATATAAATGATACACATTTTCCCCATTTCTCAATATAAAAAAGTAGGGAGCAAAGTTAAGGAGTTTAAATAAGACAACCAAATAGAAGAGTCAAAGCAAGATAAAATGAAAACATATCAAGAATATACATAATCTTCAAGAAGGGGAAATTCATATCTTCACTTCAAGAATAATATGCAAGAGACAAGATTTCTCGGAGTGAACGACTTCATTCACATGGTATAGGACTCACTCAAGTACTTTTACCCATATCTTTCAAAATATCCATCAATCAATGAACTTTATCATCAAGGTGTTTGAATTTATTTTCAAATAAAGCCAAGATGTTAGTGCCAAGTCAGTACAAAGCTTAATTCATGGTACGACTATCAACGAAAACATCCTTAGGAAGGTAAAAAACCAGTTAAAAAATGAGGAGATTTGCCTCGGGACCGTATATCACACTACATCTTGATCATTAGTTTCAATTGATGGATTATTTCCTATATAAGCAAGTTTCATAAAATTCTTGAATCAAAGAGACATAGTGGGAACCTTCAATGCTAAATAATAACACATAAGACCTTGAAATATAAAAAGGAAAGAAATATTGGTACATATTAGAGAAGAATCATACACTTTTCATTCTACATCAGTTCCATGTATATTTGAACCCTGAATACTCATACAATAATATTGAGATACTCGTAAGATAAAGTAGTTCAATACTCAATATTTTGTCAACAATCTCATCAATCAAAATACAACCTAAAGGCTAATACTCTCCCCCATTTTGATGTGACAAAACATTGCATGGATCGCCTAAACAATAGATATAAATTTTGAAGTAAAAGAAGAAGCTTCCCATGAACATATATCAACATAATCATATATATCCTTTATACCCCTATAAACAATTAATTCAAAATGTAAATGATATGGATTATTTTCCCCTTTTGTATATATCAATAAATGGGGAGGAAAGGTAAGGGGTTTAAACAAGACAACCAAATAGAAGAGTCAAAACAAGATACAATCAAAACATATCAAGAAAATATATAATCTTCAAGAGGAAATATAATCTTCAAGAAGAGTTCAATTCATATCTTTGCTTACAGAATCCTATCCAATAGAAAAGATTTCTCAGGGTGAACGACTTTGTTCACATGGTATACAACCCACTCTAGTACTTTTACCCATATCTTTCCAAACACCCATCAATCATCGAACTTTCTCATCAAGGTGTTTGAATTTCTTGTCAAAACAAGCCAAGCTGTGAGTGCCAAGTCATTCCAAATCTTAATTCATGGTGGAGCTATCAACAAAAACATCCCTAGTAGGGAAAAAAACCAATTCAACAACGAGGGGATCTGCCTCGGAATCATTTATCATAGTACATCTTGAACACCAGTACTGATGGATGGACTCTCACATATAAGCAATATTTTCATAAAATTATTGAATCAAAGAGACATAGTGGGAACCTTCAATGCTAAGGAAACTAGTAAGACCTTGAAATTCATGAAGGAAAGAAATATTGGTACCTATTAGAGGAGAATCATACAATTTTCTTCCAGGTAATGGAATATAGAGCTTCTCTCCGAGAGTGTTGATGACCTTGACCAATGGTTCATTGAATATCTATTCTACTTCACAACTTGCATATTGGTATAAACATGATATCCCCAAGAGAATTTTTATTTTGAGAAAGGTTGGTAAAGATGAGACTAACCATTTTCTTGGGGAGGAAGGTGGTGATGAAGAGATCACGGCTCTTAGAAGTGATGAGGTTTCAAAATTAGGTGATATAGGATGTAATGAGTTAACCCCAAAATAAGGCCATAATAAGCACACACACCTAGTACAAGGAGTCGTCCTTTCTGCCCATAAATTTTAAATGTCGAATATCTGACAAGGGAAATTCAGGAGTTCGCAATCTTAAAAGAAATCTTATTATGAAAAGATTATCGGACGACCAATGTGAGCAAGAGCGGTTGTCTATGAAGGAATTATAGCTTAAACAAGATATACAAATAAAATATCAAGCAATGGTAGAGAAGTAATACCTACCCGAATTCCTTAGACAAAAGCATTTAGAAGATCGTCTCGGATATGATTGGAGATGCTCTTTCCTCAATTATTACAGGATTAGTTGATTAGGACCTAATTAATTTGGTGTCTACTTGAGCTAGCAACACTACTCTTTTTACGACACATCTTGGCATTTTACAAAAAGGCACACTTGGCCCTAGCTCCAATAGCTTTTGACAGTAGCATCTTGAATTTATATGATCAATTTTGTCACAATAGGTGCAAGCATAATTACCATTGGATGGTGATGCAACATGAGAATGAGTAGCTTCACCAAATTTGTTTATTGAAAACTTTTGTTTGATATTTAATTTATAGCCTATTCTACCACAATGCTACTTTTAAAATGTTCAAAGATAGAGTTCAAATTATCACAATCTTTTGAGACAATATCATTTAGAGCCTTAACCATCTCAAGTAAGGATGAGTTTTCTTTAATTTTTTTCCTTTTCGAGATAGATTGTGTTATCAAAAGCAAGTTCATTATTAAATTTTTTTGAAACATTTAAAACTTTTACGATCTCATTCTTGCTCCAATTCTAATATATTTGACAAAACAATAACAATTTTGGTAAAATTTAGTTATATGTGAATTACCTATGGGACTTGGAGACAACTTTAGTGACCCATAGGGAACATGTGGCTAGGTTTATCTTCAAAGAGGCCACCACACAATCTTATGGGTGATCAAATACTAAAATATCCTCTCATAAAACAAAAACCATATAAAGACAAAACATCAAGTGGTATTAAGCATGAATCACCAATATAGTGAGTCATGAGTATCAACTCATTGAGTATAAACTCATTGAGTATAAACTTACTGAGTATCGATACTTTCCAACTCCGATCACAACCCACCGACTACCGATGACCACCGCCGACCAATACTAATGTCAATGGAGAAAGAACTGAGTGCTCAGAAAAAGATCTGAGTGTCCGGCAAATTTAATAAGTATGGGGAAAAAATCATTTGAGTACCAATAAATTTTACTGAGTATCGGGTGAAATGACTGAGTATGCTCAGTATATTTCCTAAGTATGGTCTAGAAACACTGAGAGCTCAGTGTTTAGTTGCTGACTAGATTTAAAATAAATTAAATTACATATAAAAAAATAAGCAGCAAAGTGCATAATATGTATTTTTATGACTAGAAATTTACATTAAATATTATACAACATTGTACACTAAAAATTAAAATATAAAAAATAAAAATAAAAACTAATATCAACAAATTCCTATACTACCCTAATTTGAAAAAGAAAAAGCGAAAGAAAAGCTGGCTATACATTTTCTCCACTACTTGAAAAGCTGTTGAGAAGAGCTTCTTCGAACCATGCTTTTGAGCTGGAGAGCGGCAAATAAGCTCAAAACTATCTTCTCCACTATCTGGCGAAGGAGCTCAAAAACATCTTCTCCACTATCTGGAGATGGAGCTCGGAACCTTCACGTCACGCAGGAGCTTCCACGAAATTGGAAAGCTTCTTCGCACGACAAATATGCTGGAGCATCTTCTCACGGCCGGCCCGGAGATCTCGCAAACCATCCATGTAAGCTTCTTTGAAGTGGCGTTGGTTTTCACGGGCTTCACGATCTCCCATGGCTGTGATAGCCTTCGAAGTGGCTCTAGTTTCGAGCAAGCTAGATCTGCTGGTTTCGAAGTGGTTAAGTTCGTGTTCTTTGAATGATTGAAGACTCGTGACTGCTAGAAGCTGTTTAACGGCCTGGATCTTCTCCGATGTGGTCAGCAGCTCTAGCGAGAGTAAATTTTCTTCTCTTGCCATGGAAGAAAAAGTTTCTTTCTCTTGAACTCGCTGGAGCCATAAACGCTCGAAAATGGAGATGTTCCATGGATATTAGCTGAGAAAGAAAAAGAAAAATATAGCTACTTCGGAGAAAGATAGGAGAGATGAGTATGAGTGAGGCATGGGTTATATGATATTTTTAATTAGGCATTACTCTTATTAGTAATCCTATGCACCCCCCCCCCTTTAGGACTTTCAGGTATATAATGGATAGGGAATTTTTTTAGAAAATTTGGCATTTAATGTTAAACTTTGTTTGTGGCCTTCAATAAGAAGATTGGACTGTGTGAGCGTGCTTAGGTCTATAGGGGGTGTCTACAAGACCCGTTAGGTAGAGTCAGCAGATCACCTTCTTCTCTCATGCCCTATTAGCGCAATCACTTGGGCAACTTCCTCACTTCAGATTCGCGTAGAGAAAGACCGAAACAACAATATAGGCGATCGGATTTTACGAATCACAACAACATATGTAGAAGGAAGATCAGTTGGAAATATTGTGAATTCATACATTCTCTTTTATCATGTGTAGTATTTGGAAGGCGAAATAAAAGTCTATCACGAATCAGGTACATACAAGCCGAGCAAATTATAAACTCAATAAATCCATGAAGGAACTGTTCGTCCCTGACTGTGGAGCTAGCTCCTAAAAAATGGTTACACTAACATCATCAACCAACAATAACGAAATACCTATACAATAGTAAATATCCTTCTTGTGTGACGCCTCATTTAAATAAAAATGGAAACCAACTGGAGTTGGAATCGTGTAAATACACAAGTCCATAAGTGAACACAAGAGTCATTCAACATCAATCTTCTGCAATTCATTGATAAAGAGTGAGATAGAGGCAGTTCGAATTGCGACATAACTATACAAAGAATAAAAAGATATACCAAAGACGGGTTTCTCAGATAACCTTGATATCATATTCAAGGTATCAAGTGTTTGTCGAAGTCTAGCTAGTTCATCAGACCTTTATTGCGGTGAATCAAGGAGTTAAGTGACAGGTTTAGCCTTTTGTCTTCCCACCCATATTTCAAGATCTCAATAGCAAGACTGACATAATGAAACTTCAATGCCCTAAAGGTTCGAACTCGGATGCAATTTTCTAGAATTGGATAGGAAGACAAGACCCGAAAAGGATCGAGTGCGGATTCAACGAACCAAAAAAAAGAAATTATTTGATTTTTTAACGGGGATATTTTAATAAATGGCTCAAGAAATTATTATACATTTATAAAAATAAAGAAAGCGATAAAATAAATTAGGGGTGCACATGGTTCAGGTAACCGACCCATTGACCCCTTGTAGCCAACAAACCCATATTGACGGTTTGAGATTTATTGAACCCTAAAAACAAAGCGCAACTATTTGGTGGTTATGTTGTATATCTCAGTTTTGCAGCCTAGGCGGATGACTAGGGACTAGCGCCTAGGCGAAATTAGATGGTTTTGAATCCTGTTGTGTAATTTTGTATATTTAGTAATATATATGTAGTAATTATAACAATTTTAACTATTTAAGTCATAAAATTCATCTAACACTACAATATATATAAAAATACTAAAGTTTGAGTTATAATATCAATTCAAGAATTCTAGAGACTAAGAAAAATAAAAAGAAGGCCTATGTGGCCATATTTTGTCATTAATCGACGCCTAGGCGACCATTTTTTGCCATTAATCAGCGCCTAGGCGGGCTAGGCACCTTTTCCACGACGACTAAGGCGCTAGGAAAAAACGACTACAATTCTTGCTAAGGGTAAGAGGCCGAGGGGCGTGTTGACGCCTAGGTGGTGTCTTGGCGCGCCTAGGCAGCGAGATCTACATCATAGGTTTCAGGTTCGGTTGATGTGCGTACGGTTTGGTATTGGTTTGGTTCGGTTTCAATCAAGTATGGTCAACTATTTTCTTAAATTGGTTTAGTTTCTAGCTAAAAGTTATTATTACGAAATTAGATATACAACTCAATATTTATAATTTTGATCACAATATTAATACATTGTATTCCCTTCGTCTATTTTTATTTGCCCTATTGTGGCACGAGGATTAAAGAAGACATTAAACATGTCTCCTCTTTACTATATTACCTCTATTAATCAAGTATAAGGTCATTTATTGCATTATTGCTTTTAACTATTTAACTAAGGGTGATATTGAAAAAATTAGAGAAAAAATGTCTTAATAATGTAAAAAGCAAAATATTATTAGACACCTCTCATTAGAAAAAAATACAAACAAAAGTGGACTGATGAGGGAGTACAACATTAAAAATTGTAACAAAAATTTGCTATGGAAGGTTGAAAAAAGTAGTCTTCTTGAGTAACTTTAAGTAATTTACCTAGAAAATAAAATAAAATATGTTACTACATTATATAATTTTGAAAGTAAAGGTAAAAAAATTATAAGGAAAAACGGATTTATATATTAGTTGAAAAATCTCATAAATCTAAAATCTATTAATATATTTATTGACACATCGGTGACACATAAGGGGTGATACAATGGTGAACCCAAAAAGGATGACAAATATCATTACTCTTTTAAAACCCAATCGAATTATTTCTCTTTCCTAATTACTTTTATTCTCTTTCCTTTATTTATTGACACATTGGTGACACATAAGGAGTGATACAAGGTGAACCAAAAAGGGTGACACATATCATTACTCATATTTGTCACCCTTTTTTGTTCACCCTTGTATCACACCTTATGTGTCACCAATGTGTCAATAAATAAAGGAAAGAGAATAAAAGTAATTAGGAAAGAGAAATAATTTGATTGGTTTTTAAAACCTCCACATAGGAGAGAAAATAAGGGTTGACCAAAAAGGGTGACAAATATCATTACCCATTAAGAGTAATGATATTTGTCACCCCTTTTTGGTTCACCCTTGTATCACCCCTTATGTGTCACCAATGTGTCAATAAATAAAGGAAAGAGAATAAAAGTAATAAGGAAAGAGAAATCATCTGATTGGTTTTTAAAACCTCCACATAGGAGGTTATATAAGGTTTGACCAAAAAGAGGTGATAAATATCATTACTAATTAAGAGTAATGATATTTGTCACCCCTTTTTGGTTCACCCTTGTATCACCCCTTATGTGTCACCAATGTGTCAATAAATAAAGGAAGGAGAATAAAAGTAATTAGGAAAGAGAAATAATCTGATTGGTTTTAAAACCTTCACATAGGAGGTGATATAAGGGTTGACCAAAAAGGGGTGACAAACATCAATACTCATTAAGAGTAATGATATTTGTCACCCCTTTTAGTTTCACCCTTGTATCACCTCTTATGTGTCACCAATGTGTCAATAAATAAAGGAAAAAGAATAAAAGTAATTAGGAAAGAGAAATAATATGATTGGTTTTTATAACCTCTACATCGTAAGTGATATATGGGTTGACCAAAAAAGGGTGGTTCACCCTTGTATCACCCCTTTTGTGTCACCAATGTGTCAATAATTAAAGGAAAGAGAAAAAAGGTAATTAGGAAAGAGAAATAATCTGATTGGTTTTCAAAACCTCCACATAAGAAATGATATAAGGATGAACCAAAAAAGGGTGACACAAATATCATTACTCATTCATTTCAAAAATAAAGGTAAAAAAAATTATTAAAAAAATAAAAAATATATATTAGTTAAAAAATCTCGTAGATCTGAGATCTATACATACAAAAACTAGATATATTATTTATTATATAAGATAGAGACCTTTCTAGACCTATACTAATTTTGTTTTACGTTCTTAAACACAACTAAGAAACACCTTCTTCATCGAACCCAATCAGAAATGCATCGATACCTTATCCAAAACCACCTCCTGCTGCCGAAACCGCCTCCATCCTCATCAAATCTGAAGGTGTGTGTTTATTTCTCACTCTTAATTACTCTCTACCCAAATAAAACATACCATCTAATTATGCTCACATATTCAATCAGGTTTATAAGTATTGTTATTAAAGTGATAATTTTGCTTATCTTTGTTTATGTATTTCTTGTTTACTAACAAATTACTCTTTCTTGAATGTTATCAACAAATTTAATATTCTTCGAGTCTAGGATGTTTGAATCATTATAGAAACTCCAAATTATGTGTTTTTTATGAATAATTTTTATATATATGTAGATAGATTTAGTGATGAATTGGGAATCTAGCTAATTGTCAAACAAATGTTGTAGGTCAATTTATTATTTTTTATTCTTTGAAAAAAGAAGTAGATTTAGTCCTTTCTTCTTAGATCCCTGTATTATATTATTTGTATGTGTTATACAACCGTGAACGGTAATTAACATATTAAATAGAAACATAAACTTATTTTAGTCTAGAAAATAGATTCGAACAAATGACTCATATTAGTTTACATATGCTAATAACATAGATTTAATGCTTTGACTAAAAAGAATTAAATGTTAAAAGTAAGAAAAATTGAGTTTTGTATATTGCACACAGGACCATTCATATAGCTGTGACTTGTTGTCATCTCAATCTCAAGGATATGATCGTTGTTCATGCCATTTCAATCAACAATAAACCATATTAATTACCATGGTAAGATTTACATGTTAATTAGATTTACTTGCTCTACTTAGACTAATTGATTTGTGAAGAGATATAAATAGGAAAGCAATGGACTGAAAATCTGATCATTTGGGTGGTTTTCCATTTTCCAGGCACTTATCGAGTGAACGGGAGGCACGTTCCTTGTAGCTCTCGCACCTCCTTTCTTAGGCTTTGGTTTTCATAACTCAGAGTCTCGGAACACTCCTTCAACAACTCGCTCTCGGGGGATTGGTGGACATGTCATTTCAGTAACTGTATCTGTTCAAGTGGAAATTTCTTATTGTCTGAATTCGACTTTTTTCATTTTACTTATATATATGTTTTGGTTATGACTTTTGAGTTAACTTGCCTTAGTTTTGTGATTCCAAGTATTATGAAGCACCTTCTGGCAAGAGGTTTTGATCGCTACTTGTAGTTGAAATGTATATATCTTATCTAATTATATTAGTTTTTTTTTGTTTCCCTTGAATGCTACACATAAACATGTTAGACACCTACCTATTTAATTTGGCTCTTCTGAGATTATCCTGACCAACTACCAAACCTTTCCTCTAGGTGTAATTTAATAGCTAAGATATGAAAATTAAGCATGAAAAACAAAGATACATACAACAATTCCATGATTCATTTAAATTTCTAATTTCAAATTCATACTGTATAAATCTAAATTTAATTTATTGTTCATACTCAAACATCTTAAACTATCTTAAACTACTAACTAAATTATTTCATGATAAAATGAAAGGTAATGAAATATAATATGATCATTAAAGTAAGAAATAGAAAAAGTGAATAGTTACATTAATTAAAGGAGATGGTCTATAGAACTTGGGTTTCTTTAGTAGATTGTCCATAACACTTGCTTTAGAACTCTGAAGTAGTTAAATTTTTTAGCATGTACGAGCAACAATAACAATAATGAAACCTATCAGGCATAACATAAATAGAAGAACATAGGAGAATGCTATGAAGTTTAAGGACAAAGGAAAGAGACAACCACTTAATTGTGTTAAAATATATCGTGATGTGACTTTTTAAGATTAAGGAGCAGCAATTGCATGTATTGTAAAAAACTCTAATGGTAATCTGTGATAGGTAAGAGTTGAAAAGTTAGCACATAGTCATTTGAGGCGAAAACAACTGACATTTTGACAGTGATAGAGATAGCTAGTAAATATCCGCTTTGAAGTAGTATAACCCAATATGATTTGGAAGCATAATGCAGCCACTGACAACCAATCCGAATTTTTTTTGTAATACTATTGACAACAATGTTTGTAATATTTATGGTTTTGTCGAGCAAGCCAAACCAATTTTTGCTCCTATTTTACAGAGTAATAATGTGCCAGCTAACTGGGTTGCCAAACATGAGCTATTTAGCGCCCTATTTGACAAGGAATACGTGTATTCCTACCTAATTAGTTAAAATCTTACTCAAAGACAATAGGCTTAGTGGGGTAAGCTAGTTTGTAGCATTTCAGAAACTTCTATTTTAATATATATGTTTTCAACAAAAAATTTACTAGACTCCAATAGATATTTTGTGCATAAAATCCATTTTCAAATTCCATACCAGTTAAAAGATATGATTTTCGCAAGCTGATTGATCAATCTGCCGATAATCTTGCTGAGCTCTAAACTAGACTTCTTAGCTCTTTTTACGACTTGTATTGGATTTTTTTCGTGATTTTTTTGACTTTCTAGCATCATCCATATACCTAGAATCTACACACTTAACACACAAATTATCTCAAAATACTTCAAAAATACATATATCATCCAAAAGAAGTTAAAACTCAAGTAACTTCCAACACAAAGATAAATCCAAAAATTAAATTTCAAAAGTATACCTAGATGATATCTCTTAAGTTTATAAATATTTGAGTTATCAGTATACATTGTTGGTATATATATAAAGAGTGATTTACATCAGTTTTGTTTTTAGATAATGTTGATGGTTCGGAACAGTTTGCGCGCATCTTGATTAGTCCCATAGAATATATGTACGCCTCCTGATACATATTACGAAATAAATCAAAACTAGGTTGTCTATATTCAAAGAGGAGTTTGAACCTTTTATCTTTCATTTATACCTCAAAATATAAAAAAAAGTAACAACATCATCTCTCTCTCTCTCTCTCTTTCTCTCTCTCTCTCTCTCTCTCTCTCTCTCTCTCTCTCTCTCTCTCTCTCTCTCTCTCTCTCTCTCTCTCTCTCTCTCTCTCTCTCTCTCTCTCTCTCTCTCTCTCTTCTTTTAATACATGAGTACCCGGGCCACTTTGAAGGCACCACGACTAATCTCATGGGAAATATACATGCTTCCTCATACATATTCTCAGCTAATCAAAATTAGGTTACCTATGTCCAAGAAAATATCATTTATCTCTCATTTACATATATAGTGGGCAAGTGAGAAGTAGAAAGAAAATTACCTTTTAGTGATTTGTATCCCTTTATTTCCATTTTCCTACTGTATAAAGTTAAATTAATTGAAAGTTATGGCTGTAAAGTGAAATTGTATCTAGTTTTGCATAATTACTTCAAAAATTTAACATTTCTTTAATTTAATTTGAACATTTTGTTCTTCACGAAAATCTAAACGTTATTGGCTCTTATTTAATTTATATTCTTCTATTTAATTTTTTTTCTTCTTTTCCAATTTTGCATTTTTAGTCCCAAAAAATTTAACTTTCAATATGTGTTATGCTCAAATTAGAATTCTTGATAGGCTATAAATGAACCGAGTTGAGTCAAATACTAGATTTGTAAGTTTATTTGATAGTATTTACTAGTCGATTTGAGATGAGCTCAAATTTTAACGAGTCGAGACATTTTTTTTAAAGTTTGTTTGTTAACCTATCGAACGAGATTTTTTCGAGGCTAGTTCGGGTTATTAAAGAATAATTAGTTTTTTTATAGGTTTAATAATATATTTATTGATAATTAAAGCATTAAATTACAAATCATAAATATGAACGAATTAACGAAAAAGCTCGAACGAACTAATTTTTTATCGAACGAGTTCAAATAATTTTTTTGTTTGTTTGTGTAAACGAACGAGTTTCGAACGAATTTTTTTTCTAGCTGAACTCAAGGGACTCGCGAGCAGTTTGGTTTGTTTGCAACGCTAATTCTTGAAAATCGACCTTTATGCGATAGGGTTAGGTTTGAATTTTAAAAATATTTTACAAAAATATTTTAGGTGTTGTTTAATTTATTAAAAGAGTAAATACCACTTTTGCCCCCTAATGTTTCACGCGATTGACAGGTTGCCGCCCATTGTTTAAAATGCGTCTGTTTACCCCCTAATTTTTGTTCTAGTGACTCGTTGCCCCCTACTAATGTTTTCCATCCATTTTTGCCGTTAAGTCTGACGTGGCTTATCCATGTCACCTTTTTTTCTTCTTTTTTTACTCTTAAACGTAATTACCCATTTAATTAAATTAACCCCACTTTTTTAAAAGGGCAAGATGGGTAATTCCTAAATGCCTACCTAATATATACACAAAAAACAAAACAAATTGATTGATTAAAATCAAAATCAAAAGAAGAAGACGGGTTCGGTTTGTGGAAGAACACGTAGAACAAGGAAAACCCTAATTTTCTTCAGAAATTCTCGCCTCTAATCCTCCCAATATCTTCAAGGTTGATGTCGATGTCGCCCCTTAAAGCCGATAGTGTGGGGTCTTCTTGCTCTAGCTCTCGAGTCCCTTATTGCAGACGCAAGAAATTAGCCAAGCTTCACACATCTTGGACAGATGCGAATCCTGGTAGGAGGTTTTACAGGTGTATGTATTGGGGATGTTCCATGGATTGCAATTTCTTCATGTGGTTGGATGAGCCAATGGGGGAAAGTGCTAGTTCGATAATTCGAGGGCTACTGTATAAAGATAGCAATCACTGTTTTGAACTCGATGCAATGGAGACAAAGATGAATTTGTTAGCGTCAGATTTCGATGAAATGATGCAGTTAGAGAAAAAAGCTTGTGAAGCCTTGAAGCTCGAGTCTACAAAAGTCATTGAATTGAACACACAGTTGACTTCGATGGCTAAGGATTTGGTTGAATTGCAAGAAAAAGAACAAGTTGCCTCAAAATATTTGAAATTTGAGCGTGTGAAAGTGAATGTGTTAGAGGACGAGGTGTAACGTCTTAACATATTGATGACCACTGTAACTCGGGAAAACAAGATTCCGAAATGGAGCTGCTTTATGATGATATTCTTCTTCCTCTCCACTTTGTCTGGTTTTAGTCATTCCATGTATTAGAATGCATTTTTTAGATGTAGCAGGTTGTTGAAGTTGTATTCTGGTGTAGTATGTTAGTTTCATCAGGTTGTTGAAGTTCTAATTTGGTGTACTATGTAAGTTTTAAAAACTTTGTTTGTACTTGACTCTGTCGGTTTAACTTGAATTGGAAGATGATGATGTTTTGCTGTTAGTTTAGTTTGTGTTTTACTGTGCAATGTATAAAGTATAAATAAAAGTAGATAATGGACAATAAAATCTAGTGCAATCTGATTAAAGTAGATAAAGATAACAAGATAGTGCTGGCATTACATAGACCATAGCAAAAAATAAATATTCAAATCCAGTAGTGCACTAACATACAAAATACCACAGCCTTTATGTCCCTGCAATAAAGTCCTAACCAACAAAAAAACCCTACTTAAATACCACCTCCACCACATACTAGAAGTCCTTCAACACTTACAACCTTAATAATTCAAGATCTACAATACACAAAACAAAGTCATAAAACACAAAATCATAAAAAAACACAAATCTTGAAGAAGTTTCTATATTCTCTGCAGAATTCAATCTTTAGCTTCTTTCCAGGTTTTACTAAAGAACTGGTGGCTGCTTTCCTCAAACGAAGTGCTTCTACAATTGTTACATATTGTGGATTACCCTCCCTCATTACCACCCCCTGTTTATGCTAGATTAAGGGCATCTTTTTCTTTGGTTGGCTTTTGTTTCCTTCCCGGTAGCAAGATAAAGAAGAAGTTACACAGTCTACAATATGTAATGGCCTTAACAACTAAAAACTGACTAACCTCAGGTAAGGGCCTTTTTGAACCTAATTGTACTGGTGGTTTATCATATTTAAACTTTACCTATGTGTTAAACAAAAAAAAGCATATTAGTAATGGTATCTGCAGATGGCCATTTTGTCAAAAGTTTGTAGATCCAGGGGGTGATTAGTCACTGAAATAAAATTCTAAGGGGTACTTAGTCAAAATTAAATATATTTACCCCTGGGATACCCGTTAATGAAATCTTCTTTTTTTGCAAAGGGGGGCTTTTTCCTGTGTTTTTTCTGTGCTAATCTGCTCACTTGGAAATAGTGGGTGATTTAACAACTTGCTCATTTAATTTCTGTCTTGGTATGCGTATCTTCGGTTTGGAAACAGTGGGTATTTTAGCAACTGACTGATTTACTTTCTTTTCAGGTATACGCATCTTTGGTTCAGAAATAGTGGGTGTTTTAACAACTGGGGCATTTAATTTCTTGTTGGTTTGGAAATAGTGGGTTTTTTTAACAACTGGACTTTGTGTTTTAACATAATTATTTTCAGGTTCAGTAGGAGTACATTTGGTGTTACAAGGAGTAGATGGTTGCACTTCTAACTCATCAAACATTTTGTTAATCACCTCATCAGGAGTCTCATCCACAACCGCTTCCCTCACCGCATTAACACCATTAACACCAGCTTTTGTACCCTCATCTACTCCAGCTTCCCTCACCTCATTAGCACCAACTTTCTCTTTTTGAATATCCTCTAATCCAACTGTTTCATTTTCTGTAGCATTTAAATTCGCCTTACATGACCTTTTGTTATGCCCTTCTCCTTTGCAAATCGCACATTTATTTGACCTACCCACTACTCCCAACTTTTGAACCCCCTCAGATGTGCGTTCTTTCCTCCACCTTTTAACTTGAACCTCATCTACCTCCTTATTCCTAGCCCTTTTAGGTCTGCCAACCAACTTAAAACCCACTAGAGGTTCTACACTTCCAGGCCTTGTACTAGGCCACATCGATGGCCCATTGTTAGGATAAATCATAGGTGTATATGCCTTCATATATGTTTCTTTTTTTAGCAATCATGAACATAGTTTTCTGGGTCTTTGCCAATATATTGAATATTTTCTATGGCATGAAAGCAAGGTATCCCAGAAAGCTCCCACCTCCTGCAAGGATAATTTTCTGTATCCAGATCTACAACATATGAATCTGTTCCCAATTTCCTCATTTCAAATTTCATTTCACCACAAAACACTGCATGCCACTTTCCACTGTTTGTTTTACCTTTGTTCACCAACTGTCTGATCTTAGGGCATATATCACCTTTGTATTTTGACATCCATGCTCTTTTAGACTGAAGCCTTTTCAAACTATACATCCTTAGACCCTCTAGTATGAGGATGATAGACTTGTCCTTGTGCAAAATATCATTTAAAGTTAATTGTGTAGGCGGTAAGAATACTTTATAGGGGGTAAGTAGACAACATATAAAACTTTATAGGGGGTAAGTAGACAACATATAAAACTTTATAGGGGGTAGGTAGACAACATATAAAACTTTATAGAGGGTAGGTAGACATTATGTAAAACTTTATAGGGGGTAGGTAGACATTATGTAAAACTTTATAGGGGGTAGGTAGACATTATGTAAAAATTTATAGGGGGTAGGTAGACATGATGTAAAACTTTATAGGGGGTAAGGTGTCAAAATACCTGACTTTTTTAATGGAAATGTTATAGCTTTCACAGATGTTGTTGAGTAGAAGATCACATTTCGTAAATGTACTAAAATGATACCTTGTACATGTCTTGGGATCTAGGTTAGAGAGCCAATTGAAAGCATCCTCATTCATGTCTCATCCATCACTTCATTAAATCTGTAAGGTGTTGGGGCCCTTGCAGCTTCCCAAACTTTGTCTTTTAACGCCAAACCAGGATGTTTGATCTTGAAATTATTATAGAGATGCCTTACACAATGCCTATGTTAAATATTAGGAAGCATGTCACTCATGACCTGGAGAAAACCCTATAAACACAAACAAAGAAAAAAATAGTTAGTATTCTTTGCATAAACTATTTAGTTATGCCCATCAAAGATAACCAACCTTTTGTCTATTTGATATGAAAGTCCATTCTTGTTGATTACTTATACCAAGATCTTGGATCAACAAGTTCAAAAACCATCTCCAAGAATTAATATCTTCTTTCTCTGCTATGCAATACACAATTGGGAATATACATTTGTTCCCATCAATTCCAACTGTTGTCAAAATCACACCTGGATGTGGACCTTTTAGGTGACATCCATCTACCCCAACAAACTTTCTACAACCCTATAAAAACCCTCTTCTACAACCCTCTA
Source organism: Nemophila menziesii (assembly GCA_029959085.1). NCBI lineage: Eukaryota > Viridiplantae > Streptophyta > Magnoliopsida > Boraginales > Hydrophyllaceae > Nemophila > Nemophila menziesii. Next base: position 30,424,614 of record JARWIR010000005.1, read on the forward strand.
GACCAACATAAATTCTGATAAATCTTTCTACTCCAATGACCTCATCAGTAGTAATTTCAATTGCTACAGTACTTCCAGGTTTAATTCTCCTTATTTCTGCTGCATAATCAAAAAGTTTCTTGTATTGATCCTTGTATTCAGCCTCTATCATGCCTTTTGCAGACTGATATGCCCTGTAGCATGTTCTGGTACTAACATTAACTAAATATTCCCGGTGCACTAACTGTTGAAAGTCACTCACATTACTGTACAGGTTCAATCTTATCATATCTTTAAAAGTGGTTGCCAAGAACTTTGCAGTCACATGTTTATCGTTGATGTTTTTACCACAACTATGTTTATTGCATATACTCATTATCATTAGCCCACCAACCTTTTCTTTATACGATGCATGTAGAAACCAACCACATCCTGTTCCTTTGCAAACAACCCTAATTCGATTGTAATCATTCTTCACAAACCTAATGTTAACCACCTTTTTTATAGCATGTGCTCTTACTGCTTGTCTTAGATCGGTGGCATTCGCAAATGTCAAGCCCAAGACAAATCTAGGCTTCTCCAAATCAATACTAGGCTTAAACTGGTGGTCTTTTGCCTTCTTTGTCTCTCAAATTTTTTTTGTTCTCCCTTCTTCATCTGTACCAGATGAATCACCAGCTATATTTAAATCTTCAGAATCATGTAAATACTCATCAGAGTCAGTCCCACCGGCACGCTCATTACTTTCACCTTCGAAAGCATCAACATCAACATTTTCCACATTCACTCTATCCCCTTCCACATCCGCGTCAATAAATCTGTTATAATCCTGGTCGTCGTCACCCTCATTCAAATCGATGTCACTATAAATTATATAATCATCACCAGTGGTTGATTCTTCATCCACAACTTCTTCACGCTCAAACACCTTCTTTTTCTTTTGATTTTGACTAGTCCTACCACCTACCACCGACCTCCGACCTCCGACCTCCGACCACCAGAATAAACATAAAGTATCGGAAAAAATATAGAGTTTCAAAACAAATAGTAGAGTTTCAAAAAAATTGATGAGTACTCTATAAAAATTGATGAGTACTCTATAAGATTGATGAGTACTAAATAAGAATTGATGAGTATTATTAAAAAAATAGAGTACTCTATAAAAATAGTAGAGTGCTCTATAAAAATAGTTGAGTATTCTATTAAAAAAATGAGAGTATTAGATTATTTTTCTAACAACTAACTAAGACTAACAAAACTAACAAACTAGTAATACACACACAACAAACCATTACACGTATTATTGATTTGACCTAACTAAATACTACTGGTTTGAAAAACCTTCCTTAATACTACTAGTTTGACCATATCTGAGAAAAAAAAGGGTGAATGAGAGATAGAGTCTTAGACACAAAGTTTATTCTCTATAAGGAGGGGAATAAATCTTAATTCTTTCAAGGGACCTCAAGGTTAACCAAATACTAAAATACCCTTACTAACACTAAAGACAAAAGAAGTGATGTCACTGTTCATCTCTCTCCACTACCCACCTACCTCCAACCTCCAACCACTAACCACCGACCTCCGACCATTGATTTGCTCCAGCGGCTGGAGATGGTCGTACTTAGACCCATAAAATAATTTTGTACTAATTTTATAGAGCCAATAATCGAAAAATGCCTATTAAAAACTATTTATAAAAAGGTGCCTAGAATAACACTCTTTATAAAAAAACAGCCACAACCCAAAATACCCCTACAAATTGTAATTTAAAAAAAATTAGAATAAAAACAAAAACTAATACACGCGCGCGTCCGCGATTTTTTTTAAATCATCATAATTAATTCTAAAAAAATCAGATTTTTTTATATATTTGGATAGAGTAAATTAATATTTACGTCTATGATTTTTTTTGAATTTTTTTCTCGCAGACACGGAATTGCATGTTTTGAACAATGAATTTCATGTTTGCGAAAAACAATCACTATTTAAAACAGTGAATTTCATGTTAAAACATGAAGTTCCGTGTTTGCGAAAAAAATCATAGACGTAAATATTAATTTGTTTTATCCAAAAATGTAAAATTTTTATTTTTATGATTTTTTTAGAATTAGGTATGACGATTTTAAAAAAATTTCATGGACGCGCGCGCGTGTGATGGAGTTAGTAGTATGTGGTGGTGGTGGTGGTGTTTGTGGTTGTGGTGACTGTAGTAGTGGTTAAATACATGGTAGTGGTGTTGGTGGTGGTGGTGATTGGGGTAGGGGTGGTGATGGTGAGGGTAGGGATGGTGGTGGAAGTATCTTATTATTTGTTTGATTTTTAAAGATAAATATTACATTAAAAATAAAATAATATATTTAATAAAAAAGATAGTAAAGATATAAAAATATAAATAAAGTATTTATTTTAAATACTTATTTTATAAGGTATTTTTTATAATGTAAATTATTAAAAATTTAATTTAATAATTAAATATTTTTATTTGATTTTTTAGCAAATATTTTAATTTTATATATATATATATATTTTCTTCTTCTATAAATCAACCGCACTATGATAAAAAAAAAAAAAAAAAATCAACTGTACGGCCCACCAACTCATCTTCGTTACCTGTACTTAACCCGATCCCATCCTAATTTCAATTCAAAATTCCCACCGTTCTCAACAATCACCCCACCACCACCACCACTTCTCGATTAAACAATCAAACCACCATCTCCATTCTTCTCAAACTCACTAAATCGATACATTTTTTCTTTATCTCTTTCACTAAATCGCCCCTTTCTGAAAAAACAACGCAAAAATGAAGGGCGTCAGCCGGCGTCGCCTCCTGCTGAAACCACCTCTATCCTCGCCAAATCCGAAGGTTTGATATACTTCTCACTTATTCTTCTCTCTCTCTATCCACAAAAAATACACACACTTTACATATACATCTAGATTATTGATATTTAAGCGAAAAAAAGTATCAATTTCGTTTATTAGTTGTTAATTTTTGTAAGTCTTAGGTTATATATGTGTTCAGTTTTATTCCAGGTTGATTATGGTATATTAATGGAGTTTTGATTAACTTTTCTGTTGAACAGATTAATTGTGTGCGTGTTTATGTATACATTTTACATAGAAACATAGGTTAATTTGAGTTTTAGCAAATAGATTAGAACTAGTTACTCCTTAGTTTTACATATCTAGGACAGATAAAAAAAAATATCAACAACACAGATCTGGTGCTTATTAAATAAAATGAGTCACATGTTAAAAGTAAGAAAAACTAACTATTATATTTTGTACACAGGTGAATCTAAGATACGATCGTTGCTCATGCCATTTCAATCAACCATCAAATTACTAGCCCCCATGGTAAGATTAACTTTTTAATTTGATTTACTAGCTCTATGAATACTGATTATTAAGTAAAGATATTTAGAGAGATAAATAGAAAATATCTAAGAGATACTTTTATTTATGAACCTGTATGATTATAATTGTGGTACAAGCCTTAATATAGATATATATATGTAAGGGAAAGGTGTGTGCACCCATTGTTTTCTTTATGTCTAGTACCTGAAAAACCCTATAACTTTCTTGCTATTTCTTGTATAGTTATGTTAACTGTGAAGTAACTGATAAGATAGATAGATACAGGAAAAGGATTAAGTGAAGTTAAACAGAAAAGTTGATTATTGCTTAGCTGTCAATATCTGTGTTTTAACTATAATTAGTTATATTAGTAATCATTGTATATCTGTTAGTTGGTTAGGTAGTTAGGCCTATGGATACACATACATGTAAAGTATCTATCTACTCACAGTAACATCTTTCTCTTCATGACAGATAGGATTCCTCAAGGGTATTGGTATTGCCCTTTGTGTGTGTAGCGTATAAGAGTAGAGTTGAAGATGGGCCCACCAAGAATTTCATGATGAGTCGGAATTCAGAAATTTCTGTTTTTCCTGCCTACTCAGAGATAGGATTGATGGTCATGTCATTTCAGATGATTTGGAGTGCTGGATTTTTACTTCTTCATTCTGTATTTATTTCAAGAATAATAGGAGTAGTATTACACTATTACTGTAATATTATTTGTTTTACTTAAAACTTGTTCTCGGGTTATACAAAAAAACAACACACATTATGAAGAAAGCTGTGTCAAATAAGCATAGATTTTAATTTATTAGGTAAATTTATTAGATGGAAAAGAAACCATATTTAAAAAATTTACAAATCTGACGATGGTGAAATTAATGGAGCCGTCAAGGCTAATACCATTAGCTTCTTCGCTACTCCAGCAGCATTAACAAAAAATCTGCCCTGTCCTCTGTGCGCGTTATATTAGTAAATGACTAGCAAGTATAGAATTTCAAAATAGTAGAAATATCAAATTAATTGATTTTATATTGTAGAGAGATATTGCATACTTACAAGTTATCCTTACTTGGATCATCCTCGTCATATTACTTTAACATTCTTCTTGTTCCTCGTGACGGATTTATACAAACAAGGACAACGATCCTTTACTCTAATAATTTACATTGTGGCCATTTCTTGGCCATTCCTTCGTAACAAGGAGGAGCATCACTAAGTATTCAAGGAAGGTAAAAGAATCTTCCACGTAATCTTTCTTTGGCAGTTGTGATAAGACTTCTGCTTATAAGATCTATAGAATACACATCCGCTATGTCGACTAAACTCTTCTACCCACTATTTCATATAAAGCCTTTGATTATTCTCAACCATTTCAATTTTTGGACTTGTGCGTCCTATGAAAATGAACCCCTAGAAACATGAAGGATCTTATAGTACTTTGTAACTCAATTTTAAAAGTTTCATGCACTAAGCTTTAGAATCTTGTGGGTCCTTTGAAAATGAATCCATGTGCTGGAAACATGAAAGATCTTATACTTTGTAACTCAGTTCTAAAAGTTTCATGCACTAAGCTACAGAATCTTTACAAGGAGGAATCGAGATGGAGAATCATTTCATCTTTAAGTGTTAGTTTTTAGAGGAGGTTTGAAGGATTATATGTGAGTTGGTGGGCATAGAAATAACTATATCCACCATTCATCAAGTGGTTAAAAAAAGAAACATCAAGAGAAGGGGCAGATCTATGATTGAACTCGGGCAAGGGTGCCGAAAAGTCGGAAAACTCAATGGGGTTTGGCATCGTCCGATTTTTTTAATGCTAACTCCTAGCTTTGGGAGGGCTTGAGGATGAAAATTATGTTGGGGGGGGGGGGGTGTGCAAAACACTATTTTTTGCAAGTTTTTTTTAAAAAAAAACTAAGTTTAATATCGAGTATATAGTCCCCTGATTGGAGAGCGTAGTGAAGAACATTAGGATAATTATTTATCAGAGCCTTTTTCCATATATCCTCATCTGAGTCATCTCAAGAATTTTATTTTCTTCTACCTAAATATGTATGGGATAATGTATAGGAAAGTAGATTTGACATTATGTTAGAAAGCATGGGGTTGATGTACAATCACATTTCGTTTTTTACTATATTATGTTCCCAATAAAAAAGAGATAAATTGTATCGTATACGACATTTTGGGAAGTTTTGGGCCCTTTCTATGAGTAACTAAAAACGACCCTGATGATCAAGCAAATATGCAAATATCCCAAATATGTTATGGTCTATGAGAGATCTGTAAAAATATGTGCATTTGTTCTTCTTTAACCTCAATTAAGGATAATTTGGTCTTATATTCTATACATATATCTTATGTGGCATTCTCAAAGTTGAATCTTCGTATTGTGATGCATTAACTATGTCCATTAGATTCCATGACATTTTTTTTTATTAAATTGAATATATTTGTATTCGATGATTGTTTTGCAAAATGACAACAACTTTAGTTATGTATAAAGTTTGAAGCTTACTGGTCAGGGGCTTAGCCAACCAACTATTCAGGTTTACCTCATCAGACTCATATAAGACTTCACCACCACCAGCAAGGGAGATATTTCATGGTCTCAACTCAACATGGTTCTTGATCGTGAAAACATCTAATTTTTAATTTTCTCTCTCTTTTGTTTAATGTCACATACGATGACAGATAAGAGTTGAGATAAGGGTGAAACAAATGGGGTTAATATATATTAATGCTCTTTGTCTTTTGCTTCACTTATAGTTGTTTCATAAAGTGGAAGAGTTAATGGATCCAGAAGATGCATATTTTGAACCAAAACCTCGTAATTTCCTCCATTCCATATATATATATATATACTATAGTAATTTTTTTACATAATGTATGGACCTATAGTGCAATTTTACATAATATAGGGGCATATAGTGAACTTTTTGTATAATATAGGGACATCTAGTATAATCATATGGTGAAAAGCAATATTTGAGCGTAAATTACACCTGACTGCATGTGGTCTATTGATGTCTCGTCTTTTGTGATAGAATAATCGTATCATGAGACATCTTTTAGGGTGATTAGTGTATTTAATAGAGGGATTATTCCCTAATATATGATATTTCTTACCTTCATGTCTCAGTTTGGGCTTATTGATATTTTTAGAGTATTTTGTGCTTTAATCATGTGTTAAGTGTGTAGTTTTTAGGTACATGGTTGACATGGATTCCCAAGAGGAGATAGAAAAGTCAAGAGAGTCAAATATAAACCCAAAGCGAGGCATAGGTTGAGGAAAAAGTCAAGTTTGGAAGCATTTAGGGAAAAACTAGAAAAATGACGTGACTTGTTTCAATTACCACGGAAAATTGGCCTTATTATTTTTTAGTTGAAAAGATCTTGAAGTCAGAGCCATTTGAGAAGAAGCGGTGGTCAATTCAGAGTTGAGACGCAAAAGTTTTAGCAATTCTACCACAGTGACTCAAAGTTGTCCACATTAATAAAACGGGGTGGGCCTTTTGGACTATCCAAAAGGGCTCATATGGCCTAAAACGTCCGTCAAATTTATAAGTACCATTTATTAGCTTGAATACACACATAACTCATATCAGAGAGAAACTAATACGCCTGGGAGCTAAGAAAGAGAAGGAGGAAGGGCTTTTAAACAACAACTCCACAATTCCTAATCATTCAAAGCCTGTTTCATCATTTATCTTAGAGTAATTTATTTATGTTTTTAGGTTTAATTATGAAGTCCTTAGTTTTAGTAATTTCTTTTCATTATTTTAATATGAGTTAAACTATTTTGTGCTTGAGATTGCATAGCGTATGAACCAAAGTTAATTAATGATTTTTAGTTTTTGAGATATTTTCAATATTTAAATAAATTGTCTTAAATTCTTGTTGATTATATTTTTATGCCTTAAAGCTATTCATACCCTGATCAAGTATAGGATAGTAATAGTAGTAAGATTGTCGCCAGAGAGGGGGATTTAATTGTAGACCTAGGATATAAGCACTTGTTACGAGTCAATGAGCCGAAAGGGCTTGACTAACCAAGTAAGTAATAGGGTAAGAATAAATTCGTCCAAAGTCAATTAGGGTCACACGGGAGGGTCACCGGAGGTGGAGGATAGCGTCCTATTCACACGGGAGGGGTTAAGAGGAGAATTGAATCCTAACTATCGTAGAATTACCAATTTGCCCTTAAGTCTAGAAACATCTAATTAAGTAACTTAGGGGATTACCAGTATGGATCAGGCACTACTCTCTCATATTACTCTTCTCTTCTTAGTTGGTTTGCATTTAATTCTTAGTTAGTTAATTTTTTAGTTTATTCGCATTTATTTAATCTTTAGAAAACCAAACAAATATTTTTTTTATTGCCTTTGCAACTAAGCCAAGATTCACCCAACACAATTAGCGTAACTTTTATAATCCTGAGAACAAGAAACCCTTTACTTACTCATTCATATTACCTTCAACGAACCCAATACACTTTCAATGATTAAAGACCTTTTATTTTACGCATTATTTATCACACACAGAGGATCGACATCTGGTGTCGCCTAGGGTGTGATAAAAATAAGATAATAAAAGATAGATAAACGATGCACTAACACCCTAGACTAAACATGTTACTCACTGCAAGTATCACAGATCGTATGCAAGTTTTAATAGTATGTAAGATTCGTTCCTCAGAGACTTAGTGCGTTATACGAATGGACTTAAATAAATTAGCGTATCAGATAATAGTTAAAATAAAAAAGTAAATAAATATGATTGATGAGGAGATTAATGATAAAACTAGATAAAATAAAGACAAGTAAATAAAATACAAGAGAATAAGATGAGAAAGTATAGCTCAGGTTTTTCTAGTATGCACTAATCCTTCTATTTCTTTTACTAGTTAATGAGGGTGATTATAGCTCTTAAATAAGTAGCTAAGATTCTAAATTCCTCCTAACCCCCTTCTGGGTGGTATTAAGAGGCGACCTAATAATTACCAGGGGACTTAACTAAGGTGCTCCTACGCCACTAGGTTCTTAGATGAGACTGGCCTGCACAATAATTGGTGGTGAAATAACACACCCTAATGACTATCTAGCTAAGCAAGCCCTTCCAGATCACTACCGCACACTAGACGCTTATGTGGTGTTTCAATAATTAGACACCCCTTTCGAGTGACCATCAAACTACTATTAGCACGACCCTAATTTGATCAGAATTAAGATAGACAATAAATCAAAGTACATAAGACAAATATATGGTTAAGAAGCTATAATCAATTTAAAATAGTTCTCTCAAAGAAAATTATATAGAAGGAAATAGAATTCATAGATTATACACATGCAAAACCCAAGTTATGGGAAGATTAGTTTATACTAGAAAGAAATAAACTAAAATAAAGATACATACTGTCAACTTGCTCTCTTGAATGACTTCTCATGATGAATAAACTTAAGGACTAATTGTGGGAGGAAAGGACTTGTTTACAATAGTTAAAGGGTGCATTTATAGGTGTTTAGGAAGACCTAGTTCGAATTTCTTGGAGTATAAGGCAAGCAATTGGACTTTTTTTACAAATCAATTTCGTTTTCTAAAATATAGGAGAAGGGAAAAACTGCAGCTGTCTTGTTTTGGCCGTAACATCTTCGTTATTGCTACGATTTTTGCCCACTTTATATCGAAACAACTGTGTCAAAAAAATCTACACTTCTTCTTCAGATAGTTCCTCCAAATTCCTAGCCGATTTTAAGTTATCTTCCTTTTAGTGGATGTGACTGGTAAAATTTAGATTTAGTTGACAACTTTTCTTTTTCTATTTTATCTCTACTTCCTTTTATCTCCAATTTCCATCCATATCTTCTTTCCTCATCTCTTTAGAATTGATTTGGAATCTAATTAATTACCATATATGTTTAAAACTTCACATTAACACACAAATTAAACGAAATATACGCTAAAAATAATAAATCATCAAATCAAGACAAGAAATAAGAAAATATTAAAATACGAATAAAAATCTAATATTAATTGACCAAATACACCTAAATTGATGTCTCCAGCCTAGATTAATTCATCACAAATAAATAAACATCAACAACTATCCTAATATCAGGAGAACTCCACGTGGTCTGAGTATTGCAGTAAACCTCCATGTGGTCTAAATTAATAGGCACAAATCCTCCATGAATCATTTTTCTTGTTAAAACTCTAATTCAAGTACATTAATCTAATTATATATTTTATATTTTAAGTTTTTGTATTACATGGTCAAAATACAATAAAATTGATTATTTTTAGGATAGTGATTGTGTATTTTACTTTTTAAGGTATTGAAAGGCCAAAATATATTGAATATGTACGGTTTCTTTAGATATATTTTGGCTATCTAACAACTTACAAACTTAAAGTATACAATATATAATCACATTAAGGCACTTGACGTATATTTCTAACAAGAAAGATGATGAAAAGAGGGTTTTGTGTCTATTATTTTAGACCACATGGGAGTTACGTGTAATTTTTAAACCACGTGGGGTTTTCCTGAGATTAGGGTAGACCACACGAGAGACATGTGTTATTCATCAGATATTTGAAGTTGTTTGAGATAAGCATTAATATTAAACTTTTTATATTTTGTGAATATGTCCATTTGCATAATTATGGTTTTTTGTCATGTCAAAGATACGATCGTTCTTCATGTCATTTATTTATTTGGTATCTTGAAGAATGCGATCTAGTGTAGCATTGTGTAATTAATGGGGTTGAAACATCCATTCTCTCTTCCTTGGATCCACTCAAGAGTGGAGTTGTGTAAGTATGGTTTTAACCTTCTTGAGACTTAAAGATCTAATGCTCAATTTAATGCGTCGTCGGTCATTAAGGGTTTTTTTAGCTTAAGAAAAGTGATACAAAAAGGTTAACTATTCATTTTCTATTTTATTCAAGGTCGTTATACATAATGTAATCATCTCTATGAGTTTCTATGTTTGGTAAGATTATGCTTACAACTTACAAGGTAAAATGGTTTTGTGTTGTTTATGTAGTCAAGTTTAACTTAAATGTTTATGTCTTACTTAACATTTAGATCTTATATTTTTTTTTTCTTGCAGATGACGAAGAAATTATTCTCAAGGGAATTAATGACTACATGGCTATATTATACTTACGTGCTCCATCAAAGAGATATAAAATTGAATGCATAACTCTAATGAATTGGCAGACCAGTTCAATGGCCAATTTTGGACAAACCTCGACCATGTAGCAGACACTGAGCCTCAGTTTAAAAAATACTATCTGAGGTCAAGTGTGATTTAGATGTCTCGAGGCCAAGGGATGGTGTTATATATATCCTACTTGTTTTATAAACTTAGTTTTGGCTCTTTTTCATTCCAATTGTACTTAGTCTCAATACTCGCATCATCTAAAATGATTCAAAGTCCACCGGGATTGAAATTGGAATTGAAGATAGTTGGAGTGTTGTTGTTTTGAGCACGAGGACGCCTCAAGGAAATTTTGTAGCTGGTAAATGATAATGGAGGCTCTAATGATGCTTCAAAGCTTGGTTAATCTCTACATCTTTTAGTGTTAATTATTACCTTTATAATGATATTGTAAATTAAAGGTGTACTCACATAATTCTGGAATTGCATCATCTTGTTTTTAATTTATCTTCAATGTTGTGATGAGTGTTTAGTATATTATTTAGTGATGATATTAAAGATCTATTACAGTAATAAAAGAAAAATAAATAATTTTTTCTTAACCTGAATAATTCTCTTTAAGGTCATGTTTAGTTATAAACTTAAAGGTTGTTTTTTGTTTATGCACAGACTTCACAACATATCTCAGATTGCTGGTATCTCGATAGGAAGTGGAACAAGAGGCTTATCCAAAGTGTTTTTTCTTTGAAATGTAAAGAAAAATCTTTTTTCCTTGTAAAAAAACCCTAGTTCTCCCTGTGAAGAACATCATACATTAACTACCCAAACTCCGATCCTAAAACATCCAATCATGGTGAACCACCTAGAATAAATACTCCGGCCCTGGTTCCAGTAACCGAGGGTACCATAGAGACACTTGTGTCAGATGATACTATGTGTGGTGTGGGGTAAGTAGGAATCCTCATTTTCCTTCTCTTTATGATGTTTGAGAACAAACATGATTGACTAAGAGGAAAAGACCGCAAACCCAACTCCACTGAATCCCCAATTTCCTATGTTGTACCATTAAGCTATGACAACAACATCAATAGTACAACATAAGAAGATCATTGGTTTCCATGCTTCACTTACGAGGTCAAACTCAGTTATCCCAATTCGGTATGTGGAATAAGACAAACAACAAAATAGATGGAAGTAGTGGAATTGACCACACATGATGAATTTTTAAATAATCGTGACATCCCACAGGCGGTGCGCTATAAAATGGGATTATTAAGGGCCTCCAATTACGGCAGAATATAGTTGTGATTAGACTACTAGGACACAAGGTAGGATACAATTACCTTACCAATTTTTTTTTATCAAATTTGGAAGCCAAAATGTATGCTTGAACTTGTGATTATGGCTATTTCATGGTAAAATTTGATAATAAGTAAGATTTTAATATTACACTAGCGGGGGTCCTTGTATGATCTTTGATAGATACCTAAGAGTGCGAGAATGGTCGTTGTATATTAACCCTCAAACTAAATCGATTAATACTACTACTGCTTGGGTACGTATCTCTAATGTACATATGATATATTACCCTTCATGTATTTTAAGGAAGATTGGGAAGGGGGATAACTGAAAAAAAAATAACAATTAAGTCATTTACCAAAGTTAGGAAAAGAGAAAATTATGCAAGGCGAGCCGTCGAACTTGATATTAGAAAGTTTTGGGAGTCAAAAGTTAAAAAAGGTAGAGAAACATGTAAGGTTGATGCGAGGGGTTAAATTTTATTTGTTTTGAATGTCGAAAATTTGGACATTAAATTGATATATGTCCAGGAAACATTGTTAACAATAATAATGGAAAAATACTAGTGGCTTCGACTGTAGTGATACTGGTGATAGACTTAGTTGTGGAGTGTTATAAGTAACAAAAGTATGGAGAGTGGATGAAGGTGAAGCAACATGGTCTGCGTCTGAGTGGTAAAGTATCATTGGTAGTTAGAGGTAACAGGGAAGGAATGAGGATCCTAAGGTTTCCGGATCTAGAGTGTTGCACATTGAGGAAGACAGCTGCCGAGATCCCGAGTCAAGTTGGAGGGAAACAATTCGAAAGGCATCAGTAGATAAATTAGGATATAAAACCTTATTTTATTTAGACGTCGAAATAAAAATTTCAGTAACTTGCGAACAGGCATCTTAGATCTTCCTTCATGATTTTAGTTGTCGTTCTTTGGCAGTCTGGTGCTCTTCTCTTTAGGGGTCCAGTGAGCCAGTTCTACATCAATTCCATGTATATTTGAACCCTCAATACTTATAAATACATATTGACATTCTCGTAAGATTGAGTAGTCCAATACCCAATGTTTTGTCAACAATCTCATCATTCAGAGTACAACCTATAGGCCAACAATCTCCCCCATTTCAATGTGACAAAACATTTCATGGAACATCTAAACAATATATATAAACGATGAAGTAAAAGAAGAAGCTCCCTCATAAAAACATATCAACAAAACCATATAGCTCCCCTATACTCTCTATAAACAATTCATTCAAAATATAAATGATATGCATTTCCACCCTTTCTCAATATAAGAAAGTAGGGAGCAAAGTTAAGGAGTTTAAATAAGACAACCAAATAGAATAGTCAAAGCAAGATAAAATGAAAACATATCAAGAATATACATAATCTTCAAGAAGGGTAAATTCATATCTTCACTTCAAGAATAATATGCAAGAGACAAGATTTCTCGGAGTGAACGACTTCATTCACATGGTATAGGACTCACTCAAGTACTTTTACTCATATATTTCAAAATATCCATCAATCAATGAACTTTATAATCAAGGTGTTTGAATTTATTTTCAAATAAAGCCAAGATGTGAGTGCCAAGTCATTACAAAGCTTAATTCATGGTACGACTATCAACGAAACATCCTTAGGAGGGTAAGAAACCAATTAAAAAATGAGGAGATTTGCCTCGGGACCGTATATCACACTACATCTTGAACATTAGTTTCCATTGATGGATTATTTCCCATATAAGCAAGTTTCATAAAATTCTTGAATCAAAGAGACATAGTGGGAACCTTCAATGCTAAGTAAACACTTAAGACTTTGAAATTTAAAAAGGAAAGAAATATTGGTACATATTAGAGGAGAATCATACACTTTTCATTCTACATCAGTTCCATGTATATTTGAACCCTGAATACTCATACAATAATGTTGAGATACTTGTAAGATCAAGTAGTTCAATACTCAATATTTTTTCAACAATCTCATCAATTAAAATACAACCTAAAGGCTAATACTCTCCCCCATTTTTATGTGACAAAACATTGCATGGATCGCCTAAACAATAGATTTAAAATATGAAGTAAAAGAAGAAGCTCCCCCATGAACATATATCAACATAACCATATATATGCCTTATACCCCTATAAACAATTAATTCAAAATGTAAATGATATGGATTATTCTCCCCTTTTGTCAATATCAATAAATGGAGAGGAAAGTTAAGCGGTTTAAACAAGACAACCAAATAGAAGAGTCAAAACAAGTTACAATCAAAACATATCAAGAAAATATATAATCTTCAAGAGGAAATATAATCTTCAAGAAGAGTTCAATTCACATCTTTGCTTAAAAAATCCTATCCAATAGAAAAGATTTCTCAGGGTGAACGACTTTGTTCACATGGTATACGACCCACTCAGGTACTTTTACCCATATCTTGCCAAACACCCATCAATCATTGAACTTTCTCATCAAGGTGTTTGAATTTATTGTCAAAACAAGCCAACCTGTGAGTGCCAAGTCATTCCAAATCTTAATTCATGGTGGAGCTATCAACAAAAACATCCCTAGTAGGGAAAAAGACCAATTCAACAACGAGGGGGATTTGACTCAGAACCATTTATCACACTACATCTTGAACACCAGTACTGATGGATGGACTCTCCTATATAAGCAATATTTTCATAAAATTATTGAATCAAAGAGACATAGTGGGAACCTTCAATGCTAAGGAAACTAGTAAGACCTTGAAATTCAAGAAGGAAAGAAATATTGGTACCTATTAGAGGAGAATCATACAATTTTCTTCCAGGTAATGGAATATAGAGCTTCTCTCTGAGAGTGTTGATGACCTTGACCAATGGTTCATTGAAGACCTATTCTACTTCACAACTTGCATATTTGTATAAACATGATATCCCCAAGAGAATTTTTATTTTGAGAAAGGTTGGTAAATATGAGACTAACCATTTTCTTGGGGAGGAAGGGTGGTGATGAAGAGATCACTGGTGTTAGAAGTGATGAGGTTTCAAAATTAGATGATATAGGATGTCATGAGTTAACCCCAAAATAAGACCATAATAAGCACCATTACACACCTAGTACAAGGAGTCGTCCTTTCTGTCCATAAATTTTAAATGTCGAATATCCGACAAGGGAAATTCAGGAGTTCGCAATCTTAAAAAAAATCTTGTTATGAAAAGATTATCGGACGACCAATGTGAGCAAGATCGGTTGTCTATGAAGTAATTATAGCTTAAACAAGATATACAAATAAAATATCAAGCAATGGTAGAGAAGTAATACCTACCCGAATTCCTTAGACAAAAGCATTTAGAAGATCGTCTCGGATATGATTGGAGATGCTCTTTCCTCAATTATTACAAGATTAGTTGATTAGGACCTAATTACTTTGGTGTCTACTTGAGCTAGCAACACTACTCTTTTTACGACACATCTTGTCATTTTACAAAAAGGCACACTTGGCCCTAGCTCCAATAGCTTTCAACAGTAGCATCTTAAATTTATATGATCAATTTTGTCACAATAGGTGCAAGCATAATTACCATTGGATGGTTATGCAACATGATAATGAGTAGCTTCACCAAATATGTTTATTTACAACTTTTGTTTGATAATTATTTTATAGCCTATTCTGCCACAATGCTACTTTTAAAAAGTTCAAAGGTAGAGTTTAAATTCTCACAACCTTTTGAGACAATATCATTTAGAGCCTTAACCATCTCAAGTAAGGATGAGTTTTCTTTAATTTTTTTCCCTTTCGAGATAGATTGTGTTATCAAAAGCAAGTTCATTATTAAATTTTTTTGAAACATTTAAAACTTTTACGATCTCATTCTTGCTCCAATTCTAATACAGTTGACAAAACAATAACAATTTTGGTAAATTTTTAGTTATATGTGAATTACCTATGGGACTTGGAGACAACTTTAGTGACCCATAGGGAACATGTGGCTAGGTTTATCTTCAAAGAGGCCACCATACAATATTATGGGTGATCAAATACTAAAATATCCTCACATAAAACAAAAACCATATAAAGACAAAACATCAAGTGGTATTAAGCATGAATCACCAATATAGTGAGTCATGAGTATCAACTCATTGAGTATAAACTTACTGAGTATCGATACTTTCCAACTCCGATCGCAACCCACCGACCACCGCTGACCACCGCCGACCAATACTAATGTCAATGGAGAAAGAACTGAGTGCTCAGAAAAAGATCTGAGTGTCCGGAAAATTTAATAAGTATGGGGAAAAAATCTTCTGAGTACCAATATATTTTACTGAGTATCGGGTGAAATGACTGAGTATGCTCAGTATATTTCCTAAGTATGGTCTAGAAACACTGAGAGCTCAGTGTTTAGTTGCTGACTAGATTTAAAAAAAATTAAATTACATATAAAAAATAAGCAGCAAAATGCATAATCTGTATTTTTATGACTAAAATTTTACATTAAATATTATACAACATTGTACACTATAAAATAAAAAAATAAAAAATAAAAATAAAAACCAATATCAACAAATTCCTATACTACACTAAATTTGAAAAAGAAAAAGCGAAAGAAAAGCTGGCTATACATTTTCTCCACTACTTGAAAAGCTGTTGAGAAGAGCTTCTTCGAACCATGCTTTTGAGCTGGAGAGCGGCAAATAAGCTCAAAACTATCTTCTCCACTATCTGGCGAAGGAGCTCGAAACCATCTTCTCCACTATCTGGAGAAGGAGCTCGGAACCTTCACGTCACGCAGGAGCTTCCACGAAATTGGAAAGCTTCTTCGTACGACAAATCTGCTCGAGCATTTTCTCACGGCCGGCCCAAAGATCTGACAAACCATCCATGTAAGCTTCTTTGAAGTGGCTTTGGTTTTCACGGGCTTCAAGATCTCTCATGGCTGGTGATAGCCTTCGAAGTGGCTCTGGTTTCGAGCAAGCTAGATCTGCTGGTTTCGAAGTGGCTAAGGTCGTTTTCTTCGAATGATTGAAGACTCGTGACTGCTAGAAGCTGTTTAATGGCCTGGATCTTCTCCGATGTGGTCAGCAGCTCTAGCGAGAGTAAATTTTTCTTCTCTTGCCATGGAAGAAAAAGTTTCTTCCTCTCGAACTCGCTGGAGCCATAAACGCTCGAAAATGGAGATGTTCCATGGATCTTAGCTGAGAAAGAAAAAGAAAAATATAGCTACTTAGGAGAAATATAGGAGAGATGAGTGAGGCATGGGTGATATGAGATTTGTAGGGTATCAAATTAATGGTGAATATATTAATATATTAAGTAAAGAAAAAACAAAAAAGGTATTGTTGGCCTAAAGTCCTTTTATTCTTGTTTTAATATTTGCCAAATCTCGTTTTAATATCCCCGTAAAAGTGAATTACATCTTACATGGTTTATACATTTATCTAATTATTTTTATCTTATTTATAAACCATTTTTTAGCTCTTTTCTTGAAACTGGACCGGGTTACCGGTCACAGGTCCGGTTTACCGGTGGAAGAAAGTCGTTGCTCAACGGTCAAATGCCACGTCAATCCAACCGTTGGACTAAGAGACAAACCACACCAGTATATTGGTGATATCACCGGCTAGCCGGTCAGAAGGCAGAATGTGCCTATAAAAGAGAGCTTTATCACTTCCAACAAATCACCTCTTCCAATCTAATTCTAATCATTCTTATACATCAATTAGAGGTCTCAAGCTACCATAGTATCAATCCAAGCTTGATCAATCAACTTGTTATATCTACTCAATCAAGGAGTTAATCCAAGAAGCTTCAAAGTTCTAATCCACTCAAGAGAAGTTTTAAGCTTAAAGTTATATCTACTCTTTAGGAGATTGTTTAGAAAAGTTATTTCACCACTTAATTTTTTTTATCTATTCTCTTAAGTCTAGTCTTTGTAATAGATAGATTAAGAGAGAGTTTGAGTATAGGGTGTATACTCGGTGTCCTTGTGTTACGATAGCACAAGAGTTTTTCCTTCGTGGTATCAAAGTGGTTGTAAGGGTTATTGTGTTCTCGAACCGGTTAAGAGAGACACGGGAGATTAGTGAAAAGCTTGAAATCGTAAGGAGGCTTCCTTAGGTAGTGGATGTAGGGATAACCGAACCACTATACATCGTTGTGTACTCTATATCCCTACTCTATTTATTTTCTGCACTCTATATGTTTGATTATATGCTAGTATGAATATCGTAGAAATTATTATCTAGTTAATCAAACTTATGGTCATATAGTGTAGCAAGAGAATAGGAATTCTATTTACTTGTGTTACTTATATATCGAATCTCTAGCTTATCCATTGCATGATCCCGTAAGAGTTTGATACTCCCTCTGTTCCACTGAAATTGTCCACTTACTAAAAATAATGTGCCAAATATATTGTCCACTTTGGAGTTCAAGACACCTTTTTTCCTACTTTTTCCACTATTACCCTTATTGAAATATTGAAATTTATATTTCCAATACACATTTAAGATATCAAGATACTTTATTAGGGTTATTTTTGTAATGGTGAATGCATTTATTATGTTTCTTAATATATATGAAAAGCTAAGTGGACAAATTTAGTTGAACGGAGAGAGTATATAAGTTGAATTATAAGTTTCTCTTTAAAACTTTTAATTGTCCAAAAGATTTTTAATTAGGCATTAATCTTATTAGTAATCCTATTCACCCCCTCTAGGACTTTCAACTGGTATCAGAGCCTAACTCTACGTGAATAGCTTAATCGTTAGTAGAGTAAACGACATGGAATTTAATCTTTTGGAAGATTCGTCTTCTACATGACTTCCACTTTTTGTAGGCACTTACTATCTTGCGTGGAGAACAAAAATGGAGGAATTTATCAAATCCGAAGATCCCGATCAATGAAGAATAGTTATGGAAGGATCATTCATTCCATATAAAGAGGAATTAAATGAAGATGGAGTTCTTAAGTTGAATCAAGAAGAAAAAGATTATGATGAACTCACCGATGATGATAAAGCTAAGCTCACTCAAAATGCAAAACCGATGTACACTATAGTATGTGTAATATCCGAAGAGATTTTTTCAAAAATGTTGGATTGTGATTCGGCAAAGGAAATTTTGGATCATTTGGAGGTTCTATATGGGATTGTAGAAAATGACGAAGAAGAAGAAGAAAGTAAAATCCATGATGAAGCTCATGATAATCCAAAATCAAACCATGCGGTAGTAATCTATCCTAACGCTTTATCACTTTCATATGACTATGATGATATGAGGTATATTTCATGCCTTCTAAATATTATTGACTCTCAAATCCACTTAAATTAACCTTTCTTTGGAAAAGGCTAAAATTGAGCAAAAGAATTATTTTAATTGTTGTCCCACCTTAGATGATATTTTGGGAAACAATAAAAATACAAGTTTTGAAAATATTTTCTCTTCGAATAAAAAACAACATCTTATGAAGAAAAATATAGAAGGTTTTGGAAAAGTGGACGAAGCATGCTCTATTGTTTTTAAAAACTTAAAAAATCATCCTTATTTAAATTTCACTCCCTTTGATGAAAATAACTTTTTAAAGAGAAATTATTTTTGAGTGAAAATTTGGTTATACAAAAGAACGAGAAAAAATCATGTTCAAAACCTTCTCGTGATATTTCTACTCGAAAAAGAAGTACTTGCAATTATTGCGGAAAACCCGGTCATCGTGTTTCTACGTGTCATTACCACAAACAACTTGAATACGGGTCTTTAATACCTCCGTGGGAAAAACCGACATGGATCGTGAAAAGTACTAATCGTGTTCTCGGATCCACTCCACCTTGGATACCTTAGAAATATTTACTGTAGGTGTTGAGCGTCAAGGAAATGAAATGATATGCAAAAGGACGCTCAATTCTCGTAAAAGGAAAATCCGGTGATTTCTTTCTTTATCTCGTTTTTATTTGTGTTTTATTATGTGTGTATGTGTTTCTATTTATATGTGCTAATTTTTTTTAAGTTTTACCCTTTATCATGCTTGAAATGTTTAGTTTTTGTTTTGGGTCTTTTTGTACTTTTTAGAAAATATAGGGATCTTTTTGCAATGAGCTGTCTTCATAATTTTCGAGATTTCTACTTCATATTTTTTCAAAACAAAAACTATTTTGAGGGTTTTTATGCTTTATTAAACTATTGGGGAACTTCCGGGTCAGTTTTGAGCAATTTTTTTATCGTAAAAAATTCAACATCTTGATTTTCTGCCGAGGGCCTGACCGGCTATCCGGTCGCTGACCAGCTATCCGGTCGCTGACCGGCTTACCGGTGAGAGACTGTTTCCTCTCTGCTTCCTGACCGGCTTACCGGTATATTGACCGGCTTACCGGTGGGCGAATCTGAACGCGTTTTAACACATATTTTCACTCTTTATCTTCTCATTTTAATCAAACCCACTTCGTTTTTCATCTTCATTCTTCTTCAAAATCCAAAAATTTACTCCCTCCTTTAATAAACCCTTCAATCTCAACATTATATTCCATAAAAATAGAAGCTTTCATCTTCTCTATACCTCACAAAACCCACTCAATCCTTCACTCTTGTCTTCTTAATGCCTCCAAGGAAAGAGTCTTCAACACTAAAAGGGAAGAAAAGAGCTATCTCTTCAAGGGCCTAAGAGGAAGATCAACCAATCCTTACTCATGGCACAAAACCTTTCGAAATCAAACATGGGAGGAAAATCGATCAACCGGCCTTCCCTCCTAGTCCAAATTTCTATGATCTCCTCACTACTCAAGGTTTAATAGCTTTCATTTCTATTGAAATTTCTATTTCTATTAGATTTTGCATCGAATTTTATACTAATTTTGAGTATGATTGTGATAATAATGCTATTATCTCAATAGTTCTTGGAAAAACTTTCACTCTAAATCAAAATACTTTAGCTCGTTTTTTCAATCTTCGTGATTCCGGTATTGATTCTTTTTGGGGTGTTGGTTGGGGTACACTTGATGATGATACAACTAATAGAGTTATGTCTTTTATGGAATACCATATGATTCCTCCTATTTCTCCCGTTTGGAAAACTAATAAATTTACACCTGATTTTCAAGTGGCTTATAAACTTGTTTTACAAGGGCTTTTTTGCAAATCAAAACATGATGCTATGATTTCCCCTTATGAAGCTTATCTTATGTTTCTCATTTATAATTCGGAACCCATTAATATTCCGGCAATCATGATAAAAATGATGAATCATGCTCGAAACAATACCGTAAATGTTCCTTTCGGTTTATCCCTATCATCATTATTTCAAAACCATCTCAATTTTGATCCAAAACGTTCTCAAATTAGAAATTTTAATCCAAATTGGGCGTTTGATTACAAAGCTATCCGTTAAATGAAATTTGTGATTAATAACAATGAATATATCCTGGATAAATATCTTGATAATTTGAGAGATCATGCACTCATCTCTAGCATCAAATCCTCCTCCACAACCTTCTACGGGTATTCCTATTCCGGCCTCTCCTATTCATAATGAGCCAACTCAAAACCCTCCTATTAATGATGAATCTCCTAATCTCTCTCGTTTTGAAGCCAAATTAAACCGATTTATAAATTTTGTGGAAAGAAAGTTTGAGTTTTTTGAAGGAAAATTGGAAAATCTTGCAAATGAGATGTCATGTATCAAAAGCGATGTATCGTGCATTAAGAATGATGTGTCACATTCCCGCCACCGTTCAAGAAGCCGCTCTTCTTGAAAAAATCGTTGATTATATTGTTGGTGTTGATGCTTTTGTTGGTAGTTTGGGTATTGCTTGTGGTTTTTTTTATGTTTCATCTAGTTCTATATTGTTGGTGTTGATGTTTTAATGTTAAACTATCTTTTGTTATCTTCTAGTTTCTTAATTGTTGGTCTTATGGACTCTTGGTTTACTCTTATAATAGTTCAAACTACGTTTTATCTTTAGTTTATTATTAGGTTTCGGATTTTTAAATGTGTTTGGTATTTCTTGTGATTTCTTCCTTTTATGTGGTATTGAAATATTATTTTCTATTCCCATTAGTTATGCTATTACTCGTCACTAATCTCATTTATTTCTTATAGGAAACTTTGCTAGATAATCCTCCTTAGTTGGATAAATGATATTTCCATATTGTATTTTTGGATAGTACTATATTATGATTATGTTGCTAACCTTTTCTTGGTGATATAGGTGATATTGAGCTTCTATATTAATAAAAGTTGCATTTGGCCCTTTTATCTTGAATAAATTTTTTTAAAACCACTTCTTTGAGAATTGCATACTATTTAAAATTAGAAATAGTTGTATTGTTTCAAAATTACACTTTGATCTTCATACTTTAAGAAAATTGCATTTTGATCCGCATATCTTGAGAAAATTGCTTTTTAAATCTCTACACTTTAAGATATTTGGATTTTAGTCCCTAAAATCTCAAAATTGGACTATGTACTCTCTCTTAAAAAATCTTGTGATTTAAGTCCATATACTTTATAAAATTGCATTTTAACCTCAAATCTTTTAAAATCCTTAAAATTTGAAAAATGGTACTTATGTTTCTCAAAATATAATTTTTTTACAACAAAGTCCCTCAAATTTTGGAAAATTGCGCTTTTACCCCTAAAAGATTTATCTTCTACTCTAAATTGTTCTTTAATTCTTTTTGTTATTGACAACGGGGGAGAAAGATCAAAGATACTAGATTACACTTTATAAGCCTTAAAGTATCTAAGAACACAAATTTGCAAGTGTTTTATGCTTTTAGTAAGGGGGAGAGTTTTGAAATATATTCACTTATCATGTTTACAAAAATATTTTAAAAATTCCTTTGATTCTTCTAAAACATTTTTACGCATTTTGTAAGTGGGAGTTACTCCACTTACCGATCGATAACTCGTTTGAAGGAAAACATTGTTAAAAACTCTTTATCGGCAAACTTGTGTTTTCGATTTGTCAAACATCAAAAAGGGGGAGATTGTTGGATTAAAGTCCTTTTAATCTTGTTTTAATATTTTCTAAATCTCGTTTAATATCCCCGTAAAGGTGCATTACATCTTACATATTTTATAAATTTATCTAATTATTTTTATTTTATTTATAAACCATTTTTTAGCTCTCTTCTTGAAACCGGACCGGGTTACTGGTCACAGGGCCGGGTTACCGGTGAAAGAAAGCCGTTGCCCAACGGTCAAATGCCACGTCAATCCAACCGTTCGACTAAGAGACAAACCGCACCGGTCACCGGTGAGATCACCAGCTAGCCGGTCAGAAGGCGGAATGTGCCTAAAAAAGAGAGATTTATCACTTGCAACAAATCACCTCTTACCAATCCAATTCTAATCATTCCTATACATCAATTAGAGATCTCAATCTATCATAGTGTCAATCCAAGCTTGATCAATCAACTTGTTATATCTACTCAATCAAGGAGTTAATCCAAGAAGCTTCAAAGTTCTAACCCATTCAAGAGAAGGTTTAAGCTTAAAGTTATATATACTCTTTAGGAGATTGTTTAGGAAAGTTATTTCACCACTTAATTTTTTTATCTATCCTCTTAAGTCTAGTCTTTGTAATAGATAGATTAAGAGAGAGTTTGAGTATAGGGTGTATACTCGGTGTCCTTGTGTTGCGATAGCACAAGAGTTTTTCCTTCGTGGTATTAAAGTGGTTGTAAGGGTTATTGTGTTCTCGAACCGGTTAAGAGAGACACGGGAGCTTAGTGAAAAGCTTGAAATCGTAAGGAGGCTTCCTTAGGTAGTGGATGTAGGGATAACCGAACCACTATACATCGTTTTGTACTCTATATCCCTACTCTATTTATTTTCCGAACTATATATATCTGATTATATGCTAGTATGAATATCGTAGCAATTATTATCTAGTTAATAAAACTTATGGTCATATAGTGTAGTAAGAGAATAGGAATTCGATTTACTTGTGTTACTTATATATCGAACCTCTAGCTTATCCATTGCATGATCCCGTAAGATTTGATATATTAGTTGACTTAGAAGTTTCTCTTTAAAACTTATAATTGTCCAAACGATTTTTAATTAGGCATTAATCTTATTAGTAATCCTATGCACCCCCCTTTAGGACTTTTAGGTATATAATGGATAGGGAATTTTTTAGAAAATTTGGCATGTAATGTTAAACTTTGTTTGTGGCCTTCAATAAGAAGATTGGACTGGGTGAGCGTGCTTAGGTCTATAGGGGGTGTCTACAAGACCGTTAGGTAGAGTCAGCAGATCACCTTCTTCTCTCATGCCCTATTGTGAATTCATACATTATAGACAAAGACCGAAAGAACAATATAGGCGAGTGGATTTTACGAATCACAACAACATATGTAGAAGGAGGATCAGTTGGAAATATTGTGAATTCATACATTCTTTTTTATCATATGTAGTATTTGGAAGGCGAAATAAAAGTCTATCACGAATTAGGTACATACAAGCCGAGCAAATTATAAACTCAATAAATCCATGAAGGAACTGTTCGTCCCTGACTGCGGAGCTAGTTCCTGAAAAACGGTTACACTAACATCATCAACCAACAATAACGAAATACCTATACAACAGTAAATATCCTTCTTGTTTGACGCCTCATTTAAATAAAAAAGGAAACCAACTGGAATTTGAATCGTGTAAATACACAAGTCCATAAGTGAACACAAGAGTCATTCAACATCAGTCTTCTGCAATTCTTCGATAAAGAGTGAGACAAAGGCAGTTCTAATTGCGACATAACTATACGAAGAATAAAAAGATATACCAAAGACGGGTTTCTCAGATAACCTTGATATCATATTCAAGGTATCAAGTGTCTGTCGGAGTCTAGCTAGTTCATCAGATCTTTATTGCGGTGAATCAAGGAGTTAAGTGACAGGTTTAGCCTTTTGTCTTTACACCCATATTCCAAGATCTCAATAGCAAGACTGACATAATGAAACTTCAACGACCTAAAGGTTCGAACTCGGATGCAGTTTTCTAGAATTGGATAGGAAGACAAGACCCAAGAAGGATCGAGTGCGGATTCAACGATCCAAAAAAAGAAATTATTTGATTTTTTAACAGGGATCTTTTAATAAATGGCTCAAGAAATTATTATACATTTATAAAAATAAAGAAAGCGATAAAATAAATTAGGGGTGCACACGGTTCAAGTTACCGACCCATTGACCCCTTGTAGCCAACAAACCCATATTGTCGGTTTGAGATTTATTGAACCCAAAAAACAAAGCACAACTATTTGGTGGTTATGTTGTATATCTCAGTTTTGCAGCCTATGCGGATGACTAGGGACTAGAGCCTAGACGAAATTAAACGGTTTTGACTCATGTTGTGTAATTTTGTATATTTAGTAAAATATATGTAGTAACTATAACAATTTTAACTATTTAAGTCATAAAATTCATCTAACACTACAATATATATAAAAATACTAAAGTTTGAGTTATAATATCAATTCAAGAATTCTAGAGACTAATAAAAATAAAAAGAAGGCCTATGTGGCCATATTTTGTCAGTAATCGATGCCTAGGCGGCCATTTTTTGCCATTAATCAGCGCCTAGGCGGGCTAGGCACCTTTTCAACGACGAATAAGGCGCTAGGAAAAAACGACTAGAATTTTTGCTAAGGGTAAGCGGCTGAGGGGTGTGTTGACGCCTAGGCGGTGTCTTGGCGCGCCTAGGCAGCGAGATCTACATCATAGGTTTCAGGTTCGGTTGATGCG
This sequence comes from Nemophila menziesii, assembly GCA_029959085.1. Taxonomy (NCBI): domain Eukaryota; kingdom Viridiplantae; phylum Streptophyta; class Magnoliopsida; order Boraginales; family Hydrophyllaceae; genus Nemophila; species Nemophila menziesii. Next base: position 30,450,147 of record JARWIR010000005.1, read on the forward strand.
GGTACGTTTGGTATTGGTTTGGTTCGGTTTCAATCAAGTATGGTCAACTATTTTCTTTAATTGGTTTAGTTTCTAGCTAAAAGTTATTATTACGAAATTAGATATACAACTCAATATTTATAATTTTGATCACAATATTAATACATTGTACTCCCTTCGTCTATTTTTATTTGTCCGACCTTTTGTGGAACGAGGATTAAAGAAGACATTAAACACACCTCCTCTTTACTATATTACCTCTATTCATCAAGTATAAGGTCATTTATTGCATTATTGCTTTTAACTATTTAAATAAGGGTGATATTGAAAAAATTAGAGAAAAAATGTCTTAATAATGTAAAAAGCAAAATATTATTAGACACCTCTCATTAGAAAAAAAGACAAATAAAAGTGGTCTGATGAGGGAGTACAACATTAAAAACTGTAACAAAAATTTGCTATTGAAGGTTTAAAAAAAGTAGTCTTCTTGAGTAACTCTAAGTAATTTACCTAGAAAATAAAATAAAATATGTTAATACAATATATAATTTTGAAAGTAAAGGTAAAAAAATTATAAGGAAAAACGGATTTATATATTAGTTCAAAAATCTCATAAATCTAAAATCTATTAATATTTGTATTGACACATTGGTGACACATAAGGGGTGATACAATGGTGAACCAAAAAAGGATGACAAATATCATTACTTTTTTAAAACCCAATCAGATTATTTCTCTTTCCTAATTACTTTTATTCTCTTTCCTTTATTTATTGACACATTGGTTACACATAAGGGGTGATACAAGGTGAACCAAAAAGGGTGACACATATCATTACTCATATTTGTCACCCTTTTTGGTTCACCCTTGTATCACGCCTTATGTGTCACCAATGTGTCAATAAATAAAGGAAAGAGAATAAAAGTAATTAGGAAAGAGAAATAATTTGATTGGTTTTTAAAACCTCCACATAGGAGGCAAAATAAGGGTTGACCAAAAAAGGGTGACAAATATCATTACCCATTAAGAGTAATGATATTTGTCACCCCTTTTTGGTTCACCCTTGTATCACCCCTTGTGTGTCACCAATGTGTCAATAAATAAAGGAAAGAATAAAAATAATTAGGAAAGAGAAATCATCTGATTGGTTTTTAAAACCTCCACATAGGAGGTTATATAAGGTTTGACCAAAATGAGGTGATAAATATCATTACTCGTTAAGAGTAATGATATTTATCATCCCTTTTTGGTTCACCCTTTTATCACCTCTTATGTGTCACCAATGTGTCAATAAATAAAGGAAGGAGAATAAAAGTAATTAAGAAAGAGTATTAATCTGATTTGTTTTTAAAACCTTCACATAGGAGGTGATGTAAGGGTTGACCAAAAAGGGGTGACAAACATCAATACTCATTAAGAGTAATGATATTTGTCACCCCTTTTAGGTTCACCCTTGTATCACCTCTTATGTGTCACCAATGTGTCAATAAATAAAGGAAAGAGAATAAAAGTAATTAGGAAAGAGAAATAATCTGATTGGTTTTCAAAACCTCTACATCGTAAGTGATATAAGGGTTGACCAAAAAAGGGTGGTTCACCCTTGTATCACCCCTCACGTGTCACCAATGTGTCAATAAATAAAGGAAAGAGAATAAAATTAATTAGGAAAGAGAAATAATATGATTGGTTTTCAAAATCTCCACATAAGAAATGATATAAGGATGAACCAAAAAAGGGTGACACAAATATCATTACTCATTCATTTCAAAAATAAAGGTTAAAAAAATTATTAAAAAAGCAAAAAATATATATTAGTTAAAAAATCTCGTAGATCTGAGATCTATACATACAAAAACTAGATATATTTTTTATTATATAAGATATAGACCTTTCTAGACCTATACTAATTTTGTTTTACGTTCTTAAACACAACTCAGAAACACCTTCTTCATCGAACCCAATCAGAAATGCATCGACACCTTATCCAAAACCACCTCCTGCTGCCGAAACCGCCTCCATCCTCATCATTTCTGAAGGTGTGTGTTTATTTCTCACTTTTAATTGCTCTCTACCCAAATAAAGCATACCATCTAATTATGCTCACATATTCAATCAGGTTTATAAGTATTGTTATTAAAGTGATAATTTTGTTTATCTTTGTTTATGTATTTCTTGTTTACAGACAAATTACTCTTTCTTGAATGTTATCAAAAAATTTATTATAATATTCTCCGAATCTAGGATGTTTGAATCATTATAGAAAGTCCAAATTATGTGTTGTTTATGAATAATTTTTTAATATATGTAGATAGATTTAGTGATGAATTGGGAATCTAGCTAATTGTCAAACAAATGTTGTAGGTCAATTTCTTACTTTTTATTCTTTGAAAAAAGAAGTAGATTTAGTTCCTTTTTCTTAGATCCCTGTATTATATTATTTGTATGTGTTATACAACCGTCAACGGTAACTAACATATTAAATAGAAATATAAACTTATTTTAGTCTAGAAAATAGATTCGAACAAATGATTCATATTAGTTTACATATGCTAATAACATAGATTTAATGCTTTGACTAGAAAGAATTAAATTTTAAAAGTAAGAAAAATTAAGTTTTGTATATTGCACACAGGACCATTCATATAGCTATGACTTGTTGTCATCTCAATCTCAAGGATATGATCGTTGTTCATGTCATTTCAATCAACAATCAACCATATTAATTACCATGGTAAGATTTACATGTTAATTAGATTTACTTACTCTACTTAGACTAATTGATTTGTGAAGATATATAAATTGGAAAGCAATGGACTGAAAAATATCTGATCATTTGGGTGGTTTTCCATTTTCCAGGCACTTATCGAGTGAACGGGAGGCACGTTCCTCGCAGCTTTTGCACCTCTTTTCGTAGGCTCTGGTTTTCATAACTTAGAGTCTCGAACCACTCCTTCAACAACTCACTCTCGGTGGATTGGTGGACATGACATTTCAGTAAATGTATCTGTTCAAGTGGAAATTCCTTATTGTCTGAATTTGACTTTCTTCATTTTACTTCTATATATGTTTTGGTTATGACTTCCGAGTTAACGTGCCTTAGTTTTGTGATTCCAAGTATTATGAAGCACCTTCTGGCAAGAGGTTTTGATCTCTACTTGTAGTTGAAATGTATATATCTTATATAATTATATTAGTTTTTTTGTTTCCCTTGAATGCTACATGTTAGACACCTACCTATTTAATTTAGCTCTTCTGAGGTTATCCTGACCAACTACCAAGCCTTTACTCTAGGTGTAATTTAATAGCTAAGATATGAAAATTAAGCATAAAAAACAAAGATACATACAACAATTCCATGATTCATTTAAATTTCTAATTTCAAATTCATACTGTATAAATCTAAATTTAATTTACTGTTCATACTCAAACATCTTAAACTATCTTAAACTGCTAACTAAATTATTTCATGATAAAATGAAAGGTAATAAAATATAATATGATCATTAAAGTAAGAAATAGAAAAAGAGAACAGTTACATTAATTAAAGGAGATGGTCTATAGAACTTGGGTTTCTTCAGTAGATTGTCCATAACTTTTGCTTTAGAACTCTGAAGTAGTTAATTTTTTTACCATTTACGAGCAAAAATAACAATAATGAAACCTATCAGGCATAACATAAATAGAAGAACATAAGAGAATACTAAGAAGTTTAAGGACAAAGGAAAGCGACCACCACTTAATTGTGTTAAAATATATCGTGATGTGACTTTTTAAGATTAAGGAGCAGCAATTACATGTATTGTAAAGAACTTTAATGGTAATCTGTGATAGGTAAGAGTTTAAAAGTTAGCACATAGTCATTTGAGTTGAAAACAACTGACATTTTGACAGCGATAGAGATAGCTAGTAACTATCCGCTTGGAAGTATTATAACCCAAAATGATTTGAAAGCATAATGCAGCCACTGACAACCAATCAGAATTTTTTTTGTAATACTATTGACAATAATGTTTGTAATATTTATGGTTTTGTCTAGCAAGCCAAACCAACTTTTGCTCCTATTTTACAGAGTAATAATGTGTCAGCTAACTGGGTTGCCAAACATGAGCTCTTTAGCACCCTGTTTGACAAGGAATACGTGTGTTCCTATCTAATTAGTTAAAATCTTACTCAAAGACAATAGGCTTAGTGGGGTAAGCTAGTTTGTAGCATTTCAGAAACTTCTATTTTAATATATATGTTTTCAACAAAAAATATACTAGACTCCAATAGATATTTTGTGCATAAAATCTGTGATCAAATTCCATACCAGTTAAAAGATATGATTTTTGCAAGCTAATTGATCAATCTGCCGGTAATCTTGTTGAGCTCTAAACTAGACTTCTTAGCTCTTTTTACGACTTGTCTTGGATTTTTTCATGATTTTTTTGACTTTCTAGCATCATCCATATACCTAGAATCTACTCATGTAACGCACAAATTATCTCAAAATACTCCAAAAATACATATATCATCCAAAAGTTAAATGAGCATCCATATTAAAGGCGGTCAATATCACTTTGAACATCCATTTCTCGTAGCTCTGCCTGAAGTTGTATATGTTTTTGATAATATTCAATTACTTACATGCGAACTCCAATTACCCATTTATTGTGGGATTGGAGGAAAGTCAAGTAAAGTTTTTCCAATTTCCATCAATGGTGTAGTTATAAGGTACAACCCATAGTTTACTATTTCTTCATCTGTGGGCTCAAGAATAGCATATGATGAACGAATCTTGTGTGCAAGATCATCGCATATGTTCTTAGAAAATCTTTTCCAAAGGTTGTATATATTAAGTAGATGACATTGTTCATAATCTTCTTTGCTGATAATTAATGTTCATAATCGAGTCATCTTGTAGACATTTACCCATTTGTCATCATTCTCTAGAAGGCCTCTAGTAGCACACACTAACTTGAATGAACCATACAACTTACCATTGAATGTACGAAAACACTCAAATGATTGAGGTACTTTTACATGAGTAAGCAACAAACTCTATACTATTCCAAACAAAATGTTGCAAGAATTTCTGGTATATGTATTAACAGGATACTGAATTTGTGGCACAATAATCGAAAAACGTTGTTAAAGTTCTTTTATGACGCCCAACACCCAAATAATCGAGTCCATTGATTTCTAAGGATAAAAAACAACTACTTATTCTCCGGGTAAATGAATTTGTAACCGTACTACCGCATAATCCTCTTGGTGCAAAAGATATCCTAATATATGCCAGGCTGCTTCACTGGGTCCAATATATATAGCACCAATATATTGTTGAATATCGTCTCTACCTAGCACAATTATTTCTCGATCGTAACCTTTGTATATATACTTATGGATGTACTTCACACACCTTATCCCCGCACAGGCTTCAACATTTATATGACAATTGAAAAGTTTTGACAGATAGGGATTGTATGGTACCACATTGATGTATCTATTTTTTCTGATGGATTAATTCATTCACGAGACATTATTTTTGGAGTTTATTGAGCCTATGTGAGGGATATTTCCCTAATATTCTGCTTATTGTATATTTAACTCTCGTTTTGGACATATTACTAGTATAGAGATTTTGTGCCTTAATTATGTGTAATAGAAGGTTCCAATATAAAGAAAATAAGTTAAAACAATCAAGATAAAACCGAAGCCAAAGCGTGAAGTGAGCTAAAAGTCACTTTGGGAAGTTAGAGAAATTGCCGGACAAATCTTTGCACCCTAGTGTTTCAATCACTATGATATATTGATCAGATCTTTAGACATGATTGATATACTATATGCGTCCTAGAAGGGGGGTTGAATAGGACAATAGAAATTAATCGGCTAATTTTATTTCAAGTAAATAAAATTAAAAGCTAATTTGAATCCTATTGTATTAGCAAACTAAATAGTATAAAACTAGATAATCCTAAAAGACAATATTATCAACTATTCAAGTAGGCATTTTAACAAGCATATAGAGTGCGGAAAAGTAAAGAGTGCGGAAAAGTAAAGAGTGTAGAGATAGAATACGATACACAACGATGTATAGTGGTTCGGTTTCCCTACATCCACTACCTAAGGAAGCCTCCTTAGGATTTGCAAGATTCAACTAATCTTCGTAACTCTTAACCGGGTGAGATACAAACCCTTACAACCACTTCAAAAACCCTTTGAAGGAAATACACTTGTGTTATCACCAACACAAGGAACCAAGCATAAACCTATGCTCACACTACTCTCTTAATCTATTACAAGAACTAAGAGGAAAGGGGAAAAGTGTTTAGGGGTGCTTATAAAAGCTTTGTAACTAAACTCCTCAATGAGTAGATAAGAACTAAGTAGCTTCACAATAAATATGACTTGAATGCTCCTTTGAAACCTCCTTGAATGATAGAATTAATTGCTCTTAAGATTGGTAGATGAAGGCTTGAGTTGTGTCTTGAATGAGCTTCATTTTATAGCTGAAAATATGGTCCAACGGTCACAAGGCTTCTTTCTAACGGATCTATTTTATCTCCAACGGATATAAGCTTTGTCCTCTTGTAATGTTGCAGGAAAACCTCTCTTGCGGTGTACCGCGGGAAAAGTCCGGTGCACCGCGCAGATTCTTGATGCTTACTGACGGGCTATCCTGTGCACCGCGCCTCTGGTCCGTGCCTTGGTCCGGTGTACCGCGCTTAGGTCCGGTGTACCGTGCAGATTAAAGAGCTTACTGACGGGCTATCCAATGCACCGTGCTTCTGGTCCGTGGTTCTGCGGTGTACCGCGTGATTTGTCCGGTGTACCGCAGAGTTGCTCTTTTGAATTTTAAGCTAAAGTCTAAGTGTAAGAACACAACTAATCTAGTGAGGGGTTTTGGAAAACATTTAAAGTGATATCAAAATGAATTTTAGTTTAAATGATGATTTGTCGAATATTAAAACGGGAATAAAACAAGGTGAGGCTAACAATCTCCCCCTTTTTGATGTTTGACAAATCATAAACTTTTGAAGATGCCTAAGATTAAGTTTTGAACAAAAACTCCCCCTCAATCTAATCACTAGAGTTTTTAAAAAAACTCCCCCTCACAAAATGCATTTTAAAAAGTTTAACTAAAATTTCTCCCCATTTGTCAACAACAAAAAGAACTAATGATACGATTTTTGAAAAAAAAAGAAAAGGGGTAAAAAAAAAACATTTTGAGTAAAACAAGGACTAAGGAAGTAAATGGATAACAATGTAGAAACTTCAAGGATCCTATCACATCAAGAAAATATTAGCAACAAGAGAATATACACAAAAAGCACTAAAATAAAAAATGCAAGAAAAGAGGGTTAGAGAATTTGCATGCCAATCTCACACCGAATTTTCTCAAAAGGATCTTGGGCTAAAGGTTTAGTAAAGATATCGGCTAGTTGATTTTCCGAAGTGACAAATTCAAGTACAATATCCCCTTTTTGAGTGTGATCACGGATAAAATGATGGCGGATTTCGATGTGTTTTGTTCTAGAGTGTTGAATAGGATTTTTGGTAAGATTGATAGCACTAGTGTTATCACAACGAATGGGAACACGATCACACTCTAGGCCAAAATCTAGTAAGGTTTGTTTCATCCAAAGAATTTGAGTCACACAATTTCCGGCCGCAACATATTCGGCTTCGGCCGTGGATAAAGCAACACTATTTTGTTTTCTACCAGACCAAGAAACAAGGGATTGACCTAAGAATTGGCAACTACCACTAGTACTCTTCCTATCAAGTCTACACCCGGCATAATCGGCATCCAAGTAACCTATTAGCTCAAAAGAAGTAAATCTAGGGTACCAAAGTCCTAGACTAAGGGTTCCTTTCAAATACCTAAAAATACGCTTAACGGCACTAAGATGGGATTCTTTAGGAGAGGATTGAAATCTAGCACAAAGACACACGGGGAACATAATATCGGGTCTAGAAGCGGTTAGATAAAGTAAGCTACCAATCATACCTCGATATAGTTTCACATCAACGTCCTTACCGTCTTCATCTTTGTCTAATTTTGTGGATGTGCTCATTGGAGTTCCAATTTCCTTTGCATCTTCAAGTCCAAACTTTTTGATCAATTCTTTTGTATATTTGGCTTGATTGACAAAGATGCCATCTTTCATTTGCTTGATTTGAAGTCCAAGAAAGTAATTCAATTCTCCCATCATGCTCATCTCAAATTCCTTATGCATGCTTTTAGAAAAATTCTCACAAAGATTTTCATTAGTAGCACCAAATATAATATCATCCACATAAATTTGAACAAGAAGGATATCCTTTGAAGACCTTTTTATGAATAAAGTGGAGTCAATATTTCCTCTTTTAAAACCATCATCTAATAAAAATTTGCTTAATCGTTCATACCAAGCACGAGGTGCTTGTTTTAAACCATATAAAGCTTTTGAGAGTTTAAAAACATGATTTGGAAATTTTGGATCCTCAAAACCCGGTGGTTGTTTAACAAAGACTTCTTCGTCTATAAAACCATTTAAAAAAGCACTTTTGACATCCATTTGGTAAAGTTTAAAATTCATATAACAAGCAAAAGCAAGTAGCATAAGAATAGATTCAAGTCTAGCTACCGGAGCAAAAGTTTCATCGAAATCAATACCTTCTTCTTGATTGTACCCTTGAGCAACTAACCTTGCTTTATTTCTAGTAATGATGCCGGTGTCATCTAGCTTGTTGCGAAATATCCACTTAGTGCCAATAATGGTGGGGCCAATTGGTTTCTCCATTAATGTCCAAACTTTGCTACGTTCAAATTGATTTAATTCCTTATGCATAGCGTTAATCCAATTGTCATCTAACAAAGCTTCTTTAATATTCTTGGGCTCAATTTGAGATAAGAATGCTTGATGAGCACAAAGAGCAATAATACGGGAGCGAGTGGTAACACCTTCTTTTGGATCACCTAGAATTAATTCACTTGGGTGATCTTTGATATGTTTCCAACACTTTGGTAAATCCGTACTAGCTTCATTTAAAACTTGATCATTTTCCTTAAGAGGTTCTTCATGAGATTTTGATACTTGAGTAGGAGATTCTAGGGGTTGATCTAGTGGAGTATCTTCATCAACATCTACCACTTTCTTGATACAAAACGGATTAGTCTCATCAAAGTCAACATGCATAGATTCCTCAATAGTACGAGTACGTTTGTTGAAAATGCGATAGGCTTTTCCTTTAGTGGAATAACCAAGAAAAATGCCTTCATCCGATTTAGCATCAAATTTTCCCAAATAGTCCCTAGTGTTTAGGATAAAACATTTGCACCCAAAAACACGAAAATAAGCAATAGTTGGTGGTCTACCATTCCAAAGCTCATAAGGGGTTTTCTTAATAATGGGTCTAATAAGAACTCTATTTAACACATAACAAGCCGTATGAACGGCTTCACCCCAAAAGTATGTAGGCAAGCTATGTTCTTTTAGCATTGTTCTAGCCATTTCTTGTAGAGTTCGGTTTTTCCTTTCCACTACCCCATTTTGTTGGGGAGTTCTAGGGGCCGAAAAATTATGCTCAATCCCAAATTCATCACAAAAATGCACAAAAGGAGAATTCACATATTCACTACCATTATCACTACGAATGCATGTAATAGAGTAGCCTTTCTCATTTTGCACCTTTCTACAAAGTTTTGCAAATTCATTGAAGGCATCACTTTTTAAAGCAAGGAACATCACCCATGTATATCTAGTGAAATCATCAACAACAACAAAGACATATCTAGAGCCCCCTAGACTAGTGACATCAACGGGACCAAAAAGATCCATATGCAATAATTGAAGTGGCCTAACGGTGATGACCTTATTTATGGATTTAAAAGATGAACGATGTTGTTTACCAAGTTGACATACATCACATAATTTATCTTTATCAAATTTATGAATAGGCAAACCAACAACAAGATTTTTTCTAGATAATTTTGAAATCAAATCCATGCTAGCATGCCCTAAACGTCTATGCCAAAGCCAACTATCATTTACCACGGATAAGCATTTAATATGTTTAGACATAAGACTTTCAAGATCAACAACAAAAACATTATCCGATCTTTTTGCAATAAACATGGTATCTAACTCATCATTTTTAAAAACAACACATCTAGATGCTTCAAATTTAACACTAAAACCAACATCACAAAGTTGACTAATACTAAGCAAGTTAAAAGAGAGACCCTCAACAAGTAACACATTAGAGATGAGTAAAGAATTCATGTTACCAATGTTACCTTTACCCAAAACGCGTTTCTTAGTGTTGTCGGCAAAAGTAACTCTATCACCTTTTGTTTTATATAAACGAGTAAATAATGATGGATTCCCGGTCATGTGTCTTGAGCATCCACTATCAAGGAGCCATATATTTTGCTTCTTGATGCTCAATCCCTACAATCAAAAATAAATTAAGCTTTAGGTACCCAATTAGGTTTGGGTCCATGAGGGTTAGTGGATTTTCTTTTTAAGACCCATATAGGCCTTTTCCAAATTGGCACAAGAGATCCCAAATCCAATAATTTACGATAGTAACAATGAGATGCATCATGACCAAGTTTTTCACAATAGGTGCAAGTGATAGAAGATTTTGAAGAAGATGGAATTTCAGTTGAAATTTTTGATTTTACAAAAACATTTTTCAAAGGTTTTTGGTGAGTGAATGGATCATATCCAACACCACTTTTTTCACAAGCCATTCTTTGAGAACCTAAAATTAAATCCAAGTTTTCTTGCCCACTAGTGAATTTTAAAATAATGGCATTTTGATCAACAATCTTTTTCTCTAACAAAGCTTTTTCTTCCAAAAGATTTTTCTCAATAAGATGAAGTTTTTCATTATCATCTATACATTCATCACAAAGATTTTGATAATCTTCCAAAGCTTTCAAAACCTCTTTAGTTCTATTTTTCTCAAATTCTAAATCTTTTGTTAAAACCTTGTTTGTTTCAATAGAATTTAAAAAATCATTGTAAAGAGAATCAAATGCCTCATGAATATCTTGTTCACTAGCATCATCATTAGTTAAAGAGAGTTTAGATTTAGGAGTTACCTCTTCATGATTTGCCATAAAGGCAAAGTGAGTTGAGCCGGTATCATCATCCGAAGAAGCATCTTCATCATTTTCAAGTACTCCCATAAAAGCAACAAGATTAACGTTTTCGTTTTCACTTTCTTCTTCATCCGAATTTTGAGTATCCCAAGTGATATTAGCATGCATTGCTCTCTTAGGTTTCTCCTTTTGAAGAAGAGGACAATAGGTTTTGATGTGACCAACTTTCTTGCAATGATAGCAAGTGGGTTCATCTTGTTTGATAGCTCTATCATTCTTCTTGTAGGGTGAGGAAGAACTTCCTTTCTTAGCAAAGCGTTTGTATCTCATGAATTTTTTCATATCTCTTGCTAACATAGCCACTCCTTCATCTTCACTAGTTTCTTCTTCATGTGAGTTATCTTCTTCACTTTCCTTCCTTTCTTTTCGTTCTTTCAACTTGGAACTCATGGCATGGAAAGCAATAGATTTCTTAATCTTCTTCTCCTCATCATCTCTTATCTTTTCTTCTTCAAGCACAAGCTCTTCCGTCATGAGGTTGCAAATGAGTTCATGAACCGTCATTTTTGAAAGATCTTTTGTATCTCTTATAGAGTTGATTTTAGATTTGTATTTCCTTGAAAGAGCAAATAAGATTTTTCGGCATTGTTCTTTGTTGGTGTACTCTTGACCAAGAGTTTTCAAGGTGTTGACAATGTTAGAAAATCTTTGATGCATGGCATTTAAGGCTTCATCGGGCTCCATACGAAATAGCTCATACTTAGTGATAAAGAGACCAATCTTAGTTTCTTTGATATCTTCCGTTCCTTGATATGATAGCTCCAAGAGTTGCCACATTTCATGAGCGGAATTGCATTCACTAACTCTAGCGTATTCCGTGACACTTAATCCATTAATGAGGATGTTCATAGCTTTGTTGTTTTTGGTGAGTTTAGCTATGTCTTGATCATTGTAATCATCTTCACTTTTCAACTCCGTAGTACTACCCGTAACATAAGGAATATAAGGACCCTTCTTGATATCAAGCCACAAAAAGTAATCAATTCCTTTGACGTGAATCTCCATTTTCTTTTTCCACCCAAAGTAGTCTTTTCCTACAAAAAGCGGAGGTCTAGTAGAACATGAACCTTCCGGTTGATTAGAATCCATATCGTATTAACTCTAGAAACGATTAAGTACAATAGAGCTAGGCTCTGATACCAATTGATATACTATATGCGTCCTAGAAGGGGGGTTGAATAGGACAATAGAAATTAATCGGCTAATTTTATTTCAAGTAAATAAAATTAAAAGCTAATTTGAATCCTATTGTATTAGCAAACTAAATAGTATAAAACTAGATAATCCTAAAAGACAATATTATCAACTATTCAAGTAGGCATTTTAACAAGCATATAGAGTGCGGAAAAGTAAAGAGTGTAGAGATAGAATACGATACACAACGATGTATAGTGGTTCGGTTTCCCTACATCCACTACCTAAGGAAGCCTCCTTAGGATTTGCAAGATTCAACTAATCTTCGTAACTCTTAACCGGGTGAGATACAAACCCTTACAACCACTTCAAAAAACCTTTGAAGGAAATACACTTGTGTTATCACCAACACAAGGAACCAAGCATAAACCTATGCTCACACTACTCTCTTAATCTATTACAAGAACTAAGAGGAAAGGGGAAAAGTGTTTAGGGGTGCTTATAAAAGCTTTGTAACTAAACTCCTCAATGAGTAGATAAGAACTAAGTAGCTTTACAATAAATATGACTTGAATGCTCCTTTGAAACCTCCTTGAATGATATAATTAATTGCTCTTAAGATTGGTAGATGAAGGCTTGAGTTGTGTCTTGAATGAGCTTCATTTTATAGCTGAAAATATGGTCCAACGGTCACAAGGCTTCTTTCTAACGGATCTATTTTATCTCCAACGGATATAAGCTTTGTCCTCTTGTAATGTTGCAGGAAAACCTCTCTTGCGGTGTACCGCGGGAAAAGTCCGGTGCACCGCGCAGATTCTTGATGCTTACTGACGGGCTATCTTGTGCACCGCGCCTCTGGTCCGTGCCTTGGTCCGGTGTACCGCGCTTAGGTCCGGTGTACCGTGCAGATTAAAGAGCTTACTGACGGGCTATCCAATGCACCGTGCTTCTGGTCCGTGGTTCTGCGGTGTACCGCGTGATTTGTCCGGTGTACCGCAGAGCTGCTCTTTTGAATTTTAAGCTAAAGTCTAAGGGTAAGAACACAACTAATCTAGTGAGGGGTTTTGGAAAACATTTAAAGTGATATCAAAATGAATTTTAGTTTAAATGATGATTTGTCGAATATTAAAATGGGAATAAAACAAGGTGAGGCTAACAATGATTCCTTTTTATTTATAGATATCATTAAGTCAATGTCATGTGGGAAGTGACGGAAGTCGATTCAAAGTTAAGATGAAGAAGTTATGCTAATAACTGCTGTCGTGGCACAAACCTTGAATCTGTTAAGTTAAAACAGGTTTGGGCTATTCTAACCTAATTAGTGAGCCCATGGAAGCCATGGTATGTTTTTTCATCTCTTATATAAGCTTCATATAATACCCTAACTCATTATTATTATCTTTCAATCAATCGATCAATACAACACTAGAAGAAGGAGCTTCAAGCAGGAGGAGAAGAAAATGAGGGTTTGTCTATGAACCCAACAATTCTTCTCCATCTCATATCCAATTTTCTTCCGTCCAAAGAGTAATTTCATTTTGTATTGTATGTTAATCATGATTCTAGATTTAGTTTTTGTGGTTTTTACTTTTTCTTTATGATCAAACCTTATTGCTTGAGGATTGCATATGTAAGAAATTGTATTTAGCTATTTAATGATTTACTCCATTTTTGATTTTATTGTTTAATTGAGTATTAGTTAGATTATTTATTCCATTGATTTATACGTTTGACATAATAATGCCCATACCGTAGCTAAGTATTGAGTGGCTATAGTAATTGGCTGACACCTGAAGTAGGGGGTTTAAATAAGGATATAGCGTATACACGCCTAGTGCGAGGCATTGAACCTGACGGTCTTGCCCATTAGGTAATCAATAGGGTAGGAGTTCAATTCATATTGATGTCTCCATATTTGTGATATAATAATCTAGGTTGGAGACATCATTTTAGGTGTATTTGAGTATTTAATATTAGAGTTTTATTCGTATTTTGATAAGTTCCTATTCTTGTCTTGATTTGATGAATTATTATTTTAGGGCATATTTGGTTTAATTTGTGTGTTAATTTGAAGCTTTAAAGATATAAACAGAAATAAATTTTATGCCAAATCAATTCCAAAGAGATAAGGAAAAAAGATATAGATAAAAAATTGGAGATAAAAGGAAGTAGAGATAAAATAGGAAAGAAAAAGTTGTCAAGTAAATTTGAAATTCTGCAGCCACGTCCACTAAAGTAAGATAACTTATAATATGATGATAATTTGGAGTATCAATCTAAAGGAAAGTGGAGATATTTTAGACGCGAAAGTTTCGATATAAAGTAGGCGAAAATCGGAGCGATAACGAAGAAGTTACGACCAAAACAAGACATCAACAGTTTATCCCTACTCCTATATTTAGGAAACGAATTTGATTTGGAAAAGAGTCCAATTACTTGCCTTCTACTCCAATATTTCGACCTACGGCTTCCTAAACACCTATAAATACACCCTTTAATCATTTTAAACATATCCTTGCTCGGTTCTAAACCTTAGATCAATTCATAGTCATTCAAGAGAAGCAACAAGACCTGTAGAGAGAAAGACAAGAAGTTGGAAAATAGCAAACTCCTCTTCTCCATCATCTCCCTCTATCATTAGGGTAATTTGTATTAGATTCTTTAGCTTATCTTTGTTTCTAATTACTTTAATCCGTAGTTTATGTCTATATCTTTAGATATGAACTAATTTTCCCATAGCTTGGGTTTGCATATGTATAATATTTAATTTATAATTCTTTATTTGCTTTTATGTTATTTGGGAAAACCTTTTTAAATAGATTCTAGCTTTTTAACCATATATCTGTTTTATGTGCTTTGATTTATTAACCGTAGTTCTTGCTAGTGCATGAGTATAGACTACCCCATTAATAGTAGTTACTCCCTCTGTCCCAAAAATAATGTCCACATTACTAAATATGGTGTCCCAAAAATAATGTCCACTTACCATTTCAACACAAAGATAAATCCAAAAGTTAGCTTTCAAAAGTATACCTAGATGATATCTCTTAAGTTTATGAATCTATTACAAAAGAAGAGTTATCAGTATACATTGTTGGTATATATATAAAGAGCGATTTACATAAGTTTTGTTTTTAGATAATGTTGATGGTTCGGAACAGTTTGCGCGCATCTTGATTAGTCCCATAGAATATATGTACGCCTCTCGATACATATTACAAAATAAATCAAAACTAGGTTGTCTATATTCAAAGAGGAGTTTGAACCTTTTATCATTCATTTATACCTCAAAAAAAAGTAACAACATCATCATCTCTCTCTCTCTCTCTCTCTCTCTCTCTCTCTCTCTCTCTCTCTCTCTCTCTCTCTCTCTCTCTCTCTCTCTCTCTCTCTCTCTCTCTCTCTCTTTTCTTTTAATACATGAGTGCCCGGGCCACTTTTCAGGCACCACGACTAATCTCATGGAAAATATACATGCCTCCTCATACATATTCTCAGCTAATCAAAATTAGGTTACCTATGTCCAAGAAAACATCATCTATCTCTCATTTACATATATAGTGGGCAAGTGAGAAGTAGAAAGAACATTACCTTTTGAGTGATTTGTATCCCTTTATTTCCATTTTTCTACTGTATAAAGTTAAACTAATTGAAAGTTATGGCTGTAAAGTGAAATTGTATCTAGTTTTGCATAATTACTTCAAAAATTTAACATTTCTTTAATTTAATTTGAACATTTTGTTCTTCACGAAAATCTAAACGTTATTGGCTCTTATTTAATTTATATTCTTCTATTTAATTTTTTTTTCTTCTTTTCCAATTTTGCATTTTTAGTCCCAAAAAAGTTAACTTTCAATTTGTGTTATGCTCAAATTAGAATTATTGATAGGTTATAAACGAACCGAGTTGAGTCAAATACTAGAATCGCAAGTTTATTTGATAGTATTTACTAGTCGATTCGAGATGAGCTCAAATTTTAACGAGTCAAGACATTTTTTTAAAAGTTTGTTTGTTAACCTATCGAACGAGATTTTTTCGAGGCTAGTTCGAGTTATTAAAGAATAATTTGTTTTTTATAGGTTTAATAATATATTTATTGGTAATTAAAGCATTAATTTACAAATCATAAATATTAACGAATTAACGAACGAGCTCGAACGAACTCATTTTTTAACGAACGAGTTCAAATATTTTTTGTTTGTTAGTTTGTGTAAACGAACGAGTTTCGAACGAATTTTTTTTCTAGCTGAACTCAAGCGACTCGTGAGCAGTTTGGTTTGTTTACAACGCTAATTCTTGGCACTCGACCTTTAGGTGTTGTTTAATTTATTAAAAGAGCTTTTGCCCCCTGATGTTTCACGCGATTGACAGGTTGTCACCCATTGTTTAAAATGCGCCTGTTTACCCCCTAATTTTTTTTCTTGTGACTAGTTGCCCCCTACTAACGTTTTCCGTCCATTTTTGCCGTTAAGTCTGACGTGGCTTATCCATGTCACCTTTTTTTTCTTTTTTTTTTAATCCTAAAAATAATTACCCAATTAATTAAATTAACCCCACTTTTCTAAAAAGGCAAGATGGGTAATTCCTAAATGCCTACCTTATATATACCCAAAAACAAAACAAATTAATTAATTAAAATCCAAATCAAAAGAAGAAGACGGGTTCGGTTTGGGGAAGAAAACATAGAACAACGAAAACCCTAATTTTCTTCAGAAATTCTCGCCTCGAATCCTCCCAATATCTTCAAGGTTGATGTCGATGTCGCCCCTTCAAGCCGATAGTGTGGGGTCTTCTTGCTCTATCTCTCGAATCCCTTATTGCAGATGCAAGAAATTAGCCAAGCTTCACACATCTTGGACAGATGCGAATCCTGGTAGGAGGTTTTACAGGTGTATGTATTGGGGATGTTCCATGGATTGCAATTTCTTCTTGTTGTTGGATGAGCCAATGGGGGAAAGTGCTAGTTCGATAATTCGAGGGCTACTGTATAAAGATAGAAATCACTGTTTTGAACTCGATGCAATGGAGACGAAGATGAATTTGTTGGTGTCGGATTTCGATGAAATGATGTACTTAAAGAAAAAAACTTGTGAAGCCTTGAAGCTCAAGTCTACAAAAGTCATTGAATTGAACACACAGTTGACTTTGATGGCTAAGGATTTGGTTGAATTGCAAGAAAAAGAACAAGTTGCCTCAAAATATTTGAAATTTGAGCGTGTGAAAGTGAATGTGTTAGAGGACGAGGTGCGAGGTCTTAACATATTGATGACCACTGTAACTCGGGAAAACAAGATTCTGAGTCATTCCATGTATTAGAATGCATTTGTTAGATGTAGTAGGTTGTTGAAGTTGAATTTTGGTGTATTATGTTAGTTTCATCTTGTTGTTGAAATTCTAATTTGGTGTACTATGTTAGTTTTAAAAACTTTGTTTGTACTTGACTCTGTCGGTTTAACTTGAATTGGAAGATGATGATGTTTTGCTGTTTATTTAATTTGTGTTTTACTGTGCAATGTATAAAGTATAAATAAAAGTAGATAATGGACAATAGAATCTAGTGCAATATGATTAAAGTAGATAAAGATAACAAGAGAGTACTAGCATTACATAGACCATAGCAAAAAATAAATATTCAAATCCAGTAGTGCACTAACATACAAAATACCACAGCCTTTATGTCCCTGCAATAAAGTCCTAACCAACAAAAAAACCCTATTAAATACCACCTCCACAACATACTAGAACTCCTTCAACACTTACAACCTTAATAGTTCAAGATATACCATACACAAAACAAAGTCATAAAACACAAAATCATAAAGAAACACAAATCTTGAAGAAGTTTCTATATTCTTAGCAGAATTTAATCTCTAGCTTCTTTCCCAGGTTTTACTGAAGAACTGGTGGTTGCTTTCCTCAAACGAAGTGCTTCTACAATTGTTACATATTGTGGATTAACCTCCCTCATTACCACCCCTGTTTATGCTGGATTAAGGGCCTCTTTTTATTTGGTTGGCTTTTGTTTCCTTCGTGGTAGCAAGATAAAGAAGAAGTTACACAATCTACAATATGTAATGGCCTTAACAACTAACAATTGACTAACCTCGGGTAAGGGCCTTTTTGAACCTGATTGAACTGGTGGTTTATCATATTTAAACTTCACCTAAATGTTAAACAAATAAAAGCATATTAGTAATGGTATCCGTAGATGGCCATTTTGTCAAAAGTTTGTAGATCCAGGGGGTGATTAGTCACTAAAATAAAATTTTGAGGGGTATTTAGTCAAAATTAAATATATTTACCCATGGGATACCCCTTAATGAAATCTTCTTTTTTTGCAAAGGATGGGGGGCTTTTTCCTGTGTTTTTTCTGTGCTAATCTGCTCACTTGGAAATAGTGGATGATTTAACAACTAGCTCATTTAATTTCTGTCCTGGTATGCGCATCTTCGGTTTGGAAACAGTGGGTGTTTTAGCAACTGACTCATTTACTTTCTTTTCAGGTATACGCATCTTTGGTTTGGAAATAGTGGGTGTTTAAACAACTGGGGCATTTAATTTCTTGTCATGTATATGCTTTTTTGGTTTGGAATAGTGGGTTTTTTAATAAGTGGACTTTGTGTTTTAACAGAATTATTTTCAGGTTCAGTAGGAGTACATTGGGTGTTACAAGGAGCAGATGGTTGCACTTCTAACTCATCAAACATTTTGTTAATCACCTCATCAGGAGTCTCAACCACAACCGCTTCCCTCACTGCATTAACACCATTAACACCATCTTTCGTACCCTCATCTACTCCAGCTTCCCTCACCTCATTAGCACCAACTTCCCTAACTTCTTTAGCACCAACTTTCTCTTGTTGAATATCCTCTAATCCAACTGTTTCATTTTCTGTAGCATTTAAATTTGCCTTACATGACCTTTTGTCATGCCCTTCTCCTTTGCAAGTCGCACATTTATTTGACCTACCCACTACTCCCAGCTTTTGAACCCCCTCAGATGTGCGTTCTTTCTTCCACCTTTTAACTTGAACCTCATCTACCTCCTTAGTCCTAGCCCTTTTAGGTCTGCCAACCAACTTAAAAGCCACTGGAGGTTTTACACTTACATGCCTTATACTAGGCCACATGGATGGTCCATTGATAGGATAAATTACGGGTGTATATGCCTTCATAGAGGGTAAGTAGACAACATATAAAACTTTATAAGGGGTAGGTAGACAACATATAAAACTTTATAGGGGGTAGGTAGACATTATGTAAAACTTTATAGGGGGTAGGTAGACATTATGTAAAACTTTATAGGGGTTAGGTAGACATTATGTAAAACTTTATAGAGGGTAGGTAGACATTATGTAAAACTTTATAGAGGGTAAGGTGTACAAATACCTAACTTTTTTAATGGCATTGTTTTAGCTTTCACAGATGTTGTTGAGTAGAAGATCATATTTCGTAAATGTACTAACATGAGACCTTGTACACGTCTTGGGATCTAGGTTAGAGAGCCAATTGAAAGCATATTCATTCATGTGTTTAATATCATCCATCACTTCATTAAATATGTAAGGTGTTGGGGCCCTTGCAGCTTCCCAAACTTTGTCTTTTAACGCCAAACTAGGATGTTTGATCTTGAAATTATTATAGGGATGCCTTACACAATGCATATGTTCAATATCAGGAAGCATGTCACTCATGACCTGGAGCAAACCCTATAAACACAAACAAAGAAAAAACAGTTAGTATTCTTTGCATAAACTATTAAGTTATGCCCATCAAAGATAACCAACCTCTTGTCTATCTAATATGAAAGTCCATTCTTGTTGATTACTTATACCAAGATCTTGGATCAACAAGATCAAAAACCATCTCCAAGAATTACTATCTTCTTTCTATGCTATGCAATACACAATTGGGAATATATAGTTGTTCCCATCAATTACAACTGCTGTCAAAATCACACCTGGATGTGGACCCAAAAAACCTTTCTACAACCCTCTAAAAACCCTCTTCTACAACCCTCTAGACTAACATAAATTCTTATAAATCTTTCTACTCCAATGACCTCCTCAGTAGTAATTTCAATTGCTACAGTACTTCCAGGGTTAATTCTCTTTATTTCTGCTGCATAACCGAAAAGTTTGTTGTATTGATCCTTGTATTCAGCCTCTATCATGCCTTTTGCAGACTGATATGCCCTGTAGAATGTTCTGGTACTAACATTAACTGAATATTCCCGGTGCACTAACTGTTGAAAGTCACTCACATTACTGTACAGGTGCATTCTTATCATATCTTTAAAAATGGTTGCCAAGAACGTTGCAGTCACATGTTTATCGTTGATGTTTTTACCACAACTATGTTTATTGCATATACTCATTATCACTAGCCCACCAACCTTTTATTTATACGATGCATATAGAAACCAACCACATCCCGCTCCTTTGCAAACAACCCTAATCCGATTCCAATCATTCTTCACAAACCTAATGTTAACCACCTTTTTTATAGCATGTGCTCTTACTACTTGTCTTAGATCGGTGGCATTCGCAAATGTCAAGCCCATGACAAATCTAGGCTTCTCCAAATCAATACTAGGCTTAAAAAGGCGGTATTTTACCTTCTTTGTCTCTCGCAAATTTTTTGTTCTCCCTTCTTCATCTGTACCAGATGAATCACCAACTATATTTAAATCTTCAGAATCATGTAAATACTCATCAGAGTCAGTCCCACCGGCACGCTCATTACTTTCACCTTCAGAAGCATCGACATCAACATTTTCCACATTCACTCTATACCCTTCCACATCCGCGTCAATAAATCTATTATAATCCTAGTCGTCGTCACCCTCATTCAAATCAATGTCACTATCAATTATATAATCATCATCAATGGTTGATTCTTCATCCACAACTCCTTCACGCTCAAACACCTTCTTATTCTTTTGATTTTGACTAGTCCTACCACCTTTGTTGTAACTCTCTGGCTTGGTACCACTAGGACCTACACCATCTTCTTTTTTCCTTTTTATACTAGCCCTAGTCCTTTTCTTTAAGTGTGACACACCCTCCTGATTTTTATTATCTACCCCTTTTGTTGTCTTCATTTGTGAACTAGTACATGACTTTTGATGTAGTATAACCTTCTTCTTCTTCTTTATTACATCAGCAAGTACCTCATTATCACTGATGTCATCATCAACATCCTCCTCACCATCATGTATTGTAAAATCACTGTCTGGTTCCTCAATATCACTAATGTCACCATCAACATCCTCTTCACCATCAGGTTTCGTACAAACACTGTCTGATTCATCTGTTAGGTCGTCATCGATAAGCCTAAAAGGCCTCAATGGTCATTTACTTTTGGAACTCCTCTTACTCACATTACCGTTGGACTTCAAAGCCTTCAACACTTTATCCAACATATCATTAACAGACTTCTCCTTCTCTTAAATATCAGAGAGTTGTTCTTCCAAAGTGTCATTAACTTCTTTCTCATTAACAGGTGTGCTTTGATCTTTGCAAACAACCTGAAACATTACATGAAATATTAAGGGGAGGGGTGATTTGTCAATCATCTGAAACATTAAGGGCTAACTGTCAAATGACTGTGTACATTTGCCGTTTCTTCTTCAACAATGTCTTCTTCCACGATGTTATCCTCATGCGTTTCATCATTATTATCTTCCACGTTCATATCAGGCCCTTCATAACAGGTCTGAACTACTTCTTCCAAACCAACATCACGTACGTCGTCGTTTTCACCTTCAGTTAATTTTACAATAGGTGTGTTTTGATCTTCGAAAACAACCTGAAACGTTGAAAGAAATATACAGTTAAATAAATGTAATTCAGGGGGGTGATTTGTCAGTCATCTGAAATGATAAGGGCTAAACTGTCAAATGACTATCTACCTTTAAACTTTCTTTTTCAACTTTGTTTTCTTCTACGCTTTTCTCATCATGCCTTTCATCAGATTTTTCTTCTACAATTTTCATATCAGGCCTTTCATCACAGGTCTTAACTACTTCTTCTTCCTCACCTTCTATTACATTAACATCATTTGTTTTTTTATCATCACCAACCTCTGTGTTTTGATCATCACGGGTCTCTTCCATCATACACTCATCTCGCCCTACTTCCATCATACACTCATCTCGCCCTTCATTACAGTTCTGACCTTCTAAATCACCATGGCCATTATTGGTATGCATGTTATCTTCTTCTCGTTGCTGAACTATTTCTTCAACCTTGTTCCAAGTTAATAACAAAGGCATGAATATATGAGTTTGAATTTCTTGGTCATCATGTACTATGGGTTTACTAATAACAAACATGTCAACAGTTACGTTGTTCTCTCCAATGCTACACATCTCCATACATTTATCCTCACTATCCAAATATACTAGACCATCAAGTAGTTTTTCCCCAATTTCAAATAGTAATACTTTGAGTTACCCTTTATACCCAGGTTTGAAATAGTCTTCTTAAGTACAGTTATACTAAACTTGTCATATTGACAACCATCTACATACTTAATGCTTACTTCGTGATAATAACTCTTGTCTTCATTAAAGAACCCACCAAAGTGAATCCTCAGTGCAAATTTTTTTGTTACACAATCAATTTTGAATAAATTAGTTACCAATTAGGTTACGAATCACGTAATAGAAAAATAATTATCACACTATTCATATGGTAACAAAATCCCGTAAAATCTACATCCATTACTAACAAAATCCCGCACTCTACGCGTGATATCTAAATATGTAACAAACATAATAGAAACCCTACATTTTCCGGTTAAAAGATCTTAACCAACGAGCAAGGATTTAGGGGTAATAAATAAACACACTTACTCCATTGAGTGAACGGCGCCATTGATTATCTTCAGAGCATAAGAACTTTGCTTATCTGGGTTCGGTGTTCTTCGTGTTCTTCCCAAAACCCGCGCTCCTTGGTCTTCTTCTTTTGAATTTTGATTTTAATTAATTTGTTTTGTTTTTGGGGTATATATAGGGTAGGCATTTAGGAATTACCCATCTTTCCCTTGTAAAAAAGAGGGGTTAACTTAATTAAATGATTAATTAGAATTAGGATTAAAAAAAGAAAAGAAAAAACCTCACATGGAAATGCCACGTTAGAGTTAACGGCAAAAATGGACGGAAAACATGACCAGGGGGTAACGGGGCACAAGAGTAAAACTTAGGAGGCACGCAGTCGCATTTTAAATGTTAGGGGGCAACTTGACAATCAGGTCAAAACTCAGGGGGCAAAAATGCTATTTACTCTTATGATTATGTTGCTAACCTTTTCTTGGTGATATAGGTGATATTGAGCTTCTATATTAATAAAAGTTGCATATTGGCCCTTTTATCTTGAATAAATGTTCTTAAAACCACTTCTTTGAGAATTGCATACTATTTAAAATTAGAAATAGTCGTATTGTTTCAAAATTACACTTTGATCTTCATACTTTAAGAAAATTGCATTTTGATCCCCATATCTTGAGAAAATTGCTTTTTAAATCTCTACACTTTAAGATATTTGGATTTTAGTCCCTAAAATCTCAAAATTGGACTATGTACTCTCTCTTAAAAATCTTGTGATTTTAGTCCATATACTTTGTAATATTGCATTTTAACCTCAAATCTTTTAAAATCCTTAAAATTTGAAAAATGGTACTTATGTTTCTCAAAATGTAATAAATTTACAACTAAGTCCCTCAAATTTTGGAAAATTGCGCTTTTACCCCTAAAAGATTTATCTTCTACTCTAAATTGTCTTTAATTCTTTTTGTTGTTGACAAAGGGAGAGAAAGATCAAAGATACTAGATTACACTTTATAAGCCTTAAAGTATCTTTAAACACAAATTTTCAAGTGTTTTATGCTTTTAGTAAGGGGAAGAGTTTTTAAATATATTCACTTATCATGTTTACAAAAATATTTTAAAAATTCCTTTGATTCTTCTAAAACATTTTTACGCATTTTGTAAGGGGGAGTTACTCCACTTACCGATCGATAACTCGTTTGAAGGAAAACATTGTTAAAAACTCTTTATCGGCAAACTTGTGTTTTCGATTTGTCAAACATCAAAAAGGGGGAGATTGTTGGCTTAAAATCCTTTTAATATTGTTTTAATATTTGCCAAATCTCGTTTTAGTATCCCCGTAAAGGTGAATTACATCTTACATGGTTTATACATTTATCTAATTATTTTTATTTTATTTATAAACCATTTTTAGCTCTCTTCTTGAAACCGGACCGGGTTACGTCACAGGGCCGGGTTACCGGTGGAAGAAAGCCGTTGCCAAACGGTCAAAAGCCACGTCAATCCAACCGTTGGACTAAGAGACAAACCGCACCGGTATACCGGTGAGATCACCAGCTAGCCGGTCAAAAGGCATAATGTGCCTATAAAAGAGAGATTTATCACTTGCAACAAATCACCTGTTACCAATCCAATTCTGATCATTCTTATACATCAATTAGAGGTCTCAAGCTATCATAGTATCAATCCAAGCTTGATCAATAAACTTTTTATATCTACTCAATCAAGGAGTTAATCCAAGAAGCTTCAAAGTTCTAATCCACTCAAGAGAAGTTTTAAGCTTAAAGTTATATCTACTCTTTAGGAGATTTTTTAGCAAAGTTATTTCACCACTTAAAAACTTTTTATCTATCCTCTTAAGTCTAGTCTTTGTAATAGATAGATTAAGAGAGAGTTTGAGTATAGGGTGTATACTCGGTGTCCTTGTGTTGCGATAGCACAAGAGTTTTTCCTTCGTGGTATCAAAGTGGTTGTATGGTTTATTGTGTTCTAGAACTGGTTAAGAGAGACACGAGAGGTTAGCGAAAAGCTTGAAATCGTAAGGAGGCTTCCTTAGGTAGTGGATGTAGGGATAACCGAACCACTATACATCGTTGTGTACTCTATATCCCTACTCTATTTATTTTCCGCACTCTATATGTTTGATTATATGCTAGTATGAATATCGTAGCAATTATTATCTAGTTAATCAAACTTATGGTCATATAGTGTAGTAAGAGAATAGGAATTTGATTTACTTGTGTTACTTATATATCGAACCTCTTGCTTATCCATTGCATGATCCCGTAAGAGTTTGATATATTAGTTGACTTAGAAGTTTCTCTTTAAAACTTATAATTGTCCAAAATATTTTTAGTTAGGCATTAATCTTATTAGTAATCCTATGCACCCCCCTTTAGGAATTTCAGGTATATAATGGATAGGGAATTTTTTAGAAAATTTGGCATTTAATCTAAAACTTTGTTTGTGGCCTTCAATAAGAAGATTGGATTGGGTGAGCGTGCTTAGGTCTATAGGGGGTGTCTACAAGACCCGTTAGGTAGAGTCAGCAGATCACCTTCTTCTCTCATGCCCTATTGGCGCAATCACTTGGGCAACATCCTCAGTTCAGATTCGTGTAGACAAAGACTGAAACAGCAATATAGGCGTATGGATTTTACGAATCACAACAACATATGTAGAAGGAGGATCAGTTGGAAATATTGGGATTTCATACATTCTTTTTTATCATGTGTAGTATTTGGAAGGAGAAATAAAATTCTATCACGAATCAGGTACATACAAGTCGTGTAAATTATAAACTCATTAAATCCATGAAGGAACTGTTCGTCCCTGACTGCGGAGCTAGCTCCTCAAAAATGGTTACACTAACATCATCAACCAACAATAATGAAATACCTATACAACAGTAAATATCCTTCTTGTGTGACGCCTCATTTAAATAAAAATAGAAACCAACTGGAGTTGGAATCCTGTAAATACACAAGTCTATAAGTGAACACAAGAGTAATTCAACATCAATCTTCTGCAATTCATCGATAAAGAGTGAGACAGAGGCAGTTGGAATTGCGACATAACTATACAAAGAATAAAAAGATATACCAAAGATGGGTTTCTCCGATAACCTTGATATCACATTCAAGGTATGAAGTGTCTGTCGGAGTCTAGCTAGTTCATCAGACCTTTATTGCGCTGAATTAAGGAGTTAAGTGGCAGGTTTAGCCTTTTGTCTTTCCACCCATATTCCAAGACCTCAATAGCAAGACTGACACAATGAAACTTCAACGACCTAAACGTTCAAACTTGGATGCAGTTTTCTAGAATTGGATAGGAAGACAAGACCCAAGAAGGATCAAGTGCGGATTCAACGATCCAAAAAAAAAGAAATTATTTGATTTTTTTTAACAGGAATCTTTTAATAAATGGCTCAAGAAATTATTATACATTTATAAAAATAAAGAAATCGATAAAATAAATTAGGGGTGCACACGGTTCAGGTAACCGACCCATTGACCCCTTGTAGCCAACAAACCCATATTACTGGTTTGAGATTTATTGAACCCTAAAAACAAAGCGCAACTATTTGGTGGTTTCATGCTATGATGTATATCTCAGTTTTGCAGCCTAGGCGGATGACTAAGGACTAGCGTCTAGGCGAAATTAGACGGTTTTGACTCATGTTGTGTAATTTTGTATATTTAGTAATATATATGTAGTAATTATAACAATTTTAACTATTTAAGTCATAAAATTCATCTAACACTACAATAAATATAAAAATACTAAAGTCTGAGTTATAATATCAATTCAGGAATTCTAGAGAGTAAGAAAAATAAAAAGAAGGCCTATGTGGCCATATTTTGTCATTAATCGACGCCTAGGCGGCCATTTTTTTCCATTAATCAGCGCCTAGGCGGGCTAGGCACCTTTTCCACGATGACTAAGGCGCTAGGAAAAAACGACTAGAATTTTTGCTAAGGGTAAGCGGCTGAGGGGCGTGTTGACGCCTAGGCGGTGCCTTGGCGCGCCTAGGCAGCGAGATCTACATCATAGGTTTCAGGTTCGATTGATGTGGGTACGGTTTGGTATTGGTTTGGTTCAGTTTCAATCAGTATGGTCAACTAGTATATTTAATTGGTTTAGTTTCTAGCTAAAAGTTATTATTACGAAATTAGATATACAACTCAATATTTATAATTTTGATCACAATATTAATACAGTGTACTCCCTTTGTCTATTTTTATTTGTCCTACCTTTTGTGGAACGAGGATTAAAGAAGACATTAAACACACCTCCTCTTTACTATATTACCTCTATTCATCAAGTATAAGGTAATTTATTGCATTATTGCTTTTAACTAATTAACTAATGGTGATATTGAAAAAATTAGAGAAAAAATGTCTTAATAATGTAAAAATCAAAATATTATTAGACACCTCTCATTAAAAAAAAGACAAATAAAAGTGGACTGCCGAGGGAGTACAACATTAAAAATTGTAACAAAAATTTGATATTGAAGGTATAAAAAAAGTAGTCTTCTTGAGTAACTTTAAGTAATTTACCTAGAAAATAAAATAAAATATGTTAATACAATATATAATTTTGAAAGTAAAGCTTAAAAATTTATAAGGAAAAATGAATTTATATATTAGTTCAAAAATCTCATAAATCTAAAATCTATTAATATATTTATTGACACATTAGTGACACATAAGGGGTGATACAATGGTGAACCAAAAAAGGATGACAAATATTATTACTCTTTTAAAAACCAATCAGATTATTTCTCTTTCCTAATTACTTTTATTCTCTTTCCTTTATTTATTGACACATTGGTGACACATAAGGGGTGATACAAGGTGAACCAAAAAGGGTGATACATATCATTACTCATATTTGTCACCCTTTTTTGTTCACCCTTGTATCACCCCTTATGTGTCACCAATGTGTCAATAAATAAAGGAAAGAGAATAAAAGTAATTAGGAAAGAGAAATAATCTGATTGGTTTTTAAAACCTCCACATGGGAGGGAAAATAAGGGTTGACCAAAAAAGGGTGACAATTATCATTACCCATTAAGAGTAATGATATTTGTCACCCCTTTTTGGTTCACCCTTGTATCACTCCTTATGTATCACCAATGTGTCAATAAAGAAAGGAAAGAGAATCAAAGTAATTAGGAAAGAGAAATCATCTGATTGGTTTTTAAAACCTCCACATAGGATGTTATATAAGGTTTGATCAAAAAGAGGTGATAAATATCATTACTCTTTAAGAGTAATGATATTTGTCACCCCTTTTTGGTTCACCCTTGTATCACCCCTTATGTGTCATCAATGTGTCAATAAATAAAGGATGGAGAATAAAAGTAATTAGGAAAGAGAAATAATCTGATTGGTTTTTAAAACCTTCACATAGGAGGTGATATAAGGGTTGACCAAAAAGGGGTGACAAACATCAATACTCGTTTAGAGTTATGATATTTGTCACCCCTTTTTGGTTCACCCTTGTATCACCCCTTATGTGTCACCAATGTGTCAATAAATAAAGGAAAGAGAATAAAAGTAATTAGGAAAGAGAAATAATCTGATTGGTTTTTAAAACCTCTACATAGTAAGTGATATAAGGGTTGACCAAAAAAGGGTGGTTCACCCTTGTATCACCCCTTATGTGTCACCAATGTGTCAATACATAAAGGAAAGAGAATAAAAGTAATTAGGAAAGAGAAATAATCTGATTGGTTTTTAAAACCTCCACATAAGAAATGATATAAGGATGAACCCAAAAAGGGCGACACAAATATCATTACTCATTCATTTCAAAAATAGATTTAGTTCCTTCTTCTTGAATCCCTGTATTATATTATTTGTATGTGTTATACAACCGTGAAACGTAACTAAAATATTAAATAGAAACATAAACTTATAGAAAATAGATTCGAACAAATGACTCATATTATTTTACATATGCTAATAACATAGATTTAATGCTTTGACTAGAAAGAATTAAATGTTAAAAGTAAGAAAAATTAAGTTTTGTATATTGCACACAGGACCATTCATATAGCAATGACTTGATGTCATCTCAATCTCAAGGATATGATCGTTGTTCATGCCATTTCAATCAACAATCAACGATATTAATTACCATGGTAAGATTTACATGTTAATTAGATTTACTTGCTCTACTTAGACTAATTGATTTGTGAAGATATATAAATAGGAAAGCAATGGACTAAAAATATCTGATCATTTGGGTGGTTTTCCATTTTCCAGGCACTTATCGAGTGAACGGGAGACACGTTCCTCGCAGCTCTCGCACCTCCTTTCGTAGGCTCTGGTTTTCATAACTCAGAGTCTCGAACCACTCCTTCAACAACTCACTCTCGGTGGATTGGTGGACATGACATTTCAGTAACTGTATCTGTTCAAGTGGAAATTCCTTATCGTCTGAATTCGACTTTCTTCATTTTACTTCTATATATGTTTTGGTTATGACTTCCGAGTTAACGTGCCTTAGTTTTGTGATTCCAAGTATTATGAAGCACCTTCTAGCAAGAGGTTTTGATCGCTACTTGTAGTTGAAATGTATATATCTTATATAATTATATTAGTTTTTTTGTTTCCCTTGAATGCTACATGTTAGACACCTACCTATTTAATTTAGCTCTTCTGAGGTTATCCTGACCAACTACCAAGCCTTTACTCTAGGTGTAATTTAATAGCTAAGATATGAAAATTAAGCATAAAAAACAAAGATACATACAACAATTCCATGATTCATTTAAATTTCTAATTTCAAATTCATACTGTATAAATCTAAATTTAATTTACTGTTCATACTCAAACATCTTAAACTATCTTAAACTACTAACTAAATTATTTCATGATAAAATGAAAGGTAATAAAATATAATATGATCATTAAAGTAAGAAATAGAAAAAGAGAATAGTTACATTAATTAAAGGAGATGGTCTATAGAACATCGGTTTCTTCAGTAGATTGTCCATAACTTTTGCTTTAGAACTCTGAAGTAGTTAAATTTTTTACCATTTACGAGCAACAATAACAATAATGAAACCTATCAGGCATAACATAAATAGAAGAACATAGGAGAATACTAAGAAGTTTATGGACAAAGGAAAGAGACCACCACTTAATTGTGTTAAAATATATCGTGATGTGACTTTTTAAGATTAAGGAGCAGCAATTGCTTGTATTGTAAAAAACTCTAATGGTAATCTGTGATAGGTAAGAGTTGAAAAGTTAGCACATAGTCATTTGAGGTGAAAACAACTGACATTTTGACAGCGATAGAGATAGCTAGTAACTATCCGCTTGAAAATATTATAACCCAAAATGATTTGAAAGCATAATGCAGCCACTGACAACCATTCAGAATTTTTTTTGTAATACTATTGACAATAAGTTTGTAATATTTATGGTTTTCTCGAGCAAGCCAAGCCAACTTTTGCTCCTATTTTACAGAGTAATAATGTGTCAGCTAACTGGGTTGCCAAACATGAGCTTTTTAGCACCATGTTTGACAAGGAATACGTGTATTCCTACCTAATTAGTTAAAATATTACTCAACGAAAATAGGCTTAGTGGGGTAAGCTAGTTTGTAGCATTTCAGAAACTTCTATTTTAATATATATGTTTTCAACAACAAATATACTAGACTCCAATAGATATTTTGTGCATAAAATCTGTGATCAAATTCGATACCAGTTAAACGATATGATTTTCGCAAGCTGATTGATCAATCTGCCGGTAATCTTGTTGAGCTCTAAACTAGACTTCGTAGCTCTTTTTACCACTTGTCTTGGATTTTTTCGTGATTTTTTTTAACTTTCTAGCATCATCCATATACCTAGAATCTACACACTTAACACACAAATTATCTCAAAATACTCCAAAAATACATATATCATCCAAAAGAAGTTAAAACTCAAATAACTTCCAACACAAAGATAAATCCAAAAATTAAATTTCAAAAGTATACCTAGATGATATCTCTTAAGTTTATAAATCTATCACAAAAGAAGAGTTATCAGTATACATTGTTGGTATATATATATAAAGAGCGATTTCCATCAGTTTTGTTTTAAGATAATGTTGATGGTTCGGAACAGTTTGCGCGCATCTTGATTAGTCCCATAGAATATATGTACGCCTCCCGATACATATTACAAAATAAATCAAAACTAGGTTGTCTATATTCAAAGAGGAGTTTGAACCTATTATATTTCATTTATACCTCAAAATATAAAAAAAGTAACAACATCATCTCTCTCTCTCTCTCTATCTCTCTCTCTCTCTCTTTCTCTCTCTCTTTTCTTTTAATACATGAGTGCCTAGGCCACTTTTCAGGCACCACGACTAATCTCATGGGAAATATACATGCCTCCTCATACATATTCTTAGCTAATAAAAATTAGGTTACCTATGTCCAAGAAAACATCATCTATCTCTCATTTACATATATAGTGGGCAAGTGAGAAGTAGAAAGAAAATTACCTTTTGAGTGATTTGTATCCCTTTATTTCCATTTTTCTACTGTATAAAGTTAAACTAATTGAAAGTTATGGCTGTCAAGTGAAATTGTATCTAGTTTTGCATAATTACTTCAAAAATTTAACATTTCTTTAATTTAATTTGAACATTTTGTTCTTCACGAAAATCTTAAGGTTATTGGCACTTATTTAATTTATATTCTTCTATTTAATTTTTTTCTTCTTTTCCAATTTTGCATTTTTAGTCCCAAAAAATTTAACTTTCAATTTGTGTTATGCTCAAATTAGAATTATTGATAGGTTATAAACGAACCGAGTTGAGTCAAATACTAGATTTGCAAGTTTATTTGATAGTATTTACTAGACGATTCGAGATGAGCTCAAATTTTAACGAGTCGAGACATTTTTTTAAAGTTTGTATGTTAACCTATCGAACGAGATTTTTTCGAGGCTAGTTGGAGTTGTTAAAGAATAATTTGTTTTTTTATAGGTTTAATAATATATTTATTGGTAATTAAAGCATTAATTTACAAATCATAAATATTAACGAATTAACGAACGAGATCAAACGAATTAACGAACGAGTTCAAATAATTTTTTTTGTTCGTTTGTGTAAACGAACGAGTTTCGAACGAATTTTTTTTTCTAGCTGAACTCAAGCGACTCGTGAGCGGTTTGGTTTGTTTACAACGCTAATTCTTGACACTCGACCTTTAGGTGTTGTTTAATTTATCAAAAGAGCTTTTGCCCCTGATGTTTCACGCGATTGATAGGTTGCCGCCCATTGTTTAAAATGCGCCTGTTTACCCCCTAATTTTTTTCTTGTGACTCGTTGCCCCCTACTAAAGTTTTCCGTCCATTTTTGCCGTTAAGTCTGACGTGGCTTATCCATGTCACCTTTTTTTCTTTTTTTTAATCCTAAACGTAATTACCCAATTAATTAAATTAACCCCACTTTTTTAAAACGGCAAGATGGGTAATTCCTAAATGCCTACCTTATATATACCCAAAAAACAAAACAAATTAATTAATTAAACTAAAAATCAAAAGAAGAAGACGGGTTTGGTTTGGGGAAGAACACGAAGAACAACGAAAACCCTAATTTTCTTCAGAAATTCTCGCCTCGAATCCTCCCAATATCTTCAAGATTGATGTCGATGTCTCCCCTTCAAGCCGATAGTGTGGGGTCTTCTTGCTCTAGCTCTCGATCCCTTATTGCAAATGCAAGAAATTAGCCAAGCTTCACACATCTTGGACAGATGCAAATCCTGGTAGGAGGTTTTACAGTTGTATGTATTGGGGATGTTCCATGGATTTCAATTTCTTCATGTTGTTGGATGAGCCAATGGGGGAAAGTGCTAGTTCGATATTTCGAGGGCTACTGTATAAAGATAGCAATCACTATTTTGAATTCGATGCAATGGAGACGAAGATGAATTTGTTGGCGTCGGATTTCGATGAAATGATGCGGTTAGAGAAAAAAGCTTGTGAAGCCTTGAAGCTCAAGTCTACAAAAGTCATTGAATTGAACACACAGTTGACTTCGATCGCTAAGGATTTGGTTGAATTGCAAGAAAAAGAACAAGTTGCCTCAAAATATTTTAAATTTGAGCGTGTGAAAGTGAATGTGTTAGAGGACGAGGTGCAACGTCTTAACATATTGATGACCACTGTAACTCGGGAAAACAAGATTCTGAAATGGAGCTGCTTTATGATGATATTCTTCTTCCTCTCCATCTTGTCTGGTTTTAGTCATTCCATATATTAGAATGCATTTGTTAGATGTAGCAGGTTGTTGAAGTTGTATTTTGGTTTATTATGTTAGTTTCATCGGGTTGTTGAAATTCTAATTTTGTGTACTATGTTAGTTTTAAAAACTTTGTTTGTACTTGACTATGTCGGTTTAAATTGAATTGGAAGATGATGATGTTTTGCTGTTTGTTTAATTTGTGTTTTACTGTGCAATGTATAAAGTATAAATAAAAGTAGATAATTGACAATAGAATCTAGTGCAATCTGATTAAAGTAGATAAATATAACAAGATAGTGCTGGCATTACATAGACCATAGCAAAAAATAAATATTCAAATCCAGTAGTGCACTAACATACAAAATACCATAGCCTTTATGTCCCTGCAATAAAGTCCTAACCAACAAAAAAAAACCTACTTAAATATTACCTCCACCACATACTAGAAGTCCTTCAACACTTACAACCTTAATAGTTTAAGATATACCATACACAAAACAAAGTCATAAAACACAAAATCATAAAAAAACACAAATCTTGAAGAAGATTCTATATTGGCTGCAGAATTCAATCTTTAGCTTCTTTCCCAGGTTTTACTGAAGAACTGGTGGCTGCTTTCCTCAAACGAAGTGCCTCTGCAATTGTTACATATTGTGGATTACCCTCCCTCATTACCACCCCTTGTTTATGCGGGTATAAGGGCCTCTTTTTCTTTGGTTGGCTCTTGTTTCCTTCTTGGTAGCAAGATAAAGAAGAAGTTACACAATCTATAGTATGTAATGGCCTTAACAACTAACAATTGACTAACCTCGGGTAAGGGCCTTTTTGAACCTGATTGTACTGGTGGTTGATCATATTCAAACTTCACCTAAATGTTAAACAAATAAAATCATATTAGTAATGGTATCTGCAGATGGCCATTTTGTCAAAAGTTTGTAGATCCAGGGGGTGACTAGTCACTGAAATAAAATTCTAAGGGGTACTTAGTCAAAATTAATATATTTAC
This sequence comes from Nemophila menziesii, assembly GCA_029959085.1. Lineage (NCBI taxonomy): Eukaryota > Viridiplantae > Streptophyta > Magnoliopsida > Boraginales > Hydrophyllaceae > Nemophila > Nemophila menziesii. The sequence goes on from JARWIR010000005.1 coordinate 30,484,499, forward strand.
CCCTGGGATACCCCTTAATGAAATCTTCTTTTTTTTGCAAAGGGGGGGCTTTTTCTTGTGTTTTTTCTGTGCTAATCTGCTCACTTGGAAATAGTTGGTGATTTAACAACTGGCTCATTTAATTTCTGTCCTGGTATGCGCATCTTCGGTTTGGAAACAGTGGGTGTTTTAGCAACTCACTCATTTACTTTCTTTTTAGGTATTCGCATCTTTGGTTCGGAAATAGTGGGTGTTTTAACAGCTGGGGCATTTAATTTCTTGTCAGGTATACGCTTTTTTTGGTTTGGAAATAGTGGGTTTTTTAACAACTGGACTTTGTGTTTTAACAGAATTATTTTCAGGTTCAGTAGGAGTACATTGGGTGTTACAAGGAGCAGATGGTTGCACTTCTAACTCATCAAACATTTTTTTAATCACCTCATCAGGAGTCTCATCCACAACCGCTCCCCTCACCGCATTAACACCAATAACACAAGCTTCCGTACCCTCATCTACTCCAGCTTCCCTCACCTCATTAGCACCAGCTTCTCTCACCTCTTTAGCACCAACTTTCTCTTGTTGAATATCCTCTAATTCAACTGTTTCATTTTCTGTAGCATTTAAATTCGCCTTACATGACCTTTTGTTATGCCCTTCTCCTTTACAAATCGCACATTTATTTGACCTACCCACTACTCCCAGCTTTTGAACCCCTCAGATGTGCGTTCTTTCCTCCACCTTTTAACTTGAACCTCATCTACCTCCTTAGTCCTAGCCCTTTTAGGTTTGCCAACCAACTTAAAAGCCACTGGAGGTTCTACACTTACAGGCCTTGTACTAGGCCATATCGATGGTCCATTGATAGGATAAATCATGGGTGTATATGCCTTCATATACGTTTCTCTTTTGTAGCAATCATGAACATAGTTTTCTGGGTCTTTGCCAATATATTGAATACTTGTTATGGCATGAAAGCAAGGTATCCTAGAAAGCTCTCACCTCCTGCAAGGACAACTTTATGTATCCATATCTACAACATATGAATCTGTTCCCAGGTTCCTTACTTCAAATTTCATTTCACCACAAAACACTGCATGCCACTTTCCACTATTTGTTTTACCTGCATTCACCAACTGTCTGATCTTAGGACATATATCACCTTCATATTTTGACATCCATGCTCTTTTAGACTGAAGCCTTTTCAAACTATACATCCTTAGACCCTCTAGTATGAGGATGATAGACTTGTCCCTGTGCAAAATATCATTTAAAGTTAATTGTGTAGGCAGTAAAAATACTTTATAGGGGGTAAGTAGACAACATATAAAACTTTATAGGGGGTAAGTAGAAAACATATAAAACTTTATAGGGGGTAGGTAGACAACATATAAAACTTTATAAGGGGTAGGTAGATATTATGTAAAACTTTATAGGGGGTAGATAGACATTATGTAAAACTTTATAGGGGGTAGGTAGACATTATGTAAAACTTTATAGAGGGTAGGTAGACATTATGTAAAACTTTATAGGGGGTAAGGTGTTAAAATACCTGACTTTTTTAATGGCATTGTTATAGCTTTCACAGATGTTGTTGAGTAGAAGATCACATTTCGTAAATGTACTAAAGTGAGACCTTGTATACGTCTTGGGATCTAGGTTAGAGAGCCAATTGAAAGCATTTTCATTCATGTGTTTAATATCATCCATCACATCATTAAATCTGTAAGGTGTTGGGGCCCTTGCAGCTTCCCAAACTTTGTCTTTTAATGTCAAACCAGGATGTTTGATATTGAAATTAATATAGAGATGCCTAACACAATGCATATGTTCAATATCAGGAAGCATGTCATTCATGACCTGGAGCAAACCCTATAAACACAAACAAAGAAAAAAAACAGTTAGTATTCTTTGCATAAACTATTTAGTTATGCCCATCAAAGATAACCAACCTCTTGTCTATCTAATATGAAAGTCCATTCTTGTTGATTACTTATACCAAGATCTTGGATCAACAAGTTCAAAAACCATCTCCAAGAATTACTATCTTCTTTCTCTGCTATGCAATACACAATTTGGAATATACAGTTGTTCCCATCAATTACAACTGCTGTCAAAATCACACCTGGATGTGGACCTTTAGGTGACATCCATCTACTCCAAGATTTCAACTGCTATGCAATACACCTGGATGTCAAAATCTAGAAAACTGTCACTAGTTGCTGATTTCAAGCCACTTCGGCACTGATTCAGGTCTAGAGATTCGAAAAATAAAGTTGCGCCTTTGAGTTAGCAAGATTTGAGGACTAGAATCGGGTGATTTGGATATGAGACAAAAACGTTACAGCTGTTTTACTGAAGGGTGTACAGCAGTTACGACTTTTAATTACTTAATTAAGCCCAAATTAGACCTAATCCGTTTTCACCATCTATTTAAGCCCTTTTGTACCTCATTATTCAGCATCTCTCAATTATTCTTCAAATTAAATCTTCCTTAGAGAGAGAGAGTCAAGAGGCAGAAGCAAGAGCAGGAGCTGGAGAATCCCTTTTTCTCCAAGAACATTTCTTTTCATTCCTCTAATTAGGTTCTTCTTTATTTTATTTCTGTATACTATTAATTTCTTTTCAGTTTTTAATTCTAACATGAGCTAAATTTCTTAGTACTTGAGCAATAAATGGGTTGAAGCCTTAGTTTAATTAATTTTTGTTTCTGAATTTGGGATTTATAATTTAATCTAAGTTAGGTATTTTATATTGGATATTATTTTGTGCTTGTTTATTATTTATTTTCTGATCAATTAGAAATAAGTTTGAGTAATCAGGCTATTCAGTTTAGTGGTGAAGTGATCATCTGACAATGGGAGTTTTATTACAGAGTTAGGTAATATCCATGTGATGTCAGTTATTGACCGAGAGGCTTGACTAATCACATAGCCAAAGAGGTAAAGAACTTCACATCCGTAAGTAAATTTACTACCTTAGAGGAGTTTATCTTACCGTAGGATAGCTCCTAGGTCCCCCTGACAGGGGGCTAGGAGATACTAGAGTCCCGACTAGTATATAAATACCGTCTTATCCCTTAAACGGAAACATTAATTAGACTAACTTAGGTGGATCCCTTGCGAGACTCAAGTACATATCTCATCCTTGCGTCTACAACTATTTACTTTTAGTATTTCTTTTCAGTTAAGCATCTTAATATTTCATTTTATTGCATCTTTAGTCATAAAACAAAACCAAACAAATATCTTTATACTTTACTTTTTTGCTTTAGCAATTACTTCTAATTAGTTGATTAATACATGAGTTATAAATATCCGTCCCTGAGAATAAAATCCCTATTATCAGTTTAGTACTTGAACAACCCGTACACTTGCGGTCTGTGGATCCTCTATTTTACTGCATAATTTTATAACACCCCAGGACCCACCAATACCCAAATCTCCCACTATAATATATTGAAGGATTTAATGCTAGCATGTTCCATCTCTCTTCTTCATCCTGGGGTCCATAAGAGCATGATTTTCTCTATATATTATCTATCACTCAAATAGTTATGGTAGATATACACTGCAAAACCTAGCGATGCAAAACCTGACGCCTTGTACTCGTAAGTGGCGATATTAACTTTTTTACCACACCATTACAAATAATTGAAAGATAAAAATACAACAACTCATTTAAATTGTGGATAATGGAATTATGTACAGGAGACTTGAAGTTTAATGATTTGATGACTTGGTTGAGCTTGTAAGTAGTTTGAATCTTTCTTAACCTCAATGATATCAATGTTTGCTTTAATGGTTTTGAAGAGAGTAAATGAGGGAATATTATATTGACCCAAATATCCAATAAATCTATTATATATCATGTACTGGAAAGATGTTTTCATCACTTTTTTTCATTCTTAACAGGTATACTCAATTTGACTAATGTGGAATGTTATAATTGGAAACTATTTAATGATTCAATGATCATTTTTTACCAAGCAGATTATTATTTCCATTAGCCTTCACGGTTATCAATTTCAACTTTTTTTTTCTAGATTTGTCATATGCTAGAAGCTTCTTTATCATAACCTTACTTCAAGGCATACTTTAGTTATCCATCACATGTACATATTAACTGCACTTCATTTAGGTTTTCTTTCTGTTTCTTTCTTGAGCTTTGGATTCTAAGGTTTTCATGTTATTGAGTTGTTAATGCTTAGATGACAATGATGATGTTGGCTTAACCATTTTTTTAATCTTGCTTTAATATTCGACAAATCACTTCTTAATTAAAATTATTATTGATATTATTAATCGTATTAGTTTCATATTTAAATTATATATAGTAAGGGTTTGTTTGGATATAGAGGGGATTAATTATTAAAGGATAGGAAAGGATAGTATATTAAAGGAAAGGAAAGGAGAGTATTAATCTTGTTTGAATTGAGTAGAAAAAGAAAGGAAAATATTAGTAAAGGATTATTTGAATGTTGTGTTTGGATTGTATAAGTAAAGTAAAGGAAAGGATTATTTTATAAATAAATTACTTTTATACCCCTAATAAAATATATTTTAAATAGAATATAAGGGTAATAAAGATATTTTACTATTAAAGCTAATCCCTTCCTTCTAATGACTCCAAATTGGAAGGATAGGATATAAAGGATTAGAAGGTATAATTTTAATCCTTTAATAACTTATCCCTTCAAAAATTTGTAATACAAACAAAGAAAGGATAACTATTATCCTTTATAATCATTTCCCTCCCTTTCTAATCCCTCAATCCAAACAATACCTAAGGTTTATTGGAAACCATAAATAAACTCTTTATGGTCGCTAATACAATGTCTTTAGCGACTAAGACTTTGTAGTTGCTAAAGGTTTGGTCGGTAAGTGACTAATCTATAATAGTGCATTTATGAGACGCTTTTGGGTTAAAACTCTCTTCTGCTATTATGTAAGTACTATAGGAGGGGGAAGGGGTCACTTAAGAAATAACGCCTAATTAAAACATTAACTAGAATAATTATTAGTTAGAAATCTAATCAAATATATTTTCTAAAATCTAGAGGGATCATGCAATGGGATCAGTTACGATTAGAATAGATACAATATACAAAGAGTTTAAGGATAGAGATGACACCTATCTTTTTTGAATGGTCAAACTCTCAATGGCCTAGTCCCCCACTTAAGGTAATTTAACCTTATCATTCTAAAGCTTCTCCACTAAGCTTTTGTTTCTTTTAACAGTGAAAAATAAACCTATAAGTTGTGATTTTTCCTGGTCAAATCACAACCTTTACACGTGATTTTTACGGGGTCTCAATGACAAACCTAAAACATGAATCACAACCACTAAACCACTGCAATAATATGAAGTCTTCTCTTTCAAATTAACTTCGATGAGGATGAGCTCTTCTCTTGTTTTAGAACTTTAAATCCTATTATAATGTAAGCGCTAAATCTTGTATATGAGTTGTTACAAAATAAAATAATACTCCTAAAGTTTAGATATTATAATGATATATGTTAAACTTCTAAAAGGTGGATCGATATACTATAAAATATATCATAGAATCAAAACTCAAACCAGTTTTCTTAAAACCATTATTTGGAAACTTAAATTATGCTAAAAATTAATTGTCCTTTTGATAAATTAAACACGATTTATTCTAGGCCATTAACCTTTTATAACAAGAAATAATTTTCATTCAAACGCCTATTGTTTATTTCAAGAAAATATATATTTTCAAAAATAGACTTTTCATTTGTTTCCGATGGAACATCCAAATTAAGACAGATAAATTTGTATCTCTTTTTTACTTTTTCAAATAATTTAACAAAAGATTGTTTGTTTCAATCAAATGAGAATAATCTTTAAAAAGATAATCAATATAATTTTGAAAATTATCATCATCACTAGAATATAAATAATATGAGAAAAAGTTTGAGTTAGAGACTACCTCATCATTATGCATTAAAGCCAAAAGATTGTGATCATCGTCTCCTCTTTCCTCCACGACAATATATGATGCCATAAGAGAGCTTCAAGTATTCCTTAATGGCATGAGCTGACAAGCATTCAATAATTTGGCTATATATACTCCAATCGACAACCTGCATAGCAAGATATTCAAAGCTTTAGCTTTTTGTGTGAGTTTATCCATATCACCTTGAGTAAGCTCTTCGAAGTACTTCACTTTTAGGGTTAGAACACTAACTCTGGATTCACTTATATCTTCTTATTATGGCATGAAGAGACATTCTCTTGTGATAATCAAAAGCTCAAGCTCTATGCATTGTAATTACGCATTGTCCTCTCTTTTTAATCATAACAATTAGTACGTACAAAGAGTGGAGGTCTATTACTATATATACTTCCAATTGATTAGTTCCAATATCATTTACTCTACTAAATATTAAGCTATTAATGTAGAGGTAGGCTATTATACCACTTGTGAGTCCTATATATGGGAATGAGGATGAATAGGACACTTAATAAGTAACGTCTAATTAAAAAATTAATTAAGATAATTATTAGTTACAAATATAATCAAGTCTGTTTATCACAATCTAGCGGGATCATGAAATGGGGGGGGAGAGAGAGTGTTTTTGTGTGTGTGTATATATATATATATATATATATATATATATATATATATATATATATATATATACGATGCAAGCAAATAAAAAATGATATGCAATAAGTTTAAGGATAGAGAGCACACAATCATTTTTTAGTGGTAAAAATCCTAGAGCCTAATCCAACTCAACCTTAGGAATTTATAACTTCTCCACTGAGCTTTCGAGTTTCTTAATGAGGACAAACAAACTGATACACTGCTTTTTTGGGCTTAATCACAACATTTACATGTGAATTTAACGTGATCAATTACTATCACTAAACCTCTTTGATGAGGCAAAGTCTCTTCATAATTATCTTTGATGAGGATGAATCTTCTCTTCTCGTGGAACTTTAATTCTAGTTCTACAACAAGAGATAAATCTTGTAAATGAGTTTCTACAAGATGAAATAACATTTTTAATTGTAGATATTATAATTATGAAGGATAAACTCCTAAAGAGTGGATAATACTATGAAGTATATCAAGAAATAATTAATGAATAAACTTCTTGTATTAGTTTAAATATGTTGAAATTTTGTCCATATAAATAGGCAATTTAGCTCCCTACGGACATGTCTATATGGCACTTAAAATCTGCCCAAAAAACCCAAATCGACACACCAGTTTGGTAAATAGGTATATATAGAAAAGGTTCAACATTCTTAATCTTACGAAAAAGTTCTTGACTTAATGACTAATTTCCAAATTGGTATCCCAGTTCTTAAATCATCAACATCCCGGTCTGAATCGGCATGCCTATTTGTCAAGACCGACATCCTAATTAGGGGATGTAAGTGTCAAGACCTTTTGATATATTTCTCCAATGCTAAACTTACTTCATGATTTATGTTCAAAATAATATTATAAGGAAATTTTCATATTCAAAACACATAGTATGTTATAACATAACATATGTTAATAAATAATGGAAATATAGATGTATGTTTTTGCTTGGAAAGTGATACTCAGATGCTTTAGTATTTGATATATGATATGCTCTAAATATGTATCTCAACAATTTTAAGGTCAATTTTGCAAATAATATCAATAGATATGGCATGAAATATGTTCAAAATAGGTGAAAGTATAAATGTATATTTTAACAATAGTAGTGATGTTTGAATACTTTAGTTCTAACTTTAGTGAAACCATGTTAGGATGTTTTAACTCTTAACATATGAAATGTTTTAAAAATGCAAATAAGAAATTTTTTAATTGTTGATGTTTGCAAATGTAAAGCACATAACAATTTATGACCTATAAATGTCAACTCATATGAATGAATAAATAACAAGAATATTCATGCTTAGGACGAGTCTCCGAGTGACACAAAATATGCTACATATATGGTAACTCATAGTCATGTAACTAGCAACATTTAGGATATTAAACACATAAGTGTTTGTAACTTAAAGACACACACAAAAAGGATAATATGCTAACACAATATATAAACGAGACTCATTCAACTCATTTGAACACACGTCAATTACTAATAATCCCCACTCGATCTAAACTCTCTTGTTTTTCCAATTTTCTTATCACTTGTTTGAGAAATACTCAATTCCTTATTGATTGAGTGCAAACTGATCATGAACATTACAGTCACAACGTGGGAAACGACCGGTGAATACAATTTAGTATCCCTACTGCACCACTAATTGTTTTAAAATAATGGTTCACCACGCTACTTCAACTACTTATTGCTTTACATGGTTTTATAAATTTTCGGTTTAATCAAACATTAGTTATGGTCCGTTATTCTATACAATCCTGCATATTCATTTTCAACATTTTTTGAATGGATTTTAGTCTAGAATAATTTGATTTCCGAAGTGACATCATCCCCTTTGTGTCTAACTATAAAATGTTGGCAATAAGAATTAGAGTACCTCGAATCAAACACCAGTGCATCCAGAATATGACAAACACCCTCGTCTCTTATCAAAACAAGAAGTATAAGTCCTTTTTATAATCCTCAAGATAACTTACAAGTACCAGCATGTCTGATAGTTCACTATTCTATCAAGTATAGATAGAAAGTTGAAGATTTTCCAACAAAAATAACATTTGTGTTGGTTTAAAACTTCAGGCTAAAGATCGTGTAAACAAACTTAAGGAATAAAATATAATCGTAAGAGTTTGAAACAAAAGAATTTTGTATATACATCTTTGAGGTTTTGTATCTTAATCTTAAGGTTGTTAATAATAATGTGTTCAATGGAAAATCTTAATACATTCAAATTATCAACTACGTCAATACGACGATCTCATTACTATTTTACATAAATAAGGGAAAACACACGGGGCTAATTATACATTATTCATTGTCTTCAAGATTTTCATCTGTTGCTTAAAAATGACAATCTTTGTAGTACTATCAATTAAGTTACGTAACTCAAATATAAAGAACTTCATCTTTTAAAAAAAGGAAAACTTAAGGCTATCCAGATTCTGAAGCTTCTAGAGGATGATCAATAACCGCGAACATTACTTTCGAATCCAATTTTCCATCTCCAACATTTTCATCTTGCTTCACTTGCTTACCTTTCTCAACATCTTCAGAGCTTTTTCCCCATAGAAGGATGTACATTCCAACTACAACTACGATAGATCCAAGAATACTGTTCAAATTAGGAAATGGATATTAGTCGAACAAGCATTACAAATTTTTTAGTGAGAGAAATCAAAATAATGAATTTGCATTTAAAACTGCGTTACTTAGAGGCTAATGAAGTACTTTACTCTCCTATAAAAATCCATCTCAATATCTTTTTAATTATCTCCATACACCTCACCCAACCCCACCATCCCCTTCACAATTCCCGCAAAGTTATGGCGAAATTGTATTATTATTTTGCTTTAGATATTAATATTTTTTATTTTTAGTAACATAAACTTGTGACACAATTTGATCAGATTTCAGGAGATCTAGATAAATAGTTACCTTCCAAGATAAATTTGTTGATGAAGCAAGGATGCGTCAAATATGGCAGCGAAAATTTGAATGAAGGGGGTAAAAGCTGATGCAAAGACCGGTCCCCTTATTTTGATACACCAACACATCACAACGTAGCATAGACCTGATCCCACTAGTCCCTAAATATATCAATCCACAATTGAAAACTTTTCTTTTAGAAGAAATCAAACATTACCAATATATATGGTATTAAAGAATCGTGGAAATTGTAAAAAAAATGTATAAAATACTCTAAAATCATTGCAAAATAGTAAACAACAAAAAAAATACTTACAGCAAATACAATAGTAGAGATCTGGAAAGGTCCGTTGAGCATCCAAGCAGAGATATCTCTATGAATTATTAAACTCAAAAGCGCGGCTTGAATAGAACTAAAGAAGAACATAATGGTTGTACTAGTACATGGAAATGGATATATCTTTCCAATTTTTGTTTGTATTAAAAACCAAGAAGACCATGTAAGATTAGACAACATTAGAAATATAGAACCAATTGCCCAATCCTTTGCCTTATGATAATGACTTTATTTCAGTGATGCATGGGGATTTATTATAGACATTCCCTTATAAAGTACAAGTATTAAGGATCCTCCAACACAAATGATTGCACCAACAACCTTGCGTCTCCCACTTTTGTTTTTCACATTTAGTTTCTCCAACCTGCATTAGATATGAGTGATGACCCTTAGAGTAAGGTCACATTATTACCCCTATTATATTGCATGCATGTTTCTTTTATTTTGAAAAGAAAGCAACCTATATTACAGGTTTGATCAAATGACACTTAAACTTACCGAAAACACAATGCCAAAATGAAGGTGGTTACTGGCACAATATTTCCAAAAGCGCATGCGTAAGTTGCTGAAGTGTAATTTAACCCGATAAGAACAAAATATGTAGTAAGAGTAGGCCTACAAATAAAAAAGTACAAGATCATATGATGAGAGAAAAATGAAACTGGGAAACAAAACTAACCCCAATAGTCCATTGAATAAGAGTGCCAATGTCAATCGATATGTCATCCTAGACAAGCTTTTCCTGCAAAAAGAAATGGAAGGTTGATTACATCATTGCCCATGTTTGTGTGCAATAACCAAAAATACCTTTTTATGTACATTAATGCTATAAATTTACGATTATGTGTTTTTTAATACATCAGAAAGCCACTTTGGACTCGGAATCATTGCCTCGATTTGGCACTGTACCTCTTAGAAGGAGAACCAAGGCCCTGACCAATTGAGCCTACATAAATTGGTTTCCGCATATGTATGTTATATATGGCTATTTGCTACATTTTCAGATAACTCATGAGTTATTTTGAAATAATATAATGATATATTTTGTATATTTGGAACACGAGTAATCATATATTACCCACCCATGATGACTTATTTAAAAGTAATTTATGATTACTTTATTTTTTAAATCAAATAATTATACTTCCCATCAAACTACTCTATATCATAGTTGGTATGATTTTCAAGGATCTTTATCATTAATTACTCTCTGGACATTGGGTATACTTATTTGCCTTATTTTGTTTAACACAAGGACAAATAGCGCTAGTTATAAAAGAAATAAATACTGCCATGAAATAAATAACAGATACGGTGGACTAATCCAAAATCATATAACCTTATGAGTGATAATCATAAAATTTTAGAATTAATTACCTTTCCTAATATAGGCAATTGGTGTCAAGAGAAGAACGGAAATTGAATGCCTGTATGTGATAATCACCAAATTTTTTACTCCATCACTAAGCACTTTCTTTAAAAGTACATTTGTTACTCCCCAAATAAAGTGAACCACCAACAATGTGACAATAGGTTTCAACTTCTCCAAGCACTTCATTATCTTCAACTTTTCTCAAAATTCAAGTGAATATACTTTTAACTTACTAATATACATTGACATGAGATCATTTAAAACTAGTTTGGTCATGAAGTTGATGTTCATTACTTTAGATATAAATTGAATATATGACCTCGTCGCCACAATTAATTGACAGGTTAACAGCAGGACAAAACAAACAAAAATATTTGGGGAACTAAAGGGGTTTTGGGGCAACATTCCGAATTTATTCCTAACTTAATTGTACTTATTCCCGACACAGATGGCATTAGAGTTCCTTATATTATATAAGAATTTCATTATAAATTCTGATATTAATTTATTTAAATTAGTTACATTATAAATATATATATTATATACAATAATCTATATTCTATTATAGAAAAGTAAAATAATCATACTAATAAAATAAGTATAAATTTAATAAAATAAAATTTTAATAATTTAGATGGTAGCGGGAGGTACTGAGGGAAAGATTTTAAAATTTTAGTATGATATAAGCTTATTAATATTTTTTATTAAAAAAATAAAAATTTAATTTTACAAGAAATTTGGTGGTGAGGTGGGGTGGGATGGTTGCACTCCGTAACAAGAAATATTATCAAACCCTCCGACTATATTATATCATATAATATGGTAACTAATCATCTTTGAAACCACAAATATATGGAAGACCAAAGTCTTGATAAACATAATTATTTTGAAAATTGGGTTGAGAATGATTCACAAATCCCTTGTTAGTGGGGGTTAGTTTAATTTGGCATTTAATGGTGATAGAACTATGCATGATAAAACAAGAGTGATGTTGGCACAATAGGGTCATCGTGAACAAATTTTTTGTCATGATAATATTTAAGTAAGAATAACAAAAACCGAATAAGCTATATTACTAAAGAGGATGGAAATATAATTTTTGAACCTAATGTGCTTGCAGATAAGTTTAGTATGTACTATAAAAAGTTTTTGGGTACTAAAGATCCTATAGAAAAAACTATAAGTAGTGATTTGTTGAGAGATTTAATAGAAAACACAATTACAACAGAAAAATTTGATAAGTGGATTTCTTTTAATAGTTTTTTTTTATTGAAACAAAATTATACATTGAAATTTATTTTTAGTATAATCGGTATGTATATATTTTTTTTCCATATTATATCATATAATAAGATAAGTCCATGATATACATAAACGAACAATATTTTATATGCTAAAGATATAATTAAATTATAATTTTTGTTGTATCTTAAACTATACACATACAATTATATACGATATTGTATATATCCAACATAAAAAATTATTCTCTTGACAAGTTATGTGATACCCAAGGATATTTACATAATAAACATATATATATATATAGTAGTATATGATACACAAATAATATTTATATCAGGATATGCTATTTTTTTTCATAGACTATAGACTATACCATGAGATATATGCATACCATACATATAAATTTATGTATATGCTTATATGTTATATTTGTAATAAGTAATACTAAATCAAATAATATATTAATAAACTATATATACAACTTGTGTATATTCTTTACATTTTTTTAATAGGTTAAGTGATATCAAAATATATATGTAAAAAATATATAACAACTCATGTATATACCTTATACAAGAGTTGATTCATGAAAAAATAATACAAATAATTTCTATTTAAAATAGTCAAAATATGAATATAACAAAACATGATCATATCATATGTGACTAGGATAATTAAAAGAAAAATATAAACAAATCATATATTAATTACTAACCTGGTGTTTTAATGATAGATACTATCATACTGATAACCTTTCGTGAAAATAATGATAAAGAAATATAAAAAATATGAGGAAACAAGAATAGAAGAGAGAAAAGGAATTTATAATGTTGATGTAAAAGTTGGAATGCATAATAGGATAACATAACGTGTCTTCCAAGTAATTATAGTATATATCCTCTTGGGCGTGTCATCCGGGTTGTAAATATGGATCAGGAATGAATATCGACATACATACATTTCAAACAAAAAACTTTTATAATTGAATTTTACCTTACATACACATTGAATGATAAATTGCGTGCCTCGTAACTCCTTTAGATTTGTTAAAGACGAATTCCCTTTTGGGTTAAGGTTTCTATGCATTTTATATTAGTTTCGGAGAATCCCGTGTAGGAAAAGGGTTCATGTTAACTATGTTAGGTTAATTATAGTCCAAAGAAGTTACTAATAGTCCAGTCAATTTAGATAGTTCTATAAATAAAAAAGTGTTTGGGGGGTGGTTGTGTGAGGGGAGCAATTGCTCCAGTTAACCTCTTCCATGGTGGTTAGTTGGGTGGAATAGGTGAAACCATTTGGAGGGAATGAGAATTTGTTTCAGGAAGTTGGACAATTTGTATAAAAACATGAGGTCATGTAGTTGTGAGGAAATGGAAGACTCTAAGCCTACTCATACAATATTGGAATTCATTGTCGATGTTACTTGTCCAAACCTTTACTTTTGTTAAAATTATTTTATACAACTAGAAGCAGGTTATACTAGTCCTCTTTTCTTTCAATCGTGTGAAGTTGAATTAGATCATGAGATATTTTTCTATCATCTTGAGGTGAAATGTTTGTCAAAGGATATCATCTAGATTACCAATCAATTTAGGGCATTTTGGTGGCCTTAACAATGGATTGACCACTTTCTTGTAGACAAACGGAAGATATTATCGAAGATATTTGTGGAGCCTCCATTACTCTATATAATTTAAGTACACTTATAGATATCGAATTTCATAAGTAATCAGAATACATCTTACATTACAGTAGTGGATGCAAAAAGATTAAGCATAGGTAAATTTTTATCTTATGGAAGCCATAAAAAAGGGACTTTCAGAAAGGCAAAGGTACTATATCCTTAGATATACATAGGATCTTATGGGTTAATTGATCTTCTTCCTTGATAGTGAGATTTGATAATGGAGTTCATCTTTTATTCCATAGTTTTATCTATTTGATATGATTCAAGATCACAATGTTCAAATAAATCTCCTAATTCATCGATGTTCAAATAATCTCTCCAAATTCAAGATATAGACCGTTTTGGTTTATATATAATGAGACTCCTACCCATGTGTTTACCCATATCTTTGAAACTACTTCATGGGTGAAGTCCGACCTTGCAAACCTATTAAAAATAGAGATGAAGCTGTAGTAATGGATGCTTATATTGGTCGTAATTTTTGCTGAGGTGAAAAGAAGAAATATGGGTTTGTTTAATTGTGGAAAAGTTGATCAAGTTTTAAATAAGTATATAGAATATATGATTAGATTTCGTTAGAATTTCATTTTTCTCATGTTTTTCTTTTTAAGAGACACATGCTAGAGGTGATAGTTCTTGATGATGTACTAGACTATTACTAACACTTCTTTTCTATTAAGAGTTGCTTTAATAATCCTGTTTCTGGTCTCTTAAGTTCCAAGAAATGGCACGTGCAAGTTTGGAATGATAGCAGGTGGAAAAACACTATTCTATTTGGTTGGACACCGAATTGGAGGCAGAGTTGCTTCAATCTCATAAAAAGTAATTTATGTGGCTCAAGAAACCATATGCAACTTCAAAATTTTGATCTTCTTTACTCTTATTGGATAATGGAGTTCATGAATTTTCCTATGTGCTTTTTGGGGCTATTTATTAATCTCACTTTTCCCAATCTCTTCACATTTTCATTTAATTGTACACTCTCACTTAACTATATCTCTTTATTTTCATACTTCAGAGCTCTTACTCGAATCAATTTTCTTCTGAGATTATGACTCCCTTCCATAAACACTATTTTACTTCAGAAAATTTTTGTTTCCTCAACACTAACAACCTTGATATCTTTGACATTAATGTGAAAGTAGTTTCCATAACTCTAGAAGAGGAGGAAGGGGTTCTCATTGCTAAAGTTCTAGCACCTGAATTATACTATGTCAATTTTTTCGCAAAGTGTTTAATGAAAAATGGGATTTCCTACAAAGTTTCACCACAGATGAAGTTTTTCCTAATCATTCCAAAATGATCTTCGAAAATGAAGATGATTTACATCTTACTTGCAAAACAGGCCAGGTTTGTTCATGGACTACCATTTGGTGCTAAAGATTTGGGATATCAGTGTGCCAATTTAAGTAGTTGGACTTCAAAAACTCTTAGACATGAGTACAAGCAAAGGGTTTGGATTTATGAAAAAGATGATTGATTTTATTAGTAAATCAATATGGTGCTTATTGATATGGATTTTCTTTACAAAGACTCCGACAAGAACGTTAATATGCTGAGGATCCCAGTTAACTTTTGATTAGTAAAATCTTAAAATGTGACATGTATATATTACATATTGAAGGGGTCTCCTGGGTTGCTTTCATGTATGAACATATTGGCATGTCTTGTCTTAAGTGTGGAAGGTTAGGAATTTTTCATGGGAGATGTTAAACATCAATTGTGTACGCTCATTACCTTGATTACATTAAAATATTTTGCAACTGCAATAAAGAAACGTTCATCAAAGGCCCTTTAATTTTTTGCATACTATTCGTTCTTGGTTTTGTCGGAGTTTTCCAGCAGTAGATGATTGTATGGAAGAGATGAAAAAGTTCTGTGCAAATGAAACAGAGCTTACACATGTCAATTATGAGGATTCTACTTAGAAAAACAACCATCCTGGAAGTTGTGGAGTAGTGGGATCATGTACTTATAATGGGGGAAAGAAACACATATGTTCAACGCCGTATTTCAAGTCCGAAGAGAACAACAACAGAGGTGCCGAGCTTGGGGGAGCTGGACCTTCTCTTTTTGGTGGTCTTAGAAGATATAATAATCTACCATTAAATAGAGTAGTTACAGTGGATGAGGCTATTTATCTAGTCTATCCAACCAATTTTCGCCCCAATCAATCATTAACACAAGATAAAGAACCTTAATAGAACATTGATTATGCAACATGGACTAATTACAACATGAAATATCACCACAAGGAACCTCAAAGATGTAAAAAATTATAGGCTTCAAAACATGCAACAATATTTGGAAAGTAATATATGTGCTGCCCCAATCCCTTGTACTTTACGTGATGATACTATTAATTCTACGAATTTTTTTGTTAATGAGTTGATTTTTAGTCTTAATAGAATCATTTGTAATGTAGTGGATATGGATCATATATTTGAATATATTAGTACTATTACTATGAAAATTCCTAATCCAAGTCCACTCACATCCACCAAGTCGAAGACCAACTCATCTCATTTTGGAGGAAGGACTGCTCGTTTTATAACCCTGATCTTTATTTTCAATTCAATGAATGGTATCTTGATTGCAAGAGGGTGGCATTACATATAAGTGATAGGAGTGGGGGAATGGTTAAATAGAAGAACTTAAAAACAAATAATGTTGATGCAGAGTTATATGAACCAAGTGATGTGAAAAAATATAAATCAACTGTCTGAGCCGTAAGTCTAGAAAAATACTATAGACTGGATTTTGGTAATAGATATGGAGTGATTAGAGGTAATGAAAGGTGTCATCTTGATATTCATATTGTTTCCTCAACTTGATGAGTACCTTTGTAATAAGAGGATAAAAATTGAAGGGCAAGGAATTCGTGGGATAGTCATCTTCTTCGAGGGATTGCGAGGCTGTCCCAAAATATCCTGTAAGGGAGACATGGGTTTTGTATGTTGGAATTGCCAAGGGCGACCCCCCGTTGATGAGACTTTTGTAGGGATTTAACTTATTCGTTTAATCTATGTATCTTTTGTTTATCTGAAACAAAAATCAAAACTTTTAAAGTTGCAGACTTTGTGAGATACTCATTATCCGTTTTCTTGGGGGTTTTGTTGATCTTTTCGGGCCTTATAGCCTATCAAGGGCATATTAGTTCTATAGAAAGAAAATATTAGTATGTATGTTATTTTGACACTCAACCATATTTTTTATGTCGTATCAATGAACGATTTGGTCGTGTTTGGTATCTATTTTTTGTTCATGCATCAAATTATTTTGAACATTATAAGAAACTCTGGAAGTATATTATAATTTAGAATAGTCTATGTACCTAACCTTAGGTAATTATAGGAGACTTCAATGGTATTTTCTTCACTGTAAAAAAATTAGTATTTGTGATGTAAATGACAATCAAATGCGAGCTTTCATCATGTTAATATCTTTCAATAGACTCATTGAACTCCCTCTTAAGGTTTCTTCTTTACTTGTACCAATCATAGAGTCTCGAATAAATATGTCAAGGTAAGACTTGATAAGGTTTCTCCAATCACAAATGGTTACTTATTGGGTCCCTAATAGTTTAGTTAGATCACATACCACTTTATGTCTAGCGTGATGTGAAAACACACTGACCTAGCAGAAAGGTTTAGAATATAAGGTTTCTCGATTGATGATGCGATATGAAAGGGTTTTTTTACTATCTCTAGAGGTACATGTTATGAAGTTTTCCTTCCATTAGTGGAGTAGGAAATATTTTAGGAATAATTCTAGGAAAGCTAATAACTACAATCCAGGCTCTCAGAACTTCAGAATGACCAAGTATCTTCAAATAAAATCGAGGAGATGAATTTTGTATCTATCTCGGTGAGCGATATCTGGATCCAAGAAAATATATTTTGGTCTACTAGAGTTCTAACAAATGGATCCAGGTAGGTGATCGTGGTACAAACTTTTTCAAGGATCCAGGGAAGGATGATTGGACACAACTAAATTTCAAAAAACATCACACCCATACTTGATGATTCTAATGTATGGCACGATTGCTCAAAAAATAACAAAGACATTTTTTTTAACTTTTCAAGGATACAAGGAAGGATGGTTGGCAACAGCTAAAAATATTTCATGTAAAGTGACACATGATATAAATATAGATCTTATTCACCCTCTTACAAGGTAAAATGTTAAAGTTATGCTTTTCCAAAAGGGAGGCAAGAAATCTCTTAGACCGGATGGAATATCCAACCTCTTTTATAAGGATTATTGTGATGTAATTAAGTTTGACATTCTGGAATTGGTCAAATCCTTTTATAATGGTAAGTTGGATATGCGAAAAGTGAATACAAAAATTATCATGTTGTTCCTTAAGGGGGACACTCAAGAAAAATTGGGTGGCTATAGACCCATTTCATGCGCAAATCTTAGCTACAAAATCATCACATCACTGATGGATAATCGAATTAATATTATTATGGAGGACATAGTCTCACCGACTGGATCGGTATTTGTCAAAGGTGGATCTATTGAATACAACATCCTTGTAGACCCAAAAAGCATTATGTAGTGGTCAAACTTGATATGGATAATTTATATGATCATGTTAGATGGGATTGTATGGTTGTTGTTCGAAAAAAAGCTAGGTTTTCATGAGGTTTGGATCGACTAGTTTATGCAATGCATCTCGACAGGCGCATAACAAATTTCTATCAGTATATAACTTTATTGAAACATTACCCCCTCTAATGGTATTCGACAAACAGAGCCTTTTCCCATATGTCATGATATTTCTTTACAGAAACACTGGTTGGCCTTATCAACTTTGAATGTCGTAATGAAAATATATCCAGATTGAAACTGGTTAGGAGTGCCCTACCTTGTCACATCTCTAGTTTGCGCATGACTCACTTTTCTAGGTAAGCCCAAATGACAACGAAAACTCCCATTTTAAAGAGGTTATTACGTGTTATTGCCACGTATTAGGACAAATGGTCAATTTGTGTATATTCAGTATCTTCTTTTTCAACACATGTATCTCAATCTCTATAGTTAATCACGCGGTTAATACCTTTAACATCCGAAAAACTAATTCATTGGTAAGTATTTCGGAATACTAATAAATTATACAAGTTCAAAAGTCAAGACCCTTCGATTAATTAAGGGAACAAATTTAAACGTAGTTTGGGATGGAAAGAAAAAATTATTTCATATGGAAGAAGATCTTATTAGGTCAATTATACAGAACCTTTGCAACTGAACGATGTCGATTATTCAACTTCCAAAATATAGTAAGGAACTATCTCAGATGGTGGCATGCTTTTGGTGGGAATCTGGTAAAATGTATTGATTGGAAGGTTTGGGGAAGTATATCACTTCTACATAAGACACAGACTTAGTTTTTAAGATTGTAAGAATATGAACCTTGTACTTCTTATTTTGGCACCGTGGAGCATTCTCCTTAACCCTTTTTTTAGGTTGATAAGGTATCAAAAGGAATCTATTTCCGAAATAACATTTTTTGAAAGGCCTCGTGAAAGAATTTTTTATAATAGGCTTGGACAAACATTCTAGCTAGCATAAATGTTCTCAAGTGAGGATGCATTTTTCAACTTAGGTATGGTTCATATATTGATAATTGGAAGGAAAAATGACTTCCCTCACATATTTAGATTACTAGACCCTTAGATACGAAGATTCAATGGGCCAAAAAACTCCTCATCTAGGATGAATTTGGATTGAATGCCACACTTATCTTTGACTTGTTTCACCAATCAACTATGAATTTTACCACAAATATCTTATTTTTTATGACTGAGGAAGATGATTAGATTATATGGACACGCACCAATAACACTAAAAATTATATGAAATCAACTTACCATGACATAACTTCAATAAAAGCTAAGAGTAATACTAAAGTGTCATTTGTTGACAAGTTGAATGATCCTTCTCTCTAGAAGACCAACTGGCATTCTATGACCCCTATGAAGATTCAAGTCTTCATGTGGAAATGTTATAGTGTGAAAATTCCTTGTGGAGTCTCATTGTTCAAACAAAAATGCTCACCTTCCTAATGATGCTTATTTTGTAACCAATGCCGATAAATATATTATGCTTGTATTCCCTCAGAGTCAGGAAGCGTGAGGAGAGTGAGTTTCACATATCCAGATTAACCTGGGTGAGATATGAAATTTCGGTAATTGGGTCTTGGATGTTATCAAATCATTTACATAGGAGGCTGGAATCAAGAAATCATCACGACATATATTTTCACTGTGGGTGGAATATTTGGATTTATAGGATGAAAAACATCTTCGAAGGTAAAAAAAAATGTAGAAAAAAACAATCCTTTTACTAGCAGACAATTTGATGTCTAAAAGCTTTGGTGCAAGTTAAACAACACAGTCTGATGAGAGTCATTTCAACACACAAGTTAATGTCAATCTGATTGTACTTAATCAGCATCTTAAAGATAATTTCAAGCTTGATATATTTTGTAAAACCTCATTCATTAGAGAGAAAATCTACCAGCAATTTCGACATTTTGTCAATCATGTTCCTATGTCTAGAAATTGATGGCCTAACCTCCTTGTTAGGGTTTATGTATAATTTGCTTCCTGAGAAATGATCAACGGTCCTATCCCTATTTTAATTAGCTCACTAGAAGTACTTTGTAACCTATTTGGTATCGGATACCTAAGTTGTGGAGCCACAACCACCCAGGAGGGACCATGGTCGTTCCTTAATTATATAAAAATTTACCTTATAAAAATAAAATGACATATTAATAGCTTTTAGTCCCCCTAATTTTTAGAATTTTCATTTGGCTCCCCTAAACCTCTTAAATTTATATTAATAAGCTTTGATTTATTTAATTTATATAAATATTTTATTTTTTTCTATGATAATATATGGACTAGGTTGTATATTATAGGGAGTTATAATACAATTAATATAAAAAGTTATATTATATTTCTAGATATACATAGGGACTTATTTTCAATTTTTGCATACCTATTTTGTAATTTTTTTCATAATATAGGGACCCATTTGCAAGTTTTTCATAATATAAAAGACCTATATTGCAATTTATTCCCAAAAAAGCAGGAATGCTCCCCTTTTGCCCCCTTTCCCTTATAACTGAATTTCTAGCTCCGCCCCTAGGATACTGATGTCTTTATTTTCGAGATGGATTAATCCATTCATGAGACATCTTTATGGGTGTTTATTGGGCCTAAGTGAGAAATTTTTCCATGTTATTCGACATTTGTACTTTTCTCTTTCCTTTTGTTCATATTGCTATTTAAAGAGTTTTTGTGCGTTGATTGTGTGTTAAAAGTGTAAATTTTAGGTACATGGTTGATACAATATGCCAATATGAAGAGAAGAAGTCAAAAAATCAAGATAAACCCCAAGACAATGTGTAATTGGAGTTAAAAGTCACCTTGGGAAGTTAAAGTGTATACTAGAGATATCTTGACATCATATTGTTTCAGTCACCATGATTAAATGGTCATAGATTTAGACTTAATTCATTTTTATTTAGATAGAGATTAAAGTCAGTGACACATGAGAAGCGACTGTAAGTCAATTTAGATTTGAGATGAAGAACTTATTTCATTTGCTTCCATCGTGACTCGAACTAGTAAAACACTAGCTAAAAACGGGTTGGGCTATTCTTAACCTAATTTTGTGAGACCATGGAGGCCTTAAACAATTTAAGCTAGCATATATGTCATTTAGCAGCTCCAAAATATATACCACTCATCATTTTATTGATTTGATCGTCTGGAGAAGAGTAGAGAAGAAGAGGAAAAGGATTTTTTTTTTACAAAAACTCAATCATTCTTCACCAACCCTTCATTTTAAGTCATTCTTAAGAGTAAGTTGATCTTATTTTTGCTTTTAAACATGATTCCATCATTAGTTTTTTTATTCGAATATGAACTAAACCGTCATTACTTGAGGACTGATTTCATGTATGAACCTTAATTGATTTTTAATGATGTTCTTATGATTTTGGGATTACACGTATAAATAATGAGAAACTATATTTATCACCCCTTTTTGTTTCACCCTTGTATCAACCCTTATGTGTCACCTTATGCAACATTAAATCAAAGAGGAAGGAAAAAAGTAATGAGGAAAGAGAAACTCTCTGATTGGTGTTTAAATCCTCCACATAGGAGACCAAATAATGATTAGTTTAAGCAATTAAGCCAGCACTAATGGGGGGGCTTAATTGCAAACTACTATATACACACTTGTTGTGCGTTAGCGACCTGACAGGTCTTGACTAGCCAATTAGTCATTAGGGTTTGAATTTAATCCATCCGAAATTGAGCATGAGAGTTTCCTATTTACCTAGGAGGGATTTCGGGAAAATATTGAATCCTGGTTAATAAGAAGAGATTTTTACCTAAGGGGTTTTGAAGACACCCCCTATTTCCATTCCCAACCCCACTTCTCTTCTCTTCTTACTAAAGACCTCAAACAGATTTTAACACTATCGACCAAAACTCTATTTACATTTTTACCCCTTTTATGTTTTTTTATTCCTATATATACTAAATTATAAACCCTAATATTTTAAATTTTCATATCTAGATCCTCTCTCCTCTCATCTCTTAACACACTCTCTCCAATGTGAAGCCGCACCTCTTCTCACTGTAGCTTCCAAATCGAGCTCAACAACCATGGCTGCTCGGTTGAGTGAAGAAAGGAGGCGGTGAGAAGCAGCAACCACCAACTCAACTTCTTTTCAAACTGCCGGAGAAAGCTCACAACTCACTGGAGAAAGGTCGAGACCTGTTCGTCGATTCAACTTCAAGTACGTTGGAGGGAAGCCATGGCCGGAGGTAAGCCATTTAGAGCTGGAGAAGACCACCACCACTCTGACGAAGCATCCAACAACCCGTTTGAACCATGGCCACCGTTCGAACTAGAGAAGACCACCACCACTCTGAAGAATCTCGTCGTGAAATCTGCCACAACACCGACTTGGGTACCACCACTGTCGCGCCTTGCGCCGGAGTCTTCGTGGAGAACTGAAGACTCGCTGCCTTGAGCTCGAAGTTGTGCGAGGAAGAATACTTAGGACATCTCATGTTCGAGCTTCCATTCGTTGCACCACCACAAAGCTCAGGCAGGGAGCTTGAGCTCCGTTCGAATTTGGTAGTTAAGCTTCTTCTCCGTCGCCAATCTCAGGTGAGGAGCCTGCTTTTGCTTCGCTGGTCTTCTCCGTCTCCAGATCGTGAAGGTCTATTGAGAAGTATTTTTCTTTGTTCCAGGTTGTCGAACGAGCTTAGATATTTTTTAGATCTGGTCAAACCAGATATGGTTAAACTTTGACCTATAATTAGTTAGGAACTTTTTTTTGTTTTTTAGTTAGATGTATATTTAGATTTATTTTTCTTTTTATTAGATGATGTAATTAGTTTGAAATTTAATAAAATACTCATTGATTTTATATGATACTCACTATTTTTATAGGATACTCATTATTTTTTTATGGGATACTCATTGTTTTTATAGAGTACTCTATGTTTTTTATGGAGTACTCATCAATTTTTAAATATTACTGTATATTTTTTTCCGATACTTCATTTTTTTTCGGTGGTCGGTGGTCGGTGGTCGGTGGTCGGTGGTCGGTGGTCGGTGGTCGGTGGTCGGTGGTCGGTGGTCGGTGGTCGGTGGTCGGTGGTCGGAGGCCGGTGATCAAAGGTCAGAGGTCGATGGTCGGAGGTAGGTGGATAGTGGAGAGAGATGAAAAGTGAAATCACTCCTTTTGACTTTTAGTGATAGTAAGAGTATTATAGTATTTGGGCATTTTTTTTGTCTCTTTAAAGAAGTAAAATTCCTACTAGTTCCTATAGGAAGAAAATATAGTCTCCAAAACCCTATGTGTCTTTTTTTTTTGTCAGAATAAACGTCTAACATAGATGTCTGGTACTAATCGAATATACATGATTAATGTAAGCATAGAAATCTACTAAAGACCTAGTGGGACTATTAGATAAGTCTAAATTGAGTCTAGTACTTTTAGCCAGTATGTTCGCTATCTTATTGTATTGTCTCCTTATGTGATTTACTTTCCAATCCGGGAATCTTCCTATCCATCTCCATGCCTCGGAAATCATGGGACGGATTCTCTAGTCGATTCCTCTCCTTCTATTAATACCTTGAATTATCTCAAGGTTATCAGAGTAGAAAGAACTACTCTTCGTTCCAATATTTGCCGCCGATCTCATCGCTAACAAGACCGCCCACATTTCAGCTTCCAGACTACTATTCACTCTTTCTCTTTTCGCATTAATATTCCTAACTTCACCATCTTTGTTGATCGCTATCGACACCATACTAGCCGGTTCCCAACTTTTCGTATATGATGCATCACAAAGCCATATCATACCCGCTTCGTCATAATATATTGGATTATCATTTTCCTCCTCCATGCTTTGCTCCACGGTATTATTTATATCCATTTGTCTCATTTCCTTTTTATCACCAAAGAGATATTTCATGGAAAACATCGTTTTTTCTAGGATTTCCTGGATCACCCATTTCTTTTTCTCAAATAAGCCTTTCATTCTAGCTTTCCATATATTCCATAATGTAATGAGAATCACAGCCGTCACATATCTTTTATCCGATCCATTCTTTGAGTAGCTTTCGATGATTTTAACTATCCAATCTCCTATCTTGTATTCCATCTTTTCTTCAATCTTTATTTGTAATAGGCAGTTAGCCCATAAACTCTTGCTAAATTTGCACTCCAAAAATATATGTTCCACAATTTCCGTCCCTGATTCACACCTTTCACAAGTGTCATCCGTTAAACATTTTCTTTTCTTTAGATTCTTCTTAGTTGGTATAGCATTGTTGTGGGTCTTCCAGATAAAGTTTCTAACCTTCGACGGCACATTAGATTTCCATACAGTATTATATAGTTCTTTGTTCATTGTCTCTACCTCCTTTGATGATGAGCTACTTTTTTCATCTTCTAACTGTACCAAGCGATGGTATCCAGATTTAGTAGAATAATTCCCATCCTTTGTTGCAGTCCAAACAATCTCATCTTCTTTTTCCAGATTCATTATTGGAATTTTCCGGAT
Organism: Nemophila menziesii; assembly: GCA_029959085.1. Classification (NCBI taxonomy): domain Eukaryota; kingdom Viridiplantae; phylum Streptophyta; class Magnoliopsida; order Boraginales; family Hydrophyllaceae; genus Nemophila; species Nemophila menziesii. The sequence goes on from JARWIR010000005.1 coordinate 30,509,784, forward strand.
TTCCATTATATCTCTTTTGGTACTTATATTGTTGAGGGTTTCAAAGTTCCAATTAGACATATCCTCGTTAAAACATTCCGCCACCTTGTTTAGCTTACAGTTCGCCGGTTTTTCTAACTTATAGCCTTTCCTAATCCAAATATCATCCTATAAATTGACTCTATGCCCATTACCAATTTGCCATACGCTTTCATTTTTGATAAATTGTAGTCCTTTGTAAATACTTGCCCAGCTCCATGATCTTTTATTTTTCAATTTGGTATTCCACATATCCGTAGTTGGAAAATAAATCCCTTTTAGGACTCTAAAAACCAATGAGTCTTGACTATGCCATAATCTCCATGCTTGATTTGCCAGTAAGGCTAAATTCATTTTTTGAAAATCCCTAAATCCGATGCCGCCAACATTTTTTGACATAGCAATTTTTTTCCAAGCAACCCAGTGAATTTTCTTCTTAGCTCCCAAATTCCACCAGAAATTTGCTACTATACTACTCATAGCTTTACAAATATTTTTACTGGACATCCAAAGATTGACATAGCGTAGTTTGGAATAGCTTGTAACACAGCTTTAATGAGGATTTCTTTTCCGCCATCAGATAAAAGGTTGGCCGTCCAGCCAACTGACTTATTAAGCATCCGATCTCTAATATAAGCTATATTCTCACCTTTAGACCTTTTAAGTGTAAGCGGGATCCCCAAGTATTTCCCAAAGTCATTAGTGCATTTAATGTTAAGCTTACCCGCAATATCCATAGCCTTTTCATTTGAGAAACCTTTACTGAACATGATGGAGGACTTTCCAAAATTAATCTTTTGGCTAGATGCATGACAATAGAGGTTAAGCACCCTCGAAAAAACCTCAATTTCCGTATCATTTATCTCTATGAAAAAGAGTGCATCGTCCGCAAATAATAGGTGAGTAAGTCTTGGTGCTGCTCTAGCTAAAGAAATTCCTTTGATATTACCTTCCCGACACTCGTAGTTAATGAGACCAATTAGAGCTTCAGTCAACATTGCAAAGAGAAGAGGAGACATCGGGTCGCCTTGTCGGATACCTCTTTCCGGTTTGAATTTCTTGAGACGATCGCCATTTACCTTGACTTGATATGAAACCGACGAAATACACCGATATATTAAATCAATCCATTTTTCACAAAAACCTAATTTTCTCAAAATAGCCACCAAAAATTTCCAATTTACTTGATCGTAAGCCTTGGCCATATCAACTTTCACCGCCCCATAATGTTTGTTTGACTTCCTCTTATTTTTCATGAATAAACCCACTTCCTAAGCAATTAATATATTGTCCTGAATACTCCTACCCTTTATGAATGCCGATTGTGTTGGAGAAAGAATCTCATTCATCAAGGGTTGGAGTCTTGTAGCCATAATTTTTGCTATAATTTTACAGATGAAATTAATACACGATATCGGTCTGAAATCTGTTACCTCTTCCTGAGATTTACCTTTAGGTACCAAGGTGATAATAGTGTCGTTAATTTTATCCAAAGACACATTGTTTTCAAAGAAATCAACGATTATTTTCATAATGTCACCTTTGATAATATCCCAAAATTCTTGATAGAATTTGCCTGGCAATCCGTCTGGACCAGGAGCCTTTGAACCTGACATTGAAAATACCGCCATCTTAACCTCTTCCAAATCCGGTGTTCTAGTGAGAATTTCATTCATCTTATCATCAAATTTAAACGGCGTATGATTAGAAACCTCTTCGATATAATCGACATTGTCTTCCATAAAAATATTTGTGAAATAATCTTGAACAATATCTTTTATCTCCACTTGATTCTCTATCCATTCTCCATTCTTGTTCTTTAGCTCATTAATACGACTAACATTTCTCCGCATCATTGTTTTTGCAAAGAAATACTTAGTATTTTTATCTCCTTTTTTTATTTGATCATCACAAGCTCTATCCGCCCAAAATGCTTCCTCTTGTTTCCATAGATCTTCCATTTCCGTTCTAATCTTACTTTCCAATTATAGATTATCCTTTGTCGGCTCCCCGTCTTGTAATTTTTCCAAAATGCCTTGGTATTTGTCTAGTAAATTCCTTGCATTACAAAAATTTTCTTTACTCCATCCCATCAACGCCCTACACGTCTCATCTCTTTTCGTAATAAAATTCTTGATATTATCAAAATTTCTAAAGGTATGCCACGACTTACTAACCACTTCTTTACATTCACTATTTTCAAGCCATCTTGATTCAAAAATAAAATATCTATTATTAGATTTGCATTTATTACTCCTTTGCACTATTAATGGAGAATGATCCAATCCCACTGCCGGTGGAACCTTAATAGTCGCTTCAGGAAACATATTATACCATTCCTTCGTTGCTAAAACTCTATCCAATCTTTCTTTAATATTCTCCGTTCCTTGTCTTTTATTAGACCATGTGAAAAAACATCCTTTTGTAGGGATATCAATGAGAATGTTCCAATTTATGAAATCACTAAACTTGAGCATCCTCTCTAGGTTGGGTTGTAACTTACCTTGTTTCTCCGAAGCTTCACGTATCTCATTAAAATCACCAATGATGAGAGTCGGATATTGATTATTATGAAGCCAATTAGATATATCCATAAAAGTCTTCTCTCTCTTGTTCACATCATTAGGCGCATATACGAATATAATATACCAAGAAACAGAACTAGATTCCTCCACAAAAGCGATAACATGATTAGAAAGCGATACTACAATAGGTACCTTGATATGATCCTTCCAAGCCAGTGTAATGCCCCCGGACCTATGAGCTCTTCCTCCAGGGTTCACTACGAACTTATTATTAAATTGGCTAAGGAAGTTACAAAACCTGACATCACTAAACTTAATTTTTGCTTCCAAAACACAAATTAATGACAAACTAAACTTCGAAATGAGGGACTTAACAATATTTCTTGTCACAGGTGCCCTTGCCCCTTGACAGTTCCAAATCATAAAATTATCCATCGACCCCGGTCTGGCCGCTACCCTTGAAATTTAAATTGATGAAGGTCTCCTTCACATGCTCAGCCTGGGTACTACCATCATCATCGAAATTATCACTCGATATATTGTCGCCCCTCAAATGTCCATCACAATTTTCCGCACTACAATCCAAAACCCTATGTGTCAATCACCCTAATAAGAATAACCAATTTGCATTTTATATAAAATATCAAAATTATTGATTTTGGAAATTACTAGCAATCATTAAGCATATTTATCATATTCGAAACTTTCATTTAGCTGTATTTTCATAATCATTTTCACCTTTTTTATTATAAAATCAAATAAATAGTTTATTATTGACTTTCTTGTCACATCTTGTTCCTAACTATACAACATTGTACTACGCAATACACCGAGTTAACTATGATAGTCCATGTGGAAACGATTCGCCCCAAACTTATTTTTTATTACTTGTCAACTATCTGTATATTTGCAGGAAGTTATCCTCCCACTACTAGAAACAGGGTTTTTAGGGAAATTTTACCGGCGACCCGCGTTTCGTCGGTAAGTTTAAAAATTTACCGACGAGTTTTGTTTACCGACGACGATAACGTTGTCGGTAAAAGCGACGACACGAATTCACCCCTAATGATCTAAAATGTCGTCGGTAACATTTTTTATTTCTGATTTGTTTTTCGCGTTCAAAGGTCGTCGTTATATCTGCGACGACGTGATTTGTCGTTATTTGAATTATAATACCGACGACTAGTTGAATATACCGACGAAACACGGGTCGTCGGTAATTAAAAAAAACTATTTAATAAAGACATCAGGTTTTCAACTCCCAAAAACCCCCAAAAAATGTCTCCGATTTTCTCTCAAAAACACAACTCAATTTTTTTATTTCTAATTGATTCTCCAATTCATCTTGCACCATTCCTGGGTTCATAATCAAGGTGGGGCATTATCCATATCCAATTTCATCACACAATTGAAGGTAATTTCATGAAAATTCATTTTTTTTTTCTAATTTGTTTTATTCTTGCTATATGATTTGAATATGTGAAGTAATACATTTTGAAGGTGGGGCATGATCATCAATCTTCAATTTCTCCAACCAATTCAAGGTATTTTCAATAAATTTCATACCTTTTAAATTTTTTACTTATTGGATTATACTAGTTGTTATAAGATATGATTAGGTTCATAAATAACTTATTTTTTAATTGACTTATTTATATTATGTTGTATATTATGCATGTGTTGTTTTATTTACATTTTTTGCTCATATATTTTTATTTGTCTAATTAATTATATGAAATTGTTTATCTATTTATTGTGTTGTAATTTTATTCATTCAATGGTTTGTAATTCAATGGGTTTGTAATTTATAATCATTCATTCGGTTTGTAATTTTTAGTATTTTATTCATTGGTTGTAATTTTTATTCATTTTATTATTTGGGTTGTAATAATTATTTATTTTATTTTCATATAAATGTAGTTTCTTAGTTGTATCGTATTGTTGCTAAAAGATGGCTCCGGGTATGGATAAGAGTTGGATCATTACGAAGGAATAATTTACGGAGAAATATATTTTTGGGGTTTTGGCTTTTATCGAATTTGCTAAGAAAAAAGATGGTTATAATGGTTACATGTCTTGCCCGTGTACTGATTGTAATAATTATTGTCGATTACCCACCCAGACGGTTAGGGGCCACCTTCTAAAACATGGGTTTATGCATACGTATGAGGTTTGGACAAAACATGGTGAGCAGTTGGCCAAATACAGAAAATGAGATACATGATGTTTATGACGATGTGAGACGCGGTCACGATGTTGGTGGACATCTGGGTAATACCGAGATGAGAGACGCACATCTTACAAGTCGGAGCAGTTTGGAAACATTGTTCGACGAATTGGAGACAAAATTATATCCTGGTTGTACAGCGATGAGTTCCTTGAATTTCCTTGCCAAGCTTATGCACGTAAAAGTAAAGAACAAGTGGACTAACACATCATTCATCGATCTATTGGACTTGGTTAGTCGTATTTTGCCCAAACCTCACAATTTACCCGATTCTTATGAAGCATGCAACAAGAAGCTGAGAAGTTTGGGTATGGGGTATATTACTATCGATGTTTGTTTGAACGATTGTGCCATTTTTTACAAAGAGAACGAAGACCTCGACAAGTGTCCACTTTGCAGTGAATCGAGATGGGACCCAAAGAAGGTTCCAAAAGTACGCATAAGAAGCTCTGTTACTTTCAGATTGCCCCAAGATTGCATCGAATATATGCTTTGAAGCACACCGCTGAAGACATGATATGGCACCATACTGGAAAGAGTACCGATACAGATGTGTTACGTCATCCAGTTAACGGTGATAGCTGGAAACGATTTGCAGAGTTACATCCAGAGTTTTCCAGTGAACCTCGGGATGTGTATTTGGGCCTGGGTATCGATGGTTTTTGTCTGTTTTCTATGCAGAACAACTCGTATAGCATGTGTCTTGTCATATTGACCGTCTATAACTTTCCACCGTGGGTATGCATGAAGGAAACCACATTTCAGCTTTGTTTGTTGATTCCGGGTCCCCGCTCACCCAGAAAGGACATGGATGTCTTTCTCCGCCCTGTTATAGATGAGTTGGCATGTTATGGGAAACAGGGATCCTCACGTATGATACGAAGCAAGAGTTTTCTATGAAGGTTTGTTTGTTGTCCACTACCAATGATTACTCCGCTCGGTCATACACTTCAGGATGGTCAGTTCAAGGTTACATGGCTTGCCCAGAATGCATGGATTCTACTCTGTCGTTGAAGGTGAAAAAGGTGGGGTTTATTATGATCATAGACGTTTGTTACCTATCAGGCATCGATTTAGAAAAGACAGAGTTTTGTACCCGGCTGCCGATCACAGGGACCCACCGAGGAAACATAGTGCGGCCGATATTCAGACACAGTTGAATGGGTTGCCTATTGTGTTACCGGGTAAACACAAGGATTTTGGGGCAAGGTGACAAAGAAAACATGTCCTCGCGAGTCCAACTAGAAGAAAAAGAGTATTTTTTATCGTTTACCATATTGGTCGGAAAAATTGTTAAAACATAACATCGATGTAATGCATTGCGAGAAGAATATGTGTGACAGCTTGCTTGGTACAGTTATAGGACTTGATGGGAAAATAAACAAAGATAACGCGAAGGCGCAAATGGATCTCCAGGATATGAACATCAGGAACGAGTTGTGGTTGACATCAAGAGGAGGTAAAGTGATACTAAAGCGATGAAAGTATACGTTGTCAACGGATAAACATAAATTTTTTCTTGAGTAGTTACAGGCACAGAGGTTTCCCGATGGTTTCGCGTCTAGTCTGAGGAACAATGTTCAAATCGATACGGGAAAGATTATTGGAATGAAATCGCATGATTGTCACGTTATGATGCAATATCTTTTTGTATGTTGTCTCCCCGATCTTATAGATGATAAACCGTTTAGCGATGCGATTATTGGGTTAGCTAACGTGTTTAGAATGGTTTGTAACAAGAATCTGAGTAGGAAAGAGTTGGAAACCGGTAAGGCGGGTGTTGTTGAAGTGATGTGAAAACTAGAAATGATCTTACCTCCCGCATTTTTTGATATAATGATCCACTTGGTGATACACTTATACGATGAAGCATTGCTAGGGGGCCCGGTTCAAATGCGGTGGATGTACCCATTTGAAAGGTATTTAAAAAAGTTGAAAGAGTATATTCGAAACCCGGCTAGGCCAGAGGGTTCAATAGCCGAGGGTTACGTGGCGGAAGAGACGTTGACCTTCATATCACATTATCTTAGTGAAAAAAAACAACGGTCAACAAACCAAGTAGATACAATGAACAACTGCCACAACCAAAAGATCTCTCCGTTTTCAAGTCTCAGTGTACTCCAGTTGGCAAGAAAGAGTCTGGTCCTTTACCATTTAAGGAGAAGGAGCACATCAGTTGGTATATTTTGAATAATTGCGACGAACTCGAAACTTACATGACGTAAGTAACGTTTACTTATTTATATTCATATTTATATTCATATTTATATATATTTATATATATTTATAATTATATTTATATTTATATTTATATTTATATTTATATTTATATTTATATTTATATTTATATCTATATCTATATTTATATTTATATTTATATTTATATTTATATTTATATTTATATTTATATTTATATTTATATTTATATTTATATTTATATTTATATTTATATTTATATTTATATTTATATTTATATCTATATTTATATTTATATTTATATTTATATTTATATTTATATTTATATTTATATTTATATTTATATTTTTATTTTTATTTTTATTTTTATTTTTATTTATATTTATACTTATATTTATATTTATACTTATATTTATACTTATATTTATATTCATATTTATATTTATATTTATATTAACATTTATTTATATTCATTTATGTTTTTAGTGAACACAAATCCACACTTTCGGGAACGAGTAGCGAAATAAAGAATATGCACCGTCAAATGTTTAAGGGATGGTTTTTGGAAAAGGTATGTAACTTTAGGCATTGGTTTAAATATTATCTTTTTTTTCAGAGTAATAAGTATTATTTTTGTATGACAGATTTGTGGAATGAAATCCCGTGGTGATGCATTAGCTACCCCTGAGATGGTGTCCTTGGCAAACATGTCTTATGGTGCGGTGCATAAATACGATTCATGTGTTGTGAATGGTGTCAAGTGGGTAACTAAGGATAAAGGAGAAAAAAGACTGACGCTGGATTACGGAGTTTGTACCATGTACAATGGGTCACCTTATTACGGTGAATTACTGAAAATCTTGGAGGTTATGTACACTGGAGGGTGCTCGGTTGTGTTATTTGTTTGTAAGTGGTACAGAATGGGTGATGTGAGGACATAACATGGGGTAACCTTTATCAACACATCAAACTTTGATTGGGCCAACGAACCATACATTTTAGCATCGCAGGCCAAGAAAGTGTTTTACATTGACGAGATTAATGCAAAGAAAACAATGAAAGGTTGGAAAGCCGTTTGGGAAATAAACGATTGTCACGGATGGAGTCCTGAGTTATGTGGCTTGGAATCACTACCTACTAGCAACGGGAGCATCAGGATACCTTCGGTTAACACTGGGAGGGTTTCCGATCCGGTGAACTTGGCAACTACCGAGGAGATCGAAATTGACCCAACTCATTTTCGTATTGATTTGTTTATTGAGGAAAATGATGAGATTGAGCATGACACGTGGGAAGAATATGGAGATGAAGATACTATACATGTTGATAGTGATGATGAACCTATATATAATCGTGGATATGAAACTGATTAGGGAAAAAAATTATTTTTGATTTGAGTTTTAAATATAATTGAATGTTTTTCGGATTCATGTTTTGATTTTATTTGACTCTAATATTTGTCTAAATATCCCTAACGAATACATTTGACTCTAATAGTTGACTAAATACCCCCTAACATTCACATTTGACTCTAACAGTTGACTAAATACCCCTAACGACTACATTTGACTTTAATAGTTGACCAAATACCCCTAAAAACTACATTTGACTCTAATGGTTGACTAAATACCCCTAACGGCTACATTTTACTCTAATAGTTGACAATATACCCCTAACATTCACATTTGACTCTAATAGTTGACTAAATACCCTAACATTCACATTTGACTCTAATAGTTGACTAAATACCCCTAACATTCACATTTGACTCTAAGAGTTGACTAAATACCCCTAACATTCAGATTTGACTATAACAGTTGACTAAATACCCCTAATATTCACATTTGACTCTAATAGTTGACCAAATACCCCTAACGACTACATTTGACTCTAATTGTTGACTAAATACCCCTAAGGACTACATTTGACTCTAATAGTTGACTAAATACCCCTAACATTCACATTTGACTCTAATAGTTGACTAAATACCATCAACATTCACATTTGACTCTAATAGTTGACTAAATACCCCTAACGTTCACATTTGACTCTAACAGTTGACTAAATACCCCTAACGACTACATTTGACTCTAATAGTTGACCAAATACCCCTAACGACTACATTTGACTCTAATAGTTGACTAAATACCCTAACGACTACATTTGACACTAATAGTTGACTAAATACCCCTAACATTCACATTTAACTCTAATAGTTGACTAAATGCCCCTAACATTCACATTTGACTCTAATAGTTGACTAAATACCCCTAACATTCACATTTGACTCTAACAGTTGACTAAATACCCCTATCATTCACATTTGACTCTAATAGTTGGCCAAATACCCCCTAACGACTAAATTTGACTCTAATAGTTGATTAAATACCCCTAACGACTACATTTGACTCTAATAGTTGACTAAATACCCCCCCTAACATTCACATTTGACTCTAATGGTTGACTAAATACCCCTAACATTCACATTTGACTCTAACAGTTAACTAAATATCCCTAACATTCATATTTGACTATAACAGTTGACTAAATACCCCTAACATTCACATTTGACTCTAATAGTTGACTAAATACCCCTAACGACTACATTTGGCTCTAATAGTTGACCAAATACCCCTAACATTCACATTTGACTCTAATAGTTGACTAAATACACATTTACATTTGACTAAATACCCCTAACGATCACATTTGACTCTAATAGCTGACTAAATACACCTAACGGCTACATTTGACCTCTAACACATTTCTTCAACAGAAATAAAGGGAAAAAAAAGAAAGGAAATAAAAAAGAAAGGAAAAAAAAGGAAATGAAAAGAAGAAAAAAGGAAAAAAACAATTACCGACGACATGCAAGTGTTTAGCGACGACATGCTTCATATGAATGTCGTCGCTAAAATTTCGCCAAAACTCGATTGGTCAATTTGGTTGGTCAAGTTTCCCGCTCTTGAAAATTACCGCTGACTTTTTGAATTACCAGTGTCGCTAAGTGACGACACGCAAGGGTCGTGTGTATGGAGTGTGATGCGTGTCGTTATTACCGACGCGTGCCCCTTGTTTACCGACGACGTCGGTAAACAAAAATTCTATAAAACCCTAACACGAGCTCATTTCAGCCATAAAATACACTAAAATTCTCTCCAAATATCAACAAATCCTTCCTTCCCAATCATTTTCGAGGCAATCCAGGACCAATTCCAACATAAAGGTAAGCAATTTCATTCCAAAAACACCTTTTAATTACAAGTTTTTTATTTTTATTTTTTAATTTCTAATATCTTTTTGTTTGTTTTTGTTTTTTGATTCCTTTTTTTTTGGCATGGATTCATGGATTAATTCTTCACCATTTCCACGTAACAGGTAACAATTTTCGGATTGAAATTGCAATGTTTTTTTGTTTGGATTGAAAAATTTCATGATTGTTATTGCATTTTTATGATTTCCGAATTGTATACATGTTATTTTAGGTTTTTTAAATTTTTTGTTGAGTTAAAAAACATGTAATTGGAATTTATTGAAAATTATAGCAAAATAGGGTTTTTCTTATAATTTATGGATGTTTTTTATATATAGGGACCTATTTGCAATTTAAATAAAATTATATGGATTTTATAAAATTAATTAAGGAATTGTTAAGAATGTAAAAAATATAAGGACCTAGTTTTTGCATTTTTGGAAATATAGGGACCTATTTGCAATTTAAATGAAACTATATGGATTTTATAAAATATATTAGGAAAATTGTTACTAATGTAAAATGTATAACGACCTAATTGCAAATTAGAAAAAATTATAAGGAAAAGAAACTATAAGGACCAAAATGCAAATTAAAAAAATAGGGACTTATTTTTTGGATGTTTTGATATATAGGGACCTATTTGTAATTTAAATGAAATTATATGTATATAAATAGTATAAGGACCTATTTGCAATATAAGTATTAAATAATAATATTTAAAAAATAAAAACGACTAAATTGTAATATTTTCAAAATATAAAGACTAAATTGTAATACTTTTAAATTATAAGGACTACATAATAATATTTTCTAAATATAAGGACTAAATAATAATATTTTAAAATTATAAGGACTAAATTGTAATATTTTTCAATTATAAGGACTAAATAATAATATTTTCAAAATATAAGGACTAAATAATAATATTTTAAAAATATAAGGACTAAATTGTACTATGTTAAAAAATTTAAGGACTTGATTGTACTATTTTTAATAGCGGATAATATAGGGGCCTTTATGTAATATTTATTTTATTTGTACTAGTTTATTATTTTTTGTTAAATTTATTATTTTGATCAAATGTTGTACTAAGTAATTATTTATTTATTTATTTAATTGTAATAATTGTTTATTTATTTGATTGTAATAATTATTTATTTATTTGTAATAATTATTTATTTATTGGTAATTGCCTCTTTATTCAATTTGTAATAATTTATTTATTTATTCAATTTGTAATAATTTATTTATTTATCCAATTTGTAATAATTTAGTATTTAATTTGAAAAGAATGTAATATTTGTTTTGTTTCCTTTACTTTATAGATGGCAGATTTGATGCCTCGTAGCCATGACATAGATGGAGACGGTTGCTAGGGGTCCGAACCGTCCTTTAGCCGACTGTAACCAACCACCCGGTAATAAAAAATACTCAAACAATTTCAATTAATATAAGTAAATAATTAATAAATATTATCAATTTAACAACTCCTCGAAAAAGACGCCCCGAGGCGTCACGTCTTTATAATTGGCCTAAGCCACGAAAGAAAAGGTTGGGTGGCCCATACCTGTTCAGTTTTCTGTTATCGATGACACTTGGAACTTCTTGGGTGACTACGACAAACACGTGTCCCAAGTGGTGGGGTCCGCGGTTTGAGAATCGGTGCCTCCATTCTACAAAACCTGGGTAGACGTCCCCGACCCTGCTAAAGGGGCTATTTTAGTACGACTGCAAGAGTTTTTTTACCTCGAGGAGTGGAGGCGACGAGCGGATTGGGGTGAGATTGCGAAGAGATTGAACACGATGCAATCTACGAGCTACAGGCGATGGAAGTCGGATTTAAAGGTCAACTACTACACACGAATACTACATCCCCGGATGTTCTTCCAGAGATTTGGGCATGAGCGAGAAAGATGTAGGATGACGAGAATGTTTAGGTACAAAAGTTAATTTTTTTCTTAGCTAAAATAATATTTTATAAGTCTTTATTTATTAATTTTCTGAAATAAAATTGTAACAGAGTCAGGTGGAGATAAATAAGAAAAATCGAGAGTTGCAGACAGTTCCGAGTAAGACGGGGTCGAGGAACTTATCCTAGACTCGGGAAGTTATTATAGAGGTATAATTTATAATAATAAAAGTATAATTTATTATTTTATTAATTTAATTTTTAATAAATTATTATTTGTTATTGTATGGGAAGCTGAAGACCGTGACTAAGGAGCCGTTGACTTTTCGACGAGCAAACTAAGGAGGAGATGGAGCTTCCACCTTTAAGTGGCTACTTCGATCACCTTTCTTACGATGCGGCTACAGATACTTGGCGTGACGAGCATTTACAAAGAGCTAGCGTAAGTTTTTTATAATTGCTTTAAATTAAATATTTATTTTTAACTTTACTTTTTTATTATTCTAATTTATTTTGAAATTCAAATCTAATTACAGGGTGTTTATCGAGAGAAGTTGAAAAAGAAGGTTGTCGAGGCCGGATCCATGGTTGCTGATGTTTCTGTGCATGAACAAATCGATCATGTTGGAGACTACAATGGAGGTCATTGCCTTACCGAAGACGAAATATTGGATGCCAACCATTGGTCCGGTCCGAAAAAGAGCCTGAACTTCTACACAACAGGACCCTACGGTTAGGCAGAAAGAGCAGCTACTCCAGGCGATGCTGAAGGGTATGAACGAGTTTTGCGCGGCTCAAGGCCTTGACCCTATACCGGATCCGGCCACCAAATCGACCCCCCTCACAGCTTCTTCGAGTCAGCCGAGTCAGCCATCGAGCATAGTGGACACGCTCCTCGAAGCGTTGAATAGCATGAGAGTCGCCCAAGGTCTTCCCCTGATCACCCCCCCTCGAGGCCCCATCCACTGAAGAGAGAGGAGATTAAGAGAGAGCGGATGAAGATGAAGACGAGGATTTGAATGATCCCTGAGTGTTTGTGTTTTTTTGTTGGTGTTGGTTGGTGATGATTTGACTTTTTATTTAGTTTATGTTGACTTTTTATTTAGGTTATGTTGACTTTTTATTTAGTTTATGTTGACTTTTTATTTAGTTTATGTTGACTTTAATTATCGGATGTTGGAATTTGATTTGACTTTTATATTTCTATGTTTGACTCGAATTTAATTTTATTATGGTATTTAAGTTTGATTTGAATTTGATTTTTATTTATTTATGAATTTTATTTGCATTATATTTAAAATAAAAAAATTAATTCAAAACAAAACAAATTTTAAAAAAAATTATTTAAAATATAATTAAAAGAAAAACTTAGCGACGACCTAAGTCGTCGCTAGTATTATATACGAAAAAAAATTAATCATTAATGCTGGATTAAAAAATATATATTATATACTTAGCGACGACAGTTCGTCGCTAAGTTTCGACGCTAAGCAATAAAAAAAGAAAAAGAAAATCAATAATCCTGGAATTCAAAAAAAAAAGAATAATTAAATTATATTACCGACGGCAGACGTCGTCGATAATGTATAAACTTTTCGACGACGCGTGTCGTTAAGCGGCTGAGAAATTAGGGACGAAACCATCACTTTTCGTCGGTAAAGAACAATTTACCGACAGATTTCTAGCGACGACTAATTACCGACGACATTTCGTCGGTAATCACGGATACCGACAAAATCGCAGTAATTACCAACGACACGCGTCGTCTCTAAACATGCAGAATATTGTAGTGTCCTTTTAATGTTAATTTATATCCCACCCTAGAAAACGATAAATGCCTAAATAATTTTCATCTCTCAAACTAAATTTATAGTTGAAGAAAAAAAATTTGAAGATATAAGTTATACATTTTTATACACTTTTTACACCGTTCTTACACATTATACTATTTTATCACACTTTTAATTTTAATATAAATTCATTCACAATTCAACTTCTTGTACACACTCACAGACGTAAGATATGTTTTTTTTTTTCAAGTAAGATACGATTCAAACAGGCAAAAGAAAAAGAATAAAGGAAACAAAATAAAAAAACTATTCAAACCACTAAATCAAAATAGTTTTCTCTCTTACTTTATCTTATCTTAATCTTTTTCTTTTACTTTTGTCAAATTTTTATCTTATCTTATCCTACTTCTTCATCACGACACAAATTTTGACCAAAAAAATCACGACACATACATAAAATACATATATCTAACACCACCACCGTAAAAAAAAAATATCACCACCTTCAACTTTTTTTCTACTCATGCATACTTTTTTTTTTTGTGTCAATAGCATGATAATTACACATGCATAAACACACTTTTTATCTTTCCCTTGCTTTAATTCTTTATAAAACACACACACAAACACGTCTCTTGCTTTAATTCACACTGTAGCGGAGCCACAGTCACCTCAGGGGGCCGGCCATGTCCTTTCCTCAATTCTTTTTTTTTTTGATCGAAACAATTTCCTCAATTCTAAGAAACAAAAAAATCCACCTTATAATAGTTTGATCTCCCAATAATTTTAAATTTATTTTATTGAACTTTAATTCTATTTACCGGTATACATATGTTGTTTTTATGATAAAAATATAGATTAGATCATATAGTATAGGAAGTTATAATATGATTAATTTAATAAATTTAATATAAAAATTTATATTATATTTTTTTGCTATATATAAAGACCTATTTGCAAGTTTTGCATAATATAGAAACTTAGTGTAGTTTGATCCAAAAATGAAATTCAAAATCAGCATTTCATAACCGTTGGCCCCCTAAACAAAATTCCTCCCTCCACTTCTGAATTCACACAAGACATTTCATACATGTACGAATTAGCATTTGTATTTTCTTCATGCAAACGCAAAGATGCACTCATAAACCATATGTAACAGGTCGTCCAAAAAAAACCATATGTAACAATTTGTATATATATAACACTTACATATATATATATATATATATATATATATATATATATATATATATATATATATATATATATATATATATATATATATATATATATATATATATATATATATATTAAAACATGGGTGGTTTAGACCAATGAAGAATATGCAAGCCTCCAATACAATCCAAATCTTGCATCTCTCATTTATACTTTTTAGATGCAAAAGAAATAGTAAGCTTTTAATACAGGAAAAATTGGACTACCCCCTTAAGTAAGCTAAATGGTTTATATGTAAATTAACCCGGATATGAAAACCGAGTAATATGGACACAAATGAAAATAGAATAAATATACCTTTAATTGTAGTAAATAATGGGTTAGAGTTTGAGGATTTCAAGATTTGGCCTTCTTAGCTTTCTTGTATATATTCACGGTTTGCGTTTTGGATCACAGCATCTTCTTTTCTGGTTCTGGGTTTCTCGAATTAGGGCAACTTTTATGGGCTTTGAGGTTTGGTTTCAGAGTTTTCCATGCATCTTCTATATCTTGTTTTGTTGTTTGCTTGTTTGATTGTTTTGATTGCGTATAAATCTAGATTAGAAAGTGATGAGTGATAAGTACAGTCACTAAACACTAAACACTAAACACATACACATCATACACATACATATATAAATATGTACACATAGGTATCACAATTTGTATTAATTAAGCCCACAATTTTATTTAATTCAAATCAGATTCTATAACTTTTATTCAATAACAAATGAGTCTACTTATCATTGTTATTAATAAATCGTACTAAAACTTTATAACAATTTTAATATATGATATAGGGATATGATAAAGGTGGTGCGCATGTCAAGGTGGCTAACGGTCCATTCCGGACCAGTTCGGACCGGTTCCTAGCAGACCTGGGCCTTATCGGTCCGATCCGGCTTACCGGTCCTTCCTTACCGGTTCCGGTCCGGTCCGTTACTAGGATAGAAGAAGGGAAGAACCGGGCCATTAAGGGAACCGTGTAAACCGGTTTCGGTCCGTTTCTGAACGGTTCCAACTTGTTTTTTTTTCTTTTTAATCTTTAATCCTGCTTAATTTCCACAATAATATTGGAATATCAGACTAAAACCCAAAGAATTGAGGAGTGTTGTGCTCTAATATGAAGAAGAAGTTAATACAAAAGGGGTTGGGATGAAATTGATGGGCTAGGTTGGGATGAAATGCTAAGGGGTGGGCTAATGGGCTAAAACAAATTGGGCTAAAAGCCTAAAGCCCTAAACCAATGAAATAGAAAAATAAAAATAAATAAAATAAAAAATTATCGGACCGGTTCCGGTTCCGGTCCGGTCCCCAATATTTTTAGAAAAGTCAAGAACCGGTTTGGTAGCTTGTGGACCGCTCCGGTTCCGGTCCGTGCCTACGTTGACTTTCGGTCCGGTCCGGTTCTCGCGTTGACCGGTCCGGTTCGGTCCGTAGGACCGGTTGGACCGGACCATTAGCCAACCTGATGCGCATGGAATGTCACTACTACATATCCTATCATTCGCGACGAAAGTTTTAGCGATGACCCGTAGGTCGTCGCTAGAGATAGAATCTTTAGCGAGGACAACTTTTAATGACGACAAATTCGTCGCCTATAAGTTGCGTCTTTTTTACGCGAGCTAAAATAATAAAAAACAAACTAGCCGTTGCGTATTCTCGCTAAAGGTGCTAATCTCTAGCGACGACAGGTAGGTCCTCGCTAAAGGTGGTCTTTTGCGATGACTTTTTATGTCTTTTGCGAGGAGTTGATGTCCTTGCTAAATATTTCACCATATTAAATACAACCACTCGACAGTTGGCCATTAATGCGCAAATAAACCCCAAAAACTCAATAAAGCCCCAAAATTCTCCTAATTTTTTTCCCTAATCGACAAAATTTTCGGGTCCATCAATAACAAAACTTCTCCGATACATCTAACTCTTGTGGATCCCATTTTCAAGCAAATTTTTCCATCACTTTGTCTACAAAATAGGTAATTTCTAATTTTTTTATTTGTTTAAATAGTAGAATTGTAAATATATATCATATTATTTAAGTGCATTTGGTAGTGTCGAGTGTTTTATATGTGATATATTTTTCTTTTTTTGTTTTATAATTATTGTTTTTTAACTTTGTGTTATAAATTTAATTTGGTTATTGAGTTACAATAATTTTAGGTGTTGCTTTATTAATGGAAAATTAATGTACAGATCTTTGTGAACTATTTAGATCTTTTTAGGGGCATCTTTATAATTGATTGTGATTGTAAGGACTATAATATAATTTGAATAAACTTTACGTGCCGTAGTGTAATTTTTAAAAACTTTAGGGGTCTTAGTAGGACTTTTATAAACTTTAGGGGTAAAATGAAATTTTATTGAACTTTAGGTGCCTTAGTGACTTTTTCATAAAATTTAGGGGAAAAGTGAAATTTTAATAAACCTTAGATGCATTATTGACATTTAATAAATTTTAGGGGTAATAGTGACATTTTAATAAACTTTAGATGCCTTATTGACATTTAATACACTTTAGGGGTAAAAGTGACATTTTAATTAACTTTAGGGGCCTTTGTATAATTTGTAAAAACTTTAGGTGCTTTAGTGACTTTTTAATAAAATGTAGGGGTAAAGTGAAATTTTAATAAACCTTAGATGCCTTATTGATATTTAATAAATTTTAGGGGTAAAAGTGAAATTTTAGTAAACTTTAGGGGTCTTATTATAATTTTTAAAAACTTTAGTTGTCTTAGAGAATTTTTCATAAAATATAGGCGTAAAAGTAAAACTTTAATAAACTTTAGGTGTCTTAGTGTATTTTTTAGAAAATGTAGGGGTAAAAGTGAAATTGTAATAAACTTTAGGCGCATTAGTGAATTTTATAGAAAATTTAGGGGTACAAGTGACATTTTAATAATCTTTTGGGGCCTTAGTGGACTATATTCATAATTTAGGGGGATTGAAGTAATTTTTCTAATCGTATGATCTAAGTAGTATTTTAATTAAACAATTTTAATTAATAATTAGTGGTTTAATTTACTTTAGATAATGGACAAGAGTTGGGTTAAATCAAAGAATAAAGTTACAAGGGAATATATCGCGGGTATATGACAATTTATTGATTTTGCGAGAAACAAAGTGTATCACGCCGGTAAAATATTTTGTCCTTGTAATCATTGTTTTTATAATCGAAAGTTTACAATTGACGATGTTAAAGGGAATCTTTTTCAATGGGGTATTTGGTCATCGTATGAGGTTTGGACAAAACACGGGAAAGAAGTAGTAATTCCCGTGAATCAACCACACGTAGATAATGTAATGGATAATGTAATTCATGAATTGGGACCCACGTTTGAAACTGGCGGGTACTCCGGTGACACTGAGATGCGTGACAAGAATGTTAATGAAAATGGTCGTGGGTCTTTCGACGCGTTGTTCAAGGACATGGAGACAGATTTATACCCCGGTTGTACTAAGATGAGTTCTTTGGATTTCATAGCAAAGCCAATGCATGTGAAAGTGAAGAATAAGTGGACGAACACCTCTTTTACCTAACTTCTTCAGTTGTTGGGTCGTGTTTTGCTTGAACCTCATAACTTAACCGATTCTTATGCAGTTTGCAATAGAAAGTTGAAAAGTTTTGGCATGGGATACACCACGATCGACATGTGTTTGAATGAATGTGCATTGTTTTACTAAGAGAATGAGAATCTTGAGAAATGTCCAGTTTATGGAGAATCAAGGTGGAACCCGAAGAGGGGGAAGAAAGTGTCGCATAAGAAGCTGGATTATTTTCCGATTGCGCCTAGGTTACAGAGAATGTATGCTTCGAGGCACACCGTGAAAATATGATTCGGCACCATACCGAAAAGAATACTGACGAAGACGTGTTGCGTCATCCCGTCGATGGTCATAGTTGGAAAACATTTGATGAGAGAAAATCCGAGTTTGCTAGTGAACCACGTAATGTACGCCTTGGTTTGAGGATCGATGGGTTTCGTCCTTTCTCCATGCAAAACAACTCATACAGAATGTGGACGGTTACATTTAAGATATACAACTTGCCTCCTTGGTATGCATGAAAGAACCCTCGTTTATGCTTACTCTGTTGATACCGGGTCCTCGTTCACCTGGAAAGGATATGGATATATTTATCCGTCCGGCTATAGATGAGTTGGATACATTGTGGGGCACGGGGATAGTTACATGGGATGCACATATGAAGGAGGAATTTGTAATAAAGGTTAGTTTGTTGTTCACGACGAATGATTACCCGGCTAGATCGTACACTTCAGGATGGTCGGGTCAAGGCTACTTAACTTATCTCGAATGCATGGAATATACTCCTTCCGCGCGGCTTAATAAAGGAGATGTTTATTTTGACCACAGACGGTGGTTACCTCTAAACCATTGTTTTCAGAAAGACGCATCTTCATACGCTAGTGCCGATAATAGGCCCCCGCCTAAGAAACATAGTCCCGGAGATATTTAGACTTAGTTAGATGGGTTGCCGGTTGTGTTTCCGAGAAAACACAAGGACTTCGGTGGCAAGGTGGGAAAGAAAACTGGGCCTCGTGAGTCAAATTGGAAGAAAAAGAGTATATTCTACCGTTTACCGTATTGGTCGGAAAACTTGTTGAAACATAACATTGATGCTATGCATCGTAAAAAGAATGTGTGTGATGCTCTTCTCGGCACAGTTGTTGGTTTAGATGGGAAAATTAACAAAGATAACGTGAAGTCGAGGAAAGATCTACAAGCCATGAACATTAGGTCAGATTTATGGTTATATGTTGATTCACGTGGTAAGACCATTCTACCACGTGCAAAGTATGTGTTGACAACTGATAAGAGACGAGAGTTTCTAGATTGGTTGAAGGTGCAAAAGTTTCCAGACGTTTTTGCTTCTAGCTTGCGAAACAACGTTCAGAGTGACACAAGGAAGATTATAGGTATGATATCCCATGACTGTCATATTCTGATGCAGCTTCTATTCATGGCTAGTATTCCGAGGTTAATCAACAACAAATCCATTAGCGATCTGATTATTGGGTTGTGCAACGTGTTCAGAAATGTTTGTAAGAATAACCTGAGTAAAAAGGAATCGGAATCGGGAAAGTCTAAAGTGGTCGAGCTTATGTTCAAGTTGTAGACGATCTTTCCTCCAACTTTATTTGATATTATGATCCACCTTGTTGTGCACCTGTACGAGGAAGCTCGGTTAGAAGGCCTGATTCAGATGTGTTGGATATACCCGTTTGAGAGGTACTTGAAGAAACTAAAAGAATATATTCGGAATCCGGTCAGGCCAGAGGGCTCATTCGCCGAGGGATACGCTGTAGAGGAAACTTTGACTTTTATATCTTGGTACCTTCAAGAGAAAAGTACAAATTTCAATGACTCGGGCATATACGGTGAGACGGTTCCTGAAAGCAAGGAAATATCAGTGTTTAAGAGTCAGTGCACGCCGATTGGTAAGAAATGGTTTGGATATTTACCCTTCGACGTGAAAGAACACATCGATTGGTACATCCTTCATAATTGCGACGAGATCCAACACTATATGATGTAAGTATTTTAATTACTAACATTTATTTAAATACCATATTATCGATTATTAAGACTATGTTTTTTAGGGAACACAAGTCCTCACTTCCGAACCTTGATAGAAAGAAAAAAACCGAGAGCATTTTCGTCGATGGTTCAAGAAAAAGGTATACAAGTCTACAAAATAAGTTGACTTTATTTCAACTAATAACTGACTTTGTGTGCATGTGTTTTTAATGCAACAGGATGGTAATCCCCTTGGTACTGAAGACTTTCTCTCGTTATCTAACATGTCAAACAGTGTCGTTTATCAATATGATTCTTGTGTTGTGAACGGGGGTGAAAAGAGAGTTACTCAAGATTACGGAGTTTGTACAATCACATGTTGGTAACTTGTGTTTTCTTCTTAGTTAATTTCTTTTATAGTTGGGTGTTTGTATATGAACTAGTTATTTTGTAATGTCATAGGTGGAGATCCTTTTTACGGTGAGTTGGTCAAGATTGTTGAGGTTGAATTTAGTGGTGGTTGTTTAGTTGTGTTGTTTGAGTGTAACTAGTATAAGACAGATGAAAAAAAACTACGATAAACTGAACACGAAGCAACAATAATCAACACAAGTTTTTTTTGGTGGACTGAAGAGCCCTACATCTTAGCAACTCAAGCAAAAAAGGTCTTGTACGCTGATCAAATTAATGCAAGGAAGGTGGAAAAGGGGTGGAAAGTTGTTTGGGAGTGAACAACCGTCACGGATGAAGTCCCGAACTATTTGGTGCAGAATCGATTTCCACTGGTCCAGATCCGACCGACATTCCGTTGGCTGATACGAACTTGGATTCAGAATACCCGCAGTCTGGATTGACTACTGGACAAGGGATAGAGATCGATCTTTCGATTTTTAACCTTGTACCGGAACCCGCCGTTTCCGTTGATGATGATGATTATGATGACACCTTATGGGAGTAAGAGACTAATAAGGAAACTATATATGTTGATAGTGACGATGAACCTGTAATAGTCGATGATGGAGACGAGACTGGTTAGTTGTGTATTACGATTTTATTATATATTTTATCATGTTTTTCATAATTTTTCTAAGTTTGAATTATTTTGGTCCCATGATTTTTAATTGTGTTATGATAAAGTCTCTTCATTTTATGTATGGGTAATCATGATCATTATACACACATTTTAGCACTTCAATTACCCATTGCAATTCACTTCTCAAATGAAGTTAGAAGTCTAAACCTCAAACACTTAAACTTTTTCATAATTTTTCAATATTTGAATTGTTTTGCTTATGATGTGTAATTGTGTTATGATATATAATAGTTTCGGATAATTATTATGTATTAAATTTTAAAAAAATAGGAAAAATAGTTATGTATAATAAATAAGCAAAATAGTTATGTTTTTTTAAAAAAAAACAGGTCATTAGCGAGGACAAAGTCCTCACGAAAGACTATATATCTTTTGCGAGGACCTTGTCCTCGCTAAAGATAGTAGCTGAAAATTTGGACCCACGTAAAGGCGATCAATATTCCTGCCTATTCAATTGGCCCACTTTCTAGCGACGAATTCTGTCTTTAGCGAGGACAATGTCTTCGCTAAAGTTTGCCCAAAAACATAAAACCCACGGACCTCCTTCTTCCTCTTCACTTTCCTTCTTTAACTCCATTAAAATACCACCCAAAAACTCCGGAAACACCACCCCGTACTCCGGCGACACCCATCACGCTTTCCCAAACATCAAACACTTCCGTATTTCATCTCCAAAGGTATCAATTCGTTCCAATTTTGAATGTTAATCAATTTTTTTTATAAATTATGAAACTAACTATATTTGTTTGGTTTAATATTGGTTTGTGGTGCTACTACATCATCTAAATAACACAATTACTCGGCAATAAAGGACTGTAATCTAACCTATTCATTTTTTTCCTATTTATAGAAAATATTAAATTTGTGATTTTCTGTTCATTCTTTTGAATTCCGAAAAATAGTAGTATTAATTATATTTGATTACTTAGTAAATGTGTAGAACAAACATGTTTAAGAGGTGTATTTTTAAAATTTAGAATATTTGTAAATTATGGCGAAGTTGATCTAATTTTTAGTGTTAAATTGCAATTATAGATAGTAGATTAGTGCCTAATTTAATTTATAGAAACTTTAGGGTTAAAACGTAATATTTAGAAATTTTTGTGTTAAAATATTAATTATAGAAACTTTAGGGTTAAAATGTAATTTATAGAAACTTTAGGGTAAAAATTTAATTCATAAATATTAGGGGTAAAAGTGACTATTTACTAAACTTTAGGGGCCTTAGTATAATTTTAATAAACTTTACGTGTCTTAGTGTAATTTTTACAAGCTTTAGGGGTCTTAGTGAGATTTTTATAAAGTTTAGGGGTAAAAAATGTACTTTTTTAAACATTTAGAGCCTTAGTGAGTTTTGAAAAACAATTTAGGTGCCTTAGTTTATTTTTAATAGTTTAGGAGTTAAAAATATAATTTTAAAAACATTTAGGGGCTTAGTGACTTTTTAAAATAATTTAGGTGCCTTAGTTTAATTTTTTTAAATGTTTAGGGATAAAAAATATAATTTTTAAAACGTTTAGGGCCTTCGTGACTTTTTAAAATAATTTAGGTGCCTTAGTTTAATTTTTTAAAAGTTTAGGGGTAAAAAAATTCAATTTTTAAAAAATTTAGGGCCTTAGTGACTTTTTAAAATAATTTAGGTGCCTTAGTTAATTTTTAAAAGTTTAGGGGTAAAAAATAAATTTTTAAAATATTTAGGGCCTTAGTGACTTTTTAAAATAACTTGGGTGACTTAGTGTATTTTTTAAAAGTTTAGGGTTAAAATATAATTTTTATAACATTTAGGGCCTTAGTGTACTTTTATATAGTTTAGTGGTAAAATTATATTATTTTGATCAGATGGCAGCAGTGATGCCCTTTGGACACGATGGAGATGGCGATGGCCGTGATCCCACTCAAAATCCTAATAATCCGATCGGGGGTTGCAATGCACCAGGTATTCTTTTTTTGTATACATAATTTTGACTAAATTAGGAATTTAATCGTAACATTAAACAGGGAATAAGGCCCGAAAGCCCAGGGGCAAGACGACTCTAGCTACAGTCGTCAAGGCGAAGCAAAAGTACGGAGGGAGACTTCCCATGGAGTTTTGAACATATGACAAGACGTAAAACCCTGTTGGCCTATACTCGCATCACGTGGGTCCAGTCGTCAACCATACGATTCGCTAGACGATTCCCTTATACTACAAGAACTGGGGAGAAGTCCCCTCCGAAGAGCAGAGAAATATAGTAAGACGCTTGAGGGTAAGTTGACTTCAACTTTTTTTAGTTGTTCGTCGTTAACTATACAATTATATTGAATTTGGGTTATTTGTGCACAAGAATTATTTTTGGTTGAGGATTGAGAGTCCCGCCGAGATTGGAAGGAAATACAAATTATGCTAAACAACAAGTGTGATAAGGGCTTTAGCGATCACAAGAACCGAATCAAGAGAAAATATTATGCTACCCGTACGAAACCCGATGATTAGACACCGGAGAATGGGGAGAGAACTTTAAAACTATGGGACTCAAAGGGAGCTCAGGTAATTATTGTACTTTAAATTGTATTAAATAAAATATTCTCTTTATTGACTAACATTCTTTCTTTTGTTTGTGTTGTTTAAAAACTAGCACCAAGCTGAAGTTAATTGAACCAATAGGCAACAGTTGCAGAACCCGAGCGGGGAGAGTTCTATGACCTACACATGGAAGGGGGATTCCTTAATGGAGGTAAGAAATTAATTACAATACTTATTTAAATATCTTTATTTGACTGTTTGACTGAAACAGGGGGAGGGGAGTAGTCAACTCCCTCGAGTGGCCGAGGGTGAAAAGCAAGCTTTGCCTCTGCCCTCGATAAAAATATTCTTTTTTGAAATAGGGTGGAACCCGAAAAAGAATGGGTGGAGGAGCATGGAGTATGAGCGATCGAATGTAAGTTGTAAAATAAGCAAACACTTATACTTACAAATTATATTTTAAAATTTTATTTATTGTACAGGACGCGCTGAAGGAAATTCTAGAAAAATAAAGTGCGAGAATCGCAAAGTCAAAGTGGCAATTTATCATGTACACCCTCCTTAACGCAACAAGAACAAGTTGACGCAGTCATGGAGGCGGTGCCTTATGGTTGGGAGATGGGACCCGCTACTGGGTCCCGGGAGTTGGACACCCGCTTCCGGAGAGGAGGACGACTACTAATACTTCAGTTCCGGTCAACGAGAGAATGCTGAGGGACTACGAGTGGATGATGACCGCACTTAACGAGTTCCTTTTCTCTATAGGCAAGGACCCTATGCGAGACGACCTGTCTCGATCCTCGACCTCCACAGCTAGTACCCGACCCACGAAGGAGGCGATAAACTCGCGGATGAGTCGGACCATCTCGTTACTTAATCGATGCAGATCCGAACGTGGATTTGATACAGTTGTCCCTCCATCCGGCACTCCTTCTGGTGTTCATCCTGCTGCTGGTACCTCCCGAGCCACTCCTTTTAATCCTCGTACTACTCCTTCTGGCCCACCACTCTAGCTTATGGACAACGGTTATAGTTCCGCTGAAGATGAAGAAGAAGAAGAAGATGAAGAAGATTTATCTAATCCGTAGTATATTCTTTTTTTTGTCTATTTAGTTTGTATTCTTTGACTTTTGGTTGACTTTTTATGATATTTGACTATTTGTTGACTTATGGTTTGATTGTTGACTTTTTAATCATCTATTAACGGTTAATATATAATTCGGTTTTTGGTTTTATAATCTGTTCTCGTTTCTTATATAATTCGGGATTATTCTATAAACAATATAAAACTAATTAAAAAAACACAACAAAAATATAAAAAAACAATTTAAGAAAAAATATCTTTAACGAGGACATTTCCGTTGCAAAAGTAATAGCCAAAGTCCTCGCTAAAAATATAGATGACAAAGGCAAGGATTTAGTCGTCGTAGTTGACCAAATCTTTTGCGAGAATACCCCGTCACAAATGACATTATTTTTAGAAACGACATGTCCTCGCTAAAGAAAAATACTGGTCTTTCGTGATGACTATCTCTGTCTTTTGCGAGGGTGCAAGTCAGCACAAAAGACAGCCGCAATAATAGTAGTGTGTAGAGGATGTTCATCAGTTTATTTGGTCAATATCTTTTAAAATAGTGACATTAAATTGGTTAATGTTCAAACCTGACCTGTGACATCCAATTATTAAATTGAGATAAATAGAAAATTGAAGGATTTCCAAGTTTTTAAATAAAAAAGACATTTGCATCTGTTTTAATCTTATGGAGAGCGAGTAAATAAATGGTTATAAGACGGCAGAAGAGGCTTTCAAATACATGTTTGAGGTATTGTATCTTCATAATAATACCTTTAAATTCGAAACGAAGAAAAAATGACTATCTCATTATATGTGTAACAGAAAATAATGAAACACAAGAAGCTAATTTTGCTTCATATACACATTTCCATTGATTAGCATATGATTCAACATCTTCAATGTTTCCAATTGTTGCTTAAATGATAATCTTTGTAGTACTATCAAATAGGTTACATGACTCAAATACAAAGAATTTCATCTTTAAATAAAAGGAAAACTTAATTAAGGCTCTACATGTTCTAAAGTTTGTAGAGGATGATCGATAACCGGTAATATTACTTTAGGATCCAATTTTCCATCTCCATCATTTTCATCTTGCTTCACTTGCTTACCTATATCGGTATCTTCAGAACTTTTACCCCATAGAAGAATGTACATTCCAACTACAACTACAATGGATCCAAGAATGCTGTACAAAGCAATTAATCGATCGGTTACTTTTCATTTCTTAGTGACTAATAGTTACTAGTATATATTTTTGTAAGGCAGACCTTAGTGAAATAATTTGATCAGGTTCTGAGAGACCTAAATAAATTTATATTTACCTTCCAAGATGAATTTGTTGATGGAGCAGAGAGCCATCAAATATGGCAGCAAAAATTTGAATAAAGGGGGTAAATGCTGAGGTGAAAACAGGTCCCTTTATTTTGATACACCAACACATCACAACGTAGCATATACCTGATCCAAATACTCCCTATATATGTGCACAATACAAAACTTTTCTTTCAAAAGGCTCTTTTAATTTGTAGAATTACATAAAATGCTCTAAAATCATTGCAAAATAGTTGTAACAGTAAAAAGGAAATTGGAAATATACTTACAGCAAATACTATACTACAAATCTGGAAAGGTTCCTTGATAACCCAAGCAGAGAAATCTCTATGAACAATTAAACTCAAAAGAGCTGCTTGAATGCCACTAAAGAAGAACATAATAGTTGTACTAGTATATGGAAATGGATACATCTTTCCAATTCTTGTTTGTATTAAAAACCAGGAAGACCA
Source organism: Nemophila menziesii (assembly GCA_029959085.1). Lineage (NCBI taxonomy): Eukaryota > Viridiplantae > Streptophyta > Magnoliopsida > Boraginales > Hydrophyllaceae > Nemophila > Nemophila menziesii. The sequence goes on from JARWIR010000005.1 coordinate 30,536,916, forward strand.
TGCAAGCTCAGCCAATATTAAGAATATAGAACCAACTGCCCAATCCTTTGTCTTATGATGATGACTTTCTTTCACTGATGCATGTGGATTTATTATTGGCATGCCTTTATAAAGTACAAGTATTAAAGATCCTCCTATGCAAATTATTGTACCAACAACCTTAGCTATCCCACTTTTGTTTTTCACATTTAGTTTCTCCAACCTGCATTGCATATGAAAGCTATTAAGGTCAAAGCAATTCCTTTTATCATAAAATATTGCATGTCTCTCTTAGATTTTGAAAAGAAACATAGAAATCTAAAGTTACCGAAAACACAATGCTAAAATGAAGGTGACTACGGGAACAATATTGCCAAAAGCACATGCGTAAGTTGCAGAAGTATAATTTAACCCAATTAGAATGAAATATGTAGTAAGAGTAGGCCTGCAAAACAAATTTTAGGAAGATCATATGATGTGAAAAAAAAATCGTTAACTAACCCCAGTATTCCATTGAAAAAGAATCCCAATATCAATACAGGTGTCAAAGTAGACAAGCTTTTCCTGCATTAATAAATGTGAAGTTAAATGCATCATTGCATAGTCACAATGTAAAGTTACTTTGGAATAATACAATGATATATTTGCTATATTCTGAGCCACAGAGGTAAATTTATTTTGTTTATTTGTTACAGAACAAGAACTTACTTATAATAGCACTATTTGTCAAAGAAATATATCCTTCCAAATAAATATGGTGATGACATAGTTTGTCTAAATTGCTTATGATTAAAGACTCGATCAAACCATGGACTTTTCATATATCGATCGGGTTCATAATATTAATTTAAGAATTTACTCCAAATCGATGACTAATAATGGAGAGCTTTATTTTTCAAGCAATTAATTTCATTTGAAAACCATCTTCCCATACATAGAGTACCAAAACTAGTTATCTCAGTAGCCTAGTTACAAAAAACACATAAAAATGATGTTTAAAATTACCTTTCCAGTAAATAGGCTATTGGGGCTAATAGAAGAACAGAAATTGATTGCCTGTAAGTTATGATGACCAAATTGTTGACTCCTTCACTAAGCACTTTCTTGAAAAGTACACTTGTTATTCCCCAAATGAAGTGAACGACTAACAATGCAACAATAGGCTTTAAATTCTCCAAGCTCTTCATAGTTATCAGTACTCTTAGTGCGCGGGCGCGGCTCCTCAGGATTTATATGAATTGAGGTACACTCTACCTTATATATTTACCGAATGTCATTTAAAACTAGTTTTTTCATGAACTTTATTTTTTAAAATAATTGATCATATGACCTTGCTGAAGCAATCGATTGGGGGTCTAATGTTTTTAATTTTTTCTTATATTAATAAGTTATAACAAGACAAACCGTCTAACACATCCAATTAAATTACGGAAACTAATCATCTTTAAAACAAAAATATATGGATATATAATTTTAAGTGAGCCATTCTAAATTGGCATTTGGTTTGTATCATTACTGATTTCATATTTAACGACCAAATTTTTTTTTGTATTGAATAACGATCAAAAAATTATAATATTTGATGGTGAAGTGTGATAGGCAAGTGAGGCCATCAGCCATGCAAGTGTCGTTTTGTGTATTATAAAATATGCCTGAGAAGTCCTAATATGTTCAATAATTAATGTCATTTGAACAAAAAAAAAAGTTCAATAAATTAATTTAATCTATGGAATATATTTAGTGAACACCTTATTTCTTTGTTAAGCTTTGTTAATGGAATATTTAACTCCACTGGTAGAGACGGTAGACAAAAGTGATAGAAGAAAAAAAAATCTAAACATAAACTTTCATTATTGAATACTAATTGCCAAATGAACAGTAACTATTGAATACTAATTGCTTCAGTGTCGTTTTCAAAATTATAAAGCCATCCTATCAATCCAGGTAATTTCACCACTAATGCGCGCTTATCATTAGCGACGACATTTGTAGTCACTAATGCCTAAAAAACTAGTCAGACCGTTTTGGTCTTTAATGACTACATATGGTCGTCGATATCTGGTCGTGAGTAATTAAATCATTGTTATAGATTATTTTCGCGACTAAATTTGAGAAATTGTCACTAATGCCAAGTATCTATTTACGATAACTTTAGTATTCGCAATTGATACTATTAATAACGACTGTTTCTTTGTAGTCGTTGATAACGACTAATTGCGACTACATTTTGTACTCGTTAAATAGTCGTCTTCTTCGACAACACTCATTTAGTGGCTATATATAATTATATTAGCAACTACATATATTAAGTGCAAACTTTCTTTGAAGAAGAGTGATCCCTTTATATAATATTGGACCTTTAATCCCATGGAAAAACTTGATGCAAGTTTAATATGGGGATGGGGTGAATAGGGTACTGATCAAATTATCTATTAATATTAGCTCAAAAAACTCTTTGAGCCAAATTATAAAACACTAGATATATACACAATAGATATAATATAGGTTTTATATGGATTATGAAATGCTTATAATGAACAATAAGTAAATAATTTTGGGATAAATATTACATAAGTACTTGAAGTGGTTTGAACTCCCAAGGGCCTTAATCCACAACCTAAGGACTAAGGTTACACCTTAGTATTTTAAAACTTTTGCACTTAGATTTTGGTATCTCTTAAAGGTGGTATCCAAATCAAATACAAGAAGATCTTTTTTGGCTAAATCATAACCCAAACTCGAACATCATGAGCTAAGATTCATGTACAATCACCAACATGAAAAACAAAACCACTTCACAAAGGACGACTTCTCTTCTTCAAAGAGATATAAAAACCTTCTTTCTAATCTCATAATCATAATACCTAATTGATTGAACATATTATATACCTCTTACCGATCTATCTAATTGATAGATCGACTTTAGACCAGAAAGTGATAGATAAGGATAAGTATTAGTAAAAGATGAGATACAATCGAACTAAAAAGATGGTAAATATCCATGAAAACAACACATCTTTCTATCGATCACCGTCATAAATCTATCTCTTGAGCTTCTAAAGGCTCTAGAAACATTATCAAGGCTTCCTGAAACTAAATAGAGGTGTGCTCCTGATGGCACTCCGACGCTCAACATTAACCTTGTTGCTAGGGGATTTTATCATGACCCAAGGATATTATATAGATTTACGTTGACTATTTAATAACCATAACATTTTTTAGAGAAAGATAGCGTGTACCAAATTCTTCTCCGTAATGTAGTATTTATAGGCGACGCAGGAGAGTAACGTCGTGTGTAGCTTTAGAAAAGAACTGGTGCATATTTTGGGTCTTTGCGGGGCTCAAGACATTGTATAATATCACTGTGTAGCAAACAACTATTGATAAGCCAAATTATAATGTCGATACTCGACCTGACCCGGAAAGGTCCCAATGACCCAAACCGAGGGTACAACATTGTATAGTCTGAAAGAACAACATAATTTCCCGAGGAAGATGAATTACGGTCTCTTCTTGGGGAAGATTTCCAAGCACCGAAGGGAAAATGCATCGAAACGTATAAAGTACACTTAGATAGGGCGGAGTTCCCTTCTGGCTTAACCTGCATCCATATTTGACTTATACTACTCCCCACAAAACACTATCTCACACGCTCGTTTGACAACTATAAATACCAGGCTTCACGACATAATCGACACACTTTGAGTACCCCATAAAATCTTTATCATTATCTCTTTAAAAATGGTCGTGGTTATTATATAGTCGGCTTAAGTCTCGATAACTTCTCACTTAAGTAATCTATGATAGAAAAATGCTAATGTTCAGTGTCAGAGTACCATCGGGAGCTCACCCCCATATGTTCCTTACTAATATTTTGTTTTAGGAAGGCTCGGAGAAGCAAGAAGGTCCTTGGGTGAGAGTTCCCAAGATCGCTCACGGTCGAATCCTTGGGCGAGTGAAGATAAAGCTCTTTGATACGAATCAAGAGTAAGGTACACTGTTATGAACAATTCTCTTGGTTCAATTTACCTAGTCCCATTGGTCAAACTCTTATTAAATTTTCAAACACTTATTAAACTATTATTAAACTCAATGGTCAAATGCTTATTAAATGGTGAAGTCATAAAGGACCGGTCACGAACATAAATACATACAAAGGAAACCAACCACATACATGACACCTATCTCAAGTCAATGGCCTTCTGCCAATAGGTATAGGATATTGTCAGTCCCCTACCACCAAGCATGACCCATAAGAAGTTTATATACGTTGCGATGTAATATTTCGCTCGGTGGATTGAAGTTGGGGCCTAGACTTCTGTGACTACCCAAATAACTAGAAAATTCATCTAGCAAATATAATATATTGATATGGCATCTTGTATATGATAATCACTAATCACGAAACTCATTTCATATCCACTTATTTCCAAGCATGGTGTGAAGAAGTAGGAGTAAAACTATCCTATTTCTCAATCGTACACCCTCAATACAACAGTTATATAAATCATACTGTTGTTTGAGGGTTGGCATCTAAAGTAAACCATCACAAAAAGAATGGCCTAGGTTTTACCCGAAGTATCGTGGGGGTACCAAACACGTGCATTCAGCTACAAATGAAACACCCTACATTTGGTGTATGGGTGCGAGGCTGTATTACCAATAGATATAACCACCCTTAAGTTGAGGTCCCTAAACTTTAACTTGAACACTAACAGTGATAATCTCGGAGGGGAATTGGACCTCATAGAAGGAACATGGGAAAAAGCCAACCCTTGGTCGATTATAGCAAAACTAGTCGTAGCTTAGGCTTTTAATAAAAAAGTATGACCAAAAGAATAAGAGTCGAGGACCTAGTATTACAAAAACGAGAGTTCACGAAAAAATGCTAACCAATGTAAGTTCGTACCTAATTAGGAAGGAACGTATGTCGTGATGGAGGAAACATATACATGATCTTAGATATTAGCCGAATAAGATGACATAAGACTACTAATTCTTGGAGTATAGATCAATTACTAAAAATCATCAAAGCGAACAACTTAACCGCGGAAAGAACTGTAAGGCCCTATAAATCTTGATAGAAATATCTTACATTATTGGATTTTATTTTGTTGATCTTATGAAACAGAACAAGAAGCAATCATGTCGAAATGAAAGATTCTCGACCTAAAAAATTTGATATAATGTACATAACTTTTCTAGGCTCCCTAAGATCATCGACTACGGGGCTCAGCCAATGGATTCCTGCCTTGAAAGGTCGATAGAATGTAAAAATCATTTCTCAGTTTCCTAATATCATTGACTAGGGGGTAGGACAAAGGATTCCCAATCTGAAAAAGTCGCTTGAATGTAAAAAACAATCCAACTTCCTAAGATCATCTACTAGGGGGTCAGACAATGGAATTTCTAACGTGGAAAGTTGTATAGAATGTCAAAAACTTTGATCAACTCCCTAAGATTGTCGACTAGGTGGTTAACCAATGGATTCCCGACATAAGAAAGTCGATATATCTAGAAAAACCATAAGATTGATTTTACATTGGCCTCATAATTAAAAGACTAGCACCTCTGGAAAAAAATACCAATTTCTCTGGCACACCGACCTTGAAGCCCTGATCAAGCCAAGGGGTCGTTCAAAAAAGTCACAAAACAAAAGCATGCACAAATAAGAGGACATATACACAACTTATTTAAACTAACCTTGGCCCCGAAGAGTATTATATAAATTTGTACAAGATAAATCGTAAGACCAACATAGTCGCGAAAATTAAAGGTCTTCGTATAATCGACCCAGTCTTGGCAATCAAAGATATTTTAAGACCGACACAGCTTAGACAATCTCAATCATTCTTAATCAATTTTCATTGGGGTGTATAGGAAAATGGACAAATAATATTATTTTCTCAAAATTCATTCTCAATCAATTCAATTAATACAAGGATAAAATATTATGGAAGCTGTTTGTTAAAAGCTCATTGAGGAATTTTGTCAAACACTTAGTGGATGCCTAGTTTTATAAAAGTGGGTTTGACAAAATCCTATTGATACAAAAGTGGAAAAACCTTAAAAATGAAATACGAGATACTTAGATATGGGCAAGATATATGATCAAATACAACCCATGAAGTAAAGTAGAGAGAGAGAGAGAGAGAGAGAGAGAGAGAGAGAGAGAGAGAGAGAGAGAGAGAGAGAGAGAGAGTAGTTTGGATTCCCTATATCCACCACCTAAGGTATGAGAACCCTTAGGATTTAAACTCCTCCACTATAACTCATTGTGTCTCTTTAATGTGAGACCACAAACATTTACACCATCTTTGAAATATCCCTTCGTAGGACCACACTAGTATTGTAGCAAACACTAGATAACCAAGCGGGAAATTTCCACTCAAGATATAACACCTCACAAGCCTATGAAGCCTTCTCTTGGGTATCACCATACAAGGATTAGTAGATAGTCTTTTAATTCGAACAACCACTTTGCACTCTATGAATCCTTCAAGCAAAGTGTCTCTTCTATACTAGCTCTACCTCAACCTTTTATTTTCTATGGAAGAACGCACTCTTCACTAGACCAAAAACAAACCTAGATTTTATGGTTAACCTTAAATTAGCTAGCCTATATTCTACACTCCCAATTGAGTAGATATAAAAGTGTTTGAAAGGCTAAAAATACAAATAAATATAGATATATAGATTATGGATATCTTAGGGACTTTTCCTCCAAATATTTGACTTAGAAGGGTTGGGGAGAGCCACTTTTCGGAGTTAACAATACATCTATTTATTGTCAAAAATCCTCCAGCGTTCTTGTTCATGTGTTGCTCTTCGGTTGGTTGCATCTTGAATTTTTTGGACATCTGTGTCTTTTGGGTCTGATGTTTAGTGATATGTCTCTAACGAATTTTATACAACCAGTACAATAATGGATCTCTTGTGTCCTTTATATTCGTTAATACTAACTGTTCATATATCCTATCTTTAATTCTTTGTATGGAACTTTATGTTGAATTCCCAAGTTTGATGATAAAGTGCTCGAGGATATGGTCTTCCTTAGCTCAGGTATCAGTTCTTCTTCTTCTCAACTAATTCTCCATCAACTTTAGACATTCCGCCTAGTTCTCGCTCCGGAGACTCGAAAATTCTTTCTTCTCAAATACATTTTTAATGAGTTTAGACATTCCACTTAGTCTTGATTTATTGGTTTTAATCTTCAGTTCTTCTCAGCTACAATCTCCAATGGGTTTAGACATTCCACCTAATCTTCTCTTCTGGAGGTCCGGTCTTCTCATCCTTCTTCGTCTTCTTCAGTTGCCCACTTTAAGCATTCTTTTCCCCAGCTTCTCGAACGACTTACCCTCATCGGAGGGACGATTTGCTTCTTGCAGGGACACGCTTGATTTCTATTAGATTTTTGTCCGATGTCCTAAATTGTTCCACATAATGCCTAAACTGAGTTGATTGCCTTGATTTTCCTTTATATTTTGACCTGACTTTTTTAAGGCATTCTTACCCGTCTATATTCAAACTCCCTTGAGTCTTTGACATCCTTAAACTTGTTTATGCTTCTTAATCAAGCCAAGCATCTTGGTGAGTCTTCGAGTTTCACCTTCAATGAACTCCCTTGAGTCTTGATCTTTAATCCCTTCAAACTCATTCGTCTAACACCCATAAGTCTTGATTCTTCAAATGTTTTCAAGTTTGTTCTACTAACTTCCTTAAGTCTTGATCTTGAATCTCTTCAAGCTCGTTATTTGATCTCCTATGAGTCTTGATCTTCATCATCTTCGAACTCGTTCTTCTAACTCTCTTGATTATAGATATTATTTAACTTGTTTGTTGTTCTCCCTTGAGTCTTGATTTTTGGAAACTTTAAACTCATTCTCTTGAGCACTCTATGCTCGTATGACCATCTCTTGGTTTTCTTCAATTGAGTATGATCCTTGATCGTTTAAGTTCTATTGCTCCAAACATTCATTATTCTCACATATCTTATGATGTTATGCTAAACCTACCTCAAACAACTCAGCTCTGATTAGATAAATCAGCAAAATCATTTTTTAATCATCATAAAAATACTAAATAAGGTGAGGCTAACAAATTGACTTTGAAAATTTGGTGCGATCCCGATTTCGGTCATCAATATTTTGATCCACATGAATTCTATCATGCCTTTAAAAAATTCCACGAAATTTTGCCTCATCGCTTGAAAGTTCCACCACTTCACGTTTCTTGCTTGTCCAGGTTACACCGCCCCCCCAAAAATCCAATTAGAGTAAAGTATCCTGAGGTAAACGTTGAAGCATTTGTGTTACACACCCAATCTACACCATTGTGTGCCTCAACATCCAAAAACTATTTTTTTATCATGATCCTATTCCTTGATGTACCTTTCAAATATGAAGTTGGATTCACTTTGTAGATTGAGTGGTAAAATTTTCGAATCTAACACCCATCTATTCTTTGAATGTATTTTTGGGCATTGAGAAAGAAATGAAAAAATTTAAAAAAGAAAATGAATACTATGTTGCCCTTGCTCAAATGGTTTAACAAACTAAAAACCTGAAAAAATTGAAATTTTTACTATAGTTTATTGTTACATCATTAACGAGTGATAGCTAATACCTTAAGATTTCAGAATTATATAGGTCTTGTAGCTTAATTATATCGTGTAAATTTTTTACTACATATTTATACAATTGTTTACCCAATAAAAAAATACCTTCAAACCACATCGAGGTATAAGGCAAGGTGACCCACTTGCTCCGCATATTTTTATCTTGTGCATGGAGCGTCTATCCATTTTGATACAAGAGTTGTGTGATAATGGCAGTTAGAAACCGATCAGCATGGGAAGAGCCGGCCCGAAACTATCCCACTTCTTTTTTGCTAACGATCTAATCTTGTTTTGTGAGGCTTCTTTGTCACAGGTCAATTTAATACAGGAAACTCTAGACGTATTTTGTAAAGAAGCGGGACAAACCATAAATGCAGAAAAATCACTCATCTACTTCTCCAAAAATATATCTACGCAGTTGCAAGGTGAACTAGCTAGAGTACGTAGATTTTGTCTTAATGATTCGTTCGGAAAGTACTTAGGAACGCCTATACATTCGGGACGCTTACCTAAAGGCTTTTACAAGCGAATTGTGGAGAAGATGAGGATAAATTAACGACATGGAAAGCAAAAAGTTTATCTCTTGCTGGACGCATTACTCTCGCGCAATCTGTATTGTGTGCTATGCCGACTTATCAAATGCAAGTAATGAAGTTACCTTTATATGTGTGTGATGAAATTGACCGGATAGTTCGGAATTTCATATGGGGTTCTTCAGATCAGAAGAGGAAAATACGTTGGGTCGCTTGGGAGCAAATATGTAAATCAAAGTCGAATGGTGGTCTAGACCTCTGTGGAACGAAGAATTTTAATTTAGCTATATTGGCGAAACTTGGTGGAAAATACTTAAAGAATCAAAAGGTTGCGTGGGTGGATATTCTAAAAAATAAATACTTTAAGAACGACTTGCTCCAGAAAGAAATCAAAGCGGGTGATTCGAGTATTTGCAGGGCTATATTAGTTGGCGTCGACATTCTATGGGATGGGGTAATTGAGGAGGAAACAGAAGGTGAATTGAATTATAAATGGGCACATGAAATTTCAGGTAACTTCTCAGTTAGGTCGGCCTTCGCGAATATTGTAAAGGAGACTCCGGATTTAACCTTTAAATAGGATAGCATCTGGAAGGTGAAATGCTCACAAAAACTTCGAATTTTTCTAGTGGAAAACGGCCCGAGATAGATTACCTACAGCAGCAAATTTATACCGAAGGATTGTTATTGATAGTAGCGAATGCCGGATCTGTGGCGCAGAAAATGAGGATCTGAAGCATGTGTTTTTGGATTGTACAGTGGCGAAAACTTTGTGGTCTGAACTGGGCTTGATGAACTCCCCACCTGAGATAATTGTTGCCGCAGAATCGAGTTTTATTAATCCTTTAACTGCTCCAGTTAATGATGCAGCTGTTCACAACGTGGAGGAGCCTGGTACACCAGCTTCATCCAGATCAGCAGCAGCTTCAGGTGGCGCTTCACTGTCCAGCAGCTTGATTAGCATGCATCGCTCAGCCTTGTTCACAGCGACGAACACGAACACAGAAAACCCGCAGCAGCTGAATGTCGTCCCTGGTACAAGCATGAAACAATGGATTCAAGGCCACTTAGATTCAAAGGATACGTATGGTGGTATAGAATGGAAACTAGTTTTTATCGCAGCGTTAAACACTATTTGGTCCTGAAGAAATGAAGCTGTATTTGAGAACATTGGAGCAGTTCCAAGAATGGCGGGTCTAAGACATGATACACTAATGTTAGCACGGGATTTCGTATCTGCGTGGGGGAATGAATACGAAGGAGGAATCATAAAAGCAGCGAAGAGCGAATTAATCAAATGGGTGAAGACCAAGAATAAGTTAAAATTGAACATTGATGGTGCTTTGACTTTGCGAGGAAAAGAGCGGGTATTGGTGGGCTCCTAAGAGACGAGGAAGGTACTTTTATTGCTGGTTTCGTCGGCCCGTGTGTGATGGAATCCCCAGCCGTTTCTGAACTCTTGGCATTGCATTTTGGATTAAAGTGGGCAGTGAGTCGAGGGATCAAAGAGTTGTATGTCGAAACTGACTCAAGAGAACTTCACGCGCTAGTGAAGGACGGTAGTAGTTCTACGAGTTGGAACTGTCATATTGGGCGTGAATGTAGTGAGATACTAAGGAATCATTCGGGGTTTGAAATACACTGTATCTACCGAGAAACGAACATTTGCGCGGATCTATTGTCTAAAAGAGGTGCGGAATTGAGCGGAGAGCCACACTTATTGGTGGACCCTCCAGATTATTTATAGAGACATATTACTAGTTATAGGAGTAGATGTACGTTGCCTAGACTAGTTCTAGACCCTCTGTGAGGGATTAGTTGTTATCAACTTCGGCGTTTGAAGCCTCATATGTATGAGAAAAAAAAAGAGGAAACTATGAGGGGCTAATTTTGCTTCATACACATTTCCATTGATTTGCACATGATTCAACGTCTTCAAGATTTTCATCTGCTGCTTAAAAAATTAATCTTTGTTGTACTATCAAATAAGTTAATTACGTGACGAATAATTTTATCTATCTTTAAATAGAAAGGAAAACTTAAGGCTCTACGGGTTTTAAAGCTTGTAGAGGATGATCAATAACAGGTAAGAGTACTTTCGGATCCAATTTTCCATCTTCATCATTTTGTTCTAGCTTCATTTGTTTACCTATCTCCGCACCTTCAGAGCTTTTTCCCCATAGAAGGAGGTACATTCCAACTACAACTACAATGGATCCAAGAATGCTGTTCAAAGTCATGAAATGGTTAGTCTAACAAGCATTACAGACATTTCTATTAAAGAGAAATCAAAATAATGAACTCAGAATTTAAATTTTGTTTCTTAAAGGGGAAAAGTTAAATTATTTTCTTTAAAATGCAGACCCTAGTGAAATAATTTGATCAGGTTTTGAGAGACCTGGATAAATATATAAATATATTTACCTTCCGAGAAAAATTTGTTGATGAAACAGTGACGCGTCAAATATGGCAGCAAAAATTTGAATGAAGGGTGTAAATGCTGAGGTGAAAACAGGTCCTTTTATTTTGATACACCAACACATTACAACGTAGCATATACCTGATCCAAATAATCCCTATATATGTGCACAATGCAAAACTTTTCTTTTAGAAAAAATCAGACATGAGAAAGCTCTTCAATTTTCAGAATTATCATTGCAAAATAGTTGAAATTGAAACAGTAAAAAAGGAAAACAGAAATATACTTACAGCAAATAAGATACTAGAGATCTGGATAGGTCCCTTGAGAACCCAAATGGAGAAATCTCGATGAAGAATAAAACTCAAAAGCGCTGCTTGAATAGCACTAAAGAAGAACATAATGGCTGTACTAGTATATGGAAATGGATACATCTTTCCAATTCTTGTTTGTATTAAAAACCAAGAAGACCATGTAAGATTAGCCAACATTAAGAATGTCGAACCAATTGCCCACTCTTTTGCCTTATGATGATGACTTGCTTTCATTGATGCATGTGGATTTATTATTGACATGCCCTTATAAAGTACAAGTATTAAGGATCCTCCTACGCAAATTATTGTACCAACAACCTTAGCTATCCCACTTTTGTTTTTCACATTTAGTTTCTCCAACCTGTATTTCATAGGAAAGATTAAGGTCACATTAATCCCCCCCTATTATAAAACATTGTATGCATGTTACTCGTATTATGAAAAGAAAGCAACCAATCTTTGATTTATGCTCAAATGAGGCTTAAACTTACCGAAAACACAAAGCTAAAATGAAGGTGATTACAGGAACAATATTGCCATAAGCAGTTGAGTAAGTTGCTGAAGTATAATTTAATCCAATTAGAACGAAATATGTAGTAAGAGTAGGCCTGCAAAACAATTTTTAGAAAGATCATATTATGTGGAAAAAAAAAATTGTTAACTAACCCCAGAATGCCATTGAAAAAGAGTCCCAATATCACTTTAAATGTCAAAGCAAACAAGCTTTTCCTGCATTAAGAAATGCAGGGTTAATTTCATCATTGGCCCCTGCATTACGTGATGTAACCAAATATACCCCTCTCATGTACATCAACGCTATAAATCTACCCATGCGTGGGTATATATATTTGCTACTTTTTGGGATGACACATTGGTTATAAACACAAGGTACATTTATTTGGGTCATTCGTATAACACATCTACACAAGGTTAATTTAATGGAGAAAGAAATGAATATCACATAGTTGGTATGAATTGCTTATGATTAAAGATTCGTTTAAGCCATAAATTTTTCTGACCTCTTGTTCATAGTAATAAATTTAAGAATGAAAAAAAAATCATTTCATAACCTACTTCTCATATTTTTATACACGGAGTACCAAAAGTAAACTAGCTAGTTATCAAAGTAGCCTAGATACAAAGACACATATCAATGAAGTTCAAAATTACCTTTCCAGAAAATAGGCAATTGGAATTAAGAGGAGAACGGAAAGTGATTGTCTGTATGTGATAATAACCAAATTGTTGACTCCTTCACTAAGCACTTTCTTATAAAGCACATTTGTTACTCCCCAAATAAAGTGAACAACCAACAATGCAACAATAGGCTTCAAATTCTCCAAGCACTTCATTATCAGTACTCTTAGTTAATATTAATAACCCTGTGCACTTCCTGATCAGAATTTATGTGAAATTGCTCCAACTTATATTATATCGGGCATCATTCTAAAAGTAGTCCGAGCTTTGAATCGTATATCTACCAAGTAAAATCATGTACCCATACTCTTAAGCATTTTACTTTGCAATTTCATAAAAATATTGTTAGCTTTTTGCTTCTTTAACTTTGATCGACCACTTATATTGAAATCTTATCTCAAAAGGAAGAGGTCATATTTCATCTATACAGTACAAGCAAGGGTAGGTTTAGATATTCTTGCGTTATTAATTTTTTGAGTCAATGAAAAGAAGAAAGAAAAAAACTTTGAGATTCGAACATCTTACCCGTAAAAAATGTCATAGTTCAATTATGGGCAAAGTTTTGTGGTGACCATTATTTATCAACTAGTCAACGTCAAATTAAATGGGTTACAAAGTATGCAATACACACTACGTAAGTAGTAAGTACGTATGCAATTTTGTCTTATTAGCAAGCATGTTGAATGTTTTAAACTTTCTCTAAATATAAATCTTTTAACTTTTTTTTTTCTAATAAAATCTCAGAGTAATTTGTTCATCATCAACTATCATTCTCCATCATCATTCTTAACCACCCAACCGATTTCTACCGTCCTAAAGATCATTTTCCACAATCATTAACATTGCTACGCCATTTACAAGAATAGATGTTTTTTTAATATCGAAACGTTAGCAAATACAAACCTTCATTTAATTTCAACCTAATCTCGTTACTTTTATAATTTTTCAGGTTTAAATTTGTGATTAATTAAACTCGTGTGTAATATATTCACATCTAAATCCTGTTGAAACCAAAAGATTAGATAAAATAATAGATCGATTAACAGTAGCAGATGCAAGAAAGGGTTGAGGTGGGCTGTAACCATACCATAATTTAGCCTGTTTTTTTAATAAATTTAAATATTAATAAAAAATTACAATTCCACTCCAATTAAAAAATTAGCCTTCTTTAATTTAAAAATATAGTCTCTCAATTGAATATATTTTTAAAACCAATTCATTAGAAATCTCGAATTCTCAGGTTTGTTTTAAAAAAATTTCAATATTCTATACTGTTTGAATTAAAAATCAGAAAATTCTAATTTTTCTATTTTAATTTTTTTGATATACATTTTATTAAATTCATTGTATCCTTTTAAATTTTGGGTTATATCGTTTTTCTGTTTATTGAATTAATTCAATCATATTTGTGTTCTTTCCACCTCTGACGCTAACACCTAAAAATCGGGTATAATGTGAACAAGTATTAGAACTGTAATACATGATACAAATTACAGAAGTTGTGGCCATTTGTGAAATAGTCATTACTATAGCTATTGTTTTTAGTGTATAGTAAATATCCATGAATTAATAGCTCCACGAACAACAATAAAATGCACCAAATTGCATTAGCAGTTTAGTACATTTTTTTTGTTCGAAAGTTTAGTATCCCATTTATATGAGATTTTTTTTTGTTGTAGCTACTTAGTGAATATGATTTGTTTTGCGCAGTGCGTAAAAATAATTTTGTGTGTATTTTTTAAATGATTTTGTTAGATATATAAAAGGTTTATGAGGTGTGGGTTTTTCCGTATTAATAACAGCCCTTCCCGACTCGAAATCTTGGATCTGCCCCTATCGATTAACACTAAAACTTCGAGTTCAACAATCGATATTAAATAACTTTACAAAATAATAGAATGCTAATCTTTATCTCCAATTAATGTGCTAATATGAAACTAACTTATCCCTAAAAGTTAAAATTTATTCAACAATGTCCTAAAATAAATTAAAGTAGTATTGTTTCAAACATCCCCCCTTAAACTGAATACTATTAGTAATCAGTTCAAACCCATATAAGTAATTAGTTCTACAACTCCTTCCCTAGAAAGATCACGAAGATAATGAAAGCGAACATCTATGTATTTATTACGACTATGCAATACTGGATTCTTAAAGAGTGAAATAGATAAAAAATTGTCACAATCTAACACTGTAGCGTTGTTTTTATTCATGTTTAAGCTCCTTCAACATTCTCCTCAACCACACTACTTGACACGTACATGATGCAGCAGAAATAAATTCGGCTTCACTTTTAGAAAGTGTAACCACATGTTGTTCTTTCGATGATCAAGATACCGCTACCGAACCTATCATAAACATATACGTAGAAGTCTTGATCCCCTGCATAGTCACTATTCATGTGTCCCAGTAAAGTTGTTCATCTCCACCATTCTTGTAGAATAAGACAAAATCAAAAGTCCCCTTCTAATACTTTAGATATTTTTTTAAAGCTTGGAAATGAATTTTAGTGGACCATTCCATGTATCTGCTAACCAAACTTATTACAAACATCATGTCCGTACATGTGGCAGTCAAGTACATGAGACTCCCAAACATTTTCTATAATGCGTGCTATCAATCCTTTCTCCATCTCCATCTTTCATAAGCTTGATACCAAGAACTATTGGGTTATGCACATATTTACACTGAATCATAGCGTATTTTCGTTGGCTAATAAAGATACCATATAGTTTTTGTATTATCTCAATACCACGAAAGTAACCATCTTTCCGAGACCAATCATATCAAATTCATTCATCATAGATTGCAATTTTGTATATATTAATTGATAAAATTACAAGTGGATTGGAATGGACAACAAGATTGTTGTCTACTTGAAGTAGATAACTTCAGTGTTGAAGAATGGGGATTTCGTTTAGTGTATGACGGTGACAATGCTCCTAACTATTATCTCATCATTGTCAACCACGATTATTACAGAAATTCAATAATGAAGATTTGTGTTACAGCAAAGAACCCAATACAATGACATAACTACTATGTTAAGCAACCATGTACAATTATTTTGATGCTATCATGTTATCCTTTCTTGTGTAAATAAATTCCGCTTTACGTTTTACTCATGACAATTACTGAAGGAAGTTATATCATTTAATTATGAATGAGAATGAGTCCAATTGAAAAGTAATCCATCTTATATGTATTATTCGGATCCCTTACCCAATACATGTCGGATTATTCAACTGTTTAGGATAATGTACAATAATATAGCACAAAGAGTTCCTATCCAATTATATATAACACAACAATGAAGGAAACCATTTCCCAACGACATTCACGTGGGCTTCTATCGTTACAGAAATTTTTGAAAAAATTGTATCAAAAATTGCACTAGAAGTCCTTATACTATTATATTGTGGTTGACGTTCTGGCTTTTTTTGTTAAAACCCGTGCTTGTATTCATGGTTGCATATGCAAACATTATCCTGTGGAACTTAGCAGACCAGTGAGATTTGTGAAACTAATCATGTCTTTTATGTGGGCTGGAAACATAGGCCCGCTGCTAAGTCCACTCTAGCTAGGGAGCAAAAGACATGGTCCCTGGGATTTGGGTCTCCAACTTTTAGACATTTTTAGTATGCCTTTTGAGTGGTTAAACATGTATAGGTATGTAATTTTTATTTATTATAGTAAGTCCCTGTGTCAAATTCCATCTGTTTTTACCATTAAGTCCATGTGGCAGTAGGTATTTTCGTAATTATTAATAAGAAAATTTCCCCAAATAGTCCATGATCTTATCCCCTTTTACAATTTTTGTCCTCAAACGTTTTTTCCATGTGGCACTTAATGGTAGAAATTTTGAAGGAGTTAGATGCAGGGACAAACAGGAAACATACATGAAGATCAAGGACCATTTGGATAATTTCTACGGTTTATGTCCTAAATTGGCTTATAGGAAATGAAATTTCAAAGAAATAATATGCTATGAGTTTCTAAATTGGCTTATAGGAATATAAAATTTTAAAGAAATAATATGCTATGAGTTGATTACATAGCCAAAATATTTTAACCATAGGCTCTATATCAAAATGGCAAATTTACCCCTCAAGGGTGAAAACTACAGAAGGCGATCATAAAAGGAACAAGTAGCAACGAGTCTTGCAGATGATTCACCACCTCTCTACCAATCGGCTCCATAAGCAAGCAAAGCATTCTTGTTGTACGTTTCAATCACATGATGTTTATACCCATCGATCTTCGTAACACCAAAGCCATTGTGCTTAAGAGCTGTTAAGACCAAGCCTTGTATATATGGATGATGCTTATCGTCCAAACTTCTCCACCTAAACATATTTCAGATACATGTTTTGAAAATGACACTCATTCTTAGGGATGACAACAGATCGGTTTTTTGCAAAAATATCAAAAACCATAACCATAACCGTTTATTTTATTAAAATCCATATCCTAACGGTTTCAACCATCGGTTACACATTTTAAAACCATAACCGCATTATTCGGTTTCGGTTTTTTTAAACGGTCTTGCGGTTTTTGACCATAATCAAATGATAGTTTAATAAATATATTAATTTACATAAAATCAAACCACACATATAAGAAAAATCTCCGAGATATATAAATTATTGTGTTGGTTTATTATTAAATTATATATTTATTATTTAGTTGGTTAAATCTAGTATTTAGAATTTGGTTTTATAATTTTAATATATCTAATTTTAACTAGATTATTATAAAATATGAAAATATATATGATAATAATCGGTTTTCGGTTATTCGATTTTATTTTTATCTAAAACCATAACCTAACGGTTTTAATCGTCGGTTACACTTTTCAAAACCATAACCTAATGGTTATAACCGTGGTTATTTAATTCGGTTTTTTATCGGTTCGGTTGTCATCGGTTTCGGTTTTTAACCGTAACCATTGACATCCCTACTCATTCTATGAGCTCTTAGCATTCTAGAAATCCAGGGCATTAGGCTGTTTGGGCTTATACTGTTTCCTTTTTATATTTTATAGGTGCGAACTCAAGAAGCGAGAGTTTAGCGACATGTGTAACTTCAATTACTATGGAGGATCGGGGATACAATATAGACATTACAGCAACAAAGTGGAAATATGCATTTATACAGATGGGTTTTCTTAATGAAAGGGTTGATTTCGTTTTGGAATGAAAAACTTACGATGAGGTTTAGTACGATAGATATGAACCATATAATAAATTGGATGAACAAGTAAGATAAGAACAAAGGGGTTACAATACCCTTAATTCATGAAATCACAAATTACAGTAGGTTAAAACATGTTTATGATGTCTTCTCTCTTTGAGACTTTGTCAAACTCTTTGGTAATTATATAATTACGTATGGTAATTTTGATATATTGATTGCCAAGGTTGAGATAAAGCAAGGAAAAATTGTTTTACTTGCTGTTGTTTGAACTGCTTTGTTTCTTATGAGTATAAAACTAACAAATAGTTGCAGGGACAAGGTTATTACTTTGAGTCTCAATATTTTATAAAGGAAGACATGTTATTTGACAAAAATCTGGAATATCACAACAGTGTCATATATAACGATTATCGCCGATGTCGTGCTGGTTTTAAGAAGGGTAAAATTGGTGTTCTGGATTACAATGGAGATAGAAGTGAACAAAATGGAGGCGAGAAGAAGGGATGAATTGGTTGTTTATATATATTTGAATTACAAAGGAGATGGGAGGAGGAGGCTACAGAGAAAACGATTTATGGGAAAGGGGCGAAGGGATAGTAAACCATTCATACGCAGACACAGGGGTTGTAGAGGAAATGGGTTGCTGATGTTAGTTTTATTGGACACGGGGTGGGAGATGAGATAGCGGATCGGATGTAGAATAGAAATAGACTATGAAAGTATGGATCAAATGGACTCATACTATGAATAATATTAGAGATAGTAATTGGGCTACAAGGGGACAAACAATTATACAAGACTGCAATTTACTTAGTCAACTCTTTGTAAATAATAAGTAAAAAGGAATCCATATGTTGTGTGGTTATATCGAAATTAATTTACTATCGAATATCCGAATGCTCCGTAAGACGTTCGATATATTTCAATGAGTTTGTTGGTTTGGAACTGTTAAGCTATTCGGGCGTACTTGACAATCTCTATGGTATAGTTCGTTTTGGGTAAGTACAAACTAGGTTTTTCTTGTTTTTCTGAAACTATGTTATGTGGAATGTTTAAAAAAAATTTAACTTTGTGAAAGACCTTATTGGGAGTGCTTACCAATCCGGGGTCATTTTGGTAATCTGACAGGCTTGTCAAACTAGATCGAACTAGAGTTTTTGCTAGTCAGTATCACGTTGTTATACATATTAATGATAATCGTCTACACTATTATACTATGTGTATACATGCTCTCAATAATTTTGAGGGTCGTTTGGATTTATAGTTTGAAATTTCTAATTGGAAAATGAATATTAGTGAACCTTGTATATTAATTGGAGATTTTAGCGATATATTAAAAGCAAATTAAAAATATAGTAATACTTCACCTAATTATAGATATATTAATGAATTCAATAATTTTATCTCAAGTAATGGCCTTGTTGAAATTCAATCTTATAGATGTTTCTTTATTTGGACTAATCGTCATAGCAATAGTAATCCCGTCAAGGTCAAACTTGATCGGAAAGGTTTTTGATTGCGCAAGTTTTTATTCCATCAACTATTGGATTAGATCGTTCTCCTCTTATTATTTTATAATATGATCACTCAATGAGACAGGGTCAGAGATGGTTTATACTTGAATCCTTTTGGATAGAACATGAGTAGTGATATTAGGTTATTTAATCAACATTGGAACAAGGAACCAAAAAATTTTTGCCAGCTTTTGTGGATAAAAGGGACATTACAATAAATTCTCTTAAATGATGGAGCAGAAGAACAAGAGACAAATTCAAGAGCTAAATGACAGACTGATGAAATTGTTTAATTTAGAACTGACGGAACAGTTTCAACAAGAAGAGAGACATGTTAAAGGAAAAATTGAAAAGCATATGAGAACGAAGAAAAATATTGGTCAGATAGAGCGAGACAGGTTTGGATTAAATGTGGAGACAAAAATACAATTTTTTTTCATATTTCTACTATACAACAAATAAGTGAGAATAGAATTTATAGGGTAAAGGAAAATAATGGGATTTGGAAAGAAGAAGTTTTTTATGTTCGAAACTGTTTCCAAGACATCTTTTTGAAGAAAAGAACTACCCAGAAATGCAACAAGTAGCAGATATACAACAAAAAGTCACAGATGATTTGAATAAATATTTGACCTAACCCCCAACACTAGAGGAAGTACAAAAAACGGTATTTGATATATCTTTAGCAAAAACGTCTGGACTAGATGGAATTAATGGTAAATTTTAACAAAAATACTGGAAAACTTTAAAATGGATGTGTTACTATTGGTACAAAAAAATTCATTAATAATATTTTTCTCGATACTCTTAATGACACACTCATTACTTTAATCCCAAAAAGTGAGATACAATAACAAGTTGGTGATTATAGATCTATCTCTTGTGTTAATTTCGGTTATAAATTTATTGCAAGACTCTTTGTTAACAAATTACATGAGTATATAAATCTGATTGTATCACCGATTCAATCGACTTTCATTAAAGGTCAGTCTACCCAGGATAAAATATTGGTTGCACAAGAAGTATCGTTTCTTATGAAAATGAAAAGGAAGAATCCAAAACACATGACAATTTTTAAATGGGTGAATGACAAATAGGGTCTAGAAGACTAGATTTTTGTCATATAGGAACTAGTGGGAATCTTATTTTATTTAAAGTGACCTCAAGGATGACCAAATACTAAAATACCATTATATAATACAAAAACACTAAAACACAAAAAAAAAATTATTGAGTGTTGGCACTGTTCATCTCCGGCCACCATCCACCGAGCATTGACCATAACCACCGCCAGTGGAGTATCGAGAAAGAATATAGAGTATTAGAAAAAAATAGAGTATTGAATAAAAATATAGAGTATCAGAAAAATAATATGGAGTATCGGAAAAAAATATAAAGTATCAGAAAAAAATATGAGCATCAGAAAATTATGATGAGTACACGTAAAAAATATGGAATACTCATTAAAAAAACACTGAGTAGAATAAGAAAGATGGAGAACTCATTAAATTCATTTCATTAGCAATAAATTAAATATTACATAAGAGATTACAAAGAAAAATAAAAATCCACCTGATTAATGAAGCGTTTTAACATCAGGTAAAGGAAAAAGAAAAAAAGAAAAGCAAACAAAGTTTGCTGATTATTAAGATTTCGCCAAAAGAAAAATTGTTGATTATTAAGCAAACTGCTCAACAAACTACTTGTCTGGGCAAACTAAAGCTTCTCGCCAGAGCTACAACCATTAATGGAGGAGATCTAAAGCACCCATGGCCTGAGGTTTAGTTCACAACACTAGGTGACGAGATCTGGTTGAGTAGCGGTGGTTTTCTTGTGCTGAAATGCCTCGTCGGATCTTAAAGAAGCTCCGTTTTCGCTAGCAGTCTTCTCCAACGGCGGAATCCTAGCTTTGTTTTTTATTGTTTTCATGGGGTTCCCGAGGCTGGTGCTGGCTTCGCCTCTTCACCGCCTCAAAACGGAGCTCGAAGCCATGCTTTACTAAAGATACTTCACAAGCGCAGGAGGAGCTCCGTCTTCAAGCGTCATCTTCACCTGCGTTAATGAATACCTCGCCGAACCTTCGAGATGCGTAAAACTAGTCATGGCGGCGGCAGCTCAGTCCGTTCGAAGCTCACCATTGCTAAACTCTTGCGAAAAAACTCTAGCTACCCGGAAGAGACATCACCAGAACCTTGGAGTGAGTTTTGAGATTTAATTTTTGAGTTCATTGAGAGAGTTATGGTGGTAGATGATTTTAGATTTGAAAATGGAGTGGGAAGTAGGCATTTGAAATGTGACTAAAGAGAGACAAAATATGTTGATGGGAAAGTAGAAGAGAGGAGAGGGAGTTGAATATTTAGGGTTTAGAAATAATATAATTAGTATATATAAGAAATAAAAAACAAAATGGGGTAAACATGTAATTGGATTTTTGGGTTATAGTATAAGATCTTATTTGAGGTCTCTAGTAAGAAGAAAAGGTAAGTGGGGTTGGGAAAGAACATAAGGGGGGTCTTCAAGACCTGTTGGTTAAAAATCTTTTGTTAAGTTGGATATGGCTAAAGCATACGATCAGGTACGGTGAAAATTTATTTTTATTGTTCTAAAAAAATTTGAGATTCTCAAATATTTGGATTGGATGGATGAAAAAATGTATATCGTCGATATCATTTCAAATCAATTTTAACAGGGATAGAATGGAGAAATTTAAATCACGAAGGGAACTTAGATAAGGCGATCCTTTGTCTCTGCTTATATTTTTCTTGATGAAGGAATCACTGATAGGACTTATAGAAAAAAGTTTCTCAAAATTATTAATGGCATCCAGATTACAAGAAATTGTCTCATTGTTACTCATTTATTATTTGCTGACGATTCTCTTTTATTCTTAACAATTGAAGAAAGTGAGATTAATGCTTTTCAACAATGTTTAAGTTTATATTATGTTGGGGTCATGTCAGAGCATCAATTTCAACAAATCATCAATATGTTATAGTCAAGACACACCAGCAAATATTGGAAGTGATATTTTTGTAAAGTTAAAAATTAATAAGGATGATCTGGGAAAATAGTTGGGTATACCTTTATGTCTCAAAAGATAAAAAATACAGTCTTTAAATTGAATAGCATTGAAGATATTCGAAAAAAGTAGAAGGATGGAAGACACAATTATTATTTGACGGAGGAAAATATATTTTAATTCAAGCCACACTCTAAGCGATTCCAACATACAGAATGACAATTTCTTCTTTCCTAATCATGTTACGTAATAAATTAATTTCAGCTATTTAGAACTATAGGTGGAATTTTGGAGAGAAATCATATTCATTGGCTGGCAGAGGAGAAAATTGCTATAGGTAAATTATTGGGTGGATGGAATTTTGAGATTTTATAAGGATGAATACATAACTACTAGCGGCCCAAGCTTTGAGGTTGTTAAAGAATCCAGATACATTGGCGACAAGACTTTTAAAAGGTATATATTTCTCTAAATCTAATTTTTTGGATGTTATGTTAATATAGTGTAGGATGTGGACATGGGCTACTCAGATGGAATGACGCGATTTATGAAACAAAATGGTATTAACCAAATCGGGGATGACAAATATATTGATATGTAGAAGGATAAGTGGTTGTGTACTCAATGGAAGCTGGAAATACCTTGCTCCAATAGCTTTCGATAGGAGCATCCTGAATTTCTACGATCGTTTTTTCCATAATAGGTGCAAGAATAATTACCATTGGACAATGATGCAACATTGAGAATGAGTAGCTTTACCAAATATGGTTATTGAAATATTTTGTTTAACGGTTATTTTATAGCCTATTTCACTCCTTTCACAAGGCTACTTTTGAATGTTCAAAGATAGAGTTCAAATTATCACGACCTTTTCAAAATATTATTATAATAGCATTTAAAGCTTCGACCTTCTCAAGTAAGAAGGAGTGTATTTTTAACTTTTTTCCCTTTTTCAAAAATTATCATGTTGTTCCTTAAGGGGGACACTCAAGAAAAATTGGGTGGCTATAGACCCATTTCATGCGCAAATCTTAGCTACAAAATCATCACATCACTGATGGATAATCGAATTAATATTATTATGGAGGACATAGTCTCACCGACTGGATCGGTATTTGTCAAAGGTGGATCTATTGAATACAACATCCTTGTAGACCCAAAAAGCATTATGTAGTGGTCAAACTTGATATGGATAATTTATATGATCATGTTAGATGGGATTGTATGGTTGTTGTTCGAAAAAAAGCTAGGTTTTCATGAGGTTTGGATCGACTAGTTTATGCAATGCATCTCGACAGGCGCATAACAAATTTCTATCAGTATATAACTTTATTGAAACATTACCCCCTCTAATGGTATTCGACAAACAGAGCCTTTTCCCATATGTCATGATATTTCTTTACAGAAACACTGGTTGGCCTTATCAACTTTGAATGTCGTAATGAAAATATATCCAGATTGAAACTGGTTAGGAGTGCCCTACCTTGTCACATCTCTAGTTTGCGCATGACTCACTTTTCTAGGTAAGCCCAAATGACAACGAAAACTCCCATTTTAAAGAGGTTATTACGTGTTATTGCCACGTATTAGGACAAATGGTCAATTTGTGTATATTCAGTATCTTCTTTTTCAACACATGTATCTCAATCTCTATAGTTAATCACGCGGTTAATACCTTTAACATCCGAAAAACTAATTCATTGGTAAGTATTTCGGAATACTAATAAATTATACAAGTTCAAAAGTCAAGACCCTTCGATTAATTAAGGGAACAAATTTAAACGTAGTTTGGGATGGAAAGAAAAAATTATTTCATATGGAAGAAGATCTTATTAAGTCAATTATACAGAACCTTTGCAACTGAACGATGTCGATTATTCAACTTCCAAAATATAGTAAGGAACTATCTCAGATGGTGGCATGCTTTTGGTGGGAATCTGGTAAAATGTATTGATTGGAAGGTTTGGGGAAGTATATCACTTCTACATAAGACACAGACTTAGTTTTTAAGATTGTAAGAATATGAACCTTGTACTTCTTATTTTGGCACCGTGGAGCATTCTCCTTAACCCTTTTTTTAGGTTGATAAGGTATCAAAAGGAATCTAATTTCCGAAATAACATTTTTTGAAAGGCCTCGTGAAAGAATTTTTTATAATAGGCTTGGACAAACATTCTAGCTAGCATAAATGTTCTCAAGTGAGGATGCATTTTTCAACTTAGGTATGGTTCATATATTGATAATTGGAAGGAAAAATGACTTCCCTCACATATTTAGATTACTAGACCCTTAGATACGAAGATTCAATGGGCCAAAAAACTCCTCATCTAGGATGAATTTGGATTGAATGCCACACTTATCTTTGACTTGTTTCACCAATCAACTATGAATTTTACCACAAATATCTTATTTTTTATGACTGAGGAAGATGATTAGATTATATGGACACGCACCAATAACACTAAAAATTATATGAAATCAACTTACCATGACATAACTTCAATAAAAGCTAAGAGTAATACTAAAGTGTCATTTGTTGACAAGTTGAATGATCCTTCTCTCTAGAAGACCAACTGGCATTCTATGACCGCTATGAAGATTCAAGTCTTCATGTGGAAATGTTATAGTGTGAAAATTCCTTGTGGAGTCTCATTGTTCAAACAAAAATGCTCACCTTCCTAATGATGCTTATTTTGTAACCAATGCCGATAAATATATTATGCTTGTATTCCCTCAGAGTCAGGAAGCGTGAGGAGAGTGAGTTTCACATATCCAGATTAACCTGGGTGAGATATGAAATTTCGGTAATTGGGTCTTGGATGTTATCAAATCATTTACATAGGAGGCTGGAATCAAGAAATCATCACGACATATATTTTCACTGTGGGTGGAATATTTGGATTTATAGGATGAAAAACATCTTCGAAGGTAAAAAAAAATGTAGAAAAAAACAATCCTTTTACTAGCAGACAATTTGATGTCTAAAAGCTTTGGTGCAAGTTAAACAACACAGTCTGATGAGAGTCATTTCAACACACAAGTTAATGTCAATCTGATTGTACTTAATCAGCATCTTAAAGATAATTTCAAGCTTGATATATTTTGTAAAACCTCATTCATTAGAGAGAAAATCTACCAGCAATTTCGACATTTTGTCAATCATGTTCCTATGTCTAGAAATTGATGGCCTAACCTCCTTGTTAGGGTTTATGTATAATTTGCTTCCTGAGAAATGATCAACGGTCCTATCCCTATTTTAATTAGCTCACTAGAAGTACTTTGTAACCTATTTGGTATCGGATACCTAAGTTGTGGAGCCACAACCACCCAGGAGGGACCATGGTCGTTCCTTAATTATATAAAAATTTACCTTATAAAAATAAAATGACATATTAATAGCTTTTAGTCCCCCTAATTTTTAGAATTTTCATTTGGCTCCCCTAAACCTCTTAAATTTATATTAATAAGCTTTGATTTATTTAATTTATATAAATATTTTATTTTTTTCTATGATAATATATGGACTAGGTTGTATATTATAGGGAGTTATAATACAATTAATATAAAAAGTTATATTATATTTCTAGATATACATAGGGACTTATTTTCAATTTTTGCATACCTATTTTGTAATTTTTTTCATAATATAGGGACCCATTTGCAAGTTTTTCATAATATAAAAGACCTATATTGCAATTTATTCCCAAAAAAGCAGGAATGCTCCCCTTTTGCCCCCTTTCCCTTATAACTGAATTTCTAGCTCCGCCCCTAGGATACTGATGTCTTTATTTTCGAGATGGATTAATCCATTCATGAGACATCTTTATGGGTGTTTATTGGGCCTAAGTGAGAAATTTTTCCATGTTATTCGACATTTGTACTTTTCTCTTTCCTTTTGTTCATATTGCTATTTAAAGAGTTTTTGTGCGTTGATTGTGTGTTAAAAGTGTAAATTTTAGGTACATGGTTGATACAATATGCCAATATGAAGAGAAGAAGTCAAAAAATCAAGATAAACCCCAAGACAATGTGTAATTGGAGTTAAAAGTCACCTTGGGAAGTTAAAGTGTATACTAGAGATATCTTGACATCATATTGTTTCAGTCACCATGATTAAATGGTCATAGATTTAGACTTAATTCATTTTTATTTAGATAGAGATTAAAGTCAGTGACACATGAGAAGCGACTGTAAGTCAATTTAGATTTGAGATGAAGAACTTATTTCATTTGCTTCCATCGTGACTCGAACTAGTAAAACACTAGCTAAAAACGGGTTGGGCTATTCTTAACCTAATTTTGTGAGACCATGGAGGCCTTAAACAATTTAAGCTAGCATATATGTCATTTAGCAGCTCCAAAATATATACCACTCATCATTTTATTGATTTGATCGTCTGGAGAAGAGTAGAGAAGAAGAGGAAAAGGAATTTTTTTTTACAAAAACTCAATCATTCTTCACCAACCCTTCATTTTAAGTCATTCTTAAGAGTAAGTTGATCTTATTTTTGCTTTTAAACATGATTCCATCATTAGTTTTTTTATTCGAATATGAACTAAACCGTCATTACTTGAGGACTGATTTCATGTATGAACCTTAATTGATTTTTAATGATGTTCTTATGATTTTGGGATTACACGTATAAATAATGAGAAACTATATTTATCACCCCTTTTTGTTTCACCCTTGTATCAACCCTTATGTGTCACCTTATGCAACATTAAATCAAAGAGGAAGGAAAAAAGTAATGAGGAAAGAGAAACTCTCTGATTGGTGTTTAAATCCTCCACATAGGAGACCAAATAATGATTAGTTTAAGCAATTAAGCCAGCACTAATGGGGGGGCTTAATTGCAAACTACTATATACACACTTGTTGTGCGTTAGCGACCTGACAGGTCTTGACTAGCCAATTAGTCATTAGGGTTTGAATTTAATCCATCCGAAATTGAGCATGAGAGTTTCCTATTTACCTAGGAGGGATTTCGGGAAAATATTGAATCCTGGTTAATAAGAAGAGATTTTTACCTAAGGGGTTTTGAAGACACCCCCTATTTCCATTCCCAACCCCACTTCTCTTCTCTTCTTACTAAAGACCTCAAACAGATTTTAACACTATCGACCAAAACTCTATTTACATTTTTACCCCTTTTATGTTTTTTTATTCCTATATATACTAAATTATAAACCCTAATATTTTAAATTTTCATATCTAGATCCTCTCTCCTCTCATCTCTTAACACACTCTCTCCAATGTGAAGCCGCACCTCTTCTCACTGTAGCTTCCAAATCGAGCTCAACAACCATGGCTGCTCGGTTGAGTGAAGAAAGGAGGCGGTGAGAAGCAGCAACCACCAACTCAACTTCTTTTCAAACTGCCGGAGAAAGCTCACAACTCACTGGAGAAAGGTCGAGACCTGTTCGTCGATTCAACTTCAAGTACGTTGGAGGGAAGCCATGGCCGGAGGTAAGCCATTTAGAGCTGGAGAAGACCACCACCACTCTGACGAAGCATCCAACAACCCGTTTGAACCATGGCCACCGTTCGAACTAGAGAAGACCACCACCACTCTGAAGAATCTCGTCGTGAAATCTGCCACAACACCGACTTGGGTACCACCACTGTCGCGCCTTGCGCCGGAGTCTTCGTGGAGAACTGAAGACTCGCTGCCTTGAGCTCGAAGTTGTGCGAGGAAGAATACTTAGGACATCTCATGTTCGAGCTTCCATTCGTTGCACCACCACAAAGCTCAGGCAGGGAGCTTGAGCTCCGTTCGAATTTGGTAGTTAAGCTTCTTCTCCGTCGCCAATCTCAGGTGAGGAGCCTGCTTTTGCTTCGCTGGTCTTCTCCGTCTCCAGATCGTGAAGGTCTATTGAGAAGTATTTTTCTTTGTTCCAGGTTGTCGAACGAGCTTAGATATTTTTTAGATCTGGTCAAACCAGATATGGTTAAACTTTGACCTATAATTAGTTAGGAACTTTTTTTTGTTTTTTAGTTAGATGTATATTTAGATTTATTTTTCTTTTTATTAGATGATGTAATTAGTTTGAAATTTAATAAAATACTCATTGATTTTATATGATACTCACTATTTTTATAGGATACTCATTATTTTTTTATGGGATACTCATTGTTTTTATAGAGTACTCTATGTTTTTTATGGAGTACTCATCAATTTTTAAATATTACTGTATATTTTTTTCCGATACTTCATTTTTTTTCGGTGGTCGGTGGTCGGTGGTCGGTGGTCGGTGGTCGGTGGTCGGTGGTCGGTGGTCGGTGGTCGGTGGTCGGTGGTCGGAGGCCGGTGATCAAAGGTCAGAGGTCGATGGTCGGAGGTAGGTGGATAGTGGAGAGAGATGAAAAGTGAAATCACTCCTTTTGACTTTTAGTGATAGTAAGAGTATTATAGTATTTGGGCATTTTTTTTGTCTCTTTAAAGAAGTAAAATTCCTACTAGTTCCTATAGGAAGAAAATATAGTCTCCAAAACCCTATGTGTCTTTTTTTTTTGTCAGAATAAACGTCTAACATAGATGTCTGGTACTAATCGAATATACATGATTAATGTAAGCATAGAAATCTACTAAAGACCTAGTGGGACTATTAGATAAGTCTAAATTGAGTCTAGTACTTTTAGCCAGTATGTTCGCTATCTTATTGTATTGTCTCCTTATGTGATTTACTTTCCAATCCGGGAATCTTCCTATCCATCTCCATGCCTCGGAAATCATGGGACGGATTCTCTAGTCGATTCCTCTCCTTCTATTAATACCTTGAATTATCTCAAGGTTATCAGAGTAGAAAGAACTACTCTTCGTTCCAATATTTGCCGCCGATCTCATCGCTAACAAGACCGCCCACATTTCAGCTTCCAGACTACTATTCACTCTTTCTCTTTTCGCATTAATATTCCTAACTTCACCATCTTTGTTGATCGCTATCGACACCATACTAGCCGGTTCCCAACTTTTCGTATATGATGCATCACAAAGCCATATCATACCCGCTTCGTCATAATATATTGGATTATCATTTTCCTCCTCCATGCTTTGCTCCACGGTATTATTTATATCCATTTGTCTCATTTCCTTTTTATCACCAAAGAGATATTTCATGGAAAACATCGTTTTTTCTAGGATTTCCTGGATCACCCATTTCTTTTTCTCAAATAAGCCTTTCATTCTAGCTTTCCATATATTCCATAATGTAATGAGAATCACAGCCGTCACATATCTTTTATCCGATCCATTCTTTGAGTAGCTTTCGATGATTTTAACTATCCAATCTCCTATCTTGTATTCCATCTTTTCTTCAATCTTTATTTGTAATAGGCAGTTAGCCCATAAACTCTTGCTAAATTTGCACTCCAAAAATATATGTTCCACAATTTCCGTCCCTGATTCACACCTTTCACAAGTGTCATCCGTTAAACATTTTCTTTTCTTTAGATTCTTCTTAGTTGGTATAGCATTGTTGTGGGTCTTCCAGATAAAGTTTCTAACCTTCGACGGCACATTAGATTTCCATACAGTATTATATAGTTCTTTGTTCATTGTCTCTACCTCCTTTGATGATGAGCTACTTTTTTCATCTTCTAACTGTACCAAGCGATGGTATCCAGATTTAGTAGAATAATTCCCATCCTTTGTTGCAGTCCAAACAATCTCATCTTCTTTTTCCAGATTCATTATTGGAATTTTCCGGATTTCCATTATATCTCTTTTGGTACTTATATTGTTGAGGGTTTCAAAGTTCCAATTAGACATATCCTCGTTAAAACATTCCGCCACCTTGTTTAGCTTACAGTTCGCCGGTTTTTCTAACTTATAGCCTTTCCTAATCCAAATATCATCCTATAAATTGACTCTATGCCCATTACCAATTTGCCATACGCTTTCATTTTTGATAAATTGTAGTCCTTTGTAAATACTTGCCCAGCTCCATGATCTTTTATTTTTCAATTTGGTATTCCACATATCCGTAGTTGGAAAATAAATCCCTTTTAGGACTTTAAAAACCAATGAGTCTTGACTATGCCATAATCTCCATGCTTGATTTGCCAGTAAGGCTAAATTCATTTTTTGAAAATCCCTAAATCCGATGCCGCCAACATTTTTTGACATAGCAATTTTTTTCCAAGCAACCCAGTGAATTTTCTTCTTAGCTCCCAAATTCCACCAGAAATTTGCTACTATACTACTCATAGCTTTACAAATATTTTTACTGGACATCCAAAGATTGACATAGCGTAGTTTGGAATAGCTTGTAACACAGCTTTAATGAGGATTTCTTTTCCGCCATCAGATAAAAGGTTGGCCGTCCAGCCAACTGACTTATTAAGCATCCGATCTCTAATATAAGCTATATTCTCACCTTTAGACCTTTTAAGTGTAAGCGGGATCCCCAAGTATTTCCCAAACTCATTAGTGCATTTAATGTTAAGCTTACCCGCAATATCCATAGCCTTTTCATTTGAGAAACCTTTACTGAACATGATGGAGGACTTTCCAAAATTAATCTTTTGGCTAGATGCATGACAATAGAGGTTAAGCACCCTCGAAAAAACCTCAATTTCCGTATCATTTATCTCTATGAAAAAGAGTGCATCGTCCGCAAATAATAGGTGAGTAAGTCTTGGTGCTGCTCTAGCTAAAGAAATTCCTTTGATATTACCTTCCCGACACTCGTAGTTAATGAGACCAATTAGAGCTTCAGTCAACATTGCAAAGAGAAGAGGAGACATCGGGTCGCCTTGTCGGATACCTCTTTCCGGTTTGAATTTCTTGAGACGATCGCCATTTACCTTGACTTGATATGAAACCGACGAAATACACCGATATATTAAATCAATCCATTTTTCACAAAAACCTAATTTTCTCAAAATAGCCACCAAAAATTTCCAATTTACTTGATCGTAAGCCTTGGCCATATCAACTTTCACCGCCCCATAATGTTTGTTTGACTTCCTCTTATTTTTCATGAATAAACCCACTTCCTAAGCAATTAATATATTGTCCTGAATACTCCTACCCTTTATGAATGCCGATTGTGTTGGAGAAAGAATCTCATTCATCAAGGGTTGGAGTCTTGTAGCCATAATTTTTGCTATAATTTTACAGATGAAATTAATACACGATATCGGTCTGAAATCTGTTACCTCTTCCTGAGATTTACCTTTAGGTACCAAGGTGATAATAGTGTCGTTAATTTTATCCAAAGACACATTGTTTTCAAAGAAATCAACGATTATTTTCATAATGTCACCTTTGATAATATCCCAAAATTCTTGATAGAATTTGCCTGGCAATCCGTCTGGACCAGGAGCCTTTGAACCTGACATTGAAAATACCGCCATCTTAACCTCTTCCAAATCCGGTGTTCTAGTGAGAATTTCATTCATCTTATCATCAAATTTAAACGGCGTATGATTAGAAACCTCTTCGATATAATCGACATTGTCTTCCATAAAAATATTTGTGAAATAATCTTGAACAATATCTTTTATCTCCACTTGATTCTCTATCCATTCTCCATTCTTGTTCTTTAGCTCATTAATACGACTAACATTTCTCCGCATCATTGTTTTTGCAAAGAAATACTTAGTATTTTTATCTCCTTTTTTTATTTGATCATCACAAGCTCTATCCGCCCAAAATGCTTCCTCTTGTTTCCATAGATCTTCCATTTCCGTTCTAATCTTACTTTCCAATTATAGATTATCCTTTGTCGGCTCCCCGTCTTGTAATTTTTCCAAAATGCCTTGGTATTTGTCTAGTAAATTCCTTGCATTACAAAAATTTTCTTTACTCCATCCCATCAACGCCCTACACGTCTCATCTCTTTTCGTAATAAAATTCTTGATATTATCAAAATTTCTAAAGGTATGCCACGACTTACTAACCACTTCTTTACATTCACTATTTTCAAGCCATCTTGATTCAAAAATAAAATATCTATTATTAGATTTGCATTTATTACTCCTTTGCACTATTAATGGAGAATGATCCAATCCCACTGCCGGTGGAACCTTAATAGTCGCTTCAGGAAACATATTATACCATTCCTTCGTTGCTAAAACTCTATCCAATCTTTCTTTAATATTCTCCGTTCCTTGTCTTTTATTAGACCACGTGAAAAAACATCCTTTTGTAGGGATATCAATGAGAATGTTCCAATTTATGAAATCACTAAACTTGAGCATCCTCTCTAGGTTGGGTTGTAACTTACCTTGTTTCTCCGAAGCTTCACGTATCTCATTAAAATCACCAATGATGAGAGTCGGATATTGATTATTATGAAGCCAATTAGATATATCCATAAAAGTCTTCTCTCTCTTGTTCACATCATTAGGCGCATATACGAATATAATATACCAAGAAACAGAACTAGATTCCTCCACAAAAGCGATAACATGATTAGAAAGCGATACTACAATAGGTACCTTGATATGATCCTTCCAAGCCAGTGTAATGCCCCCGGACCTATGAGCTCTTCCTCCAGGGTTCACTACGAACTTATTATTAAATTGGCTAAGGAAGTTACAAAACCTGACATCACTAAACTTAATTTTTGCTTCCAAAACACAAATTAATGACAAACTAAACTTCGAAATGAGGGACTTAACAATATTTCTTGTCACAGGTGCCCTTGCCCCTTGACAGTTCCAAATCATAAAATTATCCATCGACCCCGGTCTGGCCGCTACCCTTGAAATTTAAATTGATGAAGGTCTCCTTCACATGCTCAGCCTGGGTACTACCATCATCATCGAAATTATCACTCGATATATTGTCGCCCCTCAAATGTCCATCACAATTTTCCGCACTACAATCCAAAACCCTATGTGTCAATCACCCTAATAAGAATAACCAATTTGCATTTTATATAAAATATCAAAATTATTGATTTTGGAAATTACTAGCAATCATTAAGCATATTTATCATATTCGAAACTTTCATTTAGCTGTATTTTCATAATCATTTTCACCTTTTTTATTATAAAATCAAATAAATAGTTTATTATTGACTTTCTTGTCACATCTTGTTCCTAACTATACAACATTGTACTACGCAATACACCGAGTTAACTATGATAGTCCATGTGGAAACGATTCGCCCCAAACTTATTTTTTATTACTTGTCAACTATCTGTATATTTGCAGGAAGTTATCCTCCCACTACTAGAAACAGGGTTTTTAGGGAAATTTTACCGGCGACCCGCGTTTCGTCGGTAAGTTTAAAAATTTACCGACGAGTTTTGTTTACCGACGACGATAACGTTGTCGGTAAAAGCGACGACACGAATTCACCCCTAATGATCTAAAATGTCGTCGGTAACATTTTTTATTTCTGATTTGTTTTTCGCGTTCAAAGGTCGTCGTTATATCTGCGACGACGTGATTTGTCGTTATTTGAATTATAATACCGACGACTAGTTGAATATACCGACGAAACACGGGTCGTCGGTAATTAAAAAAAACTATTTAATAAAGACATCAGGTTTTCAACTCCCAAAAACCCCCAAAAAATGTCTCCGATTTTCTCTCAAAAACACAACTCAATTTTTTTATTTCTAATTGATTCTCCAATTCATCTTGCACCATTCCTGGGTTCATAATCAAGGTGGGGCATTATCCATATCCAATTTCATCACACAATTGAAGGTAATTTCATGAAAATTCATTTTTTTTTTCTAATTTGTTTTATTCTTGCTATATGATTTGAATATGTGAAGTAATACATTTTGAAGGTGGGGCATGATCATCAATCTTCAATTTCTCCAACCAATTCAAGGTATTTTCAATAAATTTCATACCTTTTAAATTTTTTACTTATTGGATTATACTAGTTGTTATAAGATATGATTAGGTTCATAAATAACTTATTTTTTAATTGACTTATTTATATTATGTTGTATATTATGCATGTGTTGTTTTATTTACATTTTTTGCTCATATATTTTTATTTGTCTAATTAATTATATGAAATTGTTTATCTATTTATTGTGTTGTAATTTTATTCATTCAATGGTTTGTAATTCAATGGGTTTGTAATTTATAATCATTCATTCGGTTTGTAATTTTTAGTATTTTATTCATTGGTTGTAATTTTTATTCATTTTATTATTTGGGTTGTAATAATTATTTATTTTATTTTCATATAAATGTAGTTTCTTAGTTGTATCGTATTGTTGCTAAAAGATGGCTCCGGGTATGGATAAGAGTTGGATCATTACGAAGGAATAATTTACGGAGAAATATATTTTTGGGGTTTTGGCTTTTATCGAATTTGCTAAGAAAAAAGATGGTTATAATGGTTACATGTCTTGCCCGTGTACTGATTGTAATAATTATTGTCGATTACCCACCCAGACGGTTAGGGGCCACCTTCTAAAACATGGGTTTATGCATACGTATGAGGTTTGGACAAAACATGGTGAGCAGTTGGCCAAATACAGAAAATGAGATACATGATGTTTATGACGATGTGAGACGCGGTCACGATGTTGGTGGACATCTGGGTAATACCGAGATGAGAGACGCACATCTTACAAGTCGGAGCAGTTTGGAAACATTGTTCGACGAATTGGAGACAAAATTATATCCTGGTTGTACAGCGATGAGTTCCTTGAATTTCCTTGCCAAGCTTATGCACGTAAAAGTAAAGAACAAGTGGACTAACACATCATTCATCGATCTATTGGACTTGGTTAGTCGTATTTTGCCCAAACCTCACAATTTACCCGATTCTTATGAAGCATGCAACAAGAAGCTGAGAAGTTTGGGTATGGGGTATATTACTATCGATGTTTGTTTGAACGATTGTGCCATTTTTTACAAAGAGAACGAAGACCTCGACAAGTGTCCACTTTGCAGTGAATCGAGATGGGACCCAAAGAAGGTTCCAAAAGTACGCATAAGAAGCTCTGTTACTTTCAGATTGCCCCAAGATTGCATCGAATATATGCTTTGAAGCACACCGCTGAAGACATGATATGGCACCATACTGGAAAGAGTACCGATACAGATGTGTTACGTCATCCAGTTAACGGTGATAGCTGGAAACGATTTGCAGAGTTACATCCAGAGTTTTCCAGTGAACCTCGGGATGTGTATTTGGGCCTGGGTATCGATGGTTTTTGTCTGTTTTCTATGCAGAACAACTCGTATAGCATGTGTCTTGTCATATTGACCGTCTATAACTTTCCACCGTGGGTATGCATGAAGGAAACCACATTTCAGCTTTGTTTGTTGATTCCGGGTCCCCGCTCACCCAGAAAGGACATGGATGTCTTTCTCCGCCCTGTTATAGATGAGTTGGCATGTTATGGGAAACAGGGATCCTCACGTATGATACGAAGCAAGAGTTTTCTATGAAGGTTTGTTTGTTGTCCACTACCAATGATTACTCCGCTCGGTCATACACTTCAGGATGGTCAGTTCAAGGTTACATGGCTTGCCCAGAATGCATGGATTCTACTCTGTCGTTGAAGGTGAAAAAGGTGGGGTTTATTATGATCATAGACGTTTGTTACCTATCAGGCATCGATTTAGAAAAGACAGAGTTTTGTACCCGGCTGCCGATCACAGGGACCCACCGAGGAAACATAGTGCGGCCGATATTCAGACACAGTTGAATGGGTTGCCTATTGTGTTACCGGGTAAACACAAGGATTTTGGGGCAAGGTGACAAAGAAAACATGTCCTCGCGAGTCCAACTAGAAGAAAAAGAGTATTTTTTATCGTTTACCATATTGGTCGGAAAAATTGTTAAAACATAACATCGATGTAATGCATTGCGAGAAGAATATGTGTGACAGCTTGCTTGGTACAGTTATAGGACTTGATGGGAAAATAAACAAAGATAACGCGAAGGCGCAAATGGATCTCCAGGATATGAACATCAGGAACGAGTTGTGGTTGACATCAAGAGGAGGTAAAGTGATACTAAAGCGATGAAAGTATACGTTGTCAACGGATAAACATAAATTTTTTCTTGAGTAGTTACAGGCACAGAGGTTTCCCGATGGTTTCGCGTCTAGTCTGAGGAACAATGTTCAAATCGATACGGGAAAGATTATTGGAATGAAATCGCATGATTGTCACGTTATGATGCAATATCTTTTTGTATGTTGTCTCCCCGATCTTATAGATGATAAACCGTTTAGCGATGCGATTATTGGGTTAGCTAACGTGTTTAGAATGGTTTGTAACAAGAATCTGAGTAGGAAAGAGTTGGAAACCGGTAAGGCGGGTGTTGTTGAAGTGATGTGAAAACTAGAAATGATCTTACCTCCCGCATTTTTTGATATAATGATCCACTTGGTGATACACTTATACGATGAAGCATTGCTAGGGGGCCCGGTTCAAATGCGGTGGATGTACCCATTTGAAAGGTATTTAAAAAAGTTGAAAGAGTATATTCGAAACCCGGCTAGGCCAGAGGGTTCAATAGCCGAGGGTTACGTGGCGGAAGAGACGTTGACCTTCATATCACATTATCTTAGTGAAAAAAAACAACGGTCAACAAACCAAGTAGATACAATGAACAACTGCCACAACCAAAAGATCTCTCCGTTTTCAAGTCTCAGTGTACTCCAGTTGGCAAGAAAGAGTCTGGTCCTTTACCATTTAAGGAGAAGGAGCACATCAGTTGGTATATTTTGAATAATTGCGACGAACTCGAAACTTACATGACGTAAGTAACGTTTACTTATTTATATTCATATTTATATTCATATTTATATATATTTATATATATTTATAATTATATTTATATTTATATTTATATTTATATTTATATTTATATTTATATTTATATTTATATCTATATCTATATTTATATTTATATTTATATTTATATTTATATTTATATTTATATTTATATTTATATTTATATTTATATTTATATTTATATTTATATTTATATTTATATTTATATCTATATTTATATTTATATTTATATTTATATTTATATTTATATTTATATTTATATTTATATTTATATTTATATTTTTATTTTTATTTTTATTTTTATTTTTATTTATATTTATACTTATATTTATATTTATACTTATATTTATACTTATATTTATATTCATATTTATATTTATATTTATATTAACATTTATTTATATTCATTTATGTTTTTAGTGAACACAAATCCACACTTTCGGGAACGAGTAGCGAAATAAAGAATATGCACCGTCAAATGTTTAAGGGATGGTTTTTGGAAAAGGTATGTAACTTTAGGCATTGGTTTAAATATTATCTTTTTTTTCAGAGTAATAAGTATTATTTTTGTATGACAGATTTGTGGAATGAAATCCCGTGGTGATGCATTAGCTACCCCTGAGATGGTGTCCTTGGCAAACATGTCTTATGGTGCGGTGCATAAATACGATTCATGTGTTGTGAATGGTGTCAAGTGGGTAACTAAGGATAAAGGAGAAAAAAGACTGACGCTGGATTACGGAGTTTGTACCATGTACAATGGGTCACCTTATTACGGTGAATTACTGAAAATCTTGGAGGTTATGTACACTGGAGGGTGCTCGGTTGTGTTATTTGTTTGTAAGTGGTACAGAATGGGTGATGTGAGGACATAACATGGGGTAACCTTTATCAACACATCAAACTTTGATTGGGCCAACGAACCATACATTTTAGCATCGCAGGCCAAGAAAGTGTTTTACATTGACGAGATTAATGCAAAGAAAACAATGAAAGGTTGGAAAGCCGTTTGGGAAATAAACGATTGTCACGGATGGAGTCCTGAGTTATGTGGCTTGGAATCACTACCTACTAGCAACGGGAGCATCAGGATACCTTCGGTTAACACTGGGAGGGTTTCCGATCCGGTGAACTTGGCAACTACCGAGGAGATCGAAATTGACCCAACTCATTTTCGTATTGATTTGTTTATTGAGGAAAATGATGAGATTGAGCATGACACGTGGGAAGAATATGGAGATGAAGATACTATACATGTTGATAGTGATGATGAACCTATACATAATCGTGGATATGAAACTGATTAGGGAAAAAAATTATTTTTGATTTGAGTTTTAAATATAATTGAATGTTTTTCGGATTCATGTTTTGATTTTATTTGACTCTAATATTTGTCTAAATATCCCTAACGAATACATTTGACTCTAATAGTTGACTAAATACCCCCTAACATTCACATTTGACTCTAACAGTTGACTAAATACCCCTAACGACTACATTTGACTCTAATAGTTGACCAAATACCCCTAAAAACTACATTTGACTCTAATGGTTGACTAAATACCCCTAACGGCTACATTTTACTCTAATAGTTGACAATATACCCCTAACATTCACATTTGACTCTAATAGTTGACTAAATACCCTAACATTCACATTTGACTCTAATAGTTGACTAAATACCCCTAACATTCACATTTGACTCTAAGAGTTGACTAAATACCCCTAACATTCAGATTTGACTATAACAGTTGACTAAATACCCCTAATATTCACATTTGACTCTAATAGTTGACCAAATACCCCTAACGACTACATTTGACTCTAATTGTTGACTAAATACCCCTAAGGACTACATTTGACTCTAATAGTTGACTAAATACCCCTAACATTCACATTTGACTCTAATAGTTGACTAAATACCATCAACATTCACATTTGACTCTAATAGTTGACTAAATACCCCTAACGTTCACATTTGACTCTAACAGTTGACTAAATACCCCTAACGACTACATTTGACTCTAATAGTTGACCAAATACCCCTAACGACTACATTTGACTCTAATAGTTGACTAAATACCCTAACGACTACATTTGACACTAATAGTTGACTAAATACCCCTAACATTCACATTTAACTCTAATAGTTGACTAAATGCCCCTAACATTCACATTTGACTCTAATAGTTGACTAAATACCCCTAACATTCACATTTGACTCTAACAGTTGACTAAATACCCCTATCATTCACATTTGACTCTAATAGTTGGCCAAATACCCCCTAACGACTAAATTTGACTCTAATAGTTGATTAAATACCCCTAACGACTACATTTGACTCTAATAGTTGACTAAATACCCCCCCTAACATTCACATTTGACTCTAATGGTTGACTAAATACCCCTAACATTCACATTTGACTCTAACAGTTAACTAAATATCCCTAACATTCATATTTGACTATAACAGTTGACTAAATACCCCTAACATTCACATTTGACTCTAATAGTTGACTAAATACCCCTAACGACTACATTTGGCTCTAATAGTTGACCAAATACCCCTAACATTCACATTTGACTCTAATAGTTGACTAAATACACATTTACATTTGACTAAATACCCCTAACGATCACATTTGACTCTAATAGCTGACTAAATACACCTAACGGCTACATTTGACCTCTAACACATTTCTTCAACAGAAATAAAGGGAAAAAAAAGAAAGGAAATAAAAAAGAAAGGAAAAAAAAGGAAATGAAAAGAAGAAAAAAGGAAAAAAACAATTACCGACGACATGCAAGTGTTTAGCGACGACATGCTTCATATGAATGTCGTCGCTAAAATTTCGCCAAAACTCGATTGGTCAATTTGGTTGGTCAAGTTTCCCGCTCTTGAAAATTACCGCTGACTTTTTGAATTACCAGTGTCGCTAAGTGACGACACGCAAGGGTCGTGTGTATGGAGTGTGATGCGTGTCGTTATTACCGACGCGTGCCCCTTGTTTACCGACGACGTCGGTAAACAAAAATTCTATAAAACCCTAACACGAGCTCATTTCAGCCATAAAATACACTAAAATTCTCTCCAAATATCAACAAATCCTTCCTTCCCAATCATTTTCGAGGCAATCCAGGACCAATTCCAACATAAAGGTAAGCAATTTCATTCCAAAAACACCTTTTAATTACAAGTTTTTTATTTTTATTTTTTAATTTCTAATATCTTTTTGTTTGTTTTTGTTTTTTGATTCCTTTTTTTTGGCATGGATTCATGGATTAATTCTTCACCATTTCCACGTAACAGGTAACAATTTTCGGATTGAAATTGCAATGTTTTTTTGTTTGGATTGAAAAATTTCATGATTGTTATTGCATTTTTATGATTTCCGAATTGTATACATGTTATTTTAGGTTTTTTAAATTTTTTGTTGAGTTAAAAAACATGTAATTGGAATTTATTGAAAATTATAGCAAAATAGGGTTTTTCTTATAATTTATGGATGTTTTTTATATATAGGGACCTATTTGCAATTTAAATAAAATTATATGGATTTTATAAAATTAATTAAGGAATTGTTAAGAATGTAAAAAATATAAGGACCTAGTTTTTGCATTTTTGGAAATATAGGGACCTATTTGCAATTTAAATGAAACTATATGGATTTTATAAAATATATTAGGAAAATTGTTACTAATGTAAAATGTATAACGACCTAATTGCAAATTAGAAAAAATTATAAGGAAAAGAAACTATAAGGACCAAAATGCAAATTAAAAAAATAGGGACTTATTTTTTGGATGTTTTGATATATAGGGACCTATTTGTAAT
Organism: Nemophila menziesii; assembly: GCA_029959085.1. NCBI lineage: Eukaryota > Viridiplantae > Streptophyta > Magnoliopsida > Boraginales > Hydrophyllaceae > Nemophila > Nemophila menziesii. The sequence goes on from JARWIR010000005.1 coordinate 30,578,274, forward strand.
TTAAATGAAATTATATGTATATAAATAGTATAAGGACCTATTTGCAATATAAGTATTAAATAATAATATTTAAAAAATAAAAACGACTAAATTGTAATATTTTCAAAATATAAAGACTAAATTGTAATACTTTTAAATTATAAGGACTACATAATAATATTTTCTAAATATAAGGACTAAATAATAATATTTTAAAATTATAAGGACTAAATTGTAATATTTTTCAATTATAAGGACTAAATAATAATATTTTCAAAATATAAGGACTAAATAATAATATTTTAAAAATATAAGGACTAAATTGTACTATGTTAAAAAATTTAAGGACTTGATTGTACTATTTTTAATAGCGGATAATATAGGGGCCTTTATGTAATATTTATTTTATTTGTACTAGTTTATTATTTTTTGTTAAATTTATTATTTTGATCAAATGTTGTACTAAGTAATTATTTATTTATTTATTTAATTGTAATAATTGTTTATTTATTTGATTGTAATAATTATTTATTTATTTGTAATAATTATTTATTTATTGGTAATTGCCTCTTTATTCAATTTGTAATAATTTATTTATTTATTCAATTTGTAATAATTTATTTATTTATCCAATTTGTAATAATTTAGTATTTAATTTGAAAAGAATGTAATATTTGTTTTGTTTCCTTTACTTTATAGATGGCAGATTTGATGCCTCGTAGCCATGACATAGATGGAGACGGTTGCTAGGGGTCCGAACCGTCCTTTAGCCGACTGTAACCAACCACCCGGTAATAAAAAATACTCAAACAATTTCAATTAATATAAGTAAATAATTAATAAATATTATCAATTTAACAACTCCTCGAAAAAGACGCCCCGAGGCGTCACGTCTTTATAATTGGCCTAAGCCACGAAAGAAAAGGTTGGGTGGCCCATACCTGTTCAGTTTTCTGTTATCGATGACACTTGGAACTTCTTGGGTGACTACGACAAACACGTGTCCCAAGTGGTGGGGTCCGCGGTTTGAGAATCGGTGCCTCCATTCTACAAAACCTGGGTAGACGTCCCCGACCCTGCTAAAGGGGCTATTTTAGTACGACTGCAAGAGTTTTTTTACCTCGAGGAGTGGAGGCGACGAGCGGATTGGGGTGAGATTGCGAAGAGATTGAACACGATGCAATCTACGAGCTACAGGCGATGGAAGTCGGATTTAAAGGTCAACTACTACACACGAATACTACATCCCCGGATGTTCTTCCAGAGATTTGGGCATGAGCGAGAAAGATGTAGGATGACGAGAATGTTTAGGTACAAAAGTTAATTTTTTTCTTAGCTAAAATAATATTTTATAAGTCTTTATTTATTAATTTTCTGAAATAAAATTGTAACAGAGTCAGGTGGAGATAAATAAGAAAAATCGAGAGTTGCAGACAGTTCCGAGTAAGACGGGGTCGAGGAACTTATCCTAGACTCGGGAAGTTATTATAGAGGTATAATTTATAATAATAAAAGTATAATTTATTATTTTATTAATTTAATTTTTAATAAATTATTATTTGTTATTGTATGGGAAGCTGAAGACCGTGACTAAGGAGCCGTTGACTTTTCGACGAGCAAACTAAGGAGGAGATGGAGCTTCCACCTTTAAGTGGCTACTTCGATCACCTTTCTTACGATGCGGCTACAGATACTTGGCGTGACGAGCATTTACAAAGAGCTAGCGTAAGTTTTTTATAATTGCTTTAAATTAAATATTTATTTTTAACTTTACTTTTTTATTATTCTAATTTATTTTGAAATTCAAATCTAATTACAGGGTGTTTATCGAGAGAAGTTGAAAAAGAAGGTTGTCGAGGCCGGATCCATGGTTGCTGATGTTTCTGTGCATGAACAAATCGATCATGTTGGAGACTACAATGGAGGTCATTGCCTTACCGAAGACGAAATATTGGATGCCAACCATTGGTCCGGTCCGAAAAAGAGCCTGAACTTCTACACAACAGGACCCTACGGTTAGGCAGAAAGAGCAGCTACTCCAGGCGATGCTGAAGGGTATGAACGAGTTTTGCGCGGCTCAAGGCCTTGACCCTATACCGGATCCGGCCACCAAATCGACCCCCCTCACAGCTTCTTCGAGTCAGCCGAGTCAGCCATCGAGCATAGTGGACACGCTCCTCGAAGCGTTGAATAGCATGAGAGTCGCCCAAGGTCTTCCCCTGATCACCCCCCCTCGAGGCCCCATCCACTGAAGAGAGAGGAGATTAAGAGAGAGCGGATGAAGATGAAGACGAGGATTTGAATGATCCCTGAGTGTTTGTGTTTTTTTGTTGGTGTTGGTTGGTGATGATTTGACTTTTTATTTAGTTTATGTTGACTTTTTATTTAGGTTATGTTGACTTTTTATTTAGTTTATGTTGACTTTTTATTTAGTTTATGTTGACTTTAATTATCGGATGTTGGAATTTGATTTGACTTTTATATTTCTATGTTTGACTCGAATTTAATTTTATTATGGTATTTAAGTTTGATTTGAATTTGATTTTTATTTATTTATGAATTTTATTTGCATTATATTTAAAATAAAAAAATTAATTCAAAACAAAACAAATTTTAAAAAAAATTATTTAAAATATAATTAAAAGAAAAACTTAGCGACGACCTAAGTCGTCGCTAGTATTATATACGAAAAAAAATTAATCATTAATGCTGGATTAAAAAATATATATTATATACTTAGCGACGACAGTTCGTCGCTAAGTTTCGACGCTAAGCAATAAAAAAAGAAAAAGAAAATCAATAATCCTGGAATTCAAAAAAAAAAGAATAATTAAATTATATTACCGACGGCAGACGTCGTCGATAATGTATAAACTTTTCGACGACGCGTGTCGTTAAGCGGCTGAGAAATTAGGGACGAAACCATCACTTTTCGTCGGTAAAGAACAATTTACCGACAGATTTCTAGCGACGACTAATTACCGACGACATTTCGTCGGTAATCACGGATACCGACAAAATCGCAGTAATTACCAACGACACGCGTCGTCTCTAAACATGCAGAATATTGTAGTGTCCTTTTAATGTTAATTTATATCCCACCCTAGAAAACGATAAATGCCTAAATAATTTTCATCTCTCAAACTAAATTTATAGTTGAAGAAAAAAAATTTGAAGATATAAGTTATACATTTTTATACACTTTTTACACCGTTCTTACACATTATACTATTTTATCACACTTTTAATTTTAATATAAATTCATTCACAATTCAACTTCTTGTACACACTCACAGACGTAAGATATGTTTTTTTTTTTCAAGTAAGATACGATTCAAACAGGCAAAAGAAAAAGAATAAAGGAAACAAAATAAAAAAACTATTCAAACCACTAAATCAAAATAGTTTTCTCTCTTACTTTATCTTATCTTAATCTTTTTCTTTTACTTTTGTCAAATTTTTATCTTATCTTATCCTACTTCTTCATCACGACACAAATTTTGACCAAAAAAATCACGACACATACATAAAATACATATATCTAACACCACCACCGTAAAAAAAAAATATCACCACCTTCAACTTTTTTTCTACTCATGCATACTTTTTTTTTTTGTGTCAATAGCATGATAATTACACATGCATAAACACACTTTTTATCTTTCCCTTGCTTTAATTCTTTATAAAACACACACACAAACACGTCTCTTGCTTTAATTCACACTGTAGCGGAGCCACAGTCACCTCAGGGGGCCGGCCATGTCCTTTCCTCAATTCTTTTTTTTTTTGATCGAAACAATTTCCTCAATTCTAAGAAACAAAAAAATCCACCTTATAATAGTTTGATCTCCCAATAATTTTAAATTTATTTTATTGAACTTTAATTCTATTTACCGGTATACATATGTTGTTTTTATGATAAAAATATAGATTAGATCATATAGTATAGGAAGTTATAATATGATTAATTTAATAAATTTAATATAAAAATTTATATTATATTTTTTTGCTATATATAAAGACCTATTTGCAAGTTTTGCATAATATAGAAACTTAGTGTAGTTTGATCCAAAAATGAAATTCAAAATCAGCATTTCATAACCGTTGGCCCCCTAAACAAAATTCCTCCCTCCACTTCTGAATTCACACAAGACATTTCATACATGTACGAATTAGCATTTGTATTTTCTTCATGCAAACGCAAAGATGCACTCATAAACCATATGTAACAGGTCGTCCAAAAAAAACCATATGTAACAATTTGTATATATATAACACTTACATATATATATATATATATATATATATATATATATATATATTAAAACATGGGTGGTTTAGACCAATGAAGAATATGCAAGCCTCCAATACAATCCAAATCTTGCATCTCTCATTTATACTTTTTAGATGCAAAAGAAATAGTAAGCTTTTAATACAGGAAAAATTGGACTACCCCCTTAAGTAAGCTAAATGGTTTATATGTAAATTAACCCGGATATGAAAACCGAGTAATATGGACACAAATGAAAATAGAATAAATATACCTTTAATTGTAGTAAATAATGGGTTAGAGTTTGAGGATTTCAAGATTTGGCCTTCTTAGCTTTCTTGTATATATTCACGGTTTGCGTTTTGGATCACAGCATCTTCTTTTCTGGTTCTGGGTTTCTCGAATTAGGGCAACTTTTATGGGCTTTGAGGTTTGGTTTCAGAGTTTTCCATGCATCTTCTATATCTTGTTTTGTTGTTTGCTTGTTTGATTGTTTTGATTGCGTATAAATCTAGATTAGAAAGTGATGAGTGATAAGTACAGTCACTAAACACTAAACACTAAACACATACACATCATACACATACATATATAAATATGTACACATAGGTATCACAATTTGTATTAATTAAGCCCACAATTTTATTTAATTCAAATCAGATTCTATAACTTTTATTCAATAACAAATGAGTCTACTTATCATTGTTATTAATAAATCGTACTAAAACTTTATAACAATTTTAATATATGATATAGGGATATGATAAAGGTGGTGCGCATGTCAAGGTGGCTAACGGTCCATTCCGGACCAGTTCGGACCGGTTCCTAGCAGACCTGGGCCTTATCGGTCCGATCCGGCTTACCGGTCCTTCCTTACCGGTTCCGGTCCGGTCCGTTACTAGGATAGAAGAAGGGAAGAACCGGGCCATTAAGGGAACCGTGTAAACCGGTTTCGGTCCGTTTCTGAACGGTTCCAACTTGTTTTTTTTTCTTTTTAATCTTTAATCCTGCTTAATTTCCACAATAATATTGGAATATCAGACTAAAACCCAAAGAATTGAGGAGTGTTGTGCTCTAATATGAAGAAGAAGTTAATACAAAAGGGGTTGGGATGAAATTGATGGGCTAGGTTGGGATGAAATGCTAAGGGGTGGGCTAATGGGCTAAAACAAATTGGGCTAAAAGCCTAAAGCCCTAAACCAATGAAATAGAAAAATAAAAATAAATAAAATAAAAAATTATCGGACCGGTTCCGGTTCCGGTCCGGTCCCCAATATTTTTAGAAAAGTCAAGAACCGGTTTGGTAGCTTGTGGACCGCTCCGGTTCCGGTCCGTGCCTACGTTGACTTTCGGTCCGGTCCGGTTCTCGCGTTGACCGGTCCGGTTCGGTCCGTAGGACCGGTTGGACCGGACCATTAGCCAACCTGATGCGCATGGAATGTCACTACTACATATCCTATCATTCGCGACGAAAGTTTTAGCGATGACCCGTAGGTCGTCGCTAGAGATAGAATCTTTAGCGAGGACAACTTTTAATGACGACAAATTCGTCGCCTATAAGTTGCGTCTTTTTTACGCGAGCTAAAATAATAAAAAACAAACTAGCCGTTGCGTATTCTCGCTAAAGGTGCTAATCTCTAGCGACGACAGGTAGGTCCTCGCTAAAGGTGGTCTTTTGCGATGACTTTTTATGTCTTTTGCGAGGAGTTGATGTCCTTGCTAAATATTTCACCATATTAAATACAACCACTCGACAGTTGGCCATTAATGCGCAAATAAACCCCAAAAACTCAATAAAGCCCCAAAATTCTCCTAATTTTTTTCCCTAATCGACAAAATTTTCGGGTCCATCAATAACAAAACTTCTCCGATACATCTAACTCTTGTGGATCCCATTTTCAAGCAAATTTTTCCATCACTTTGTCTACAAAATAGGTAATTTCTAATTTTTTTATTTGTTTAAATAGTAGAATTGTAAATATATATCATATTATTTAAGTGCATTTGGTAGTGTCGAGTGTTTTATATGTGATATATTTTTCTTTTTTTGTTTTATAATTATTGTTTTTTAACTTTGTGTTATAAATTTAATTTGGTTATTGAGTTACAATAATTTTAGGTGTTGCTTTATTAATGGAAAATTAATGTACAGATCTTTGTGAACTATTTAGATCTTTTTAGGGGCATCTTTATAATTGATTGTGATTGTAAGGACTATAATATAATTTGAATAAACTTTACGTGCCGTAGTGTAATTTTTAAAAACTTTAGGGGTCTTAGTAGGACTTTTATAAACTTTAGGGGTAAAATGAAATTTTATTGAACTTTAGGTGCCTTAGTGACTTTTTCATAAAATTTAGGGGAAAAGTGAAATTTTAATAAACCTTAGATGCATTATTGACATTTAATAAATTTTAGGGGTAATAGTGACATTTTAATAAACTTTAGATGCCTTATTGACATTTAATACACTTTAGGGGTAAAAGTGACATTTTAATTAACTTTAGGGGCCTTTGTATAATTTGTAAAAACTTTAGGTGCTTTAGTGACTTTTTAATAAAATGTAGGGGTAAAGTGAAATTTTAATAAACCTTAGATGCCTTATTGATATTTAATAAATTTTAGGGGTAAAAGTGAAATTTTAGTAAACTTTAGGGGTCTTATTATAATTTTTAAAAACTTTAGTTGTCTTAGAGAATTTTTCATAAAATATAGGCGTAAAAGTAAAACTTTAATAAACTTTAGGTGTCTTAGTGTATTTTTTAGAAAATGTAGGGGTAAAAGTGAAATTGTAATAAACTTTAGGCGCATTAGTGAATTTTATAGAAAATTTAGGGGTACAAGTGACATTTTAATAATCTTTTGGGGCCTTAGTGGACTATATTCATAATTTAGGGGGATTGAAGTAATTTTTCTAATCGTATGATCTAAGTAGTATTTTAATTAAACAATTTTAATTAATAATTAGTGGTTTAATTTACTTTAGATAATGGACAAGAGTTGGGTTAAATCAAAGAATAAAGTTACAAGGGAATATATCGCGGGTATATGACAATTTATTGATTTTGCGAGAAACAAAGTGTATCACGCCGGTAAAATATTTTGTCCTTGTAATCATTGTTTTTATAATCGAAAGTTTACAATTGACGATGTTAAAGGGAATCTTTTTCAATGGGGTATTTGGTCATCGTATGAGGTTTGGACAAAACACGGGAAAGAAGTAGTAATTCCCGTGAATCAACCACACGTAGATAATGTAATGGATAATGTAATTCATGAATTGGGACCCACGTTTGAAACTGGCGGGTACTCCGGTGACACTGAGATGCGTGACAAGAATGTTAATGAAAATGGTCGTGGGTCTTTCGACGCGTTGTTCAAGGACATGGAGACAGATTTATACCCCGGTTGTACTAAGATGAGTTCTTTGGATTTCATAGCAAAGCCAATGCATGTGAAAGTGAAGAATAAGTGGACGAACACCTCTTTTACCTAACTTCTTCAGTTGTTGGGTCGTGTTTTGCTTGAACCTCATAACTTAACCGATTCTTATGCAGTTTGCAATAGAAAGTTGAAAAGTTTTGGCATGGGATACACCACGATCGACATGTGTTTGAATGAATGTGCATTGTTTTACTAAGAGAATGAGAATCTTGAGAAATGTCCAGTTTATGGAGAATCAAGGTGGAACCCGAAGAGGGGGAAGAAAGTGTCGCATAAGAAGCTGGATTATTTTCCGATTGCGCCTAGGTTACAGAGAATGTATGCTTCGAGGCACACCGTGAAAATATGATTCGGCACCATACCGAAAAGAATACTGACGAAGACGTGTTGCGTCATCCCGTCGATGGTCATAGTTGGAAAACATTTGATGAGAGAAAATCCGAGTTTGCTAGTGAACCACGTAATGTACGCCTTGGTTTGAGGATCGATGGGTTTCGTCCTTTCTCCATGCAAAACAACTCATACAGAATGTGGACGGTTACATTTAAGATATACAACTTGCCTCCTTGGTATGCATGAAAGAACCCTCGTTTATGCTTACTCTGTTGATACCGGGTCCTCGTTCACCTGGAAAGGATATGGATATATTTATCCGTCCGGCTATAGATGAGTTGGATACATTGTGGGGCACGGGGATAGTTACATGGGATGCACATATGAAGGAGGAATTTGTAATAAAGGTTAGTTTGTTGTTCACGACGAATGATTACCCGGCTAGATCGTACACTTCAGGATGGTCGGGTCAAGGCTACTTAACTTATCTCGAATGCATGGAATATACTCCTTCCGCGCGGCTTAATAAAGGAGATGTTTATTTTGACCACAGACGGTGGTTACCTCTAAACCATTGTTTTCAGAAAGACGCATCTTCATACGCTAGTGCCGATAATAGGCCCCCGCCTAAGAAACATAGTCCCGGAGATATTTAGACTTAGTTAGATGGGTTGCCGGTTGTGTTTCCGAGAAAACACAAGGACTTCGGTGGCAAGGTGGGAAAGAAAACTGGGCCTCGTGAGTCAAATTGGAAGAAAAAGAGTATATTCTACCGTTTACCGTATTGGTCGGAAAACTTGTTGAAACATAACATTGATGCTATGCATCGTAAAAAGAATGTGTGTGATGCTCTTCTCGGCACAGTTGTTGGTTTAGATGGGAAAATTAACAAAGATAACGTGAAGTCGAGGAAAGATCTACAAGCCATGAACATTAGGTCAGATTTATGGTTATATGTTGATTCACGTGGTAAGACCATTCTACCACGTGCAAAGTATGTGTTGACAACTGATAAGAGACGAGAGTTTCTAGATTGGTTGAAGGTGCAAAAGTTTCCAGACGTTTTTGCTTCTAGCTTGCGAAACAACGTTCAGAGTGACACAAGGAAGATTATAGGTATGATATCCCATGACTGTCATATTCTGATGCAGCTTCTATTCATGGCTAGTATTCCGAGGTTAATCAACAACAAATCCATTAGCGATCTGATTATTGGGTTGTGCAACGTGTTCAGAAATGTTTGTAAGAATAACCTGAGTAAAAAGGAATCGGAATCGGGAAAGTCTAAAGTGGTCGAGCTTATGTTCAAGTTGTAGACGATCTTTCCTCCAACTTTATTTGATATTATGATCCACCTTGTTGTGCACCTGTACGAGGAAGCTCGGTTAGAAGGCCTGATTCAGATGTGTTGGATATACCCGTTTGAGAGGTACTTGAAGAAACTAAAAGAATATATTCGGAATCCGGTCAGGCCAGAGGGCTCATTCGCCGAGGGATACGCTGTAGAGGAAACTTTGACTTTTATATCTTGGTACCTTCAAGAGAAAAGTACAAATTTCAATGACTCGGGCATATACGGTGAGACGGTTCCTGAAAGCAAGGAAATATCAGTGTTTAAGAGTCAGTGCACGCCGATTGGTAAGAAATGGTTTGGATATTTACCCTTCGACGTGAAAGAACACATCGATTGGTACATCCTTCATAATTGCGACGAGATCCAACACTATATGATGTAAGTATTTTAATTACTAACATTTATTTAAATACCATATTATCGATTATTAAGAATATGTTTTTTAGGGAACACAAGTCCTCACTTCCGAACCTTGATAGAAAGAAAAAAACCGAGAGCATTTTCGTCGATGGTTCAAGAAAAAGGTATACAAGTCTACAAAATAAGTTGACTTTATTTCAACTAATAACTGACTTTGTGTGCATGTGTTTTTAATGCAACAGGATGGTAATCCCCTTGGTACTGAAGACTTTCTCTCGTTATCTAACATGTCAAACAGTGTCGTTTATCAATATGATTCTTGTGTTGTGAACGGGGGTGAAAAGAGAGTTACTCAAGATTACGGAGTTTGTACAATCACATGTTGGTAACTTGTGTTTTCTTCTTAGTTAATTTCTTTTATAGTTGGGTGTTTGTATATGAACTAGTTATTTTGTAATGTCATAGGTGGAGATCCTTTTTACGGTGAGTTGGTCAAGATTGTTGAGGTTGAATTTAGTGGTGGTTGTTTAGTTGTGTTGTTTGAGTGTAACTAGTATAAGACAGATGAAAAAAAACTACGATAAACTGAACACGAAGCAACAATAATCAACACAAGTTTTTTTTGGTGGACTGAAGAGCCCTACATCTTAGCAACTCAAGCAAAAAAGGTCTTGTACGCTGATCAAATTAATGCAAGGAAGGTGGAAAAGGGGTGGAAAGTTGTTTGGGAGTGAACAACCGTCACGGATGAAGTCCCGAACTATTTGGTGCAGAATCGATTTCCACTGGTCCAGATCCGACCGACATTCCGTTGGCTGATACGAACTTGGATTCAGAATACCCGCAGTCTGGATTGACTACTGGACAAGGGATAGAGATCGATCTTTCGATTTTTAACCTTGTACCGGAACCCGCCGTTTCCGTTGATGATGATGATTATGATGACACCTTATGGGAGTAAGAGACTAATAAGGAAACTATATATGTTGATAGTGACGATGAACCTGTAATAGTCGATGATGGAGACGAGACTGGTTAGTTGTGTATTACGATTTTATTATATATTTTATCATGTTTTTCATAATTTTTCTAAGTTTGAATTATTTTGGTCCCATGATTTTTAATTGTGTTATGATAAAGTCTCTTCATTTTATGTATGGGTAATCATGATCATTATACACACATTTTAGCACTTCAATTACCCATTGCAATTCACTTCTCAAATGAAGTTAGAAGTCTAAACCTCAAACACTTAAACTTTTTCATAATTTTTCAATATTTGAATTGTTTTGCTTATGATGTGTAATTGTGTTATGATATATAATAGTTTCGGATAATTATTATGTATTAAATTTTAAAAAAATAGGAAAAATAGTTATGTATAATAAATAAGCAAAATAGTTATGTTTTTTTAAAAAAAAACAGGTCATTAGCGAGGACAAAGTCCTCACGAAAGACTATATATCTTTTGCGAGGACCTTGTCCTCGCTAAAGATAGTAGCTGAAAATTTGGACCCACGTAAAGGCGATCAATATTCCTGCCTATTCAATTGGCCCACTTTCTAGCGACGAATTCTGTCTTTAGCGAGGACAATGTCTTCGCTAAAGTTTGCCCAAAAACATAAAACCCACGGACCTCCTTCTTCCTCTTCACTTTCCTTCTTTAACTCCATTAAAATACCACCCAAAAACTCCGGAAACACCACCCCGTACTCCGGCGACACCCATCACGCTTTCCCAAACATCAAACACTTCCGTATTTCATCTCCAAAGGTATCAATTCGTTCCAATTTTGAATGTTAATCAATTTTTTTTATAAATTATGAAACTAACTATATTTGTTTGGTTTAATATTGGTTTGTGGTGCTACTACATCATCTAAATAACACAATTACTCGGCAATAAAGGACTGTAATCTAACCTATTCATTTTTTTCCTATTTATAGAAAATATTAAATTTGTGATTTTCTGTTCATTCTTTTGAATTCCGAAAAATAGTAGTATTAATTATATTTGATTACTTAGTAAATGTGTAGAACAAACATGTTTAAGAGGTGTATTTTTAAAATTTAGAATATTTGTAAATTATGGCGAAGTTGATCTAATTTTTAGTGTTAAATTGCAATTATAGATAGTAGATTAGTGCCTAATTTAATTTATAGAAACTTTAGGGTTAAAACGTAATATTTAGAAATTTTTGTGTTAAAATATTAATTATAGAAACTTTAGGGTTAAAATGTAATTTATAGAAACTTTAGGGTAAAAATTTAATTCATAAATATTAGGGGTAAAAGTGACTATTTACTAAACTTTAGGGGCCTTAGTATAATTTTAATAAACTTTACGTGTCTTAGTGTAATTTTTACAAGCTTTAGGGGTCTTAGTGAGATTTTTATAAAGTTTAGGGGTAAAAAATGTACTTTTTTAAACATTTAGAGCCTTAGTGAGTTTTGAAAAACAATTTAGGTGCCTTAGTTTATTTTTAATAGTTTAGGAGTTAAAAATATAATTTTAAAAACATTTAGGGGCTTAGTGACTTTTTAAAATAATTTAGGTGCCTTAGTTTAATTTTTTTAAATGTTTAGGGATAAAAAATATAATTTTTAAAACGTTTAGGGCCTTAGTGACTTTTTAAAATAATTTAGGTGCCTTAGTTTAATTTTTTAAAAGTTTAGGGGTAAAAAAATTCAATTTTTAAAAAATTTAGGGCCTTAGTGACTTTTTAAAATAATTTAGGTGCCTTAGTTAATTTTTAAAAGTTTAGGGGTAAAAAATAAATTTTTAAAATATTTAGGGCCTTAGTGACTTTTTAAAATAACTTGGGTGACTTAGTGTATTTTTTAAAAGTTTAGGGTTAAAATATAATTTTTATAACATTTAGGGCCTTAGTGTACTTTTATATAGTTTAGTGGTAAAATTATATTATTTTGATCAGATGGCAGCAGTGATGCCCTTTGGACACGATGGAGATGGCGATGGCCGTGATCCCACTCAAAATCCTAATAATCCGATCGGGGGTTGCAATGCACCAGGTATTCTTTTTTTGTATACATAATTTTGACTAAATTAGGAATTTAATCGTAACATTAAACAGGGAATAAGGCCCGAAAGCCCAGGGGCAAGACGACTCTAGCTACAGTCGTCAAGGCGAAGCAAAAGTACGGAGGGAGACTTCCCATGGAGTTTTGAACATATGACAAGACGTAAAACCCTGTTGGCCTATACTCGCATCACGTGGGTCCAGTCGTCAACCATACGATTCGCTAGACGGTTCCCTTATACTACAAGAACTGGGGAGAAGTCCCCTCCGAAGAGCAGAGAAATATAGTAAGACGCTTGAGGGTAAGTTGACTTCAACTTTTTTTAGTTGTTCGTCGTTAACTATACAATTATATTGAATTTGGGTTATTTGTGCACAAGAATTATTTTTGGTTGAGGATTGAGAGTCCCGCCGAGATTGGAAGGAAATACAAATTATGCTAAACAACAAGTGTGATAAGGGCTTTAGCGATCACAAGAACCGAATCAAGAGAAAATATTATGCTACCCGTACGAAACCCGATGATTAGACACCGGAGAATGGGGAGAGAACTTTAAAACTATGGGACTCAAAGGGAGCTCAGGTAATTATTGTACTTTAAATTGTATTAAATAAAATATTCTCTTTATTGACTAACATTCTTTCTTTTGTTTGTGTTGTTTAAAAACTAGCACCAAGCTGAAGTTAATTGAACCAATAGGCAACAGTTGCAGAACCCGAGCGGGGAGAGTTCTATGACCTACACATGGAAGGGGGATTCCTTAATGGAGGTAAGAAATTAATTACAATACTTATTTAAATATCTTTATTTGACTGTTTGACTGAAACAGGGGGAGGGGAGTAGTCAACTCCCTCGAGTGGCCGAGGGTGAAAAGCAAGCTTTGCCTCTGCCCTCGATAAAAATATTCTTTTTTGAAATAGGGTGGAACCCGAAAAAGAATGGGTGGAGGAGCATGGAGTATGAGCGATCGAATGTAAGTTGTAAAATAAGCAAACACTTATACTTACAAATTATATTTTAAAATTTTATTTATTGTACAGGACGCGCTGAAGGAAATTCTAGAAAAATAAAGTGCGAGAATCGCAAAGTCAAAGTGGCAATTTATCATGTACACCCTCCTTAACGCAACAAGAACAAGTTGACGCAGTCATGGAGGCGGTGCCTTATGGTTGGGAGATGGGACCCGCTACTGGGTCCCGGGAGTTGGACACCCGCTTCCGGAGAGGAGGACGACTACTAATACTTCAGTTCCGGTCAACGAGAGAATGCTGAGGGACTACGAGTGGATGATGACCGCACTTAACGAGTTCCTTTTCTCTATAGGCAAGGACCCTATGCGAGACGACCTGTCTCGATCCTCGACCTCCACAGCTAGTACCCGACCCACGAAGGAGGCGATAAACTCGCGGATGAGTCGGACCATCTCGTTACTTAATCGATGCAGATCCGAACGTGGATTTGATACAGTTGTCCCTCCATCCGGCACTCCTTCTGGTGTTCATCCTGCTGCTGGTACCTCCCGAGCCACTCCTTTTAATCCTCGTACTACTCCTTCTGGCCCACCACTCTAGCTTATGGACAACGGTTATAGTTCCGCTGAAGATGAAGAAGAAGAAGAAGATGAAGAAGATTTATCTAATCCGTAGTATATTCTTTTTTTTGTCTATTTAGTTTGTATTCTTTGACTTTTGGTTGACTTTTTATGATATTTGACTATTTGTTGACTTATGGTTTGATTGTTGACTTTTTAATCATCTATTAACGGTTAATATATAATTCGGTTTTTGGTTTTATAATCTGTTCTCGTTTCTTATATAATTCGGGATTATTCTATAAACAATATAAAACTAATTAAAAAAACACAACAAAAATATAAAAAAACAATTTAAGAAAAAATATCTTTAACGAGGACATTTCCGTTGCAAAAGTAATAGCCAAAGTCCTCGCTAAAAATATAGATGACAAAGGCAAGGATTTAGTCGTTGTAGTTGACCAAATCTTTTGCGAGAATACCCCGTCACAAATGACATTATTTTTAGAAACGACATGTCCTCGCTAAAGAAAAATACTGGTCTTTCGTGATGACTATCTCTGTCTTTTGCGAGGGTGCAAGTCAGCACAAAAGACAGCCGCAATAATAGTAGTGTGTAGAGGATGTTCATCAGTTTATTTGGTCAATATCTTTTAAAATAGTGACATTAAATTGGTTAATGTTCAAACCTGACCTGTGACATCCAATTATTAAATTGAGATAAATAGAAAATTGAAGGATTTCCAAGTTTTTAAATAAAAAAGACATTTGCATCTGTTTTAATCTTATGGAGAGCGAGTAAATAAATGGTTATAAGACGGCAGAAGAGGCTTTCAAATACATGTTTGAGGTATTGTATCTTCATAATAATACCTTTAAATTCGAAACGAAGAAAAAATGACTATCTCATTATATGTGTAACAGAAAATAATGAAACACAAGAAGCTAATTTTGCTTCATATACACATTTCCATTGATTAGCATATGATTCAACATCTTCAATGTTTCCAATTGTTGCTTAAATGATAATCTTTGTAGTACTATCAAATAGGTTACATGACTCAAATACAAAGAATTTCATCTTTAAATAAAAGGAAAACTTAATTAAGGCTCTACATGTTCTAAAGTTTGTAGAGGATGATCGATAACCGGTAATATTACTTTAGGATCCAATTTTCCATCTCCATCATTTTCATCTTGCTTCACTTGCTTACCTATATCGGTATCTTCAGAACTTTTACCCCATAGAAGAATGTACATTCCAACTACAACTACAATGGATCCAAGAATGCTGTACAAAGCAATTAATCGATCGGTTACTTTTCATTTCTTAGTGACTAATAGTTACTAGTATATATTTTTGTAAGGCAGACCTTAGTGAAATAATTTGATCAGGTTCTGAGAGACCTAAATAAATTTATATTTACCTTCCAAGATGAATTTGTTGATGGAGCAGAGAGCCATCAAATATGGCAGCAAAAATTTGAATAAAGGGGGTAAATGCTGAGGTGAAAACAGGTCCCTTTATTTTGATACACCAACACATCACAACGTAGCATATACCTGATCCAAATACTCCCTATATATGTGCACAATACAAAACTTTTCTTTCAAAAGGCTCTTTTAATTTGTAGAATTACATAAAATGCTCTAAAATCATTGCAAAATAGTTGTAACAGTAAAAAGGAAATTGGAAATATACTTACAGCAAATACTATACTACAAATCTGGAAAGGTTCCTTGATAACCCAAGCAGAGAAATCTCTATGAACAATTAAACTCAAAAGAGCTGCTTGAATGCCACTAAAGAAGAACATAATAGTTGTACTAGTATATGGAAATGGATACATCTTTCCAATTCTTGTTTGTATTAAAAACCAGGAAGACCATGCAAGCTCAGCCAATATTAAGAATATAGAACCAACTGCCCAATCCTTTGTCTTATGATGATGACTTTCTTTCACTGATGCATGTGGATTTATTATTGGCATGCCTTTATAAAGTACAAGTATTAAAGATCCTCCTATGCAAATTATTGTACCAACAACCTTAGCTATCCCACTTTTGTTTTTCACATTTAGTTTCTCCAACCTGCATTGCATATGAAAGCTATTAAGGTCAAAGCAATTCCTTTTATCATAAAATATTGCATGTCTCTCTTAGATTTTGAAAAGAAACATAGAAATCTAAAGTTACCGAAAACACAATGCTAAAATGAAGGTGACTACGGGAACAATATTGCCAAAAGCACATGCGTAAGTTGCAGAAGTATAATTTAACCCAATTAGAATGAAATATGTAGTAAGAGTAGGCCTGCAAAACAAATTTTAGGAAGATCATATGATGTGAAAAAAAAATCGTTAACTAACCCCAGTATTCCATTGAAAAAGAATCCCAATATCAATACAGGTGTCAAAGTAGACAAGCTTTTCCTGCATTAATAAATGTGAAGTTAAATGCATCATTGCATAGTCACAATGTAAAGTTACTTTGGAATAATACAATGATATATTTGCTATATTCTGAGCCACAGAGGTAAATTTATTTTGTTTATTTGTTACAGAACAAGAACTTACTTATAATAGCACTATTTGTCAAAGAAATATATCCTTCCAAATAAATATGGTGATGACATAGTTTGTCTAAATTGCTTATGATTAAAGACTCGATCAAACCATGGACTTTTCATATATCGATCGGGTTCATAATATTAATTTAAGAATTTACTCCAAATCGATGACTAATAATGGAGAGCTTTATTTTTCAAGCAATTAATTTCATTTGAAAACCATCTTCCCATACATAGAGTACCAAAACTAGTTATCTCAGTAGCCTAGTTACAAAAAACACATAAAAATGATGTTTAAAATTACCTTTCCAGTAAATAGGCTATTGGGGCTAATAGAAGAACAGAAATTGATTGCCTGTAAGTTATGATGACCAAATTGTTGACTCCTTCACTAAGCACTTTCTTGAAAAGTACACTTGTTATTCCCCAAATGAAGTGAACGACTAACAATGCAACAATAGGCTTTAAATTCTCCAAGCTCTTCATAGTTATCAGTACTCTTAGTGCGCGGGCGCGGCTCCTCAGGATTTATATGAATTGAGGTACACTCTACCTTATATATTTACCGAATGTCATTTAAAACTAGTTTTTTCATGAACTTTATTTTTTAAAATAATTGATCATATGACCTTGCTGAAGCAATCGATTGGGGGTCTAATGTTTTTAATTTTTTCTTATATTAATAAGTTATAACAAGACAAACCGTCTAACACATCCAATTAAATTACGGAAACTAATCATCTTTAAAACAAAAATATATGGATATATAATTTTAAGTGAGCCATTCTAAATTGGCATTTGGTTTGTATCATTACTGATTTCATATTTAACGACCAAATTTTTTTTTGTATTGAATAACGATCAAAAAATTATAATATTTGATGGTGAAGTGTGATAGGCAAGTGAGGCCATCAGCCATGCAAGTGTCGTTTTGTGTATTATAAAATATGCCTGAGAAGTCCTAATATGTTCAATAATTAATGTCATTTGAACAAAAAAAAAAGTTCAATAAATTAATTTAATCTATGGAATATATTTAGTGAACACCTTATTTCTTTGTTAAGCTTTGTTAATGGAATATTTAACTCCACTGGTAGAGACGGTAGACAAAAGTGATAGAAGAAAAAAAAATCTAAACATAAACTTTCATTATTGAATACTAATTGCCAAATGAACAGTAACTATTGAATACTAATTGCTTCAGTGTCGTTTTCAAAATTATAAAGCCATCCTATCAATCCAGGTAATTTCACCACTAATGCGCGCTTATCATTAGCGACGACATTTGTAGTCACTAATGCCTAAAAAACTAGTCAGACCGTTTTGGTCTTTAATGACTACATATGGTCGTCGATATCTGGTCGTGAGTAATTAAATCATTGTTATAGATTATTTTCGCGACTAAATTTGAGAAATTGTCACTAATGCCAAGTATCTATTTACGATAACTTTAGTATTCGCAATTGATACTATTAATAACGACTGTTTCTTTGTAGTCGTTGATAACGACTAATTGCGACTACATTTTGTACTCGTTAAATAGTCGTCTTCTTCGACAACACTCATTTAGTGGCTATATATAATTATATTAGCAACTACATATATTAAGTGCAAACTTTCTTTGAAGAAGAGTGATCCCTTTATATAATATTGGACCTTTAATCCCATGGAAAAACTTGATGCAAGTTTAATATGGGGATGGGGTGAATAGGGTACTGATCAAATTATCTATTAATATTAGCTCAAAAAACTCTTTGAGCCAAATTATAAAACACTAGATATATACACAATAGATATAATATAGGTTTTATATGGATTATGAAATGCTTATAATGAACAATAAGTAAATAATTTTGGGATAAATATTACATAAGTACTTGAAGTGGTTTGAACTCCCAAGGGCCTTAATCCACAACCTAAGGACTAAGGTTACACCTTAGTATTTTAAAACTTTTGCACTTAGATTTTGGTATCTCTTAAAGGTGGTATCCAAATCAAATACAAGAAGATCTTTTTTGGCTAAATCATAACCCAAACTCGAACATCATGAGCTAAGATTCATGTACAATCACCAACATGAAAAACAAAACCACTTCACAAAGGACGACTTCTCTTCTTCAAAGAGATATAAAAACCTTCTTTCTAATCTCATAATCATAATACCTAATTGATTGAACATATTATATACCTCTTACCGATCTATCTAATTGATAGATCGACTTTAGACCAGAAAGTGATAGATAAGGATAAGTATTAGTAAAAGATGAGATACAATCGAACTAAAAAGATGGTAAATATCCATGAAAACAACACATCTTTCTATCGATCACCGTCATAAATCTATCTCTTGAGCTTCTAAAGGCTCTAGAAACATTATCAAGGCTTCCTGAAACTAAATAGAGGTGTGCTCCTGATGGCACTCCGACGCTCAACATTAACCTTGTTGCTAGGGGATTTTATCATGACCCAAGGATATTATATAGATTTACGTTGACTATTTAATAACCATAACATTTTTTAGAGAAAGATAGCGTGTACCAAATTCTTCTCCGTAATGTAGTATTTATAGGCGACGCAGGAGAGTAACGTCGTGTGTAGCTTTAGAAAAGAACTGGTGCATATTTTGGGTCTTTGCGGGGCTCAAGACATTGTATAATATCACTGTGTAGCAAACAACTATTGATAAGCCAAATTATAATGTCGATACTCGACCTGACCCGGAAAGGTCCCAATGACCCAAACCGAGGGTACAACATTGTATAGTCTGAAAGAACAACATAATTTCCCGAGGAAGATGAATTACGGTCTCTTCTTGGGGAAGATTTCCAAGCACCGAAGGGAAAATGCATCGAAACGTATAAAGTACACTTAGATAGGGCGGAGTTCCCTTCTGGCTTAACCTGCATCCATATTTGACTTATACTACTCCCCACAAAACACTATCTCACACGCTCGTTTGACAACTATAAATACCAGGCTTCACGACATAATCGACACACTTTGAGTACCCCATAAAATCTTTATCATTATCTCTTTAAAAATGGTCGTGGTTATTATATAGTCGGCTTAAGTCTCGATAACTTCTCACTTAAGTAATCTATGATAGAAAAATGCTAATGTTCAGTGTCAGAGTACCATCGGGAGCTCACCCCCATATGTTCCTTACTTAGATTTTGTTTTAGGAAGGCTCGGAGAAGCAAGAAGGTCCTTGGGTGAGAGTTCCCAAGATCGCTCACGGTCGAATCCTTGGGCGAGTGAAGATAAAGCTCTTTGATACGAATCAAGAGTAAGGTACACTGTTATGAACAATTCTCTTGGTTCAATTTACCTAGTCCCATTGGTCAAACTCTTATTAAATTTTCAAACACTTATTAAACTATTATTAAACTCAATGGTCAAATGCTTATTAAATGGTGAAGTCATAAAGGACCGGTCACGAACATAAATACATACAAAGGAAACCAACCACATACATGACACCTATCTCAAGTCAATGGCCTTCTGCCAATAGGTATAGGATATTGTCAGTCCCCTACCACCAAGCATGACCCATAAGAAGTTTATATACGTTGCGATGTAATATTTCGCTCGGTGGATTGAAGTTGGGGCCTAGACTTCTGTGACTACCCAAATAACTAGAAAATTCATCTAGCAAATATAATATATTGATATGGCATCTTGTATATGATAATCACTAATCACGAAACTCATTTCATATCCACTTATTTCCAAGCATGGTGTGAAGAAGTAGGAGTAAAACTATCCTATTTCTCAATCGTACACCCTCAATACAACAGTTATATAAATCATACTGTTGTTTGAGGGTTGGCATCTAAAGTAAACCATCACAAAAAGAATGGCCTAGGTTTTACCCGAAGTATCGTGGGGGTACCAAACACGTGCATTCAGCTACAAATGAAACACCCTACATTTGGTGTATGGGTGCGAGGCTGTATTACCAATAGATATAACCACCCTTAAGTTGAGGTCCCTAAACTTTAACTTGAACACTAACAGTGATAATCTCGGAGGGGAATTGGACCTCATAGAAGGAACATGGGAAAAAGCCAACCCTTGGTCGATTATAGCAAAACTAGTCGTAGCTTAGGCTTTTAATAAAAAAGTATGACCAAAAGAATAAGAGTCGAGGACCTAGTATTACAAAAACGAGAGTTCACGAAAAAATGCTAACCAATGTAAGTTCGTACCTAATTAGGAAGGAACGTATGTCGTGATGGAGGAAACATATACATGATCTTAGATATTAGCCGAATAAGATGACATAAGACTACTAATTCTTGGAGTATAGATCAATTACTAAAAATCATCAAAGCGAACAACTTAACCGCGGAAAGAACTGTAAGGCCCTATAAATCTTGATAGAAATATCTTACATTATTGGATTTTATTTTGTTGATCTTATGAAACAGAACAAGAAGCAATCATGTCGAAATGAAAGATTCTCGACCTAAAAAATTTGATATAATGTACATAACTTTTCTAGGCTCCCTAAGATCATCGACTACGGGGCTCAGCCAATGGATTCCTGCCTTGAAAGGTCGATAGAATGTAAAAATCATTTCTCAGTTTCCTAATATCATTGACTAGGGGGTAGGACAAAGGATTCCCAATCTGAAAAAGTCGCTTGAATGTAAAAAACAATCCAACTTCCTAAGATCATCTACTAGGGGGTCAGACAATGGAATTTCTAACGTGGAAAGTTGTATAGAATGTCAAAAACTTTGATCAACTCCCTAAGATTGTCGACTAGGTGGTTAACCAATGGATTCCCGACATAAGAAAGTCGATATATCTAGAAAAACCATAAGATTGATTTTACATTGGCCTCATAATTAAAAGACTAGCACCTCTGGAAAAAAATACCAATTTCTCTGGCACACCGACCTTGAAGCCCTGATCAAGCCAAGGGGTCGTTCAAAAAAGTCACAAAACAAAAGCATGCACAAATAAGAGGACATATACACAACTTATTTAAACTAACCTTGGCCCCGAAGAGTATTATATAAATTTGTACAAGATAAATCGTAAGACCAACATAGTCGCGAAAATTAAAGGTCTTCGTATAATCGACCCAGTCTTGGCAATCAAAGATATTTTAAGACCGACACAGCTTAGACAATCTCAATCATTCTTAATCAATTTTCATTGGGGTGTATAGGAAAATGGACAAATAATATTATTTTCTCAAAATTCATTCTCAATCAATTCAATTAATACAAGGATAAAATATTATGGAAGCTGTTTGTTAAAAGCTCATTGAGGAATTTTGTCAAACACTTAGTGGATGCCTAGTTTTATAAAAGTGGGTTTGACAAAATCCTATTGATACAAAAGTGGAAAAACCTTAAAAATGAAATACGAGATACTTAGATATGGGCAAGATATATGATCAAATACAACCCATGAAGTAAAGTAGAGAGAGAGAGAGAGAGAGAGAGAGAGAGAGAGAGAGAGAGAGAGAGAGAGAGAGAGAGAGAGTAGTTTGGATTCCCTATATCCACCACCTAAGGTATGAGAACCCTTAGGATTTAAACTCCTCCACTATAACTCATTGTGTCTCTTTAATGTGAGACCACAAACATTTACACCATCTTTGAAATATCCCTTCGTAGGACCACACTAGTATTGTAGCAAACACTAGATAACCAAGCGGGAAATTTCCACTCAAGATATAACACCTCACAAGCCTATGAAGCCTTCTCTTGGGTATCACCATACAAGGATTAGTAGATAGTCTTTTAATTCGAACAACCACTTTGCACTCTATGAATCCTTCAAGCAAAGTGTCTCTTCTATACTAGCTCTACCTCAACCTTTTATTTTCTATGGAAGAACGCACTCTTCACTAGACCAAAAACAAACCTAGATTTTATGGTTAACCTTAAATTAGCTAGCCTATATTCTACACTCCCAATTGAGTAGATATAAAAGTGTTTGAAAGGCTAAAAATACAAATAAATATAGATATATAGATTATGGATATCTTAGGGACTTTTCCTCCAAATATTTGACTTAGAAGGGTTGGGGAGAGCCACTTTTCGGAGTTAACAATACATCTATTTATTGTCAAAAATCCTCCAGCGTTCTTGTTCATGTGTTGCTCTTCGGTTGGTTGCATCTTGAATTTTTTGGACATCTGTGTCTTTTGGGTCTGATGTTTAGTGATATGTCTCTAACGAATTTTATACAACCAGTACAATAATGGATCTCTTGTGTCCTTTATATTCGTTAATACTAACTGTTCATATATCCTATCTTTAATTCTTTGTATGGAACTTTATGTTGAATTCCCAAGTTTGATGATAAAGTGCTCGAGGATATGGTCTTCCTTAGCTCAGGTATCAGTTCTTCTTCTTCTCAACTAATTCTCCATCAACTTTAGACATTCCGCCTAGTTCTCGCTCCGGAGACTCGAAAATTCTTTCTTCTCAAATACATTTTTAATGAGTTTAGACATTCCACTTAGTCTTGATTTATTGGTTTTAATCTTCAGTTCTTCTCAGCTACAATCTCCAATGGGTTTAGACATTCCACCTAATCTTCTCTTCTGGAGGTCCGGTCTTCTCATCCTTCTTCGTCTTCTTCAGTTGCCCACTTTAAGCATTCTTTTCCCCAGCTTCTCGAACGACTTACCCTCATCGGAGGGACGATTTGCTTCTTGCAGGGACACGCTTGATTTCTATTAGATTTTTGTCCGATGTCCTAAATTGTTCCACATAATGCCTAAACTGAGTTGATTGCCTTGATTTTCCTTTATATTTTGACCTGACTTTTTTAAGGCATTCTTACCCGTCTATATTCAAACTCCCTTGAGTCTTTGACATCCTTAAACTTGTTTATGCTTCTTAATCAAGCCAAGCATCTTGGTGAGTCTTCGAGTTTCACCTTCAATGAACTCCCTTGAGTCTTGATCTTTAATCCCTTCAAACTCATTCGTCTAACACCCATAAGTCTTGATTCTTCAAATGTTTTCAAGTTTGTTCTACTAACTTCCTTAAGTCTTGATCTTGAATCTCTTCAAGCTCGTTATTTGATCTCCTATGAGTCTTGATCTTCATCATCTTCGAACTCGTTCTTCTAACTCTCTTGATTATAGATATTATTTAACTTGTTTGTTGTTCTCCCTTGAGTCTTGATTTTTGGAAACTTTAAACTCATTCTCTTGAGCACTCTATGCTCGTATGACCATCTCTTGGTTTTCTTCAATTGAGTATGATCCTTGATCGTTTAAGTTCTATTGCTCCAAACATTCATTATTCTCACATATCTTATGATGTTATGCTAAACCTACCTCAAACAACTCAGCTCTGATTAGATAAATCAGCAAAATCATTTTTTAATCATCATAAAAATACTAAATAAGGTGAGGCTAACAAATTGACTTTGAAAATTTGGTGCGATCCCGATTTCGGTCATCAATATTTTGATCCACATGAATTCTATCATGCCTTTAAAAAATTCCACGAAATTTTGCCTCATCGCTTGAAAGTTCCACCACTTCACGTTTCTTGCTTGTCCAGGTTACACCGCCCCCCCAAAAATCCAATTAGAGTAAAGTATCCTGAGGTAAACGTTGAAGCATTTGTGTTACACACCCAATCTACACCATTGTGTGCCTCAACATCCAAAAACTATTTTTTTATCATGATCCTATTCCTTGATGTACCTTTCAAATATGAAGTTGGATTCACTTTGTAGATTGAGTGGTAAAATTTTCGAATCTAACACCCATCTATTCTTTGAATGTATTTTTGGGCATTGAGAAAGAAATGAAAAAATTTAAAAAAGAAAATGAATACTATGTTGCCCTTGCTCAAATGGTTTAACAAACTAAAAACCTGAAAAAATTGAAATTTTTACTATAGTTTATTGTTACATCATTAACGAGTGATAGCTAATACCTTAAGATTTCAGAATTATATAGGTCTTGTAGCTTAATTATATCGTGTAAATTTTTTACTACATATTTATACAATTGTTTACCCAATAAAAAAATACCTTCAAACCACATCGAGGTATAAGGCAAGGTGACCCACTTGCTCCGCATATTTTTATCTTGTGCATGGAGCGTCTATCCATTTTGATACAAGAGTTGTGTGATAATGGCAGTTAGAAACCGATCAGCATGGGAAGAGCCGGCCCGAAACTATCCCACTTCTTTTTTGCTAACGATCTAATCTTGTTTTGTGAGGCTTCTTTGTCACAGGTCAATTTAATACAGGAAACTCTAGACGTATTTTGTAAAGAAGCGGGACAAACCATAAATGCAGAAAAATCACTCATCTACTTCTCCAAAAATATATCTACGCAGTTGCAAGGTGAACTAGCTAGAGTACGTAGATTTTGTCTTAATGATTCGTTCGGAAAGTACTTAGGAACGCCTATACATTCGGGACGCTTACCTAAAGGCTTTTACAAGCGAATTGTGGAGAAGATGAGGATAAATTAACGACATGGAAAGCAAAAAGTTTATCTCTTGCTGGACGCATTACTCTCGCGCAATCTGTATTGTGTGCTATGCCGACTTATCAAATGCAAGTAATGAAGTTACCTTTATATGTGTGTGATGAAATTGACCGGATAGTTCGGAATTTCATATGGGGTTCTTCAGATCAGAAGAGGAAAATACGTTGGGTCGCTTGGGAGCAAATATGTAAATCAAAGTCGAATGGTGGTCTAGACCTCTGTGGAACGAAGAATTTTAATTTAGCTATATTGGCGAAACTTGGTGGAAAATACTTAAAGAATCAAAAGGTTGCGTGGGTGGATATTCTAAAAAATAAATACTTTAAGAACGACTTGCTCCAGAAAGAAATCAAAGCGGGTGATTCGAGTATTTGCAGGGCTATATTAGTTGGCGTCGACATTCTATGGGATGGGGTAATTGAGGAGGAAACAGAAGGTGAATTGAATTATAAATGGGCACATGAAATTTCAGGTAACTTCTCAGTTAGGTCGGCCTTCGCGAATATTGTAAAGGAGACTCCGGATTTAACCTTTAAATAGGATAGCATCTGGAAGGTGAAATGCTCACAAAAACTTCGAATTTTTCTAGTGGAAAACGGCCCGAGATAGATTACCTACAGCAGCAAATTTATACCGAAGGATTGTTATTGATAGTAGCGAATGCCGGATCTGTGGCGCAGAAAATGAGGATCTGAAGCATGTGTTTTTGGATTGTACAGTGGCGAAAACTTTGTGGTCTGAACTGGGCTTGATGAACTCCCCACCTGAGATAATTGTTGCCGCAGAATCGAGTTTTATTAATCCTTTAACTGCTCCAGTTAATGATGCAGCTGTTCACAACGTGGAGGAGCCTGGTACACCAGCTTCATCCAGATCAGCAGCAGCTTCAGGTGGCGCTTCACTGTCCAGCAGCTTGATTAGCATGCATCGCTCAGCCTTGTTCACAGCGACGAACACGAACACAGAAAACCCGCAGCAGCTGAATGTCGTCCCTGGTACAAGCATGAAACAATGGATTCAAGGCCACTTAGATTCAAAGGATACGTATGGTGGTATAGAATGGAAACTAGTTTTTATCGCAGCGTTAAACACTATTTGGTCCTGAAGAAATGAAGCTGTATTTGAGAACATTGGAGCAGTTCCAAGAATGGCGGGTCTAAGACATGATACACTAATGTTAGCACGGGATTTCGTATCTGCGTGGGGGAATGAATACGAAGGAGGAATCATAAAAGCAGCGAAGAGCGAATTAATCAAATGGGTGAAGACCAAGAATAAGTTAAAATTGAACATTGATGGTGCTTTGACTTTGCGAGGAAAAGAGCGGGTATTGGTGGGCTCCTAAGAGACGAGGAAGGTACTTTTATTGCTGGTTTCGTCGGCCCGTGTGTGATGGAATCCCCAGCCGTTTCTGAACTCTTGGCATTGCATTTTGGATTAAAGTGGGCAGTGAGTCGAGGGATCAAAGAGTTGTATGTCGAAACTGACTCAAGAGAACTTCACGCGCTAGTGAAGGACGGTAGTAGTTCTACGAGTTGGAACTGTCATATTGGGCGTGAATGTAGTGAGATACTAAGGAATCATTCGGGGTTTGAAATACACTGTATCTACCGAGAAACGAACATTTGCGCGGATCTATTGTCTAAAAGAGGTGCGGAATTGAGCGGAGAGCCACACTTATTGGTGGACCCTCCAGATTATTTATAGAGACATATTACTAGTTATAGGAGTAGATGTACGTTGCCTAGACTAGTTCTAGACCCTCTGTGAGGGATTAGTTGTTATCAACTTCGGCGTTTGAAGCCTCATATGTATGAGAAAAAAAAAGAGGAAACTATGAGGGGCTAATTTTGCTTCATACACATTTCCATTGATTTGCACATGATTCAACGTCTTCAAGATTTTCATCTGCTGCTTAAAAAATTAATCTTTGTTGTACTATCAAATAAGTTAATTACGTGACGAATAATTTTATCTATCTTTAAATAGAAAGGAAAACTTAAGGCTCTACGGGTTTTAAAGCTTGTAGAGGATGATCAATAACAGGTAAGAGTACTTTCGGATCCAATTTTCCATCTTCATCATTTTGTTCTAGCTTCATTTGTTTACCTATCTCCGCACCTTCAGAGCTTTTTCCCCATAGAAGGAGGTACATTCCAACTACAACTACAATGGATCCAAGAATGCTGTTCAAAGTCATGAAATGGTTAGTCTAACAAGCATTACAGACATTTCTATTAAAGAGAAATCAAAATAATGAACTCAGAATTTAAATTTTGTTTCTTAAAGGGGAAAAGTTAAATTATTTTCTTTAAAATGCAGACCCTAGTGAAATAATTTGATCAGGTTTTGAGAGACCTGGATAAATATATAAATATATTTACCTTCCGAGAAAAATTTGTTGATGAAACAGTGACGCGTCAAATATGGCAGCAAAAATTTGAATGAAGGGTGTAAATGCTGAGGTGAAAACAGGTCCTTTTATTTTGATACACCAACACATTACAACGTAGCATATACCTGATCCAAATAATCCCTATATATGTGCACAATGCAAAACTTTTCTTTTAGAAAAAATCAGACATGAGAAAGCTCTTCAATTTTCAGAATTATCATTGCAAAATAGTTGAAATTGAAACAGTAAAAAAGGAAAACAGAAATATACTTACAGCAAATAAGATACTAGAGATCTGGATAGGTCCCTTGAGAACCCAAATGGAGAAATCTCGATGAAGAATAAAACTCAAAAGCGCTGCTTGAATAGCACTAAAGAAGAACATAATGGCTGTACTAGTATATGGAAATGGATACATCTTTCCAATTCTTGTTTGTATTAAAAACCAAGAAGACCATGTAAGATTAGCCAACATTAAGAATGTCGAACCAATTGCCCACTCTTTTGCCTTATGATGATGACTTGCTTTCATTGATGCATGTGGATTTATTATTGACATGCCCTTATAAAGTACAAGTATTAAGGATCCTCCTACGCAAATTATTGTACCAACAACCTTAGCTATCCCACTTTTGTTTTTCACATTTAGTTTCTCCAACCTGTATTTCATAGGAAAGATTAAGGTCACATTAATCCCCCCCTATTATAAAACATTGTATGCATGTTACTCGTATTATGAAAAGAAAGCAACCAATCTTTGATTTATGCTCAAATGAGGCTTAAACTTACCGAAAACACAAAGCTAAAATGAAGGTGATTACAGGAACAATATTGCCATAAGCAGTTGAGTAAGTTGCTGAAGTATAATTTAATCCAATTAGAACGAAATATGTAGTAAGAGTAGGCCTGCAAAACAATTTTTAGAAAGATCATATTATGTGGAAAAAAAAAATTGTTAACTAACCCCAGAATGCCATTGAAAAAGAGTCCCAATATCACTTTAAATGTCAAAGCAAACAAGCTTTTCCTGCATTAAGAAATGCAGGGTTAATTTCATCATTGGCCCCTGCATTACGTGATGTAACCAAATATACCCCTCTCATGTACATCAACGCTATAAATCTACCCATGCGTGGGTATATATATTTGCTACTTTTTGGGATGACACATTGGTTATAAACACAAGGTACATTTATTTGGGTCATTCGTATAACACATCTACACAAGGTTAATTTAATGGAGAAAGAAATGAATATCACATAGTTGGTATGAATTGCTTATGATTAAAGATTCGTTTAAGCCATAAATTTTTCTGACCTCTTGTTCATAGTAATAAATTTAAGAATGAAAAAAAAATCATTTCATAACCTACTTCTCATATTTTTATACACGGAGTACCAAAAGTAAACTAGCTAGTTATCAAAGTAGCCTAGATACAAAGACACATATCAATGAAGTTCAAAATTACCTTTCCAGAAAATAGGCAATTGGAATTAAGAGGAGAACGGAAAGTGATTGTCTGTATGTGATAATAACCAAATTGTTGACTCCTTCACTAAGCACTTTCTTATAAAGCACATTTGTTACTCCCCAAATAAAGTGAACAACCAACAATGCAACAATAGGCTTCAAATTCTCCAAGCACTTCATTATCAGTACTCTTAGTTAATATTAATAACCCTGTGCACTTCCTGATCAGAATTTATGTGAAATTGCTCCAACTTATATTATATCGGGCATCATTCTAAAAGTAGTCCGAGCTTTGAATCGTATATCTACCAAGTAAAATCATGTACCCATACTCTTAAGCATTTTACTTTGCAATTTCATAAAAATATTGTTAGCTTTTTGCTTCTTTAACTTTGATCGACCACTTATATTGAAATCTTATCTCAAAAGGAAGAGGTCATATTTCATCTATACAGTACAAGCAAGGGTAGGTTTAGATATTCTTGCGTTATTAATTTTTTGAGTCAATGAAAAGAAGAAAGAAAAAAACTTTGAGATTCGAACATCTTACCCGTAAAAAATGTCATAGTTCAATTATGGGCAAAGTTTTGTGGTGACCATTATTTATCAACTAGTCAACGTCAAATTAAATGGGTTACAAAGTATGCAATACACACTACGTAAGTAGTAAGTACGTATGCAATTTTGTCTTATTAGCAAGCATGTTGAATGTTTTAAACTTTCTCTAAATATAAATCTTTTAACTTTTTTTTTTCTAATAAAATCTCAGAGTAATTTGTTCATCATCAACTATCATTCTCCATCATCATTCTTAACCACCCAACCGATTTCTACCGTCCTAAAGATCATTTTCCACAATCATTAACATTGCTACGCCATTTACAAGAATAGATGTTTTTTTAATATCGAAACGTTAGCAAATACAAACCTTCATTTAATTTCAACCTAATCTCGTTACTTTTATAATTTTTCAGGTTTAAATTTGTGATTAATTAAACTCGTGTGTAATATATTCACATCTAAATCCTGTTGAAACCAAAAGATTAGATAAAATAATAGATCGATTAACAGTAGCAGATGCAAGAAAGGGTTGAGGTGGGCTGTAACCATACCATAATTTAGCCTGTTTTTTTAATAAATTTAAATATTAATAAAAAATTACAATTCCACTCCAATTAAAAAATTAGCCTTCTTTAATTTAAAAATATAGTCTCTCAATTGAATATATTTTTAAAACCAATTCATTAGAAATCTCGAATTCTCAGGTTTGTTTTAAAAAAATTTCAATATTCTATACTGTTTGAATTAAAAATCAGAAAATTCTAATTTTTCTATTTTAATTTTTTTGATATACATTTTATTAAATTCATTGTATCCTTTTAAATTTTGGGTTATATCGTTTTTCTGTTTATTGAATTAATTCAATCATATTTGTGTTCTTTCCACCTCTGACGCTAACACCTAAAAATCGGGTATAATGTGAACAAGTATTAGAACTGTAATACATGATACAAATTACAGAAGTTGTGGCCATTTGTGAAATAGTCATTACTATAGCTATTGTTTTTAGTGTATAGTAAATATCCATGAATTAATAGCTCCACGAACAACAATAAAATGCACCAAATTGCATTAGCAGTTTAGTACATTTTTTTTGTTCGAAAGTTTAGTATCCCATTTATATGAGATTTTTTTTTGTTGTAGCTACTTAGTGAATATGATTTGTTTTGCGCAGTGCGTAAAAATAATTTTGTGTGTATTTTTTAAATGATTTTGTTAGATATATAAAAGGTTTATGAGGTGTGGGTTTTTCCGTATTAATAACAGCCCTTCCCGACTCGAAATCTTGCATCTGCCCCTATCGATTAACACTAAAACTTCGAGTTCAACAATCGATATTAAATAACTTTACAAAATAATAGAATGCTAATCTTTATCTCCAATTAATGTGCTAATATGAAACTAACTTATCCCTAAAAGTTAAAATTTATTCAACAATGTCCTAAAATAAATTAAAGTAGTATTGTTTCAAACATCCCCCCTTAAACTGAATACTATTAGTAATCAGTTCAAACCCATATAAGTAATTAGTTCTACAACTCCTTCCCTAGAAAGATCACGAAGATAATGAAAGCGAACATCTATGTATTTATTACGACTATGCAATACTGGATTCTTAAAGAGTGAAATAGATAAAAAATTGTCACAATCTAACACTGTAGCGTTGTTTTTATTCATGTTTAAGCTCCTTCAACATTCTCCTCAACCACACTACTTGACACGTACATGATGCAGCAGAAATAAATTCGGCTTCACTTTTAGAAAGTGTAACCACATGTTGTTCTTTCGATGATCAAGATACCGCTACCGAACCTATCATAAACATATACGTAGAAGTCTTGATCCCCTGCATAGTCACTATTCATGTGTCCCAGTAAAGTTGTTCATCTCCACCATTCTTGTAGAATAAGACAAAATCAAAAGTCCCCTTCTAATACTTTAGATATTTTTTTAAAGCTTGGAAATGAATTTTAGTGGACCATTCCATGTATCTGCTAACCAAACTTATTACAAACATCATGTCCGTACATGTGGCAGTCAAGTACATGAGACTCCCAAACATTTTCTATAATGCGTGCTATCAATCCTTTCTCCATCTCCATCTTTCATAAGCTTGATACCAAGAACTATTGGGTTATGCACATATTTACACTGAATCATAGCGTATTTTCGTTGGCTAATAAAGATACCATATAGTTTTTGTATTATCTCAATACCACGAAAGTAACCATCTTTCCGAGACCAATCATATCAAATTCATTCATCATAGATTGCAATTTTGTATATATTAATTGATAAAATTACAAGTGGATTGGAATGGACAACAAGATTGTTGTCTACTTGAAGTAGATAACTTCAGTGTTGAAGAATGGGGATTTCGTTTAGTGTATGACGGTGACAATGCTCCTAACTATTATCTCATCATTGTCAACCACGATTATTACAGAAATTCAATAATGAAGATTTGTGTTACAGCAAAGAACCCAATACAATGACATAACTACTATGTTAAGCAACCATGTACAATTATTTTGATGCTATCATGTTATCCTTTCTTGTGTAAATAAATTCCGCTTTACGTTTTACTCATGACAATTACTGAAGGAAGTTATATCATTTAATTATGAATGAGAATGAGTCCAATTGAAAAGTAATCCATCTTATATGTATTATTCGGATCCCTTACCCAATACATGTCGGATTATTCAACTGTTTAGGATAATGTACAATAATATAGCACAAAGAGTTCCTATCCAATTATATATAACACAACAATGAAGGAAACCATTTCCCAACGACATTCACGTGGGCTTCTATCGTTACAGAAATTTTTGAAAAAATTGTATCAAAAATTGCACTAGAAGTCCTTATACTATTATATTGTGGTTGACGTTCTGGCTTTTTTTGTTAAAACCCGTGCTTGTATTCATGGTTGCATATGCAAACATTATCCTGTGGAACTTAGCAGACCAGTGAGATTTGTGAAACTAATCATGTCTTTTATGTGGGCTGGAAACATAGGCCCGCTGCTAAGTCCACTCTAGCTAGGGAGCAAAAGACATGATCCCTGGGATTTGGGTCTCCAACTTTTAGACATTTTTAGTATGCCTTTTGAGTGGTTAAACATGTATAGGTATGTAATTTTTATTTATTATAGTAAGTCCCTGTGTCAAATTCCATCTGTTTTTACCATTAAGTCCATGTGGCAGTAGGTATTTTCGTAATTATTAATAAGAAAATTTCCCCAAATAGTCCATGATCTTATCCCCTTTTACAATTTTTGTCCTCAAACGTTTTTTCCATGTGGCACTTAATGGTAGAAATTTTGAAGGAGTTAGATGCAGGGACAAACAGGAAACATACATGAAGATCAAGGACCATTTGGATAATTTCTACGGTTTATGTCCTAAATTGGCTTATAGGAAATGAAATTTCAAAGAAATAATATGCTATGAGTTTCTAAATTGGCTTATAGGAATATAAAATTTTAAAGAAATAATATGCTATGAGTTGATTACATAGCCAAAATATTTTAACCATAGGCTCTATATCAAAATGGCAAATTTACCCCTCAAGGGTGAAAACTACAGAAGGCGATCATAAAAGGAACAAGTAGCAACGAGTCTTGCAGATGATTCACCACCTCTCTACCAATCGGCTCCATAAGCAAGCAAAGCATTCTTGTTGTACGTTTCAATCACATGATGTTTATACCCATCGATCTTCGTAACACCAAAGCCATTGTGCTTAAGAGCTGTTAAGACCAAGCCTTGTATATATGGATGATGCTTATCGTCCAAACTTCTCCACCTAAACATATTTCAGATACATGTTTTGAAAATGACACTCATTCTTAGGGATGACAACAGATCGGTTTTTTGCAAAAATATCAAAAACCATAACCATAACCGTTTATTTTATTAAAATCCATATCCTAACGGTTTCAACCATCGGTTACACATTTTAAAACCATAACCGCATTATTCGGTTTCGGTTTTTTTAAACGGTCTTGCGGTTTTTGACCATAATCAAATGATAGTTTAATAAATATATTAATTTACATAAAATCAAACCACACATATAAGAAAAATCTCCGAGATATATAAATTATTGTGTTGGTTTATTATTAAATTATATATTTATTATTTAGTTGGTTAAATCTAGTATTTAGAATTTGGTTTTATAATTTTAATATATCTAATTTTAACTAGATTATTATAAAATATGAAAATATATATGATAATAATCGGTTTTCGGTTATTCGATTTTATTTTTATCTAAAACCATAACCTAACGGTTTTAATCGTCGGTTACACTTTTCAAAACCATAACCTAATGGTTATAACCGTGGTTATTTAATTCGGTTTTTTATCGGTTCGGTTGTCATCGGTTTCGGTTTTTAACCGTAACCATTGACATCCCTACTCATTCTATGAGCTCTTAGCATTCTAGAAAGCCAGGGCATTAGGCTGTTTGGGCTTATACTGTTTCCTTTTTATATTTTATAGGTGCGAACTCAAGAAGCGAGAGTTTAGCGACATGTGTAACTTCAATTACTATGGAGGATCGGGGATACAATATAGACATTACAGCAACAAAGTGGAAATATGCATTTATACAGATGGGTTTTCTTAATGAAAGGGTTGATTTCGTTTTGGAATGAAAAACTTACGATGAGGTTTAGTACGATAGATATGAACCATATAATAAATTGGATGAACAAGTAAGATAAGAACAAAGGGGTTACAATACCCTTAATTCATGAAATCACAAATTACAGTAGGTTAAAACATGTTTATGATGTCTTCTCTCTTTGAGACTTTGTCAAACTCTTTGGTAATTATATAATTACGTATGGTAATTTTGATATATTGATTGCCAAGGTTGAGATAAAGCAAGGAAAAATTGTTTTACTTGCTGTTGTTTGAACTGCTTTGTTTCTTATGAGTATAAAACTAACAAATAGTTGCAGGGACAAGGTTATTACTTTGAGTCTCAATATTTTATAAAGGAAGACATGTTATTTGACAAAAATCTGGAATATCACAACAGTGTCATATATAACGATTATCGCCGATGTCGTGCTGGTTTTAAGAAGGGTAAAATTGGTGTTCTGGATTACAATGGAGATAGAAGTGAACAAAATGGAGGCGAGAAGAAGGGATGAATTGGTTGTTTATATATATTTGAATTACAAAGGAGATGGGAGGAGGAGGCTACAGAGAAAACGATTTATGGGAAAGGGGCGAAGGGATAGTAAACCATTCATACGCAGACACAGGGGTTGTAGAGGAAATGGGTTGCTGATGTTAGTTTTATTGGACACGGGGTGGGAGATGAGATAGCGGATCGGATGTAGAATAGAAATAGACTATGAAAGTATGGATCAAATGGACTCATACTATGAATAATATTAGAGATAGTAATTGGGCTACAAGGGGACAAACAATTATACAAGACTGCAATTTACTTAGTCAACTCTTTGTAAATAATAAGTAAAAAGGAATCCATATGTTGTGTGGTTATATCGAAATTAATTTACTATCGAATATCCGAATGCTCCGTAAGACGTTCGATATATTTCAATGAGTTTGTTGGTTTGGAACTGTTAAGCTATTCGGGCGTACTTGACAATCTCTATGGTATAGTTCGTTTTGGGTAAGTACAAACTAGGTTTTTCTTGTTTTTCTGAAACTATGTTATGTGGAATGTTTAAAAAAAATTTAACTTTGTGAAAGACCTTATTGGGAGTGCTTACCAATCCGGGGTCATTTTGGTAATCTGACAGGCTTGTCAAACTAGATCGAACTAGAGTTTTTGCTAGTCAGTATCACGTTGTTATACATATTAATGATAATCGTCTACACTATTATACTATGTGTATACATGCTCTCAATAATTTTGAGGGTCGTTTGGATTTATAGTTTGAAATTTCTAATTGGAAAATGAATATTAGTGAACCTTGTATATTAATTGGAGATTTTAGCGATATATTAAAAGCAAATTAAAAATATAGTAATACTTCACCTAATTATAGATATATTAATGAATTCAATAATTTTATCTCAAGTAATGGCCTTGTTGAAATTCAATCTTATAGATGTTTCTTTATTTGGACTAATCGTCATAGCAATAGTAATCCCGTCAAGGTCAAACTTGATCGGAAAGGTTTTTGATTGCGCAAGTTTTTATTCCATCAACTATTGGATTAGATCGTTCTCCTCTTATTATTTTATAATATGATCACTCAATGAGACAGGGTCAGAGATGGTTTATACTTGAATCCTTTTGGATAGAACATGAGTAGTGATATTAGGTTATTTAATCAACATTGGAACAAGGAACCAAAAAATTTTTGCCAGCTTTTGTGGATAAAAGGGACATTACAATAAATTCTCTTAAATGATGGAGCAGAAGAACAAGAGACAAATTCAAGAGCTAAATGACAGACTGATGAAATTGTTTAATTTAGAACTGACGGAACAGTTTCAACAAGAAGAGAGACATGTTAAAGGAAAAATTGAAAAGCATATGAGAACGAAGAAAAATATTGGTCAGATAGAGCGAGACAGGTTTGGATTAAATGTGGAGACAAAAATACAATTTTTTTTCATATTTCTACTATACAACAAATAAGTGAGAATAGAATTTATAGGGTAAAGGAAAATAATGGGATTTGGAAAGAAGAAGTTTTTTATGTTCGAAACTGTTTCCAAGACATCTTTTTGAAGAAAAGAACTACCCAGAAATGCAACAAGTAGCAGATATACAACAAAAAGTCACAGATGATTTGAATAAATATTTGACCTAACCCCCAACACTAGAGGAAGTACAAAAAACGGTATTTGATATATCTTTAGCAAAAACGTCTGGACTAGATGGAATTAATGGTAAATTTTAACAAAAATACTGGAAAACTTTAAAATGGATGTGTTACTATTGGTACAAAAAAATTCATTAATAATATTTTTCTCGATACTCTTAATGACACACTCATTACTTTAATCCCAAAAAGTGAGATACAATAACAAGTTGGTGATTATAGATCTATCTCTTGTGTTAATTTCGGTTATAAATTTATTGCAAGACTCTTTGTTAACAAATTACATGAGTATATAAATCTGATTGTATCACCGATTCAATCGACTTTCATTAAAGGTCAGTCTACCCAGGATAAAATATTGGTTGCACAAGAAGTATCGTTTCTTATGAAAATGAAAAGGAAGAATCCAAAACACATGACAATTTTTAAATGGGTGAATGACAAATAGGGTCTAGAAGACTAGATTTTTGTCATATAGGAACTAGTGGGAATCTTATTTTATTTAAAGTGACCTCAAGGATGACCAAATACTAAAATACCATTATATAATACAAAAACACTAAAACACAAAAAAAAAATTATTGAGTGTTGGCACTGTTCATCTCCGGCCACCATCCACCGAGCATTGACCATAACCACCGCCAGTGGAGTATCGAGAAAGAATATAGAGTATTAGAAAAAAATAGAGTATTGAATAAAAATATAGAGTATCAGAAAAATAATATGGAGTATCGGAAAAAAATATAAAGTATCAGAAAAAAATATGAGCATCAGAAAATTATGATGAGTACACGTAAAAAATATGGAATACTCATTAAAAAAACACTGAGTAGAATAAGAAAGATGGAGAACTCATTAAATTCATTTCATTAGCAATAAATTAAATATTACATAAGAGATTACAAAGAAAAATAAAAATCCACCTGATTAATGAAGCGTTTTAACATCAGGTAAAGGAAAAAGAAAAAAAGAAAAGCAAACAAAGTTTGCTGATTATTAAGATTTCGCCAAAAGAAAAATTGTTGATTATTAAGCAAACTGCTCAACAAACTACTTGTCTGGGCAAACTAAAGCTTCTCGCCAGAGCTACAACCATTAATGGAGGAGATCTAAAGCACCCATGGCCTGAGGTTTAGTTCACAACACTAGGTGACGAGATCTGGTTGAGTAGCGGTGGTTTTCTTGTGCTGAAATGCCTCGTCGGATCTTAAAGAAGCTCCGTTTTCGCTAGCAGTCTTCTCCAACGGCGGAATCCTAGCTTTGTTTTTGATTGTTTTCATGGGGTTCCCGAGGCTGGTGCTGGCTTCGCCTCTTCACCGCCTCAAAACGGAGCTCGAAGCCATGCTTTACTAAAGATACTTCACAAGCGCAGGAGGAGCTCCGTCTTCAAGCGTCATCTTCACCTGCGTTAATGAATACCTCGCCGAACCTTCGAGATGCGTAAAACTAGTCATGGCGGCGGCAGCTCAGTCCGTTCGAAGCTCACCATTGCTAAACTCTTGCGAAAAAACTCTAGCTACCCGGAAGAGACATCACCAGAACCTTGGAGTGAGTTTTGAGATTTAATTTTTGAGTTCATTGAGAGAGTTATGGTGGTAGATGATTTTAGATTTGAAAATGGAGTGGGAAGTAGGCATTTGAAATGTGACTAAAGAGAGACAAAATATGTTGATGGGAAAGTAGAAGAGAGGAGAGGGAGTTGAATATTTAGGGTTTAGAAATAATATAATTAGTATATATAAGAAATAAAAAACAAAATGGGGTAAACATGTAATTGGATTTTTGGGTTATAGTATAAGATCTTATTTGAGGTCTCTAGTAAGAAGAAAAGGTAAGTGGGGTTGGGAAAGAACATAAGGGGGGTCTTCAAGACCTGTTGGTTAAAAATCTTTTGTTAAGTTGGATATGGCTAAAGCATACGATCAGGTACGGTGAAAATTTATTTTTATTGTTCTAAAAAAATTTGAGATTCTCAAATATTTGGATTGGATGGATGAAAAAATGTATATCGTCGATATCATTTCAAATCAATTTTAACAGGGATAGAATGGAGAAATTTAAATCACGAAGGGAACTTAGATAAGGCGATCCTTTGTCTCTGCTTATATTTTTCTTGATGAAGGAATCACTGATAGGACTTATAGAAAAAAGTTTCTCAAAATTATTAATGGCATCCAGATTACAAGAAATTGTCTCATTGTTACTCATTTATTATTTGCTGACGATTCTCTTTTATTCTTAACAATTGAAGAAAGTGAGATTAATGCTTTTCAACAATGTTTAAGTTTATATTATGTTGGGGTCATGTCAGAGCATCAATTTCAACAAATCATCAATATGTTATAGTCAAGACACACCAGCAAATATTGGAAGTGATATTTTTGTAAAGTTAAAAATTAATAAGGATGATCTGGGAAAATAGTTGGGTATACCTTTATGTCTCAAAAGATAAAAAATACAGTCTTTAAATTGAATAGCATTGAAGATATTCGAAAAAAGTAGAAGGATGGAAGACACAATTATTATTTGACGGAGGAAAATATATTTTAATTCAAGCCACACTCTAAGCGATTCCAACATACAGAATGACAATTTCTTCTTTCCTAATCATGTTACGTAATAAATTAATTTCAGCTATTTAGAACTATAGGTGGAATTTTGGAGAGAAATCATATTCATTGGCTGGCAGAGGAGAAAATTGCTATAGGTAAATTATTGGGTGGATGGAATTTTGAGATTTTATAAGGATGAATACATAACTACTAGCGGCCCAAGCTTTGAGGTTGTTAAAGAATCCAGATACATTGGCGACAAGACTTTTAAAAGGTATATATTTCTCTAAATCTAATTTTTTGGATGTTATGTTAATATAGTGTAGGATGTGGACATGGGCTACTCAGATGGAATGGCGCGATTTATGAAACAAAATGGTATTAACCAAATCGGGGATGACAAATATATTGATATGTAGAAGGATAAGTGGTTGTGTACTCAATGGAAGCTGGAAATACCTTGCTCCAATAGCTTTCGATAGGAGCATCCTGAATTTCTACGATCGTTTTTTCCATAATAGGTGCAAGAATAATTACCATTGGACAATGATGCAACATTGAGAATGAGTAGCTTTACCAAATATGGTTATTGAAATATTTTGTTTAACGGTTATTTTATAG
The DNA here is from genome assembly GCA_029959085.1 of Nemophila menziesii. Lineage (NCBI taxonomy): Eukaryota > Viridiplantae > Streptophyta > Magnoliopsida > Boraginales > Hydrophyllaceae > Nemophila > Nemophila menziesii. Next base: position 30,618,064 of record JARWIR010000005.1, read on the forward strand.
CCTATTTCACTCCTTTCACAAGGCTACTTTTGAATGTTCAAAGATAGAGTTCAAATTATCACGACCTTTTCAAAATATTATTATAATAGCATTTAAAGCTTCGACCTTCTCAAGTAAGAAGGAGTGTATTTTTAACTTTTTTCCCTTTTTCAAGATAGATCGTGTTTTCAAAAGAAAGTACATTATTCAGTTTTTGTGAAACACTTAAAACTTTTACGATCTCATTCTTGGTCCAATTCTAATTAATTTGACTAAAAAATAAAAAATTTGGTAAAACAAATTTATGGGTGAATTATTTATGGGGACTTGGAGATAAATCTAGTGGCCTTTAGGGAACATGTGGCTAGGTTGTTCTTCAAGAGGCCACCACCCAATCTTATTAGTGATCAAATACTAAACCTCGGATAAAACAAAAAACCGTATAAAAACAAAAAAAAACATATAAAACCAATAGACAAGTGGCATTAAGCATGAGTCAGCAAATTAGCGAGTCATGAGTACCAACTCAATGAGTATAGACTTACTGCGTATCGATACTTTTCAACTCCGATCATAACCCACCGACCACCGCCGACCACCGCCGACCACCACCAATATTGTCGTAAAAAGAACTAAGTTCTCGGAAAAAGAACTAAGTGTCCGGCGAATTTACTGAGTATCGGGAAATAAATCATCTGAGTATCAATGAATTTTACTGAATATCGGGTGAAAAGAATGAGTATGCTCCGTAAATTTTCTAAGTATGATCCAAAACACTGAAACCTCAGTAGGAAACTGCTGAGTAGACTTGAAAAATTAAAATAACACACAGAAAAATAAGCAACCAAATTCATAATATGTATTTTTATAATGAAAAATTATATTTAGATATTATACAACACTGTGCACTATAAAACTAAAAAAAGAAAAGAAAAATCAATACTCAACAAATTCCTACACTACACTAAATTTGAAAAAAAAAAAAAAGCGAAAGAAAAAGTTGACCACTTATGGTCTCTTCGAAGGAAAAAAAACCGGTTAGTGCAACTTCTATACTACAGAAAATCTGCTGCTAAGAGCTTCTTCGAACCATTCTCCTGGACCAGAGTTCGGCGAAGGAGATCCGCAAAGGATCTCAAAACCATCTTCTCCACTGTTGGCGAAGGATCTCAAAACCATCTTCTCCACTATCCATGGAAGGAGCTCAAAACCTTCACGTTACGCAGGAGCTTCCCACAAAGTTGGAAAGCTTCTTCTCACGACGGATCTGCTGGAGCATCTTCTCACGACCAGCCTAAGACCTCGCGAACCATGCCATGGAAGCTTCTTCGAAGTGGCGATGCTTTTCACGGGCTTCACGAGCTTCCACGGTTGGTGCTGGCTTAGAAGTGGGTCTGGTTTCGAGCTCGCCAGATCTGCTGGTTTCGAAATGGCTGAGCTCGTTCTCTTTGAACCATTGAAGCCTAATGCTCTTGTAAGCTGTTTTACGATCTGGATCTTCGCAAGTGGGTCAACAACTTTGACGAGAGTAAACTGTACTTCTCTGGCCATGGAATATCAATCTTCTTCCTCTCGAACTCGCTGGAGCCATAGACACTCGAAAATGGAGTTTCTCCATGGATCTTAGAAGAGAAAGAGAAAAATATAGCTACTTAGGAGAAAGATAAGAGAGAGAATATAAGAGAGATACGTGAGGCGTGAGGTGTGAGACGTGAGTGAATGGAGAGTTTTAGGGTTTCAAATTAATGGTGAATATATATATATATAGTAAAAAAACAAAAAGGGATATAATGGATATGGAAATTTTCAGAATATCTGACATTTAGTGTTAAACTTTGTATGTGACCTTTAATAAGAAGATTGGATTGGGCCAGGGTGCTTAGTTATATAGAGGTGTCTCCAAAACCCATTGGATAATAATCAATATAGTTATAAAAACTAGTGTAAAATTTCAAAAAAGTCAAGTGATTGAAAAATTCAAATAATCTAGCAAATAGTTGTTTTTTACTTTTTCAAATGTTCGATTGTTGTTTAGTACTTGATTCGCTTCATAATTGATTTTGTTTCGGAAACAAATTTGTTTCGTTTGTTTTCGCTTAATCTTTTTGTGTTTTATATTTTTTGTTGCTACGTATGTAATGTGTAGATATGAAGAGTCGGTTTTGTGTGTTTTTTTAAATCATTCGTTTAATCAGACGAGTATTTTTTCAATTGTAGGGGTAATTTGGGGAAGGGTTGATTTAGGTAAAGAACCTGTTAGTGTATGTTTTAAACAATTATTTGTGAAATCAACTTCTCTTTATGATATTTGGATAGAAATGTTGCAAGAACATACTTCATACACCAACAAACTTGAGGAAAAGGAAATCCGCGACAAAAAAATGCTACTGATTCCCAAACATGGTGGAGTCAGTCGAGCATCTTCTTATCTCATGCCTTATTAGCGCAATCACTTGGGTTGCTTCCTCACTTTAGATTCGTGTGGACAAAGACCTAAACGACAATATATGCGACTGGATTTTACAAATCACTACAACATATGAAAAAGGATGATGGGATGGAAATATTGTGAAGTTATTCTTTCTTTTTATCATGTGGAATATTTGGAAGGCGAAAATAAAAGTCTATCATGAATCATGTACATACAAGCCGAGCAAATTATAAACTCAGTAAATTCATGAAGAAATTGTTCGGCCCTGACTGGGGAGCTAGCTCCTTAAAAATGTCCACACTAACATCATCGACCAACAATAATGAAATGCCTATACAACATGAAATCTCCTTCTTATGTGACGCCTCATTTAAAGAAAAATGGAAACCATCTGGAATTGGAATCGTGAAAATATACAAGTCCATGGGTGAACACAAGAGTCATTCCGAAGATATAGAGTGAGTCAGAGGCAGTTCGAATTGCGACAGAACTATGCGAAGAATAAAAAGATATACCGAAGACAGTTTTCTCAGATAACCTTGAAATTATTCAAGGTATAAAGCGTCCATCTGAGTGTAGCTGGTTTGTCAGACCTTTACTGAAGTGAATCAAGGAGTTAGGTTACAGGTCCAGCCTTGTGTCCTTCCACCATATTACAAGATCTTTCAATAGTAAAAGTGTAAGACTGGCCCTAGTATTAGAGACTCTAGATTTGATGCAACTTGAACGACCCAAAAGGCTTTTTAAAATTAGTAATGGGGTAGAAAGATAAGACCCAAGAAGGATCAAGTGCAGATTCAACAATAAAAAAAACAATTACTCTTATTTTTAACGAGGTCTTTTTAATAACTAGGTAAAACCCGTGTCTGAAGACATTGAAGAAAAAATTTGTTGCGTTAACGAAAATCAAATACGGGTTCTAAGGGTGAAGGTCAAGGTTAAAGTTATGGTTACGGTTGTTCTTTTTTTGCTCATCAAGAAGAAGGTTAGGTTATAGTTAAGGTTAATGTTAAAGTTAAGGTTAGGGTTAAGGTTTAGGTCAACGTTAAGGATATGGTTAATTTTAAGGTTAAAGTTAAGTTTAAAGTTAAGGGTTAAGGTTAAAGTTTAAGTCAAGGTTAAGGTTGAATCTAATTTTAAGATTAAGATTAAGTTAGAGTTAAGGTTTAAGATTAAACATTTAAGGTTTAACAAAATTCCAGGGTTAATGTCGAATATTAGCGCGATGATTCTTCATCTGTTTAAGGTTAAGGTTAAGGTTACAGTTAAGATGAAAGTTAAGGTTAAGGTTTAAAGTTAAAGGTTTAAAGGTTAAGGTAAATTTAAAGGATAAATGTTAAGGTTAGGGTTAGAATCCAAGTTAAGGTTAAGGTTAAGGTTAAGATTAAGGTTAAGGTATAAAGTTTAAGGTTCAAAGTTCAAGGTTTAAGGTTCAAGATTAAGGTTAAGTTTTAACTTCAAGGTTAAGATTATGGTTAAGGTTTAGACTAAAGTTAATATGAAGGTGAAAGTAAAGGTTAAGGCTTGAGATTTAAGGATTAAGGTTAAGGGTTTAAGGGTTAAGAGTTACGGTTAAAGTTAAGGTTAAGTGAAGATGATGATAAGGCTTTAAGGTTTAAGGTTCAAGGTCAAGGTTTAAGGTTAAGGTTAATGTTAAGGTTAAGGTAAGGTAAGGTTAAGGTTAAGGTTAAAGTTAAGGTTGAGGTTACGGTTAAGGTTAAGGTTTAGGTTAAGGTTAAGGTTAAGGTTAAGGTTAAGGTTAAGGTTAAGGTTAAGGTTAAGGTTAAGGTTAAGGTTAAGGTTAAGGTTAAGGTTAAGGTTAAGGTTAAGGTTAAGGTTAAGGTTAAGGTTAAGGTTATGTTTAAGGTTAAGGTTGAGGTTAAGGTTAAGGTTAAGGTTGAGGTTAAGGTTAAGGTTAAGGTTTGGGTTTGGTTTTGGGATGGCTTAAGGCTAAGGTTAAGGTCAAGGTTAAGTTTAAGGTTGAGGTTTGGGTTTGGGTTAATGTTAAGATTAAGGTTTGGGTTTGGGTTTGGGTTTGGGTTAAGGTTAAGGTAAAGGTTAAGGTTAAGTTTAAGGTTAAGGTTAAGGTTAAGGTTAAGGTTAAGGTTAAGGTTAAGGTTAAGGTTAAGGTTAAGATTAAGGTTAAGGTTAAGGTTAAGGTTAAGGTTAAGGTTAAGGTTAAGGTTAAGGTTAAGGTTAAGGTTAAGGGTAAAGTTAAGGTTAAGGTTAAGGTTGATAGTTAAGGGTCTAAGGTTATGGATATGAGAGAAAATTGAGATTTTTGAGTAGTAATATGAGAAGTTAGGTACATCCTGATTTATTATATAAATATTATATATTTATATTAAATGTAAAGAGTGATCTAACGTTTTTTCTAAATTTTTTTATTAAGTAAATAAGAATTAATTAATGGTATTGCAAAGGTCCATATCGGATTTGCCCAATTGTTCTTAAGTGTTTCAAGATATTATTATTATCATTGGCTTTTCGAAAAATCGTGTAGCTTAATACATTGCTCCCATATTTTCAATTTGAATTTTTTTATTTTAAAAGATCAATGTGGTTTTTATATAGATATAATAATTGAGAAAATAAAAAATAAATTTTTTTAAAGATATTTATAAGAAGAATAAAAGAATTATGAGAGAAATTAGAGATTTTTGAGTAGTAATATGAGAATTTAGGTACATTCTGCTTTATTATATAAATATTATAAATTAAATGTAAAGAGTGATTTAAGGTTTTTTGTTTTATGCTTTTTTATTAAGTAATTAAGAATTAATTAATGGTATTAATGATAGGTGGGGTCAGAAACGATCTTGGCCACCACTTATGTTTAGCCAGAATCAATCCTGGCCACCACTTATCAAAAAACCTTGTAATATAATATAGACTAGGTAAAACCCGTGTCTGAAAACACTGAAGAAAAAATTTGTTGCGTTAATGGAAATCACATACGGGTTCTAAGGGTGAAGGTCAAGGTTAAAGTTAGGGTTAAGGTTGTTCTTTTTTGGCTCATCAAGAAGAATGTTAGGTTATAGTTAAGGTTAATGTTAAGGTTAAGGTTTGGGTTAAGGTTTAGGTCAACGTTAAGGATATGGTTAATATTAAGGTTAAAGTTAAGGGTTAAGGTTAAATTTTAAGTCAAGTTTAATGTTAAATTTAATTTTAAGATTAAGATTAAGTTAGACTTAAGGTTTAAGATTAAACATTTAAGGTTTAACAAAATTCAAGGGTTAAGGTCAAATATTAGTGCGATGATTCGTCATCTGTTTAAGGTCAAGGTTAAGGTTACAGTTAAGATGAAAGTTAAGGTTTAAAGTTAAAGGTTTAAAGGGTAAGGTAAATTTAAAGGATAAATGTTAAGGTTAGGGTTAGAACTAAAGTTAAGGTTAAGGTTAAGATTAAGGTTAAGGTATAAATTTTAAGGTTCAAAGTTCAAGGTTTAAGGTTCAAGGTTAAGGTTAAGTTTTAACTTCAAGGTTAAGATTATGGTTAAGGTTTAGATTAAAGTTAATATGAAGGTGGAGGTAAAGGTTACGGCTTGAGATTTAAGGGTTAAGGTTAAGAGTTTAAGGGTTAAGAGTTACGGTTAAAGTTAAGGTTAAGTGAAGATGATGATAAGGCTTTAAGGTTTAAGGTTCAAGGTCAAAGTTTAAGGTTAAGGTTAAGGTTAATGTTAAGGTTAAGGTAAGGTAAGGTTAAAGTTAAGGTTAAGGTTAAGGTTAAGGTTAAGGTTAAGGTTAAGGTTAAGGTTAAGGTTAAGGTTAAGGTTAAGGTTAAGGTTAAGGTTAAGGTTAAGGTTAAGGTTAAGGTTAAGGTTAAGGTTAAGGTTAAGGTTAAGGTTAAGGTTAAGGTTAAGGTTAAGGTTAAGGTTAAGGTTAAGGTTAAGGTTAAGGTTAAGGTTAAGGTTAAGGTTAAGGTTAAGGTTAAGGTTAAGGTTGATAGTTAAGGGTCTAAGGTTATGGATATGAGAGAAATTAGAGATTTTTGAGTAATAATATGAGAAGTTAGGTACATTCTGATTTATTATATAAATATTATAAATTTATATTAAATGTAAAGAGTGATCTAAGGTTTTTTTTGTTTTTTTATTAAGTAAATAAGAATTAATTAATGGTATTATAAAGGTCCAAATAGGATCTGCCTAATTGTTCTTATGTGTTTCAAGATATTGTTATTATTATTGTTGTTGTTATTTTTAACTCCACCATATATTTCAATATTATTTTCTTTCATTAGCTTTTCAAAAAATTGTGTAGGTTAATACATTGCTCCCATATTTCCAATTTGAAATTTTTTCTTTTAAAAGATCAATGTGGTTTTTATATAGATATAATAATTGAGAAAATAAAAATAAATTTTTTTAAGATATTTATGAGAAGAATAAAAGAATTATGAGAGAAATTAAAGATTTTTGAGTAGTAATATGAGATGTTAGGTACATTCTGATTTATTATATAAATATTATAAATTTATATTAAATGTAAAGAGTGATCTAAGGTTTTTTTTTTGAATTTTTTTTTTTAAGTAAATAAGAATTAATTAATGGTATTATAAAGGTCCAAATCGGATTTGTCCAATTGTTCTTAAGTGTTTCAAGATATTATTATTATCATTATTTTTATTTTTAACTCCACCATATATTTCAATATTATTTTCTTTCATTGGCTTTTCGAAAAATCGTGTAGGTTAATACATTACTCCCATATTTCTAATTTAAAATTTTTTCTTTTAAAAGATATATGTGGTTTTTATATAGATATAATAATTGAGAAAATAAAAAATAATTTTTTTTAAAATATTTATGAGAAAAATAAAAGAATTATGAGAGAAATTGGAGATTTTTGAATAGTAATATGAGAATTTAGATATATTCTGCTTTATTGTATAAATATTATAAATTAAATGTAAAGAGTGATTTATTTATTTTTAAATATTTTTTATTAAGTAATTAAGAATTAATTAATGGTATTAATGATAGGTGGGCCCAGAAACGATCTTGGCCACCACTTATGTTTGGCTGGCCACCACTTATCAAAAAACCTTGTAATATAATATAATATAGATGTCTCAAGAAATTATTATACATTTTAAAAAATAAAGAAATCGATAAAATAAATCATCTTCATATAACCATTTTTCTAGATCTATAATTTTGTTTTCCGTTCTTACCCACAACGCAGAAACGCCTTCTTCATCCAAAATCATCTTCTGCTGCCGAAGCCGCCTCCATCCTCATCAAATCTGAAGGTGCGTTTGTCCTCACTTTTTCTTCCTCTCTACCCAAATGAAACATACAATTTAATTATGCTCAAATATTCAATTAGGTTTATAAGTACTGATATTAAAGTGAAAAACAGTATTAATTTTTCTTATCTTTGTAAATAACTTTTTCTTGAAAATGTTAAAAACAAATTTATTTAAATATTTTCCGAATCTAGGATGTTTGAATTGTTATAGCAACGACAAATGTGTTGTTTATAAATAAATTTAATATATATCGATAGATTTAGTGATGATTGGCAATCTAGCTTAATTGTCAAACAAATGTTGTAGGTCAATTTGTTTGGTGATGGTTCCATAGTGTAATTCGATGAATTTGTTCAGTTATTGGTGCTTTGACAAAAAAAAATTACTCCCTTCTTCCCCTGTATTTTTTATATTATACAACTGTGTCGCATATCGGTAAAAATGGAAACATAATCTTATTTATAAAATAGATTCAAACTAATTACTCATATGCTAATAACCTAGATCTAATGCTTATTTAGCTAGCTTTTATACATTGCACACAGGACCAATTACATAACTATGACTTGTTGTCATCTGAATCTCAAGGATATGATCGTTGTTCATGCCATTTCAATCAAGCATCAACAATATTAATTACTACGGTAAGATTTACATGCTAATTAGATTTACTTGCTCTACTTATACTGATTGATAAGTGAAGAGATTTAGAGATGAAATCAACGTAGATTTACTTGTTAGTTAGTTTCTAAAAGATATCTGATCATTTAGGTGTTTTATTTATTATGTTATCCTTTGTTGGTAAGACTAAACAACATGTTGATGTTTTGTCTCAATTTGAAGAACCAATTTCAGTTGATATACTTGAGTTCAATGATAGTTATTGATTATATGTGACTTCTCTAAGATGCTAATGCTTATTTGGATGTTACATTGTAGAGTGCAACTTGGATGTAATAAAAGGAATGGACCAATCATTCATCAAGATGAACGAGACATCTCTCCAGCATCTCCGGCTAAACATTTGTTCAACTTTGCTATACCGTTTCCTATTTTACAATTCCAAGAAACAGAGCGTGTATAATATATATATATATATATATATATATATATATATATATATATATATATATATATATATATATATATTTATGAGAGAGATGTTATCTAGGGTCTGGGGCTATGATGCAGGATCTCTGAAAGTAGAGCAGGTGGTGTTGAGATAAGGAGATGATAAATGAGGAGGAAGAAGAAGTTGACAATCATTTTACAAGATTTCTTTATTCGATGCTTTTTGGTGTGGGAGGAAGCTGATTTTCTATTATTTTAATACTATCTGGACTGTTACAGTCGGTCTATATTTCAAAGTTTTTATTGGTTGAAACATTTTAAATTCACCTCTTTTGTTATTGCAGCCTATCGGGCTTTTTTGAATTAAATGGGAATTATATATTACTATTTGGATAGTGTTTCCTGTATAAAATTACTACTACTGTTTTGTAAATCTTTCATTTGAAAATGGGTATACATCCAAAATGAAACAATATTGCAAAAAAAGAACCTACATATGGAAATGAACAAATTATAGCACAATCCTTGAATATAATGGGTATATGCACATTGAGTTTATACCATATAAATAACAATGAACCGTTACTAGAATGATTTTCATACAGGTCAAAAAACCTTTGTAATTCTGGTATATACCATTGTATATATGTCATTTTCATGTTTTAGTGTATATCACATTTCAACGTAACACAATGGTTTACACCCGATACCCCATTGTGTTTATTTGTTACTATCAAATTGTTTCATAAGCGGGCAAACAAGAATGATTTTCATATAGAAGGGTGTACACCCAATACCCCACTGTGTTTAATTGTTACTATCGAATTGTTTCATAAGCGGGCTAACACGACGGGGTGTTGGAAATGGGTATACGTCCAAAATGATTTTCATATAAAATGGTGTATACCTGTTGTGTTTATTTGCTACTGTCAAATTGTTTCACAAGCGGGCTAACACGATGGGGTGTTGGAGATATGCATTACTCCTAGAATGATTTTCATATAGTTGGGTGTATACCCATTTTGTTTATTTTGCTACTATCAGATAATATAGTGGAACATTGTTAAAATTGGTTATACGCCCATTGTGCTGGTTCTGGTATTGTAATTGGTTATATATACACAATACTGACATTCATCTGATGGTTTTATAGCCATTGTGTTTATTAGCTAATACTCAACGTGGAAAATCGAGTCATCCAATGTCTGAACTGGTTCTAGAATGATCATATAAATTTGTATATACCTAGTAATAAATAATGCAGGGTGGTGTTATTTAAATTGGGTATAGTCGAAAATTCGAATAGGTAGAGAAACTTGTAAAGTTGGATAGGAGAGGTTAAATTTGATTTGTTTTGAATGTTGCAAATTTGGACATTAGATGGATGAATGTTCAGGAAACTTTGTTAATAATAATAATGGACAAATACCTGTGGCTTAGACTGTAATGATACTAGTGACAGCCTTAACAAAAGTATGGAGAGTGGATGATGGCGAAACAATATGATGGGCATCTGAGTGGTAACGTATCATTGGTGGGTAGAGGTAACGAGGAAGGAATGAGATTTTAATATTGCACTAGAGGGGGTCCTTGTATGATTTTTGATAGATACCTAAGAAAGCGAGAATGGTCGTTGAATTTTAACCCTCAAACTAAATAGATTAATACTACTACTTGGGTACGTATCTCTAATGTACATATAATATATTACCCTTCATGTATTTTAAGGAAGATGGGGGAGGGGGGCTAATTGAAAAAATAGCAATTGAGTCACTTACCAAAGTTAGGCAACGAGAAAATTATGCAAGGCTAGCCGTCGAACTCGATTTTAGAAAGTTTCGGGAGTTGAAACTTTAAAAAGGTAGAGAAACATGTAGGGTTGGACACAAGGGGTTAAATTTGATTTGTTTTGAATGTTGCAAGCTTAGACATTAGATTAATGAATGTCCATGAAACTTTGTTCATAATAACAATGGACAAATACCAGTGGCTTCGACTATAGTGATACTGGTGATAGACTTAGTTGTGGAGTGTGATAAGTAATAAAAGTATGGAGAGTGGATGACCGCGAAGCAACATGGTATGCGTTTGAGTGGTAAAGTTTCATTGGTGGGAAGAGGTAACAGGGATGGAATGAGAGTCCTAAGGTTTCCGGATCCAGAGCGCTTCACATTGAGGAAGACAGCGGCCGAGATCCCGAGTCAAGCTGGAGGAAACAATTCCAAAGGCATCGGTAGAGAAAATAGGATATGAAACCTTATTTTATTTAAATCGTCGAAATAAAAATTTCAGTACCTTGCGAACAGGCATCTTAGATCTTCCTTCATGATTTTAGTTGGCGTTCTTTGGAAGTCTGGTGCTCTTCCCTTTATGGGTCGAGTCAGCCCGTTTTGTATCAATTCCGTGTATAGTTGAACCCTCAATACTTATAAATATTGACATTCTGGTAAGATTGAGTAGTTCAATACTCAATGTTTTGTCAACAATCTCATCAATCAGAGTACAACATATAGGCTCCCCCATTTTAATGTGACAAAACATTGCATGGATCACCTAAACAATATATATAAACGATGAAGTAAAAGAAGAAGCTCCCTCATGAAAACATATCAACAAAACCATATAGATCTCCTATACTCTCTATAAACAATTCATTCAAAATATAAATGATACGCATTTTCCTTTTTCTCAATATAAAAAAGTAGGGAAAAAGTTAATGAGTTTAAACAAGACAACCAAATAGAAGAGTCAAAACAAGATAAAATCAAAACATTTCAAGAAGATACATAATCTCCAAGAAGGGGTCAATTCATATCTTCACTTCAAGAATAATATGCAAGAGACAAGATTTCTTGGAGTGAACGACTTCATTCACATGGTATACGACCCACTCAAGTACTTTTACCCATATCTTTCCAAACATCCATAAATCAATGAACTGTGTCATCAAGGCATTTGAATTTATTTTCAAACCAAGCCAAGATGTGAGTGCCAGGTCATTCCAAAGCTAAAGTCATGGTACGGCTATCAACGAAAACATCCTTAGGAGGGTAAGAAATCAATTAAACAATGAGGAGATTTGCCTTGGGACCAATTATAACACTACATCTTGAACACTAGTTTTAATCGATGGATTCTCTCCCATATAAGCAAGATTTCATAAAATTCTTGAATCAAAGTGACATAGTGGGAACCTTCAATTCTAAGGAAATTAGTACGACCTTGAAATTTAAGAAGGAAAGAAATATTGGTACATATTAGATGAGAATCATACACTTTTCTTTCTACATCAGTTCCATGTATATTTGAACCCTCAATACTCATACAATAATATTGAGATACTTGTAAGATCAAGTAGTTCATTACTCAACGTTTTGTCAACAATCTCATCAATCAAAATACAACCTAAAGGCTAAAAATCTCCCCAATTTTGATGTGACAAAACATTGCATGGATCGCCTAAACAATAGATATAAACTATGAACTAAAAGAAGAACCTCCCCCATGAACATATATCAATATAATTATATATATCCCTTATACCCCTATAAAAAATTCATTAAAAATGTAAATGATATGCATTCTTTTCCCCTTTTGTCAATATCAAAAAGTGGGGAGGAAAGTTAAGGAGTTTAAACAAGATAATTAAATAGAAGAGTCAAAACAAGATACAATTAAAACATATCAAGAAGATATATAATCTTCGAGAAAACGTCAATTCATATCTTTGCTTCAAGAATCCTATCCAATAAAAAAGTTTTCTCAGGGTGAAGGACTTTGTTCACATGGTATATGACCCACTCTAGTACTTTTACCCATATCTTTCCAAACACCCATCAATCACTGAACTTTCTCATCAAGGTGTCTGAATTTCTTGTTAAAACAAGCCAAGACGTGAGTGCCAAGTCATTCCAAATCTTAATTCATGGTGGATCTATCGACAAACATCCCTAGAAGGGAAAACCCCTAATTCAACAACAAGGGGATTTACACTACATCTTGAACACTAGTTCTGATGGATGGACTCTCCCATATAAGCAATATTTTAATAAAATTATTGAATCAAAGAAATATAGTGGGAACCTTAAATTCTAAGGAAACTAGCAAGACCTTGAAATTCAAGAAGGAAATAGATATCGGTACCTATTCGAGGAGAATCATACAATTTTCTTCCAGGTAATGGAACATAGAGCTTCTCTCCAAGGATGTTGATGACCTTGACCAATGGTTCTTTGAAGATATATTCTACTTCACAACTTGCATATTGGTAGAAACATGATATCCCCAAGAGAATTTTGATTTTGAGAAAGGTTGGTAAAGATGAGACTAACCATTTTCTTGGGGAGGAAGATGGTGATAAAGAGATCACGGGTCTTGGAAGTGATGAGGTTTTGAAATTAGGTGATATAGGATGTAATGAGTTAACCCAAAAATAAGATCATAATACGCACCATTACACACCTAGTACAAGGAGTCGTCCTTTCTGCTACATAAATTTTAAATGTTGAATATCTGATAAGGGAAATTCAGGAGTTCGCGATCTCAAAAAAACTCTTCTTATGAATAGATTATCGAACGACCAATGTGAACAAGAGAGGGTGTCTGGGAAGGAATTATATCTTAAACAAGATATCCAAATAAAATAGCAAGCAATGGTAGAGAAGAAACACCTACCCAAATTCCCTAGACCAGAGCATTTAGAAGATCGTCTCGGATATGATTGGAGATTCTCTTCCCTTAATTATTAAAAGATTATTTGATTAGCACCTTATTAATTTGGTGTCTACTTGAGCTAGCAACACTACTCTTTTTTACGACACGTCTTGGCATTTTTCAGTAAGGCACACTTGGCCCTAACTCCAATAGCTTTCGATAGTAGCATCTTGAATTTCTATGATCAATTTTGCCACAATAGGTACACGCATACTTACCATTGAATGATGATGAAACATGAGAATGAGTAGCTTTACCAAATATAGTTATTGAAAACTTTTGTTTAATGGTCATTTTATAGCCTAATCTGCTCCTCTCACAATGCTACTTCTAAAATGTTCAAAGATAGAGTTCAAATTAACACAACCTTTTGATACGATAGCATTTAGAGCCTCAACCATCTCAAGTAAGGATGAGTTTTCTTTAATTTTTTTTCCTTTTCAAGATAGATCGTGTTTTCAAAATCAAGTTCATTATTCAATTTTTGTGAAACACTTAAAACTTTTACGATCTCATTCTTGCTCCAATTCTAATTCATTTGACAAAACAATAACAATTTTGGTAAAATTTAGTTATGGGTAAATTACCTATGGGGACTTGGAGTCAACTTTAGTGACCTATAGGGAACATGTGTCTAGGTTTTTCTTCAAAGAGGCCACCACCCAATCTTATGGGTGATCAAATACTAAAATATCCTCACATAAAACAAAAACCATTTAAAGACAAAAAATCAAGTGGTATTAAGCATGAATCACCAACATAGTGAGTCATGAGTATCAACTCATTGAGTATAAACTTATTGAGTATCGATACTTTCCAACTCCGATTGCAACCCACCGACCACCGCCGACCAAAACTAATGTCGCTGGAGAAAGAAATGAGTGCTCAGAAAAAGAACTGAGTGTCCAGCAAATTTACTAAGTATGGGGGAAAATCATCTAAGTATCAATAAATTTTAATGAGTATCGGGTGAAATGACTGAGTATGCCCAGTATATTTCTTGAGTATGGTCTAGAAACACTGAGAGCTCAGTGAGAAGCTGCTGACTAGATTTAAAAAATTTAAATTACACATAGAAAAATAAGCAGCAAAATGCATAATTTGTATTTTTATAACTAAAAATTTACATATAAATATTATACAACATTGTCCACTATAAAATAAAAAACAAAAAGAAAAACCTATATCAACAAATTCCTACACTACACTAAATTTTAAAAAAAAAAAGCAAAAGAAAAAGCTACCTAGTGCATTTTCTCCACTACTTGAAAGAGCTTCTTCAAACCATGCTTCTGAGCTGGAGAGCGGAAAATAAGCTCAAAACCATCTTCTTTACTATCTGGAGAAGGAGCTCGAAACCTTCACGCTACGTAGGAGCTTCCACAAAATTGTAAAGCTTCTTCGCACGACATATCTGCTCGAGCATCTTCTCACGGCCGGCCCGGAGACCTCTCGAACCATTCCATGTAAGATTCTTTGAAGTGGCGTTGGTTTCACGGGCTTCACAAGCTCCCATGGCTGGTGCTAGCCTTCGAAGTGGATCTGGTTTTGAGCAAGCTAGATCTGCTGGTTTCGAAGTGGCTAAGCTCGTTTTCTTCGAATGATTAAAAACTCGTGACTGCTGGAAGCTTTTTTAAGGCCTGGATCTTCTCCGATGTGGTCAGCAGCTCTAGCGAGAGTAATTTTTTCTTCTCTTGCCATGGAAGAAAAAGTTTCTTCCTCTTGAACTCGCTGGAGCCATAAACACTCAAAAAATGGAGGAGTTCCATGTATGTTAGATTGGAAAGAAAAAGAAAAATATAGCTACTTAGGAGAAAGATAGGAGAGATGAGTGAGGAATGAGTGATATGAGATATTTAGTGTTTCAAATTAGTCATGAATATATTAATATATTAAGTAAACAAAAAACAGAAAAGGGATATAATGGATAGGGAATTTTGTATAAAATTTGGCATTTAGTGGTAAACTTTGTTTTTGGTCTTTAATAAGAAGATCAGACTGGGTAAGCGTTTTTAGGTCTATAGGGGGTGTCTCCAAGACCCGTTAGGTAGAGTCAACATATCAAATTCTTCTATCATGCCCTATTAGCGCAATCACTTGGGCAACTTCCTCACTTCAGATTCAAGTAGACAAAGACTGAAACGAAAATATAGGCGAATGGATTTTACGAATCACAACAACATATGCAGAGATCGTCATAAGGTGGACAACATCTGCGCTCGAGAAAGCTAGAGAGACCTAGTTTTTTAGCTCTGGCGAAACACGGCCATGGTGAAGGCTTCATATCTCACGAAATAGAACAACAAAATATATAGAAATGGAGTAAGATCCTTGTGCAGCATTTTTTCATGGCCATGGTGAAGCTTGGTGCCGGATTTTCAGATAAAGGTGGGTGCCGATTTGTAGAGTAATGGAAGAGATGTTTACTAGGGTTTTGAAAGTTTGGGTGGATGGGGAGAGAGAGAAATAGCTGACGGGAAATGGAAGGATTTTGGGATTAGAAATAATATATTTAGTATATATAGGAAAAACAATTCAAAAAGGGGGTAAAAATGTAATTGTTTTTTTAGATTATAGTGTAAGATTTAATTTGAGGTCATTAGTAAGAAAAGATGGAAAGTGGGGTTGGGATTGGAAAAATGGGTGTGTCTTCAAGACCCTTTGTGCAATAATCTCAAAAAATAAAATGTTTGAAAAGTCTTCTCAGCTTCTTCTTCGAAGCAGCTTGCCGGAGAATAATGAGGACTTCGAACCATCGCCACATCAACGGAGAAAACCGCCTGGAGCAGCTGAGAAGAGGACGGGGGATCCTTCGCCGCTGGATCTCGCCTGAGCTTCACGAACAGAGGCTACAAGATCTCGAAGTTGTAGCTGGAGATGGAAGGAATGAACGGCAGTGAGCTCGCATCGGCCATGGCTCGAAGCTGCTGGACCCTTCACCACTGCAGGAGCTCCGTTTGCGAACAAAACTGCACCATTCAAGCAAGGTGCCTGAAATCGATACTCATCTCCTTCATGAGCTCATCATGCTACCGTTACCGAGCTCACCCGACCTCTTTCTCCTTCTTTCTGTCTTCTCCGGCAAGCTTCATGGCTGCTCGAGGCTGGAACCAAGGCGGCAAACCAGGCTCCAAAGCAGCAAACATCTTTGCCTCTTCATCATCTTTAACCAAAGCCGAACTTCGGCGGCGGCGAGTGGGTAAGGAAGAGAGAGAGAGAGAGAGAGAGAGAGAGAGAGTAGGTAGAGAGGGTAGGTTTTAGGTTTTAGAAATAAAATATTTAGTATATATAGAGAAAAAAACAAAAAGGGGTAAATATGTAAATGAGATTTTAGCTTGTAGTGTTAAAATATGTTTGAGGTCTTTAGTAAGAAGAAAAGGTAAAGAGGATCGGGTTAGGACATAAGGGGGTGGGGTGTGCAAAACCCGGTAGGTAAAAATCTCTAAAAAATACAAAAAATAAAATTAAAGTTTTGTCATGTGAATTGGATGCAACCAAAATACATCTGCCGGAGACCTGGAGTGAATAATTTGGTCATTTACTGTAAAATATGCCGTAACAATGATTTGCTTTAGCGACCGGAGATGGTCGTACTTAGACCCATAAAATAATTTTGTACTAATTTTATAGAGCCAATTATTAGAAAATGCCTATTAAAAAACTATTTATAAAAAGGTGCCTAGAATAATGCTCTTTATAAAAAAAACAGCCACAACCCAAAATACCCCTACAAATAGTAATTAAAAAAAGAAAAAAAAATTAGAAAAAAAAAAACAAAAACTAATACACGCGCGCGTCCGTGTATTTTTTTAGAATCATCATAATTAATTATAAAAAAATCATAATTTTTTTATATATTTGGATAGAGTAAATTAATATTTACGTCTATGATTTTTTTTGAATTTTTTTTGAATTTTTTTTGAATTTTTTTCCACAGACACGGAATTACATGTTTTGAACAATGAATTTCATGTTTGCGAAAAATAATCACTATTTCAAACAGTGAATTTCATGTTTTAAACAGTGAATTTCATGTTTTAAACAGTGAATTTCATGTCCAAACATGAAGTTCCGTTTCTGAAAAAAAATCATAGACGTAAATATTAATTTTTTTATCCAAAAATGTAAATTTTTTATTTTTATGATTTTTTTAGAATTAGTTATGACGATTTTAAAAAAAATTCACGGACGCACGCGCGTGTGATGGAGTTAGTAGTAGGTGGTTGTGGTTGTGGTGGCTGTAATAGTGGTTAAATACATGGTAGTGGTGATGGTGGTGGTGGTAGTAGTAGTAGTGGTGGTGGTGGTTGGGATAAGGGGGTGGTGGTGAGGGTAGGGGTGGTGGTGGAAATGTCTTATTATTTGTTTAATTTTAAAAAATAAATATTCCATTAAAAATAAAATAATATATTTAATAATAAGAGTAGTAAAGGTGTAAAAATATTAATAGAATATTTTTTATAAATAATTATTTTATTAGGTATTTTTTATAAAATAAATTATTAAAAATTTAATTTAATAATTAAATACTTTTATTCGATCTTTTTTAGCAAATATTTTAATATTTTATATATATATATATTTTAATCCCCTCCCTCCTTTATTTGATATTTTATGTATTGATTTTTATGGGCTTAGTCCCTCTGGTAGTGGGTGATCCTATTGCCATCTTTTAAATTTAATATAAGTCCTTATTTCGCTTAAAAAAAGTTTTAACATTTTATCTCTTATTTATACCTTCAAAATATAAAAAAGAATAACAAGATCGTCTATTTATCATTTACATAAGTTTTTAAAATCATATATATGGAACAAGTGATAAGTAGAGAGAAAAATACCTTTTGAGTGATTTGTATCATTTTATTCCATTTTTCTACTAAATAAAGTTAAACTAAGTGAAAGTTATGGTTCTAAAGTGAAATTGTATCTACTTTGCATAGTAATTTAAAAATTTAACTTTTTTTTTAATTTGGGTATTTTGTTCTTCACAAAGATCTAAATTTTATTTGCTCTAATTTAGTTTCTTTTCTTCTATTTAATTATTTTTGTTCTTATTTTTCAATTTTGCATTTCTAGTCCAAAAAATTTAACTTTAAATTAATTTTATGTTCAAATTAGAATTTTGGGCAATTGACCTTTATAGGATAGGGTTAGGTTTGAATTTTTCAAATATATTACAAACAGTTTAGTGGACAATACAAAGAAAATGCCAATTGCACCCCGATCCAACTAACTCAATAAAATTGCTCATTGAACTGAATTAAGTGGTTCCTTTTTCTCTATCTTCTAGCTTACCAGTTTTTTTAGTCGAAAAATAAATTAAATTAAAAATAACAATGGACGTATTACATTCAGTTCAGGTTCTTAGCCAACACAAGTGGCACATAAGTCTTGTTTAAGAAAAGTAGCTAAAAAGGAAG
Organism: Nemophila menziesii; assembly: GCA_029959085.1. Classification (NCBI taxonomy): domain Eukaryota; kingdom Viridiplantae; phylum Streptophyta; class Magnoliopsida; order Boraginales; family Hydrophyllaceae; genus Nemophila; species Nemophila menziesii. Next base: position 30,636,931 of record JARWIR010000005.1, read on the forward strand.
GAGGTGCAAGGAAAGAGATTGAACATCTCTTATCGCTCAAACTAATCAGTAGTCAAAATTTAATTTTCTATTAATATGAGAGAAGGTGATGTGTTGATTCTTTGCAATAAGTTGAATGTTTTCAAAAAGAGGTTGCAGAAATTTGTTTTTGTAATTTGTTCCTGATTGGAGTGGCTTCATAGCATTACATTTAGGCAATCATTCTTCAAGTGAAAGGTGTGTTGAGGATGAGATGATGTCTTTAGAACAGTATTTCTTATCCCAAATATCTCTGCTTCTTCTGGTGTCTTTGCTTCAAAATTCCAAGAATGTCTATCCAAAAACCGGCCCTGAAAATGACTAAATACACAGGCAGAAATAGATTTATTAGTTTGTGCGTTAAAAGAAGTATCAATATATATAGTAATAAGATCTTTATTTAAGTAATTTAGGAAAAGAGTTTTAGAGGTACCATTTTCAAGTAAAGAGGTAATATGTTCTATGTTACTTGTTCATACATTACTTGTTTCTTTTATATCACCGGGCCAGCTTTCGCGTACCATGACTAATCTCATGATAAATATACACGCCTCATCATGCATACCTCTTACTTTACCCCTTTTAAAAAAACAAAAAACAAAGTAATAAAAGATGCAACATTATGGGTCTAGAATTGAGCCCTAATTCTAGCTAAAAGCTAGAATTGGGGGTTGAAAACCCATTTTTTATACTCCAAGAGGCTCTATAGAAGATGGAGCCCCAATTGTAATAACAACACATTTTTCTTATCTTAGGCTGAGTCTAACAGAACCCCAACTTTGGCAAAAAGCTAGAATTGTGGTTTGACTACTCAAATAATATACTCCAATGGCATCAACACAATATGGAACTCCAATTGTATACATCAATTTTTTACTCAATTTTAGCCAGATCTGTTGAAGAATATAGCTATAGCTACATTGTTTTCCTTTTTTTTAATTTTGTTTTATTTGTAAAGGATTATAACATGCTTTTTGTATTTTTTTATTTACTTAATAATTTAAATCTTAGTTGTTTTTTAATATTTTTTTCTTAATTCATTTTAAGTTTCATTTTGTTTGATATGTTTTTCCGTTTTTTTATAAATTCACTTTAAATTAAATGCTTTTATATTTTTTAATTTAATTTAATTTTATTATCTTTAGCCTTATTTTTTAGATTTATTTTACACATATATTTTTTAAAATCATAAATATTTTAAAAAAAATAATTATAATTTAAATATAAAAAGAATTTAACTATTTTTGTAAAATATATACATAAATAAACTTCACAAAATTTAGAAAATCAAATAATTAATTAGTTATAGAATTTTTTTTAAAAATAAAGTTAAATTATAGATTTTTGAAATTGGGGAGGTGAAATAGGAAAGTTGTTGGAGCAAAATTATTGTAAGGAGTTAAAACTTAGACAGAAGGAAGGTTTGACCCCCAATTATAAGGAAATAAATAAAGAGCTGTTGGACTTAGCCTTAGCTACATGTGGTTAGTTCTACAATATTTGCTACAATTATTTTATGTTATTTTTAATTTGTTTTAATTAAAATTTTTGGTTGTACATATTTTTTATTTTTTTTGGCTTGAAAGTTGTAGTTGTAATTTTCTTATTCTTTTTTGCAACTAGAAAGCCTTAAATCATCATTTTTATTTAATTTTTATTTATTTTTATTATTTTATATAAAAATAAATGATAAAATAATTTGAAAAATAATAAGATTTATAAAATAAAAAATAAATATTCTTTATCATACATGAAAAAGAAAACATATTTACTTTTAAAAATTTTGTATTAAAAAAATAAACAAATTGAAATAAAGAAAAATAATTGCTAAAAGTTATAATTATTTCAAAAAATAATTATAATTAATAGTAATTTATGTATTAATATTTAAACTATATTTTAATATTTTTATTACAAGTTAAGAAATAAACACATGAATTAAAAAACTTAATAACAATTTAAAAAATTGATAAACGAATTATAAAAAATATATCTAAATAAAGATATAATAGAATTTTTAAAATTAGGTTGATAGAATTGGAAACTGTTGGAGCAAAATTAGTTTAGAAAGTTGTTATTTGATAGAAACAAAATATTTGACCCCCAATTTTAGAAAAAAATGTATTAAGCTATTGGATTTAGCTTAAAAAAAGGCTAAAAAAAGTAAAAAATCAAATCAAAAAAATTAGAAATGGAAATTTAAGATTTTTTTAATCGAAACATAAAATAGTTTCCAATTTTTAGGTTTTGGATTTTCTTACAAAATAATTTTGTACTAATTTTCTCTCTTTTTTTCTTCTATAAATCCCGCACTCTGACAAAAAAAAAAAAAGAAAAAAAAAAATCAACTGCACGGCCCACCAAGTCGTTTTTGTTCCCTGTACTTAACCCGATCCCATCCTAATTTCAATTCATAATCCCCACCGTTCTCAACAATTACCACCACCATCACCACCACTTCTCGACTAAAAAAACAAACCACCATCACCATTCTTCTCAAACTCACTAATCGATTCATTTTTTCTTTATCTCTTTCTCAAACTCAACCATAAACGCCCCTTTCTGAAAAAACGACGCAAAAATGAAGGGCGTCAGCCGGCGTCGCCTCCTGCTGAAACCACCTCTATCCTTGCCAAATCCGAAGGTTTGATATACTTCTCACTTATTCTTCTCTCTCTATCCACAAAAAATACACACACTTTACATATACATCTAGATTATTGATATTTAAGTGAAAAAAAGTATCGATTTCGTTTATTAGTTGTTAATTTTCTTAAGTCTTAGGTTATATATGTGTTCAGTTTTATTCCAGGTTGATTGTGGTATATTAATGGAGTTTTAATTAACTTTTCTGTTGAACATATTAATTGTGTGCGTGTTTATGTATACATTTTACATAGAAACATAAGTTAATTTGAGTTTTAGCAAATAGATTAGAACTAGTTACTCATTAGTTTTACATATCTAGGGCACAGATCTGGTGCTTATTAAATAAAACGAGTCACATGTTAAAAGTAAGAAAAACTAACTTTTATATTTTGTACACAGGTGAATCTAAGATACGATCGTTGCTCATGCCATTTCAGTCAACCATCAAAATTACTAGTCCCCATGGTAAGATTAGCTTTTTAATTTGATTTACCAGCTCTTTGTAGACTAATTATTAAGTGAAGATATTTAGAGAGATAAATAGAAAATATCTAAGAGATACTTATATTTATGAACCTGTATGATTATAATTGTAGTACCTGAAAACACCCTATAACTTGCTTGCTAATTCTTGTATAGTTATGTTAACTGTGAAGTAACTGATAAGATAGATAGATACAGGAAAAGGATTAAGTGAAGTTAAACAGAAAAGTTGATTATTGCTTAGCTGTCAATATCTGTGTTTTAACTATAATTAGTTATATTAGTAATCATTGTATATCTGTTAGTTGGTTAGGTACTTAGGCCTATAGAGACACATACATGTAACATCTTTCTCTTCATGACAGGTGAATTGATAAGTTACAAGAAACTAGAGTCATTGACCCCTGAGTCAACAAAGAGAGTGGAATATTTTTTGGGTCCCACATGTGAAATTCCTAAAGCGCCCTGGGAGAATCTGTGGGGTAGATAAAGAAGATGGGTGTGTTTTGTCACATTCTGTTTGAATCCTCCACTTGCTAGGATTCCTCAAGGGTATTGGTACTGCCCTTTGTGTGTGTAGCGTATAAGAGTAGAGTTGAAGATGGGCCCACAAAGAATTTCATGATGAGTCAGAATTCAGAAATAGGATTGATGGTCATGTCATTTCAGATGATTTGGGGTGCTGGATTTTTACTTCCTCATTCTGTATTTATTTCAAGAATAATAGGAGTAGTATTACTGTAATATTATTTGTTTTTACTTGAAACTTGTTCTCGGGTTATACAGAAAAACAAAACACACATTATGAAGAAAGTTTCGGCTGAAGCATAATTTGACAATGGTGAAATAAATGGAGCCGTCAAGGCCAATACCATTCGCTTCTTCGCTACTCCAGCAGCATTTCTCTGTGTGCGTTATATTAGTAAATGACTAGCAAATATAGAATTTCAAAATAGTAGAAATATCAAATTAATTGAATTTCTATTGTAGAGAGATATTTGCATACTTACAAGTTATCCTTACTTGGATCATCCTCATCATATTACTTTAACATTCTTCTTGTTCCTCGTGACGGATTTAAACAAACAAGGATAACGATCCTTTACTCTAATAATTTACATTGTGGCTATTCCTTCGTAACAAGGAGGAGCATCACTAAGTATTCAAGGAAGGTAAAAGAATCTTCCATGTGTATTTTCTTTGGCAGCTGTGACAAGACTTCTGCTTATAAGATCTATAAAATATACATCCGCTATGTCGACCAAACTCTTCTACCCACTATCTCATATAAAGCCTTTATTCGCAATCATTTCAAATTTTGGCCTTGTGCGTCCTAAGAAGATGAACCCCTAGAAACATGAAGGATCTTATAGTACTTTGTAATCCAATTTTAAAAGTTTCATGCACTAAGCTTTAGAATCTTGTGGGTCCTTTGGAAATGAATCCATGTGCTGGAAACATGAAAGATCTTATTGTACTTTGTAACTCAGTTCTAAAAGTTTCATGCACTAAGCTACAGAATCTTTACAAGGAGGAATCGAGATGGAGAATCATTTCTTCTTTAAGTGTTAGTTTTTAGAGGAGGTTTGAAGGACTATATGTGAGTTGGTGGGCATAGAAATAACTATATGCACCATTCATCAAGTGGTTAAAAAAAGAAACATCAAGAGAAGGGGCAGATCCATGATTGAACTCGGGCAAGGGTGCCGAAAAGTCGGAAAACTCAATGGGGTTTGGCATCGTCCGATTTTTTTAATGCTAACTCCTAGCTTGGGGAGGGCTTGAGGATGAAAATTATGTTGGGGGGGGGGGGGGGGTGCAAAACACTATTTTTTGCAAGTTTTTTTTTGTAAAAAAACTAAGTTTAATATCGAGTATATAGTCCCCTGATTGGAGAGCGTAGTGAAGAACATTAGGATAATTATTTATCAGAGCCTTTTTCCATATATCCTCATCTGAGTCATCTCAAGAATTTTATTTTCTTCTACCTAAATATGTATGGGATAATGTATAGGAAAGTAGATTTGACATTATGTTAGAAATCATGGGGTTGATGTACAATCACATTTCGTTTTTTACTATATTATGTTCCCAATAAAAAAGAGATAAATTGTATCGTATACTACATTTTGGGAAGTTTTGGGCCCTTTCTATGAGTAACTAAAAACGACCCTGATGATCAAGCAAATATGCAAATATCCCAAATATGTTATGGTCTATGAGAGATCTGTAAAAATATGTGCATTTGTTCTTCTTTAACCTCAATTAAGGATAATTTGGTCTTATATTCTATACATATATCTTATGTGGCATTCTCAAAGTTGAATCTTCGTATTGTGATGCATTAACTATGTCCATTAGATTCCATGACATTTTTTTTAATTAAATTGAATATATTTGTATTCGATGATTGTTTTGCAAAATGACAACAACTTTAGTTATGTATAAAGTTTGAAGCTTACTGGTCAGGGGCTTAGCCAACCAACTATTCAGGTTTACCTCATCAGACTCATATAAGACTTCACCACCACCAGCAAGGGAGATATTTCATGGTCTCAACTCAACATGGTTCTTGATCGTGAAAACATCTAATTTTTAATTTTCTCTCTCTTTTGTTTAATGTCACATACGATGACAGATAAGAGTTGAGATAAGGGTGAAACAAATGGGGTTAATATATATTAATGCTCTTTGTCTTTTGCTTCACTTATAGTTGTTTCATAAAGTGGAAGAGTTAATGGATCCAGAAGATGCATATTTTGAACCAAAACCTCGTAATTTCCTCCATTCCATATATATATATATACTATAGTAATTTTTTTGCATAATGTATGGACCTAAAGTACAATTTTACATAATATAGGGGCATATAGTGAACTTTTTGTATAATATAGGGACATCTAGTATAATCATATGGTGAAAAGCAATATTTGAGCGTAAATTACACCTGACTGCATGTGGTCTATTGATGTCTCGTCTTTTGTGATAGAATAATCGTATCATGAGACATCTTTTAGGGTGATTAGTGTACTTAATAGAGGGATTATTCCCTAATATATGATATTTCTTACCTTCATGTCTCAGTTTGGGCTTATTGATATTTTTAGAGTATTTTGTGCTTTAATCATGTGTTAAGTGTGTAGTTTTTAGGTACATGGTTGACATGGATTCCCAAGAGGAGATAGAAAAGTCAAGAGAGTCAAATATAAACCCAAAGCGAGGCATAGGTTGAGGAAAAAGTCAAGTTTGGAAGCATTTAGGGAAAAACTAGAAAAATGACGTGACTTGTTTCAATTACCACGGAAAATTGGCCTTATTATTTTTTAGTTGAAAAGATCTTGAAGTCAGGGCCATTTGAGAAGAAGCGGTGGTCAATTCAGAGTTGAGACGCAAAAGTTTTAGCAATTCTACCACAGTGACTCAAAGTTGTCCACATTAGTAAAACGGGGTGGGCCTTTTGGACTATCCAAAAGGGCTCATATGGCCTAAAACGTCCGTCAAATTTATAAGTACCATTTATTAGCTTGAATACACACATAACTCATATCAGAGAGAAACTAATACGCCTGGGAGCTAAGAAAGAGAAGGAGGAAGGGCTTTTAAACAACAACTCCACAATTCCTAATCATCCAAAGCTCGTTTCATCATTTATCTTAGAGTAATTTATTTATGTTTTTAGGTTTAATTATGAAGTCCTTAGTTTTAGTAATTTCTTTTCATTATTTTAATATGAGTTAAACTATTTTGTGCTTGAGATTGCATAGCGTATGAACCAAAGTTAATTAATGATTTTTAGTTTTTGAGATATTTTCAATATTTAAATAAATTGTCTTAAATTCTTGTTGATTATATTTTTATGCCTTAAAGCTATTCATACCCTGATCAAGTATAGGATAGTAATATTAGTAAGATTGTCGCCAGAGAGGGGGATTTAATTGCAGACCTAGGATATAAGCACTTGTTACGAGTCAATGAGCCGAAAGGGCTTGACTAACCAAGTAAGTAATAGGGTAAGAATAAATTCGTCCAAAGTCAATTAGGGTCACACGGGAGGGTCACCGGAGGTGGAGGATAGCGTCCTATTCACACGGGAGGGGTTAAGAGGAGAATTGAATCCTAACTATCGTAGAATTACCAATTTGCCCTTAAGTCTAGAAACATCTAATTAAGTAACTTAGGGGATTACCAGTAAGGATCAGGCACTACTCTCTCATATTACTCTTCTCTTCTTAGTTGGTTTGCATTTAATTCTTAGTTAGTTAATTTTTTAGTTTATTCGCATTTACTTAATCTTTAGAAAACCAAACAAATATTTTTTTTATTTCCTTTGCAACTAAGCCAAGATTCACTCAACACAATTAGCGTAACTTTTATAATCCTGAGAACAAGAAACCCTTTACTTACTCATTCATATTACCTTCAACGAACCCAATACACTTTCAATGATTAAAGACCTTTTATTTTACGCATTATTTATCACACTCAGAGGATCGACATCTGGTGTCGCCTAGGGTGTGATAAAAATAAGATAATAAAAGATAGATAAACGATGCACTAACACCCTAGACTAAACATGTTACTCAATGCAAGTATCACAGATCGTATGCAAGTTTTAATAGTATGTAAGATTCGTTCCTCAGAGACTTAGTGCGTTATACGAATGGACTTAAATAAATTAGCGTAGCAGATAATAGTTAAAATAAAAAAGTAAATAAGTATGATTGATGAGGAGATTAATGATCAAACTAGATAAAATAAAGACAAGTAAATAAAATACAAGAGAATAAGATGAGAAAGTATAGCTCAGGTTTTTCTAATATGCATTAATCCTTCTATTTCTTTTACTAGTTAATGAGGGTGATTATAGCTCTTAAATAAGTAGCTAAGATTCTAAATTCCTCCTAACCCCCTTCTGGGTGGTATTAAGAGGCGACCTAATAATTACCAGGGGACTTAACTAAGGTGCTCCTACGCCACTAGGTTCTTAGATGAGACTGGCCTGCACAATAATTGGTGGTGAAATAACACACCCTAATGACTATCTAGCTAAGCAAGCCCTTCCAGATCACTACCGCACACTAGACGCTTATGTGGTGTTTCAATAATTAGACACCCCTTTCGAGTGACCATCAAACTACTATTAGCACGACCCTAATTTGATCAGAATTAAGATAGACAATAAATCAAAGTACATAAGACAAATATATGGTTAAGAAGCTATAATCAATTTAAAATAGTTCTCTCAAAGAAAATTATATAGAAGGAAATAGAATTCATAGATTATACATATGCAAAACCCAAGTTATGGGAAGATTAGTTTATACTAGAAAGAAATAAACTAAAATAAAGATACATACTGTCAACTTGCTCTCTTGAATGACTTCTCATGATGAATAAACTTAAGGACTAATTGTGGGAGGCAAGGACTTGTTTACAATAGTTAAAGGGTGTATTTATAGGTGTTTAGGAAGACCTAGTTTGGATTTCTTGGAGTATAAGGCAAGCAATTGGACTTTTTTTACAAATCAATTTCGTTTTCTAAAATATAGGAGAAGGGAAAAACTGCTGCTGTCTTGTTTTGGCCGTAACATCTTCGTTATTGCTACGATTTTTGCCCACTTTATATCGAAACAACTGTGTCAAAAAAATCTACACTTCTTCTTCAGATAGTTCCTCCAAATTCCTAGCCGATTTTAAGGTGTCTTCCTTTTAGTGGATGTGACTGGTAAAATTTAGATTTACTTGACAACTTTTCTTTTTCTATTTTATCTCTACTTCCTTTTATCTCCAATTTTCATCCATATCTTCTTTCCTCATCTCTTTAGAATTGATTTGGAATCTAATTAATTACCATATATCTTTAAAACTTCACATTAACACACAAATTAAACCAAATATACGCTAAAAATATTAAATCATCAAATCAAGACAAGAAATAAGAAAATATTAAAATACGAATAAAAATCTAATATTAATTGACCAAATACACCTAAATTGATGTCTCCAGCCTAGATTAATTCATCACAAATAAATAAACATCAACAACTATCCTAATATCAGGAGAACTCCACGTGGTCTGAGTATTGCAGTAAACCTCCATGTGGTCTAAATTAATAGGCACAAATCCTCCATGAATCATTTTTCTTGTTAAAACTCTAATTCAAGTACATTAATCTAATTATATATTTTATATTTTAAGTTTATGTATTACATGGTCAAAATACAATAAAATTGATTATTTTTAGGATAGTGATTGTGTATTTTACTTTTTAAGGTATTGAAAGGCCAAAATATATTGAATATGTACGGTTTCTTTAGATATATTTTGGCTATCTAACAACTTACAAACTTAAAGTATACAATATATAATCACATTAAGGCACTTGACGTATATTTCTAACAAGAAAGATGATGAAAAGAGGGTTTTGTGTCTATTATTTTAGACCACATGGGAGTTACGTGTAATTTTTAAACCACGTGGGGTTTTCCTGAGATTAGGGTAGACCACACGAGAGACATGTGTTATTCATCAGATATTTGAAGTTGTTTGAGATAAGCATTAATATTCAACTTTTTATATTTTGTGAATATGTCCATTTGCATAATTATGGTTTTTTGTCATGTCAAAGATACGATCGTTCTTCATGTCATTTATTTATTTGGTATCTTGAAGAATGCGATCTAGTGTAGCATTGTGTAATTAATGGGGTTGAAACATCCATTCTCTCTTCCTTGGATCCACTCAAGAGTGGAGTTGTGTAAGTATGGTTTTAACCTTCTTGAGACTTAAAGATCTAATGCTCAATTTAATGCGTCGTCGGTCATTAAGGGTTTTTTTAGCTTAAGAAAAGTGATACAAAAAGGTTAACTATTCATTATCTATTTTATTCAAGGTCGTTATACATAATGTAATCATCTCTATGAGTTTCTATGTTTGGTAAGATTATGCTTACAACTTATAAGGTAAAATGGTTTTGTGTTGTTTATGTAGTCAAGTTTAACTTAAATGTTTATGTCTTACTTAACGTTTAGATCTTATATTTATTTTTTTCTCTTGCAGATGACGAAGAAATTATTCTCAAGGGAATTAATGACTACATGGCTATATTATACTTACGTGCTCCATCAAAGAGATATAAAATTGAATGCATAACTCTAATGAATTGGCAGACCAGTTCAATGGCCAATTTTGGACAAACCTCGACCATGTAGCAGACACTGAGCCTCAGTTTAAAAAATACTATCTGAGGTCAAGTGTGATTTAGATGTCTCGAGGCCAAAGGATGGTGTTATATATATCCTACTTGTTTTATAAACTTAGTTTTGGCTCTTTTTCTTTCCAATTGTACTTAGTCTCAATACTCGCATCATCTAAAATGATTCAAAGTCCACCGCGATTGAAATTGGAATTGAAGATAGTTGGAGTGTTGTTGTTTTGAGCACGAGGACGCCTCAAGGAATTTTGTAGCTGGTAAATGATAATGGAGGCTCTAATGATGCTTCAAAGCTTAGTTAATCTCTACATCTTTTAGTGTTAATTATTACCTTTATAATGATATTGTAAATTAAAGGTGTACTCACATAATTCTGGAATTGCATCATCTTGTTTTTAATTTATCTTCAATGTTGTGATGAGTGTTTAGTATATTATTTAGTGATGATATTAAAAATCTATTACAGTAATAAAAGAAAAATAAATAATTTTTTCTTAACCTGAATAATTCTCTTTAAGGTCATGTTTAGTTATAAACTTAAAGGTTGTTTTTTGTTTATGCACAGACTTCACAACATATCTCAGATTGCTGGTATCTCGATAGGAAGTTGAACAAGAGGCTTATCCAAAGTGTTTTTTCTTTGAAATGTAAAGAAAAATCTTTTTTCCTTGTAAAAAAACCCTAGTTCTCCCTGTGAAGAACATCATACATTAACTACCCAAACTCCGATCCTAAAACATCCAATCATGGTGAACCACCTAGAATAAATACTCCGGCCCTGGTTCTAGTAACCGAGGGTACCATAGAGACACTTGTGTCAGATGATACTATGTGTGGTGTGGGGTAAGTAGGAATCCTCATTTTCCTTCTCTTTATGATGTTTGAGAACAAACATGATTGACTAAGAGGAAAAGACCGCAAACCCAACTCCACTGAATCCCCAATTTCCTATGTTGTACCATTAAGCTATGACAACAACTTCAATAGTACAACATAAGAAGATCATTGGTTTCCATGCTTCACTTACGAGGTCAAACTCAGTTATCCTAATTCGGTATGTGGAATAAGACAAACAACAAAATAGATGGAAGTAGTGGAATTGACCACACATGATGAATTTTTAAATAATTGTGACATCCCACAGGCGGTGCGCTATAAAATGGGATTATTGAGGGCCTCCAATTACGGCAGAATATAGTTGTGATTAGACTACTAGGACACAAGGTAGGATACAATTACCTTACCAATTTTTTTTTATCAAATTTGGAAGCCAAAATGTATGCTTGAACTTGTGATTATGGCTATTTCATGGTAAAATTTGATAATAAGTAAGATTTTAATATTACACTAGCGGGGGTCCTTGTATGATCTTTGATAGATACCTAAGAGTGCGAGAATGGTCGTTGTATATTAACCCTCAAACTAAATCGATTAATACTACTACTGCTTGGGTACGTATCTCTAATGTACATATGATATATTACCCTTCATGTATTTTAAGGAAGATTGGGAAGGGGGATAACTGAAAAAAATAACAATTAAGTCATTTACCAAAGTTAGGAAAAGAGAAAATTATGCAAGGCGAGCCGTCGAACTTGATCTTAGAAAGTTTTGGGAGTCAAAAGTTAAAAAAGGTAGAGAAACATGTAAGGTTGATGCGAGGGGTTAAATTTTATTTGTTTTGAATGTCGAAAATTTGGACATTAAATTGATATATGTCCAGGAAACTTTGTTAACAATAATAATGGAAAAATACTAGTGGCTTCGACTGTAGTGATACTGGTGATAGACTTAGTTGTGGAGTGTTATAAGTAACAAAAGTATGGAGAGTGGATGAAGGTGAAGCAACATGGTCTGCGTCTGAGTGGTAAAGTATCATTGGTAGTTAGAGGTAACAGGGAAGGAATGAGGATCCTAAGGTTTCCGGATCTAGAGTGCTGCACATTGAGGAAGACAACTGCCGAGATCCCGAGTCAAGTTGGAGGGAAACAATTCGAAAGGCATCGGTAGATAAATTAGGATATAAAACCTTATTTTATTTAGACGTCGAAATAAAAATTTCAGTAACTTGCGAACAGGCATCTTAGATCTTCCTTCATGATTTTATTTGTCGTTCTTTGGCAGTCTGGTGCTCTTCTCTTTAGGGGTCCAGTGAGCCAGTTCTACATCAATTCCATGTATAGTTGAACCCTCAATACTTATAAATACATATTGACATTCTCGTAAGATTGAGTAGTTCAATACCCAATGTTTTGTCAACAATCTCATCAATCAGAGTACAACCTATAGGCCAACAATCTCCCCCATTTTAATGTGACAAAACATTTCATGGAACATCTAAACAATATATATAAACGATGAAGTAAAAGAAGAAGCTCCCTCATAAAAACATATCAACAAAACCATATAGCTCCCCTATACTCTCTATAAACAATTCATTCAAAATATAAATGATACGCATTTCCACCCTTTCTCAATATAAGAAAGTAGGGAGCAAAGTTAAGGAGTTTAAATAAGACAACCAAATAGAATAGTCAAAGCAAGATAAAATGAAAACATATCAAGAATATACATAATCTTCAAGAAGGGTAAATTCATATCTTCACTTCAAGAATAATATGCAAGAGACAAGATTTCTCGGAAGTGAACGACTTCATTCACATGGTATAGGACTCACTCAAGTACTTTTACTCATATATTTCAAAATATCCATCAATCAATGAACTTTATAATCAAGGTGTTTGAATTTATTTTCAAATAAAGCCAAGATGTGAGTGCCAAGTCATTACAAAGCTTAATTCATGGTACGACTATTAACGAAAACATCCCCAGGAGGGTAAGAAACCAATTAAAAAATGAGGAGATTTGCCTCGGGACCGTATATCACACTACATCTTGAACATTAGTTTCCATTGATGGATTATTTCCCATATGAGCAAGTTTCATAAAATTCTTGAATCAAAGAGACATAGTGGGAACCTTCAATGCTAAGTAAACACTTAAGACTTTGAAATTTAAAAAGGAAAGAAATATTGGTACATATTAGAGGAGAATCATACACTTTTCATTCTACATCAGTTCCATGTATATTTGAACCCTGAATACTCATACAATAATGTTGAGATACTTGTAAGATCAAGTAGTTCAATACTCAATATTTTTTCAACAATCTCATCAATTAAAATACAACCTAAAGGCTAATACTCTCCCCCATTTTTATGTGACAAAACATTGCATGGATCGCCTAAACAATAAATATAAAATATGAAGTAAAAGAAGAAGCTCCCCCATGAACATATATCAACATAACCATATATATCCCTTATACCCCTATAAACAATTAATTCAAAATGTAAATGATATGGATTATTCTCCCCTTTTGTCAATATCAATAAATGGAGAGGAAAGTTAAGCGGTTTAAACAAGACAACCAAATAGAAGAGTCAAAACAAGTTACAATCAAAACATATCAAGAAAATATATAATCTTCAAGAGGAAATATAATCTTCAAGAAGAGTTCAATTCACATCTTTGCTTAAAAAATCCTATCCAATAGAAAAGATTTCTCAGGGTGAACGACTTTGTTCACATGGTATACGACCCACTCAGGTACTTTTACCCATATCTTGCCAAACACCCATCAATCATTGAACTTTCTCATCAAGGTGTTTGAATTTATTGTCAAAACAAGCCAACCTGTGAGTGCCAAGTCATTCCAAATCTTAATTCATGGTGGAGCTATCAACAAAAACATCCCTAGTAGGGAAAAAAACCAATTCAACAACGAGGGGGATTTGCCTCAGAACCATTTATCACACTACATCTTGAACACCAGTACTGATGGATGGACTCTCCTATATAAGCAATATTTTAATAAAATTATTGAATCAAAGAGACATAGTGGGAACCTTCAATGCTAAGGAAACTAGTAAGACCTTGAAATTCAAGAAGGAAAGAAATATTGGTACCTATTAGAGGAGAATCATACAATTTTCTTCCAGGTAATGGAATATAGAGCTTCTCTCTGAGAGTGTTGATGACCTTGACCAATGGTTCATTGAAGACCTATTCTACTTCACAACTTGCATATTGGTATAAACATGATATCCCCAAGAGAATTTTTATTTTGAGAAAGGTTGGTAAAGATGAGACTAACCATTTTCTTGGGGAGGAAGGGTGGTGATGAAGAGATCACGGGTGTTAGAAGTGATGAGGTTTCAAAATTAGGTGATATAGGATGTCATGAGTTAACCCCAAAATAAGACCATAATAAGCACCATTACACACCTAGTACAAGGAGTCGTCCTTTCTGTCCATAAATTTTAAATGTCGAATATCCGACAAGGGAAATTCAGGAGTTCGCAATCTTAAAAAAAGATCTTGTTATGAAAAGATTATCGGACGACCAATGTGAGCAAGATCGGTTGTCTATGAAGTAATTATAGCTTAAACAAGATATACAAATAAAATATCAAGCAATGGTAGAGAAGTAATACCTACCCGAATTCCTTAGACAAAACCATTTAGAAGATCGTCTCGGATATGATTGGAGATGCTCTTTCCTCAATTATTACAAGATTAGGTTATTAGGACCTAATTACTTTGGTGTCTACTTGAGCTAGCAACACTACTCTTTTTACGTCACATCTTGTCATTTTACAAAAAGGCACACTTGGCCCTAGCTCCAATAGCTTTCAACAGTAGCATCTTAAATTTATATGATCAATTTTGTTACAATAGGTGCAAGCATAATTACCATTGGATGGTGATGCAACATGATAATGAGTAGCTTCACCAAATATGTTTATTTACAACTTTTGTTTGATATTTATTTTATAGCCTATTCTGCCACAATGCTACTTTTAAAAAGTTCAAAGGTAGAGTTTAAATTCTCACAACCTTATGAGACAATATCATTTAGAGCCTTAACCATCTCAAGTAAGGATGAGTTTTCTTTAATTTTTTCCTTTTCGAGATAGATTGTGTTATCAAAAGCAAGTTCATTATTAAATTTTTTTGAAACATTTAAAACTTTTGCGATCTCATTCTTGCTCCAATTCTAATACAGTTGACAAAACAATAACAATTTTGGTAAAATTTAGTTATATGTGAATTACCTATGGGACTTGGAGACAACTTTAGTGACCCATAGGGAACATGTGGCTAGGTTTATCTTCAAAGAGGCCACCATACAATCTTATGGGTGATCAAATACTAAAATATCCTCACATAAAACAAAAACCATATAAAGACAAAACATCAAGTGGTATTAAGCATGAATCACCAATATAGTGAGTCATGAGTATCAACTCATTGAGTATAAACTTACTGAGTATCGATACTTTCCAACTCCGATCACAACCCACCGACCACCGCTGACCACCGCCGACCAATACTAATGTCAATGGAGAAAGAACTGAGTGCTCAGAAAAAGATCTGAGTGTCCGGAAAATTTAATAAGTATGGGGAAAAAATCTTCTGAGTACCAATATATTTTACTGAGTATCGGGTGAAATGACTGAGTATGCTCAGTATATTTCCTAAGTATGGTCTAGAAACACTGAGAGCTCAGTGTTTAGTTGCTGACTAGATTTAAAAAATTAAATTACATATAAAAAAATAAGCAGCAAAATGCATAATCTGTATTTTTATGACTAAAATTTTACATTAAATATTATACAACATTGTACACTATAAAATAAAAAAATAAAAAATAAAAATAAAAACCAATATCAACAAATTCCTATACTACACTAAATTTGAAAAAGAAAAAGCGAAAGAAAAGCTGGCTATACATTTTCTCCACTACTTGAAAAGCTGTTGAGAAGAGCTTCTTCGAACCATGCTTTTGAGCTGGAGAGCGTCAAATAAGCTCAAAACTATCTTCTCCACTATCTGGCGAAGGAGCTCGAAACCATCTTCTCCACTATCTGGAGAAGGAGCTCGGAACCTTCACGTCACGCAGGAGCTTCCACGAAATTGGAAAGCTTCTTCGTACGACAGATCTGCTGGAGCATTTTCTCACGGCCGGCCCAAAGATCTCACAAACCATCCATGTAAGCTTCTTTGAAGTGGCTTTGGTTTTCACGGGCTTCAAGATCTCTCATGGCTGGTGATAGCCTTCGAAGTGGCTCTGGTTTCGAGCAAGCTAGATCTGCTGGTTTCGAAGTGGCTAAGGTCGTTTTCTTCGAATGATTGAAGACTCGTGACTGCTAGAAGCTGTTTAACGGCCTGGATCTTCTCCGATGTGGTCAGCAGCTCTAGCGAGAGTACATTTTTCTTCTCTTGCCATGGAAGAAAAAGTTTCTTCCTCTCGAACTCGCTGGAGCCATAAACGCTCGAAAATGGAGATGTTCCATGGATCTTAGCTGAGAAAGAAAAAGAAAAATATAGCTACTTAGGAGAAATATAGGAGAGATGAGTGAGGCATGGGTGATATGAGATTTTTAGGGTATCAAATTAATGGTGAATATATTAATATATTAAGTAAAGAAAAAACAAAAAAGGTATTGTTGGCCTAAAGTCCTTTTATTCTTGTTTTAATATTTGCCAAATCTCGTTTTAATATCCCCGTAAAAGTGCATTACATCTTACATGGTTTATACATTTATCTAATTATTTTTATCTTATTTATAAACCATTTTTTAGCTCTTTTCTTGAATCTGGACCGGGTTACCGGTCACAGGTCCGGTTTACCGGTGGAAGAAAGTCGTTGCTCAACGGTCAAATGTCACGTCAATCCAACCGTTGGACTAAGAGACAAACCGCACCAGTATATTGGTGATATCACCGGCTAGCCGGTCAGAAGGTAGAATGTGCCTATAAAAGAGAGCTTTATCACTTCCAACAAATTACCTCTTACCAATCTAATTCTAATCATTCTTATACATCAATTAGAGGTCTCAAGCTACCATACTATCAATCCAAGCTTGATCAATCAACTTGTTATATCTACTCAATCAAGGAGTTAATCCAAGAAGCTTCAAAGTTCTAATCCACTCAAGAGAATTTTTAAGCTTAAAGTTATATCTACTCTTTAGGAGATTGTTTAGAAAAGTTATTTCACCACTTAATTTTTTTTATCTATCCTCTTAAGTCTAGTCTTTGTAATAGATAGATTAAGAGAGAGTTTGAGTATAGGGTGTATACTCGGTGTCCTTGTGTTACGATAGCACAAGAGTTTTTCCTTCGTGGTATCAAAGTGGTTGTAAGGGTTATTGTGTTCTCGAACCGGTTAAGAGAGACACGGGAGATTAGTGAAAAGCTTGGAATCGTAAGGAGGCTTCCTTAGGTAGTGGATGTAGGGATAACCGAACCACTATACATCGTTGTGTACTCTATATCCCTACTCTATTTATTTTCTGCACTCTATATGTTTGATTATATGCTAGTATGAATATCGTAGAAATTATTATCTAGTTAATCAAACTTATGGTCATATAGTGTAGCAAGAGAATAGGAATTCTATTTACTTGTGTTACTTATATATCGAATCTCTAGCTTATCCATTGCATGATCCCGTAAGAGTTTGATACTCCCTCTGTTCCACTGAAATTGTCCACTTACTAAAAATAATGTTCCAAATATATTGTCCACTTAGGAGTTCAAGACACTTTTTTTCCTACTTTTTCCACTATTACCCTTATTGAAATATTGAAATTTATATTTCCAATACACATTTAAGATATCAAGATACTTTATTAGGGTTATTTTTGTAATGGTGAATGCATTTATTATGTTTCTTAATATATATGAAAAGCTAAGTGGACAAATTTAGTTGAACGGAGAGAGTATATAAGTTGAATTATAAGTTTCTCTTTAAAACTTTTAATTGTACAAAAGATTTTTAATTAGGCATTAATCTTATTAGTAATCCTATTCACCCCCTCTAGGACTTTCAATTGGTATCAGAGCCTAACTCTACGTGAATAGCTTAATCGTTAGTAGAGTAAACGACATGGAATTTAATCTTTTGGAAGATTCGTCTTCTACATGACTTCCACTTTTTGTAGGCACTTACTATCTTGCTTGGAGAACAAAAATGGAGGAATTTATCAAATCCGAAGATCCCGATCAATGGAGAATAGTTATGGAAGGATCATTCATTCCATATAAAGAGAAATTAAATGAAGATGGAGTTCTTAAGTTGAATCAAGAAGAAAAATATTATGATGAACTCACCGATGATGATAAAGCTAAGCTCACTCAAAATGCAAAACCGATGTACACTATAGTATGTGTAATATCCGAAGAGATTTTTTCAAAAATGTTGGATTGTGATTCGGCAAAGGAAATTTTGGATCATTTGGAGGTTCTATATGGGATTGTAGAAAATGACGAAGAAGAAGAAAGTAAAATCCATGATGAAGCTCATGATAATCCAAAATCAAACCATGCGGTAGTAATCTATCCTAACGCTTTATCACTTTCATATGACTATGATGATATGAGGTATATTTCATGCCTTCTAAATATTATTGACTCTCAAATCCACTTAAATTAACATTTCTTTGAAAAAGGCTAAAATTGAGCAAAAGAATTATTTTAATTGTTGTCCCACCTTTGATGATATTTTGGGAAACAATAAAAATACAAGTTTTGAAAATATTTTCTCTTCGAATAAAAAACAACATCTTATGAAGAAAAATATAGAAGGTTTTGGAAAAGTGGACGAAGCATGCTCTATTGTTTTTAAAAACTTAAAAATCATCCTTATTTAAATTTCACTCCCTTTGATGAAAATAACTTTTTAAAGAGAAATTATTTTTGAGTGAAAATTTGGTTATACAAAAGAACGAGAAAAAATCATGTTCAAAACCTTCTCGTGATATTTCTACTCGAAAAAGAAGTACTTGCAATTATTGCGGAAAACCCGGTCATCGTGTTTCTACGTGTCATTACCACAAACAACTTGAATACGGGTCTTTAATACCTCCGTGGGAAAAACCGACATGGATCGTGAAAAGTACTAATCGTGTTCTCGGATCCACTCCACCTTGGATACCTTAGAAATATTTACTGTAGGTGTTGAGCGTCAAGGAAATGAAATGATATGCAAAAGGACGCTCAATTCTCGTAAAAGGAAAATCCGGTGATTTCTTTCTTTATCTCGTTTTTATTTGTGTTTTATTATGTGTGTATGTGTTTCTTTTTATATGTGCTAATTTTTTTTTAAGTTTTACCCTTTATCATGCTTGAAATTTTTAGTTTTTGTTTTGGGTCTTTTTGTACTTTTTAGAAAATATAGGGATCTTTTTGCAATGAGCTGTCTTCATTATTTTCGAGATTTCTACTTCATATTTTTTTCAAAACAAAAACTATTTTGAGGGTTTTTATGCTTTATTAAACTATTGGGGAACTTCCGGGTCAGTTTTGAGCAATTTTTTTATCGTAAAAAATTCAACATCTTGATTTTCTGCCGAGGGCCTGACCGGCTATCCGGTCGCTGACCAGCTATCCGGTCGCTGACCGGCTTACCGGTGAGAGACTGTTTCCTCTCTGCTTCCTGACCGGCTTACCGGTATATTGACCGGCTTACCGGTGGGCGAATCTGAACGCGTTTTAACACATATTTTCACTCTTTATCTTCTCATTTTAATCAAACCCACTTCGTTTTTCATCTTCATTCTTCTTCAAAATCCAAAAATTTACTCCCTCCTTTAATAAACCCTTCAATCTCAACATTATATTCCATAAAAATAGAAGCTTTCATCTTCTCTATACCTCACAAAACCCACTCAATCCTTCACTCTTGTCTTCTTAATGCCTCCAAGGAAAGAGTCTTCAACACTAAAAGGGAAGAAAAGAGCTATCTCTTCAAGGGCCTAAGAGGAAGATCAACCAATCCTTACTCATGGCACAAAACCTTTCGAAATCAAACATGGGAGGAAATTCGATCAACCGGCCTTCCCTCCTAGTCCAAATTTCTATGATCTCCTCACTACTCAAGGTTTAATAGCTTTCGTTTCTATTGAAATTTCTATTGCTATTAGATTTTGCATCGAATTTTATACTAATTTTGAGTATGATTGTGATAATAATGCTATTATCTCAATAGTTCTTGGAAAAACTTTCACTCTAAATCAAAATACTTTAGCTCGTTTTTTCAATCTTCGTGATTCCGGTATTGATTCTTTTTGGGGTGTTGGTTTGGGTACACTTGATGATGATACAACTAATAGAGTTATGTCTTTTATGGAATACCATATGATTCCTCCTATTTCTCCCGTTTGGAAACTAATAAATTTACACCTGATTTTCAAGTGGCTTATAAACTTGTTTTACAAGGGCTTTTTTGCAAATCAAAACATGATGCTATGATTTCCCCTTATGAAGCTTATCTTATGTTTCTCATTTATAATTCCGAACCCATTAATATTCCGGCAATCATGATAAAAATGATGAATCATGCTCGAAACAATACCGTAAATGTTCCTTTCGGTTTATCCCTATCATCATTATTTCAAAACCATCTCAATTTTGATCCAAAACGTTCTCAAATTAGAAATTTTAATCCAAATTGGGCGTTTGATTACAAAGCTATCCGTTAAATGAAATTTGTGATTAATAACAATGAATATATCCTGGATAAATATCTTGATAATTTGAGAGATCATGCACTCATCTCTAGCATCAAATCCTCCTCCACAACCTTCTACGGGCATTCCTATTCCGGCCTCTCCTATTCATAATGAGCCAACTCAAAACCCTCCTATTAATGATGAACCTCCTAATCTCTCTCGTATTGAAGCCACATTAAACCGATTTATAAATTTTGTGGAAAGAAAGTTTGAGTTTTTTGAAGGAAAATTGGAAAATCTTGCAAATGAGATGTCATGTATCAAAAGCGATGTATCGTGCATTAAGAATGATGTGTCACATTCCCGCCACCGTTCAAGAAGCCGCTCTTCTTGAAAAAATCGTTGATTATATTGTTGGTGTTGATGCTTTTGTTGGTAGTTTGGGTATTGCTTGTGGTTTTTTTATGTTTCATCTAGTTCTATATTGTTGGTGTTGATGTTTTAATGTTAAACTATCTTTTGTTATCTTCTAGTTTCTTAATTGTTGGTCTTATGGACTCTTGGTTTACTCTTATAATAGTTCAAACTACGTTTTATCTTTAGTTTATTATTAGGTTTCGGATTTTTAAATGTGTTTGGTATTTCTTGTGATTTCTTCCTTTTATGTGGTATTAAAATATTATTTTCTATTCCCATTAGTTATGCTATTACTCGTCACTAATCTCGTTTATTTCTTATAGGAAACTTTGCTAGATAATCCTCCTTAGTTGGATAAATGATATTTCCATATTGTATTTTTGGATAGTACTATATTATGATTACGTTGCTAACCTTTTCTTGGTGATATAGGTGATATTGAGCTTCTATATTAATAAAAGTTGCATTTGGCCCTTTTATCTTGAATAAATGTTTTTAAAACCACTTCTTTGAGAATTGCATACTATTTAAAATTAGAAATAGTTGTATTGTTTCAAAATTACACTTTGATCTTCATACTTTAAGAAAATTGCATTTTGATCCCCATATCTTGAGAAAATTGCTTTTTAAATCTCTACACTTCAAGATATTTGGATTTTAGTCCCTAAAATCTCAAAATTAGACTATGTACTCTCTCTTAAAAAATCTTGTGATTTAAGTCCATATACTTTATAAAATTGCATTTTAACCTCAAATCTTTTAAAATCCTTAAAATTTGAAAAATGGTACTTATGTTTCTCAAAATATAAATTTTTTACAACAAAGTCCCTCAAATTTTGGAAAATTGCACTTTTACCCCTAAAAGATTTATCTTCTACTCTAAATTGTTCTTTAATTCTTTTTGTTGTTGACAAAGGGGGAGAAAGATCAAAGATACTAGATTACACTTTATAAGACTTAAAGTATCTAAGAACACAAATTTGCAAGTGTTTTATGCTTTTAGTAAAGGGGAGAGTTTTGAAATATATTCACTTATCATGTTTACAAAAATATTTTAAAAATTCCTTTGATTCTTCTAAAACATTTTTACGCATTTTGTAAGTGGGAGTTACTCCACTTACCGATCGATAACTCGTTTGAAGGAAAACATTGTTAAAAACTCTTTATCGGCAAACTTGTGTTTTCGATTTGTCAAACATCAAAAAGGGGGAGATTGTTGGCTTAAAGTCCTTTTAATCTTGTTTTAATATTTTCTAAATCTCGTTTAATATCCCCGTAAAGGTGCATTACATCTTACATATTTTATACATTTATCTAATTATTTTTATTTTATTTATAAACCATTTTTTAGCTCTCTTCTTGAAACCGGACCGGGTTACTGGTCACAGGGCCGGGTTACCGGTGAAAGAAAGCCGTTGCCCAACGGTCAAATGCCACGTCAATCCAACCGTTGGACTATGAGACAAACCGCACCGGTCACCGGTGAGATCACCAGCTAGCCGGTCAGAAGGCAGAATGTGCCTATAAAAGAGAGATTTATCACTTGCAACAAATCACCTCTTACCAATCCAATTCTAATCATTCCTATACATCAATTAGAGATCTCAATCTATCATAGTGTCAATCCAAGCTTGATCAATCAACTTGTTATATCTACTCAATCAAGGAGTTAATCCAAGAAGCTTCAAAGTTCTAACCCATTCAAGAGAAGGTTTAAGCTTAAAGTTATATATACTCTTTAGGAGATTGTTTAGGAAAGTTATTTCACCACTTAATTTTTTTTATCTATCCTCTTAAGTCTAGTCTTTGTAATAGATAGATTAAGAGAGAGTTTGAGTATAGGGTGTATACTCGGTGTCCTCGTGTTGCGATAGCACAAGAGTTTTTCCTTCGTGGTATTAAAGTGGTTGTAAGGGTTATTGTGTTCTCGAACCGGTTAAGAGAGACACGGGAGCTTAGTGAAAAGCTTGAAATCGTAAGGAGGCTTCCTTAGGTAGTGGATGTAGGGATAACCGAACCACTATACATCGTTTTGTACTCTATATCCCTACTCTATTTATTTTCTGAACTCTATATATTTGATTATATGCTAGTATGAATATCGTAGCAATTATTATCTAGTTAATAAAACTTATGGTCATATAGTGTAGTAAGAGAATAGGAATTCGATTTACTTGTGTTACTTATATATCGAACCTTTAGCTTATCCATTGCATGATCCCGTAAGATTTGATATATTAGTTGACTTAGAAGTTTCTCTTTAAAACTTATAATTGTTCAAACGATTTTTAATTAGGCATTAATCTGATTAGTAATCCTATGCACCCCCCTTTAGGACTTTTAGGTATATAATGGATAGGGAATTTTTTTTAGAAAATTTGGCATGTAATGTTAAACTTTGTTTGTGGCCTTCAATAAGAAGATTGGACTGGGTGAGCGTGCTTAGGTCTATAGGGGGTGTCTACAAGACCCGTTAGGTAGAGTCAGCAGATCACCTTCTTCTCTCATGCCCTATTGGCGCAATCACTTGGGCAACTTCCTCACTTCAGATTCACATAGACAAAGACCGAAACAACAATATAGGCGAGTGGATTTTACGAATCACAACAACATATGTAGAAGGAGGATCAGTTGGAAATATTGTGAATTCATACATTCTTTTTTATCATATGTAGTATTTGGAAGGCGAAATAAAAGTCTATCACGAATTAGGTACATACAAGCCGAGCAAATTATAAACTCAATAAATCCATGAAGGAACTGTTCGTCCCTGACTGCGGAGCTAGTTCCAGAAAAACGGTTACACTAACATCATCAACCAACAATAACGAAATACCTATACAACAGTAAATATCCTTCTTGTTTGACGCCTCATTTAAATAAAAAGGAAACCAACTGGAATTTGAATCGTGTAAATATACAAGTCCATAAGTGAACACAAGAGTCATTCAACATCAGTCTTCTGCAATTCTTCGATAAAGAGTGAGACAAAGGCAGTTCTAATTGCGACATAACTATACGAAGAATAAAAAGATATACCAAAGACGGGTTTCTCAGATAACCTTGATATCATATTCAAGGTATCAAGTGTCTGTCGGAGTCTTGCTAGTTCATTAGATCTTTATTGCGGTGAATCAAGGAGTTAAGTGACAGGTTTAGCCTTTTGTCTTTCCACCCATATTCCAAGATCTCAATAGCAAGACTGACATAATGAAACTTCAACGACCTAAAGGTTCGAACTCGGATGCAGTTTTCTAGAATTGGATAGGAAGACAAGACCCAAGAAGGATCGAGAGCGGATTCAACGATCCAAAAAAAGAAATTATTTGATTTTTTAACGGGGATCTTTTAATAAATGGCTCAAGAAATTATTATACATTTATAAAAATAAAGAAAGCGATAAAATAAATTAGGGGTGCACACGTTTCAGGTAACCGACCCATTGACCCCTTGTAGCCAACAAACCCATATTGCCGGTTTGAGATTTATTGAACCCTAAAAACAAAGCACAACTATTTGGTGGTTATGTTGTATATCTCAGTTTTGCAGCCTAGGCGGATGACTAGGGACTAGAGCCTAGACGAAATTAAACGGTTTTGACTCATGTTGTGTAATTTTGTATATTAAGTAAAATATATGTAGTAACTATAACAATTTTAACTATTTAAGTCATAAAATTCATCTAACACTACAATATATATAAAAATACTAAAGTTTGAGTTATAATATCAATTCAAGAATTCTAGAGACTAATAAAAATAAAAAGAAGGCCTATGTGGCCATATTTTGTCAGTAATCGACGCCTAGGCGGCCATTTTTTGCCATTAATCAGCGCCTAGGCGGGCTAGGCACCTTTTCAACGACAAATAAGGCGCTAGGAAAAAACGATTAGAATTTTTGCTAAGGGTAAGCGGCTGAGGGGTGTGTTGACGCCTAGGCGGTGTCTTGGCGCGCCTAGGCAGCGAGATCTACATCATAGGTTTCAGGTTCGGTTGATGCGGGTACGTTTGGTATTGGTTTGGTTCGGTTTCAATCAAGTATGGTCAACTATTTTCTTTAATTGGTTTAGTTTCTAGCTAAAAGTTATTATTACGAAATTAGATATACAACTCAATATTTATAATTTTGATCACAATATTAATACATTGTACTCCCTTCGTCTATTTTTATTTGTCCGACCTTTTGTGGAACGAGGATTAAAGAAGACATTAAACACACCTCCTCTTTACTATATTACCTCTATTCATCAAGTATAAGGTCATTTATTGCATTATTGCTTTTAACTATTTAAATAAGGGTGATATTGAAAAAAATAGAGAAAAAATGTCTTAATAATGTAAAAAGCAAAATATTATTAGACACCTCTCATTAGAAAAAAAGACAAATAAAAGTGGTCTGATGAGGGAGTACAACATTAAAAACTGTAACAAAAATTTGCTATTGAAGGTTTAAAAAAAGTAAATAAAATAAAATATGTTAATACAATATATAATTTTGAAAGTAAAGGTAAAAAAATTATAAGGAAAAACGGATTTATATATTAGTTCAAAAATCTCATAAATCTAAAATCTATTAATATTTTTATTGACACATTGGTGACACATAAGGGGTGATACAATGGTGAACCAAAAAAGGATGACAAATATCATTACTCTTTTAAAACCCGATCAGATTATTTCTCTTTCCTAATTACTTTTATTCTCTTTCCTTTATTTATTGACACATTGGTTACACATAAGGGGTGATACAAGGTGAACCAAAAAGGGTGACACATATCATTACTCATATTTGTCACCCTTTTTTGTTCACCCTTGTATCACGCCTTATGTGTCACCAATGTGTCAATAAATAAAGGAAAGAGAATAAAAGTAATTAGGAAAGAGAAATAATTTGATTGGTTTTTAAAACCTCCACATAGGAGGCAAAATAAGGGTTGACCAAAAAAGGGTGACAAATATCATTACCCATTAAGAGTAATGATATTTGTCACCCCTTTTTGGTTCACCCTTGTATCACCCCTTGTGTGTCACCAATGTGTCAATAAATAAAGGAAAGAATAAAAATAATTAGGAAAGAGAAATCATCTGATTGGTTTTTAAAACCTCCACATAGGAGGTTATATAAGGTTTGACCAAAAAGAGGTGATAAATATCATTACTCATTAAGAGTAATGATATTTGTCATCCCTTTTTGGTTCACCCTTTTATCACCTCTTATGTGTCACCAATGTGTCAATAAATAAAGGAAGGAGAATAAAAGTAATTAAGAAAGAGAAATAATCTGATTGGTTTTTAAAACCTTCACATAGGAGGTGATGTAAGGGTTGACCAAAAAGGGGTGACAAACATCAATACTCATTAAGAGTAATGATATTTGTCACCCCTTTTTGGTTCACCCTTGTATCACCCCTTATGTGTCACCAATGTGTCAATAAATAAAGGAAAGAGAATAAAAGTAATTAGGAAAGAGAAATAATCTGATTGGTTTTTAAAACCTCTACATCGTAAGTGATATAAGGGTTGACCAAAAAAGGGTGGTTCACCCTTGTATCACCCCTCACGTGTCACCAATGTGTCAATAAATAAAGGAAAGAGAATAAAATTAATTAGGAAAGAGAAATAATATGATTGGTTTTTAAAATCTCCACATAAGAAATGATATAAGGATGAACCAAAAAAGGGCGACACAAATATCATTACTCATTCATTTCAAAAATAAAGGTTAAAAAAATTATTAAAAAAGCAAAAAATATATATTAGTTAAAAAATCTCGTAGATCTGAGATCTATACATACGAAAACTAGATATACTATTTATTATATAAGATAGAGACCTTTCTAGACCTATACTAATTTTGTTTTACGTTCTTAAACACAACTCAGAAACAACTTCTTCATCGAACCCAATCAGAAATGCATCGACACCTTATCCAAAACCACCTCCTGCTGCCGAAACCGCCTCCATCCTCATCATTTATGAAGGTGTGTGTTTATTTCTCACTTTTAATTGCTCTCTACCCAAATAAAGCATACCATCTAATTATGCTCACATATTCAATCAGGTTTATAAGTATTGTTATTAAAGTGATAATTTTGTTTATCTTTGTTTATGTATTTCTTGTTTACTGACAAATTACTCTTTCTTGAATGTTATCAAAAAATTTATTATAATATTCTCCGAATCTAGGATGTTTGAATCATTATAGAAACTCCAAATTATGTGTTGTTTATGAATAATTTTTAATATATGTAGATAGATTTAGTGATGAATTGGGAATCTAGCTAATTGTCAAACAAATGTTGTAGGTCAATTTCTTACTTTTTATTCTTTGAAAAAAGAAGTAGATTTAGTTCCTTTTTCTTAGATCCCTGTATTATATTATTTGTATGTGTTATACAACCGTCAACGGTAACTAACATATTAAATAGAAACATAAACTTATTTTAGTCTAGAAAATAGATTCGAACAAATGATTCATATTAGTTTACATATGCTAATAACATAGATTTAATGCTTTGACTAGAAAGAATTAAATGTTAAAAGTAAGAAAAATTAAGTTTTGTATATTGCACACAGGACCATTCATATAGCTATGACTTGTTGTCATCTCAATCTCAAGGATATGATCGTTGTTCATGCCATTTCAATCAACAATCAACCATATTAATTACCATGGTAAGATTTAAATGTTAATTAGATTTACTTACTCTACTTAGACTAATTGATTTGTGAAGATATATAAATAGGAAAGCAATGGACTGAAAAATATCTGATCATTTGGGTGGTTTTCCATTTTCCAGGCACTTATCGAGTGAACGGGAGGCACGTTCCTCGCAGCTTTTGCACCTCCTTTCGTAGGCTCTGGTTTTCATAACTTAGAGTCTCGAACCACTCCTTCAACAACTCACTCTCGGTGGATTGGTGGACATGACATTTCAGTAACTGTATCTGTTCAAGTGGAAATTCCTTATTGTCTGAATTCGACTTTCTTCATTTTACTTCTATATATGTTTTGGTTATGACTTCCGAGTTAACGTGCCTTAGTTTTGTGATTCCAAGTATTATGAAGCACCTTCTGGCAAGAGGTTTTGATCTCTCCTTGTAGTTGAAATGTATATATCTTATATAATTATATTAGTTTTTTTGTTTCCCTTGAATTCTACATGTTAGACACCTACCTATTTAATTTAGCTCTTCTGAGGTTATCCTGACCAACTACCAAGCCTTTACTCTAGGTGTAATTTAATAGCTAAGATATGAAAATTAAGCATAAAAAACAAAGATACATACAACAATTCCATGATTCATTTAAATTTCTAATTTCAAATTCATACTGTATAAATCTAAATTTAATTTACTGTTCATACTCAAACATCTTAAACTATCTTAAACTACTAACTAAATTATTTCATGATAAAATGAAAGGTAATAAAATATAATATGATCATTAAAGTAAGAAATAGAAAAAGAGAATAGTTATATTAATTAAAGGAGATGGTCTATAGAACATCGGTTTCTTCAGTAGATTGTCCATAACTTTTGCTTTAGAACTCCGAAGTAGTTAAATTTTTTACCATTTACGAGCAACAATAACAATAATGAAACCTATCAGGCATAACATAAATAGAAGAACATAGGAGAATACTAAGAAGTTTATGGACAAAGGAAAGAGACCACCACTTAATTGTGTTAAAATATATCGTGATGTGACTTTTTATGATTAAGGAGCAGCAATTGCTTGTATTGTAAAAAACTCTAATGGTAATCTGTGATAGGTAAGAGTTGAAAAGTTAGCACATAGTCATTTGAGGTGAAAACAACTGACATTTTGACAGCGATAGAGATAGCTAGTAACTATCCGCTTGAAAATATTATAACCCAAAATGATTTGAAAGCATAATGCAGCCACTGACAACCATACAGAATTTTTTTTGTAATACTATTGACAATAAGTTTGTAATATTTATGGTTTTGTCGAGCAAGCCAAACCAACTTTTGCTCCTATTTTACAGAGTAATAATGTGTCAGCTAACTGGGTTGCCAAACATGAGCTTTTTAGCACCATGTTTGACAAGGAATACGTGTGTTCCTACCTAATTAGTTAAAATATTACTCAAAGACAATAGGCTTAGTGGGGTAAGCTAGTTTGTAGCATTTCAGAAACTTCTATTTTAATATATATGTTTTCAACAACAAATATACTAGACTCCAATAGATATTTTGTGCATAAAATCTGTGATCAAATTCGATACCAGTTAAACGATATGATTTTCGCAAGCTGATTGATCAATCTGCCAGTAATCTTGTTGAGCTCTAAACTAGACTTCGTAGCTCTTTTTACGACTTGTCTTGGATTTTTTCGTGATTTTTTTTAACTTTCTAGCATCATCCATATACCTAGAATCTACACACTTAACACACAAATTATCTCAAAATACTCCAAAAATACATATATCATCCAAAAGAAGTTAAAACTCAAATAACTTCCAACACAAAGATAAATCCAAAAATTAAATTTCAAAAGTATACCTAGATGATATCTCTTAAGTTTATAAATCTATCACAAAAGAAGAGTTATCAGTATACATTGTTGGTATATATATAAAGAGCGATTTCCATCAGTTTTGTTTTAAGATAATGTTGATGGTTCGGAACAGTTTGCGCGCATCTTGATTAGTCTCATAGAATATATATGTACGCTTCCCGATACATATTACAAAATAAATCAAAACTAGGTTGTCTATATTCAAAGAGGAGTTTGAACCTATTATATTTCATTTATACCTCAAAATATAAAAAAAGTAACAACATCATCTCTCTCTCTCTCTCTCTCTCTCTCTCTCTCTCTCTCTCTCTCTCTCTCTCTCTCTCTCTCTCTCTCTCTCTCTCTCTCTCTCTCTCTATCTATCTATCTCTCTCTATCTCTCTCTCTATCTCTCTTTCTTTCTCTCTCTCTCTTTTCTTTTAATACATGAGTGCCTAGGCCACTTTTCAGGCACCACGACTAATCTCATGGGAAATATACATGCCTCCTCATACATATTCTTAGCTAATAAAAATTAGGTTACCTATGTCCAAGAAAACATCATCTATCTCTCATTTACATATATAGTGGGCAAGTGAGAAGTAGAAAGAAAATTACCTTTTGAGTGATTTGTATCCCTTTATTTCCATTTTTCTACTGTATAAAGTTAAACTAATTGAAAGTTATGGCTGTAAAGTGAAATTGTATCTAGTTTTGCATAATTACTTCAAAAATTTAACATTTCTTTAATTTAATTTGAACATTTTGTTCTTCACGAAAATCTTAAGGTTATTGGCACTTATTTAATTTATATTCTTCTATTTAATTTTTTTCTTCTTTTCCAATTTTGCATTTTTAGTCCCAAAAAATTTAACTTTCAATTTGTGTTATGCTCAAATTAGAATTATTGATAGGTTATAAACGAACCGAGTTGAGTCAAATACTAGATTTGCAAGTTTATTTGATAGTATTTACTAGACGATTCGAGATGAGCTCAAATTTTAACGAGTCGAGACATTTTTTTAAAGTTTGTATGTTAACCTATCGAACGAGATTTTTTCGAGGCTAGTTGGAGTTATTAAAGAATAATTTGTTTTTTTATAGGTTTCATAATATATTTATTGGTAATTAAAGCATTAATTTACAAATCATAAATATTAACGAATTAACGAACGAGCTCAAACAAATTAACGAACGAGTTCAAATAATTTTTTTTGTTCGTTTGTGTAAACGAACGAGTTTCGAACGAATTTTTTTTCTAGCTGAACTCAAGCGACTCGTGAGCGGTTTGGTTTGTATACAACGCTAATTCTTGACACTCGACCTTTAGGTGTTGTTATCAAAAGAGCTTTGCCCCTGATGTTTCACGCGATTGACAGGTTGCCGCCCATTGTTTAAAATGCGCCTGTTTGCCCCCTAATTTTTTTCTTGTGACTCGTTGCCCCCTACTAAAGTTTTCCGTCCATTTTTGCCGTTAAGTCTGACGTGGCTTATCCATGTCACCTTTTTTTCTTTTTTTCAATCCTAAACGTAATTACCCAATTAATTAAATTAACCCCACTTTTTTAAAACAGCAAGATGGGTAATTCCTAAATGCCTACCTTATATATACCCAAAAAACAAAACAAATTAATTAATTAAACTAAAAATCAAAAGAAGAAGACGGGTTTGGTTTGGGGAAGAACACGAAGAACAACAAAAACCCTAATTTTCTTCAGAAATTCTCGCCTCGAATCCTCCCAATATCTTCAAGATTGATGTCGATGTCGCCCCTTCAAGCCGATAGTGTGGGGTCTTCTTGCTCTAGCTCTCGATCCCTTATTGCAAATGCAAGAAATTAGCCAAGCTTCACACATCTTGGACAGATGCAAATCCTGGTAGGAGGTTTTACAGTTGTATGTATTGGGGATGTTCCATGGATTTCAATTTCTTCATGTTGTTGGATGAGCCAATGGGGGAAAGTGCTAGTTCGATATTTCGAGGGCTACTGTATAAAGATAGCAATCACTATTTTGAATTCGATGCAATGGAGACGAAGATGAATTTGTTGGCGTCGGATTTCGATGAAATGATGCAGTTAGAGAAAAAAGCTTGTGAAGCCTTGAAGCTCAAGTCTACAAAAGTCATTGAATTGAACACACAGTTGACTTCGATCGCTAAGGATTTGGTTGAATTGCAAGAAAAAGAACAAGTTGCCTCAAAATATTTTAAATTTGAGCGTGTGAAAGTGAATGTGTTAGAGGACGAGGTGCAACGTCTTAACATATTGATGACCACTGTAACTCGGGAAAACAAGATTCTGAAATGGAGCTGCTTTATGATGATATTCTTCTTCCTCTCCATCTTGTCTGGTTTTAGTCATTCCATATATTAGAATGCATTTGTTAGATGTAGCAGGTTGTTGAAGTTGTATTTTGGTGTATTATGTTAGTTTCATCGGGTTGTTGAAATTCTAATTTTGTGTACTATGTTATTTTTAAAAACTTTGTTTGTACTTGACTATGTCGGTTTAAATTGAATTGGAAGATGATGATGTTTTGCTGGTTGTTTAATTTGTGTTTTACTGTGCAATGTATAAAGTATAAATAAAAGTAGATAATTGACAATAGAATCAAGTGCAATCTGATTAAAGTAGATAAATATAACAAGATAGTGCTGGCATTACATAGACCATAGCAAAAAATAAATATTCAAATCCAGTAGTGCACTAACATACAAAATACCATAGCCTTTATGTCCGTGCAATAAAGTCCTAACCAACAAAAAAAACCCTACTTAAATATCACCTCCACCACATACTAGAAGTCCTTCAACACTTGCAACCTTAATAGTTTAAGATATACCATACACAAAACAAAGTCATAAAACACAAAATCATAAAAAAACACAAATCTTGAAGAAGATTCTATATTCGCTGCAGAATTCAATCTTTAGCTTCTTTCCCAGGTTTTACTGAAGAACTGGTGGCTGCTTTCCTCAAACAAAGTGCCTTTGCAATTGTTACATATTGTGGATTACCCTCCCTCATTACCACCCCTTGTTTATGCGGGTATAAGGGCCTCTTTTTCTTTGGTTGGCTCTTGTTTCCTTCTTGGTAGCAAGATAAAGAAGAAGTTACACAATCTATAGTATGTAATGGCCTTAACAACTAACAATTGACTAACCTCGGGTAAGGGCCTTTTTGAACCTGATTGTACTGGTGGTTTATCATATTCAAACTTCACCTAAATGTTAAACAAATAAAATCATATTAGTAATGGTATCTGCAGATGGCCATTTTGTCAAAAGTTTGTAGATCCAGGGGGTGACTAGTCACTGAAATAAAATTCTAAGGGGTACTTAGTCAAAATTAAATATATTTACCCCTGGGATACCCCTTAATGAAATCTTCTTTTTTTTGCAAAGGGGGGGCTTTTTCCTGTGTTTTTTCTGTGCTAATCTGCTCACTTGGAAATAGTGGGTGATTTAACAACTGGCTCATTTAATTTCTGTCCTGGTATGCGCATCTTCGGTTTGGAAACAGTGGGTGTTTTAGCAACTGACTCATTTACTTTCTTTTTAGGTATTCGCATCTTTGGTTCGGAAATAGTGGGTGTTTTAACAGCTGGGGCATTTAATTTCTTGTCAGGTATACGCTTTTTTTGGTTTGGAAATAGTGGGTTTTTTAACAACTGGACTTTGTGTTTTAACAGAATTTTTTTCAGGTTCAGTAGGAGTACATTGGGTGTTACAAGGAGCAGATGGTTGCACTTCTAACTCATCAAACATTTTTTTAATCACCTCATCAGGAGTCTCATCCACAACCGCTCCCCTCACCGCATTAACACCAATAACACCAGCTTCCGTACCCTCATCTACTCCAGCTTCCCTCACCTCATTAGCACCAGCTTCTCTCACCTCTTTAGCACCAACTTTCTCTTGTTGAATATCCTCTAATTCAACTGTTTCATTTTCTGTAGCATTTAAATTCGCCTTACATGACCTTTTGTTATGCCCTTCTCCTTTGCAAATCGCACATTTATTTGACCTACCCACTACTCCCAGCTTTTGAACCCCTCAGATGTGCGTTCTTTCCTCCACCTTTTAACTTGAACCTCATCTACCTCCTTAGTCCTAGCCCTTTTAGGTCTGCCAACCAACTTAAAAGCCACTGGAGGTTCTACACTTACAGGCCTTGTACTAGGCCATATCGATGGTCCATTGATAGGATAAATCATGGGTATATGCCTTCGTATACGTTTCTCTTTTGTAGCAATCATGAACATAGTTTTCTGGGTCTTTGCCAATATATTGAATACTTGTTATGGCATGAAAGCAAGGTATCCTAGAAAGCTCCCACCTCCTGCAAGGACAACTTTATGTATCCATATCTACAACATATGAATCTGTTCCCAGGTTCCTTACTTCAAATTTCATTTCACCACAAAACACTGCATGCCACTTTCCACTGTTTGTTTTACCTGCGTTCACCAACTGTCTGATCTTAGGACATATATCACCTTCATATTTTGACATCCATGCTCTTTTAGACTGAAGCCTTTTCAAACTATACATCCTTAGACCCTCTAGTATGAGGATGATAGACTTGTCCCTGTGCAAAATATCATTTAAAGTTAATTGTGTAGGCAGTAAGAATACTTTATAGGGGGTAAGTAGACAACATATAAAAATTTATAGGGGGTAAGTAGACAACATATAAAACTTTATAGGGTGTAGGTAGACAACATATAAAACTTTATAAGGGGTAGGTAGACATTATGTAAAACTTTATAGGGGGTAGATAGACATTATGTAAAACTTTATAGGGGGTAGGTAGACATTATGTAAAACTTTATAGAGGGTAGGTAGACATTATGTAAAACTTTATAGGGGGTAAGGTGTTAAAATACCTGACTTTTTTAATGGCATTTTTATAGCTTTCACAGATGTTGTTGAGTAGAAGATCACATTTCGTAAATGTACTAAAATGAGACCTTGTATACGTCCTGGGATCTAGGTTAGAGAGCCAATTGAAAGCATTTTCATTCATGTGTTTAATATCATCCATCACATCATTAAATCTGTAAGGTGTTGGGGCCCTTGCAGCTTCCCAAACTTTGTCTTTTAACGTCAAACCAGGATGTTTGATATTGAAATTAATATAGAGATGCCTAACACAATGCCTATGTTCAATATCAGGAAGCATGTCACTCATGACCTGGAGCAAACCCTATAAACACAAACAAAGAAAAAAAAACAGTTAGTATTCTTTGCATAAACTATTTAGTTATGCCCATCAAAGATAACCAACCTCTTGTCTATCTAATATGAAAGTCCATTCTTGTTGATTACTTATACCAAGATCTTGGATCAACAAGTTCAAAAACCATCTCCAAGAATTACTATCTTCTTTCTCTGCTATGCAATACACAATTGGGAATATACAGTTGTTCCCATCAATTACAACTGCTGTCAAAATCACACCTGGATGTGGACCTTTAGGTGACATCCATCTACTCCAACAACCTTTCTCTAACACTCTAAAAACCCTCTTCTACAACCCTCTAGACCAACATAAATTCTTTTAAATCTTTCTACTCCAATGACCTCATCAGTAGTAATTCCAATTGCTCTAGTACTTCCAGGGTTAGTTCTCCTTATTTCTGCTGCATAATCGAAAAGTTTCTTGTATTGATCCTTGTATTCAGTCTCTATCATGCCTTTTGCAGACTGATATGCCCTGTAGCATGTTCTGGTACTAACATTAACTGAATATTCCCAATGTACTAACTGTTGAAAGTCACTCACATTACTGTACAGGTTCAATCTTATCATATCTTTAAAAGTGGTTGCCAAGAACTTTGCAGTCACATGTTTATCGTTGATGTTTTTACCACAACTATGTTTATTGCATATACTCATTATCACTAGCCCACCAACCTTTTATTTATACGATGCATATAGAAACCAACCACATCCTGCTCCTTTGCAAACAACCCTAATCCGATTCCAATCATTCTTCACAAACCTAATTTTAACCACCTTTTTTATAGCATGTGCTCTTACTACTTGTCTTAGATCGGTGGCATTCGCAAATGTCAAGCCCAAGACAAATCTAGGCTTCTCCAAATCAATACTAGGCTTAAACAGGTGGTATTTTACCTTCTTTGTCTCTCGCAAATTTTTCGTTCTCCCTCTTTCATCTGTACCAGATGAATCACCAACTATATTTAAATATTCAGAATCATATAAATACTCATCAGAATTAGTCCCACCGACACGCTCATTACTTTCAACTTCAGAAGCATCGACATCAACATTTTCCACATTCACTCTATCCCCTTCCACATCTGCGTCAATAAATCTGTTATAATCCTAGTCGTCACCCTCATTCAAATCGATGTCACTATCAATTATATAATCATCATCAGTGGTTAATTCTTCATCCACAACTTCTTCACGCTCAAACACCTTCTTTTTCTTTTGATTTTGACTAGTCCTACCACCTTTGTTGTAACTCTCTGGCTTGGTAACACTAGGACCTACACCATCTTCTTTTTTTCTTTTTATACTAGCCCTAGTAATTTTCTTTAAGTGTGGCACACCCTCCTGATTTTTATTATCTACCCCTTTTGTTGTCTTCATTTGTGAACTAGTACATGACTTTTGATGTAGTATACCCTTCTTTTTCTTCTTTATTACATCAAAAAGTACCTCATTATCACTGATGTCATCATCAACATCCTCTTCACCATCACGTATCATAAAATCACTGTCTGATTCCTCAATATCAATAATGTCACCATCAACATCCTCTTCACCATCAGGTTTCGTAAAAACACTGTCTGATTCATCTGTTAGGTCGTCATCGATAAGCCTGAAAGGCCTCAATGGTGATTTACTTTTGGAACTCCTCTTACTTACATTACCGTTGGACATCAAAGCCTTCAACACTTTATCCAACATATCATTAACAGACTTCTCCTTCTCTTCAATATCAGAGAGTTGTTCTTCCAAAGTGTCATTAACTTCTTTCTCATTAACAGGTGTGCTTTGATCTTCGCAAACAACCTGAAACATTACATGAAATGTTAAGGGGGGTGATTTGTCAATCATCTGAAACATTAAGGGCTAAATTGTCAAATGACTGTGTACCTTTGTCGTTTCTTCTTCAACAATGTTTCCTTCCACGATGTTATCCTCATGCGTTTAATCATTCTTATCTTCCACGTTCATATCAGGCCCTTCATGACAAGTCTGAACTACTTCTTCCAAAGCAACATCACGCACTTTGTCGTTTTCACCTTCAGTTACTTTTACAACATGTGTGTTTTTATCTTCACAAACAACCTTAAACACTGAAATAAATATACAGTTAAATAAATGTAATTTAGGTGGTGTGATTTGTCAGTCATCTGAAATGATAAGGGCTAAATTGTCAAATGACTGTCTACCTTTAAACTTTATTTTTCAACTTTGTTTTCTTCTACGCTTTTCTCATCATGCCTTTCATCAGACTTTTCTTCTACAATTTTCATATCAGGCCTTTCATCATAGGTCTTAACTACTTCTTCTTCCTCACCTTCTATTACATTAACATCATTTGTTTTTTGGTCATCACCAACCTCTGTGTTTTGATCATCACGGGTCTCTTCCATCATACACTCATCTCGCCCTTCTTCCATCATACACTCATCTCGCCCTTCATTACAGTTCTGACCTTCTAAATCACCATGGACATTATTGGTATGCACGTTATCTTCTTCTCGCTGCTGAACTATTTCTTCAACCTTGTTCCAAGTTAATAACAAAGGCATGAATGTATGAGTTTGAATTTCTTGGTCATCATGTACTACGGGTTTACTAACAACAAACAGGTCAACAGTTACGTTGTTCTCTCCAATGCTACACATCTCCGTACATTTATCCTCACTATCCAAACATACTAGAACATCAGGTAGTTTTTCCCCAATTTCAAATAGTAATACTCCGAGTTACCTTTTATACCCAGTTTCGAAATAGTCTTCTTAAGTACAGGTATACTAAACTTGTCATATTGACAACCATCTACATACTCAATGCTTACTTCGTGATAATAGCTCTTGTCTTCATTAAAGAACCCACCCAAATGAATCCTCGGTGCAAATTTCTTTGTTACACAATCAATTTTGAATAAATTAGTTACCAATTAGAAATAATTATCACACTATTCATATGGTAACAAAATCCGGTAAAATCTACTCCCATTACTAACAAAATCCCGCACTCTACGCGTGATATATAAATATGTAGCAAATATAATAGAAAACCCTACATTTTCGGGTTAAAAGATATTAACCAACGAGCAAGGATTTAGGGGTAATAAATAAACACACTTACTCCATTGAGTAAACGATGTCATTGATTATCTTCAGAGCTTAAGTACAGCGGCTTATGCAATCAGGGTTCGTTGTTCTTCGTGTTCTTCCCGAAACCCCTGCCCTTTGTCTTCTTCTTTTGATTTTGATTTTAATTAATTAAATTGTTTTTTTGGGTATATATAGGGTAGGCATTTAGGAATTACCCATCTTGCCCTTTTAAAAAAGTGGGGTTAATTTAATTAATTGGGTAATTACGTTTAGGTTTTAAAAAAGGTGACATGGATAAGCCACGTCAGACTTAACGGCAAAAATGGACGGAAAACGTTATTAGGGGGCAACGAGTCACAAGAACAAAAATTAGGGGGTAAACATGCGCATTTTAAACAATGGGCGGCAACCTGTCAATCGTGTGAAACATTAGGGAGTAAAAGTGGTATTTACTCTTTCATATTGGATATTAATTTGCGCTTGTTTATTATTTCTTTTCTGATCAATTAGAAATAATTTTGAGTAATTAGGATATTCACTTTAGTGGCGAAGTGATCATCCGACATGGGGGTTTGATTACAGACTTAGGTAATATCTGTGTGATGTCCGTTATTGACCAACAGACTTGACTAATCACATAGCCTAAGAGGTAAAGAACTTCACATCCATAAGTAAATTTACTACCTTAGAGGGGTTTATCTTACCGTAGGATAACTCCTAGGTCCACCCGATAGGGGGCTAGGAGATACTAGAGGCCCGACTAGTTATAAATATTGGCTTAGCTCTTAAACGGAAACATTAATTAGACAAATTTAGGTGGATCCCTTGCGAGACTCAAGTACATCTCTCAGCCTTGCATCTACATCTATTTACTTTCAGTATTTCTTTTCAGTTAAGCATTTTAATACTTTATTTTATTGCATCTTTAGTCATAAAACAAAACCAAACAAATACCTTCATACTTTACTTTATGTTTTAGCAATTACTTCTACTTAGTTGATTAATACCTGAGTTATCACTATCCGTCCCTGATAATGAAGTCTCGATTATCGGTTTATTACTTGAACGACCCGTACACTTGAGGTATGTGGATCCTCTATTTTATTGCATAATTTTATAACACCCCAGAACCCACCAAATTTTTGGCGCTGCTGTTTGGGATGGTAGTGTGTGACACCGGTGTTAATAATTAAGTAGTTTTAATTGTTAATTTCTGTTTTATGCTTGTCTTTTGTTTTTGTTTTCTTCCACGGGTTTTATATTTAGTTTAATGATCAAGAGATTCCACTAAATATGTGTGAAGGATATTATCCAAATTCCGGTCCATTCGACTATAAGGAAAACTTTTTAGGATATCAACAATGGGGTAGTGACTGCTACCAACCACCTTATCAACACCCGCAAGAGTAAGGATGGAACAATCAATGGACTGGGCATGTCCAACAACCTCCACAACTAATTCTCTCCAATTTCAATAAAAATATGAGCTATTTTTGAGTTTATGAACTGAATTTGATGCAACAGGTACTTGTGGATTTGTTGACAGAGTCTCGTATGGAGGTAAGTGTGTTACAAGTAATTCAAAGAACTAGGCTCCAAAGACTAGTAGATGACCATGACTAGACCCTCCAGGACATGATGCAAGATTGGGGGTGTCCCATCGTTTTGCCCACACATAATATAATCATGGATTCTTTGTACGCTCACCTTGCCGCCCCACAAGTCCAACAAATCATAGATTGGAAGGAGTGTGGATTCTAGAAATAATAAATATGTGAATGGAGAGGTTGGATTACCTAAGATATAGAAGCATGTATAGAGGAATGTCTTCTTGATAAGAAATGGATTCTGGCTAAGATTATTGAAGATCAACAGGTAATTAACCCAACAAGAGAAATCCTAATATACCATGTGGAAGAGAACGAGTTTCGCCTTGAGAGCAAGGAGGCGAAACGGAGATACGACCCACCCCCTTTCAGAGATCGATTGAATAAAATTCTAGGTGGGATGGCTCTAAAGCTTTCATATCAAGGAAGAGGTTAGTTTAAGTGGAGGAACACTACAATGGCCTCAATACCATCTTCATGGAAGGTAACGCGTCGAACTTAAAGACGTAATAAACAAAAGTGAGACAACCCGTGTTTTAAAATTGCTTCCAGTATTTAAATTTGTAGTGT
This sequence comes from Nemophila menziesii, assembly GCA_029959085.1. Taxonomy (NCBI): domain Eukaryota; kingdom Viridiplantae; phylum Streptophyta; class Magnoliopsida; order Boraginales; family Hydrophyllaceae; genus Nemophila; species Nemophila menziesii. Next base: position 30,677,259 of record JARWIR010000005.1, read on the forward strand.
ATAATGGAGTAATTTTATGTTTATTAGTATTAATTTTAAGAATTGAGAAGGGTTGGAGTGTTTTGACGTTTACAGGCAAATTTTGTCAAGGATTCGAGAATAAATAGAGGGTAAAATGAAGTAAAACAAAAATTTGAGAAAATTGGTGCCCCCAATGGAAAGTCTGAGTAGTCCGGTGGATGGAGAATACAAATCCCAATGAAAATGGTTATAAATTTTGCAAGAATCCAAGTTGTAGGCAAGGAGAAATCGAGAAAAAAATGAAAACTCTCAGCGCGAATACGCAACCCATTGCTTTTAGCGAGTTGGCTATTTGCGCCCGATACCCCAACTCTCTAGAATGGAGTTGCCTACACGCAACTACAATGTGCGTCAGCGAGAGTTGGCTATTCGCGCCCGGTACGCCGACCCAACTCTCTGGAAAGAGTTGCATATACGCAACTAAAAATTCGAAAGGCCATAAGTTTGCGCTCGGGTGTCAGAATTAACTTTTTCTCGAGCCTAAACCGCATATTTTTTTGCGATGTATCCAATGAAAAAGCCAGAATACCAACCAAACAGCAAAAACCTACTGGAATTTGCACACTTAGACACAACTATAACGTGCTCATCGAAACAAAGGGAAAATACATGCAATCCACCATCAAAACGCCAAAATATCATAAACCCATCTCTCTATATATCATCCAAACATATAATAATAATACAATAAATATTTCCAAAACACCAAAGATCTACACTTTAATCCAAATTTTTTTCGTCACCAAAGCTTAAAGTTTATCCATTAAACCTTTCCCAAACCTTGAAGTATTCATGACCCAGATTAGAACGCATTATATTCATATCCATACGCGTTCAAGAACACCAAATTTACAAATTTCATCCAGAACTCTTGGGAGTTCTTTAATCTTTGAGTTTGGGTCTTGATAGATGACCATGAAGGTTTGAAAAGGTACGAAGAGCATGGAGAGAAAAGAAAAGTTAGGTGTTGAGGGAAGATTTCCGTAGAGGAGGTGATGATTTAGAGGGCTAGGAGGAGATTATTTACTGAAGGAAATATGAGTTCAAGTTGATGAAACACATTTTACAGAAGATGAATTCCAGGATGTATGATCTATAAATCGTGATTACGAAAACTTCACAACCTCGACACAATACCACATGTAATCGGCCTAGTGTCGATCCAGATATGTTTCCTTCTCCCTTTTCCCATTCATTAGTGTCTATTATTTTTATTCGCTTTATAGAGACTTTTCGAGTCATGGGGACACGACTCATTTTTTGAGTTTGGGGTGGGGTATCGTTGCCTCATCCCATTTTTTATGTGTTATTTGTTTTACCTCTTTTCAAAAAAAAAAAATAAATAAGATTAAATTCAAATAAAAACTAGTTTAAGGAATGATTTGACTGTAGAGTTTGTTGAATGTGCCCATAATCATGCTTTTTGTAAATTAATAATAGAAAATAGTAGATCTTAGGAGTTAATGTAAAACACACCTTGAATGCATACAAACACTAGATGATAGATAGGAAAAATTAATGTACAATGCAAAAGAAGTAAGCTCGTACTTAGTGAGAATGAGTGGTGTGTATAACGTGAAATCTGAATGAGTAGAGAACCCACTTAGTTATGAACTAGAGGTGAAAATGGAGTGCAACTATGTAACTAGTAAAATGATAGAGACAGTTCTTTGATAGCCATTTGAAACCCTTTTAGCTTTCTAGCCCGTGATTAGTTATATCCTTCTTAGCCCCATTCTTTAGCCTTTAAGACTTTCTTTTGTAGCCACATTATAAGCTTATCTTTAGATATTAGGACTATACCATATAACCCGCACTTGAATCACGATTTCTTGAGACTAGTTGTCCTTGAGCTTGTGTTTGGGGTGAGGAAAGTTGTTATTACATATATTGGGTAGATTTATGATGTGATTGAATGATTATCCACTTTATTTTACATTCCTTTGCCAATTTCTAAAAGAAAAGAAAAGGAAAGAAAAATGAAATTGAGAAAATAATTTGGCATGACAATTCACATTAAAAATCATGTTTAACTTACAAAAAATATTGAATAAATGAAAAAAAAATAAAAGAACGGCAAAGGAATATTTTTATTATAATCATATTGATTAGGATTCGGTTTAGTTGGGGATGCTAAATTTGTGCGTCAAGTGAGTGGGATCATATATGAGTGTAAACTCAAGCTCAGGACAGTTTGTTGAAGGCTAGTGAGGAGAGAGCCAAAAGCTCACTTTTCATTATCCAAATGTACCATATCGTCCGTAAGACTACGCTAAAACCGTAAAGACCTCGTGATTTCTAGGTACATAGTGGAATAATATATTTTCTAATAAGGAGTAAGTTAAGCGTAGCGTTCAAATCAATTAAGGATTTATGAACACCCTATAGCCATCATTTTGGGTTAAGTATTGATGTCTCCCTATTTGTGATATAATAATCTAGGTTGGAGACATCATTTTAGGAGTTTATGGTCAATTAATATTATATTTTTATCATATTCGATATTTTCCTATTTCTTGTCTTGATTTGATGATTTATTATTTTTAGAGCATATTTGGTTTAATTTGTGTGTTAATGTGAAGCTTTAAAGATATATGGAAATTAATTAGATTACAGATAAATTATAAAGAGATAAGGAAAGAAGATATGGATGGAAATTGGAGATAAAAAGGAAGTAGAGATAAAATAGAAAAGGAAAAACAGTCAAGTAAATCTGAAATTCTGCAGCCACGTCCACTAAAGTGAAGATAACTCAAAATCGGATGGGAATTTGGAGATATCAATAAAATATAAAAGTGTAGATCTTTTCGACGTGGTCGTTTAGATATAAAGTAGGCAAAAATAGGAGCAATAACAAAGAAGTTATGACCAAAACAAGACAGCAGCACTTTACCTTATCTCCTATATTTTAGGAAACAAATTTGATTTGAAAAAGGAGTCCAATTGTTTGCCTTGTACTCCAAGAAATCCAACCTAGGGCTTCCTAAACACCTATAAATACACCCTTTAACTATTGTAAACATGTCCTTGCTCAATTCTAAACCTTAGTTCAATCCTCAGTCATTCAAGAGAAGCAAGTTGATAGTATGTATCTTCATTTTAGTTTATTCCTTTCTAGTATGAACTAATTATCCCACAGCTTGGGTTTTGCATATGTATAATCTTTGAATTATATTTTCTTCTATCTAAGTTGTTTGGGAAAACTCTATTAAATTGATTATAGCTTCCTAACCATATATTTGTTTTATGTGCTTTGATTTATTGTTTGTCTTAATTCTGATCAAATTAGGGTTGTGCTAATAGTAGTTAGATGGTCACCCGAAAGAGGTGTCTATTTATTGAAACATCACATAAGCGTCTAGTGTGCGGTAGTGATCCGGAAGGGCTTGACTAACTAGATAGTCATTAGAGTTTGAGATTTAATCACTGATCATTATTTGCAGGGTTCCCTTACCTAAGTCCCCTGGTAATTGTTAGGCCGCCTCTTAAGTCCACCCATAAGGGGGTTAGGAGGAATATAGAATCATGGCTACTTATCTACGAGGTTTAATCACCCTTATTTTACTAGTAGAAGAAATAGAAGGATTAGTGCATACTAGAAAAACCAGAGCTATACTTTCTCATCTTATTCTCTCATATTTATTTTATGGTCTTTAGTTTAATTTAGTTTAATCTCATCTCCTCATCAATCATTATTATTTCTTTAACTATTTATTACTACACTAGTCTATTAAATCCATTCGTATAACACACTAAGTACCTGAGAAAAAATCTTTATTTATCATTAAGACTTACGTACGACCTGTGATACTTGCAGTGACTACCGTGTTCAGTCTAGGGTGTTTAATCGCATTATTTATATCTTATTTTTATCACACCCTAGTCGACACCAAGTATAAAGTGTGATTTTCTAGCACTGTGAAGTTAATTTTGGATTGATATTATTTATGTGTTTGATTTTGTATGATAGGTGTATGTGTGCATTAATTCTTAGGTTATACTATATGAAATTTATTTTAAGTTTTGCTTTGGGTTTATTCTTTAGATTCTGCATGTTGCTTCTTACCTTGGACGGTTTGAGTTTGGGGTCTTGATGTCTCCCATCATGTTCTAAATACATGCCTTTAAGAGACATCATTTTGGATGAATATCAGACTTATTTGATAGACTTTTATGCTTATTTCGTCATATTACCCTTTCTCCCCTTGGAATTATGTTATTTTCATTTCTAGAGCTTCCGTGCTTTAATTTGTTTGTTTTTAGTATGAATTTCTTAGGTCCATGGATGCTTTGTAGCACCAAGATACAGAGGAGAAGTGATAATTAAAGTCTTAGATCGAGCGGAGAGGTCAAAAGCAAGAAAACTGTACCCGAAGAGTTGACTAAAAGAGATGAAAATCTAGAAAACTGTCACTAGTTGCTGATTTCAAGCCACTTCGGCACTGATTCAGGTCTAGAGATTCGAAAAATAAAGTTGCGCCTTTGAGTTAGCAAGATTTGAGGGCTAGAATCGGGTGATTTGGATATGAGACAAAAACGTTACAGCTGTTTTACTGAAGGGTGTATAGCAGTTACGACTTTTAATTACTTAATTAAGCCCAAATTAGACCTAATCCGTTTTCACCATCTATTTAAGCCCTTTTGTACCTCATTATTCAGCATCTCTCAATTATTCTTCAAATTAAATCATCCTTAGAGAGAGAGAGTCAAGAGGCAGAAGCAAGAGCAGGAGCTGGAGAATCCCTTTTTCTCCAAGAACATTTCTTTTCATTCCTCTAATTAGGTTCTTCTTTATTTTATTTCTGTATACTATTAATTTCTTTTCAGTTTTTAATTCTAACATGAGCTAAATTTCTTAGTACTTGAGCAATAAATGGGTTGAAGCCTTAGTTTAATTAATTTTTGTTTCTGAATTTGGGATTTATAATTTAATCTAAGTTAGGTATTTTATATTGGATATTATTTTGTGCTTGTTTATTATTTATTTTCTGATCAATTAGAAATAAGTTTGAGTAATCAGGCTATTCAGTTTAGTGGTGAAGTGATCATCTGACAATGGGAGTTTAATTACAGACTTAGGTAATATCCATGTGATGTCAGTTATTGACCGAGAGGCTTGACTAATCACATAGCCAAAGAGGTAAAGAACTTCACATCCGTAAGTAAATTTACTACCTTAGAGGAGTTTATCTTACCGTAGGATAGCTCCTAGGTCCCCCTGACAAGGGGCTAGGAGATACTAGAGTCCCGACTAGTATATAAATACCGTCTTATCCCTTAAACGGAAACATTAATTAGACTAACTTAGGTGGATCCCTTGCGAGACTCAAGTACATATCTCATCCTTGCGTCTACAACTATTTACTTTTAGTATTTCTTTTCAGTTAAGCATCTTAATATTTCATTTTATTGCATCTTTAGTCATAAAACAAAACCAAACAAATATCTTTATACTTTACTTTTTTGCTTTAGCAATTACTTCTACTTAGTTGATTAATACATGAGTTATAAATATCCGTCCCTGAGAACAAAATCCCTATTATCAGTTTAGTACTTGAACAACCCGTACACTTGCGGTCTGTGGATCCTCTATTTTATTGCATAATTTTATAACACCCCAGGACCCACCAATACCCAAATCTCCCACTATAATATATTGGAGGATTTAATGCTAGCATGTTCCATCTCTCTTTTTCATCCTGGGGTCCATAAGAGCATGATTTTCTCTATATATTATCTATCACTCAAATAGTTATGGTAGATATACACTGCAAAACCTAGCGATGCAAAACCTGACGCCTTGTACTCGTAAGTGGCGATATTAACTTTTTTACCACACCATTACAAATAATTGAAAGATAAAAATACAACAACTCATTTAAATTGTGGATAATGGAATTATGTACAGGAGACTTGAAGTTTAATGATTTGATGACTTGGTTGAGCTTGTAAGTAGTTTGAATCTTTCTTAACCTCAATGATATCAATGTTTGCTTTAATGGTTTTGAAGAGAGTAAATGAGGGAATATTATATTGACCCAAATATCCAATAAATCTATTATATATCATGTACTGGAAAGATGTTTTCATCACTTTTTTTCATTCTTAACAGGTTTACTCAATTTGGCTAATGTGGAATGTTATAATTGGAAACTATTTAATGATTCAATGATCATTTTTTACCAAGCAGATTATTATTTCCATGAGCCTTCACGGTTATCAATTTCAACTTTTTTTTTCTAGATTTGTCATATGCTAGAAGCTTCTTTATCATAACCTCACTTCAAGGCATACTTTAGTTATCCATCACATGTACATATTAACTGCACTTCATTTAGGTTTTCTTTCTGTTTCTTTCTTGAGCTTTGGATTCTAAGGTTTTCATGTTATTGAGTTGTTAATGCTTAGATGACAATGATGATGTTGGCTTAACCATTTTTTTAATCTTGCTTTAATATTCGACAAATCACTTCTTAATTAAAATTATTATTGATATTATTAATCGTATTAGTTTCACATTTAAATTATATATAGTAAGGGTTTGTTTGGATATAGAGGGGATTAATTATTAAAGGATAGGAAAGGATAGTATATTAAAGGAAAGGAAATGAGAGTATTAATCTTGTTTGAATTGAGTAGAAAAAGAAAGGAAAATATTAGTAAAGGATTATTTGAATGTTGTGTTTGGATTGTATAAGTAAAGTAAAGGAAAGGATTATTTTATAAATAAATTACTTTTATACCCCTAATAAAATATATTTTAAATAGAATATAAGGGTAATAAAGATATTTTACTATTAAAGCTAATCCCTTCCTTCTAATGACTCCAAATTGGAAGGATAGGATATAAAGGATTAGAAGGTATAATTTTAATCCTTTAATAACTTATCCCTTCAAAAATTTGTAATACAAACAAAGAAAGGATAACTATTATCCTTTATAATCATTTCCCTCCCTTTCTAATCCCTCAATCCAAACAATACCTAAGGTTTATTGGAAACCATAAATAAACTCTTTATGGTCGCTAATACAATGTCTTTAGCGACTAAGACTTTGTAGTTGCTAAAGGTTTGGTCGGTAAATGACTAATCTATAATAGTGCATTTATGAGACGCTTTTGGGTTAAAACTCTCTTCTGCTATTATGTAAGTACTATAGGAGGGGGAAGGGGTCATTTAAGAAATAACGCCTAATTAAAATATTAACTAGAATAATTATTAGTTAGAAATCTAATCAAATATATTTTCTAAAATCTAGAGGGATCATGCAATGGGATCAGTTACGATTAGAATAGATACAATATACAAAGAGTTTAAGGATAGAGATGACACCTATATTTTTTGAATGGTCAAACTCTCAATGGCCTAGTCCCCCACTTAAGGTAATTTAACCTTATCATTCTAAAGCTTCTCCACTAAGCTTTTGTTTCTCTTAACAGTGAAAAATAAACCTATAAGTTGTGATTTTTCCTGGTCAAATCACAACCTTTACACGTGATTTTTACGGGGTCTCAATGACAAACCTAAAACATGAATCACAACCACTAAACCACTGCAATAATATGAAGTCTTCTCTTTCAAATTAACTTCGATGAGGATGAGCTCTTCTCTTGTTCTAGAACTTTAAATCCTATTATAATGTAAGCGCTAAATCTTGTATATGAGTTGTTACAAAATAAAATAATACTCCTAAAGTTTAGATATTATAATGATATATGTTAAACTTCTAAAAGGTGGATCGATATACTATAAAATATATCATAGAATCAAAACTCAAACCAGTTTTCTTAAAACCATTATTTGGAAACTTAAATTATGCTAAAAATTAATTGTCCTTTTGATAAATTAAACACGATTTATTCTAGGCCATTAACCTTTTATAACAAGAAATAATTTTCATTCAAACGCCTATTGTTTATTTCAAGAAAAGATATATTTTCAAAAATAGACTTTTCATTTGTTTCCGATGGAACATCCAAATTAAGACAGATAAATTTGTATCTCTTTTTTACTTTTTCAAATAATTTAACAAAAGATTGTTTGTTTCAATAAAATGAGAATAATCTTTAAAAAGATAATCAATATAATTTTGAAAATTATCATCATCACTAGAATATAAATAATATGAGAAAAAGTTTGAGTTAGAGACTACCTCATCATTGTGCATTAAAACCAAAAGATTGTGATCATCATCTCCTCTTTCCTCCACGACAATATATGATGCCATAAGAGAGCTTCAAGTATTCCTTAATGGCATGAGCTGACAAGCATTCAATAATTTGGCTATATATACTCCAATCGACAACCCGCATAGCAAGATATTCAAAGCTTTAGCTTTTTGTGTGAGTTTATCCATATCACCTTGAGTAAGCTCTTCGAAGTACTTCACTTTTAGGGTTAGAACACTAACTCTGGATTCACTTATATCTTCTTATTATGGCATGAAGAGACATTCTCTTGTGATAATCAAAAGCTCAAGCTCTATGCATTGTAATTACGCATTGTCCTCTCTTTTTAATCATAACAATTAGTACGTACAAAGAGTGGAGGTCTATTACTATATATACTTCCAATTGATTAGTTACAATATCATTTACTCTACTAAATATTAAGCTATTAATGTAGAGGTAGGCTGTTATACCACTTGTGAGTCCTATATATGGGAATGAGGATGAATAGAACACTTAATAAGTAACGTCTAATTAAAAAATTAATTAAGATAATTATTAGTTACAAATATAATCAAGTCTGTTTATCACAATCTAGCGAGATCATGAAATGGGGGGGGGGGGAGAGAGAGTGTTTTTGTGTGTGTGTATATATATATATACGATGCAAGCAAATAAAAAATGATATGCAAAAAGTTTAAGGATAAAGAGCACACAATCATTTTTTAGTGGTAAAAATCCCTAGAGCCTAATCCAACTCAACCTTAGGAATTTATAACTTCTCCACTGAGCTTTCGAGTTTCTTAATGAGGACAAACAAACTGATACACTGCTTTTTTGGGCTTAATCACAACATTTACATGTGACTTTAACGTGATCAATTACTATCACTAAACCTCTTTGATGAGGCAAAGTCTCTTCATAATTATCTTTGATGAGGATGAATCTTCTCTTCTCGTGGAACTTTAATTCTAGTTCTACAACAAGAGATAAATCTTGTAAATGAGTTTCTACAAGATGAAATAACATTCTTAATTGTAGATATTATAATTATGAAGGATAAACTCCTAAAGAGTGGATAATACTATGAAGTATATCAAGAAATAATTAATGAATAAACTTCTTGTATTAGTTTAAATATGTTGAAATTTTGTCCATATAAATAGGCAATTTAGCTTCCTACGGACATGTCTATATGGCACTTAAAATCTGCCCAAAAAACCCAAATCGACACACCAGTTTGGTAAATAGGTATATATAGAAAAGGTTCAACATTCTTAATCTTACGAAAAAGTTCTTGACTTAATGACTAATTTCCAAATTGGTATCCCAGTTCTTAAATCAACATCCCGGTCTGAATCGGCATGCCTATTTGTCAAGACCGACATCCTAATTAGGGGATGTAAGTGTCAAGACCTTTTGATATATTTCTCCAATGCTAAACTTACTTCATGATTTATGTTCAAAATAATATTATAAGGAAATTTTCATATTCAAAACACATAGTATGTTATAACATAACATATGTTAATAAATAATGGAAATATAGATGTATGTTTTTGCTTGGAAAGTGATACTCAGATGCTTTAGTATTTGATATATGATATGCTCTAAATATGTATCTCAACAATTTTACGGTCAATTTTGCAAATAATATCAATAGATATGGCATGAAATATGTTCAAAATAGGTGAAAGTATAAATGTATATTTTAACAATAGTAGTGATGTTTGAATACTTTAGTTCTAACTTTAGTGAAACCATGTTAGGATGTTTTAACTCTTAACATATGAAATGTTTTAAAAATGCAAATAAGAAATTTTTTAATTGTTGATGTTTGCAAATGTAAAGCACATAACAATTTATGACCTATAAATGATCAACTCATATGAATGAATAAATAACAAGAATATTCATGCTTAGGACGAGTCTCCGAGTGACACAAAATATGCTACATATATGGTAACTCATAGCCATGTAACTAGCAACATTTAGGATATTAAACACATAAGTGTTTGTAACTTAAAGACAGACACAAAAAGGATAATATGCTAACACAATATATAAACGAGACTCATTCAACTCCTTTGAACACACGTCAATTACTAATAATCCCCACTCGATCTAAACTCTCTTGTTTTTCCAATTTTCTTATCACTTGTTTGAGAAATACTCAATTCCTTATTGATTGAGTGCAAACTGATCATGAACATTACAGTCACAACGTGGGAAACGACCGGTGAATACAATTTAGTATCCCTACTGCACCACTAATTGTTTTAAAATAATGGTTCACCACGCTACTTCAACTACTTATTGCTTTACATGGTTTTATAAATTTTCGGTTTAATCAAACATTAGTTATGGTCCGTTATTCTATACAATCCTGCATATTCATTTTCAACATTTTTTGAATGGATTTTAGTCTAGAATAATTTGATTTCCGAAGTGACATCATCCCCTTTGTGTCTAACTATAAAATGTTGGCAATAAGAATTAGAGTACCTCGAATCAAACACCAGTGCATCCAGAATATGACAAACACCCTCGTCTCTTATCAAAACAAGAAGTATAAGTCCTTTTTATAATCCTCAAGATAACTTACAAGTACCAGCATGTCTGATAGTTCACTATTCTATCAAGTATAGATAGAAAGTTGAAGATTTTCCAACAAAAATAACATTTGTGTTGGTTTAAAACTTCAGGCTAAAGATCGTGTAAACAAACTTAAGGAATAAAATATAATCGTAAGAGTTTAAAACAAAAGAATTTTGTATATACATCTTTGAGGTTTTGTATCTTAATCTTAAGGTTGTTAATAATAATGTGTTCAATGGAAAATCTTAATACATTCAAATTATCAACTACGTCAATACGACGATCTCATTACTATATTACATAAATAAGGGAAAACACACGGGGCTAATTATACATTATTCATTGTCTTCAAGATTTTCATCTGTTGCTTAAAAATGACAATCTTTGTAGTACTATCAATTAAGTTACGTAACTCAAATATAAAGAACTTCATCTTTTAGAAAAAGGAAAACTTAAGGCTATCCAGATTCTGAAGCTTCTAGAGGATGATCAATAACCGCGAACATTACTTTCGAATCCAATTTTCCATCTCCAACATTTTCATCTTGCTTCCCTTGCTTACCTTTCTCAACATCTTCAGAGCTTTTTCCCCATAGAAGGATGTACATTCCAACTACAACTATGATAGATCCAAGAATACTGTTCAAATTAGGAAATGGATATTAGTCGAACAAGCATTACAAATTTTTTAGTGAGAGAAATCAAAATAATGAATTTGCATTTAAAACTGCGTTACTTAGAGGCTAATGAAGTACTTTACTCTCCTATAAAAATCCATCTCAATATCTTTTTAATTATCTCCATACACCTCACCCAACCCCACCATCCCCTTCACAATTCCCGCAAAGTTATGGCGAAATTGTATTATTATTTTTCTTTAGATATTAATATTTTTTATTTTTAGTAACATAAACTTGTGACACAATTTGATCAGATTTCAGGAGATCTAGATAAATAGTTACCTTCCAAGATAAATTTGTTGATGAAGCAAGGATGCGTCAAATATGGCAGCGAAAATTTGAATGAAGGGGGTAAAAGCTGATGCAAAGACCGGTCCCCTTATTTTGATACACCAACACATCACAACGTAGCATAGACTTGATCCCACTAGTCCCTAAATATATCAATCCACAATTGAAAACTTTTCTTTTAGAAGAAATCAGACATTACCAATATATATGGTATTAAAGAATCGTGGAAATTGTAAAAAAAAATGTATAAAATACTCTAAAATCATTGCAAAATAGTAAACAACAAAAAAATACTTACAGCAAATACAATAGTAGAGATCTGGAAAGGTCCGTTGAGCATCCAAGCAGAGATATCTCTATGAATTATTAAACTCAAAAGCGCGGCTTGAATAGAACTAAAGAAGAACATAATGGTTGTACTAGTACATGGAAATGGATATATCTTTCCAATTTTTGTTTGTATTAAAAACCAAGAAGACCATGTAAGATTAGACAACATTAGAAATATAGAACCAATTGCCCAATCCTTTGCCTTATGATAATGACTTTCTTTCAGTGATGCATGGGGATTTATTATAGACATTCCCTTATAAAGTACAAGTATTAAGGATCCTCCAACACAAATGATTGCACCAACAACCTTGCGTCTCCCACTTTTGTTTTTCACATTTAGTTTCTCCAACCTGCATTAGATATGAGTGATGACCCTTAGATTAAGGTAACATTATTACCCCTATTATATTGCATGCATGTTTCTTTTATTTTGAAAAGAAAGCAACCTATATTACAGGTTTGATCAAATGACACTTAAACTTACCGAAAACACAATGCCAAAATGAAGGTGGTTACTGGCACAATATTTCCAAAAGCGCATGCGTAAGTTGCTGAAGTGTAATTTAACCCGATAAGAACAAAATATGTAGTAAGAGTAGGCCTGCAAATAAAAAAGTACAAGATCATATGATGAGAGAAAAATGAAACTGGGAAACAAAACTAACCCCAATAGTCCATTGAATAAGAGTGCCAATGTCAATCGATATGTCATCCTAGACAAGCTTTTCCTGCAAAAAGAAATGGAAGGTTGATTACATCATTGCCCATGTTTGTGTGCAATAACCAAAAATACCTTTTTATGTACATTAATGATATAAATTTACGCTTATGTGTTTTTTAATACATCAGAAAGCCACTTTGGACTCGGAATCATTGCCTCGATTTGGCACTGTACCGCTTAGAAGGAGAACCAAGGCCCTGACCAATTGAGCCTACATAAATTGGTTTCGGCATATGTATGTTATATATGGCTATTTTCTACATTTTCAGATAACTCATGAGTTATTTTGAAATAATATAATGATATATTTTGTATATTTGGAACACGAGTAATCATATATTACCCACCCATGATGACTTATTTAAAAGTAATTTATGATTACTTTATTTTTTAAATCAAATAATTATACTTCCCATCAAACTACTCTATATCATAGTTGGTATGATTTTCAAGGATCTTTATCATTAATTACTCTCTGAACATTGGGTATACTTATTTGCCTTATTTTGTTTAACACAAGGACAAATAGCGCTAGTTATAAAAGAAATAAATACTGCCATGAAATAAATAACAGATACGGTGGACTAATCCAAAATCATATAACCTTATGAGTGATAATCATAAAATTTTAGAATTAATTACCTTTCCATAATATAGGCAATTGGTGTCAAGAGAAGAACGGAAATTGAATGCCTGTATGTGATAATCACCAAATTTTTTACTCCATCACTAAGCACTTTCTTTAAAAGTACATTTGTTACTCCCCAAATAAAGTGAACCACCAACAATGTGACAATAGGTTTCAACTTCTCCAAGCACTTCATTATCTTCAACTTTTCTCAAAATTCAAGTGAATATACTTTTAACTTACTAATATACATTAACATGAGATCATTTAAAACTAGTTTGGTCATGAAGTTGATGTTCATTACTTTAGATATAAATTGAATATATGACCTCGTCGCCACAATTAATTGACAGGTTAACAGCAGGACAAAACAAACAAAAATATTTGGGGAACTAAAGGGGTTTTGGGGCAACATTCCGAATTTTTTCCTAACTTAATTGTACTTATTCCCGACACAGATGGCATTAGAGTTCCTTATATTATATAAGAATTTCATTATAAATTCTGATATTAATTTATTTAAATTAGTTACATTATAAATATATATATTATATACAATAATCTATATTCTATTATAGAAAAGTAAAATAATCATACTAATAAAATAAGTATAAATTTAATAAAATAAACTTTTAATAATTTAGATGGTAGCGGGAGGTACTGAGGGAAAGATTTTAAAATTTTAGTATGATATAAGCTTATTAATATTTTTTATTAAAAAATAAAAATTTAATTTTACAAGAAATTTGGTGGTGAGGTGGGGTGGGATGGTTGCACTCCGTAACAAGAAATATTATCAAACCCTCCGACTATATTATATCATATAATATGGTAACTAATCATCTTTGAAACCACAAATATATGGAAGACCAAAGTCTTGATAAACATAATTATTTTGAAAATTGGGTTGAGAATGATTCACAAATCCCTTGTTAGTGGGGGTTAGTTTAATTTGGCATTTAATGGTGATAGAACTATGCATGATAAAACAAGAGTGATGTTGGCACAATAGGGTCATCGTGAACAAATTTTTTGTCATGATAATATTTAAGTAAGAATAACAAAAACCGAATAAGCTATATTACTAAAGAGGATGGAAATATAATTTTTGAACCTAAAGTGCTTGCAGATAAGTTTAGTATGTACTATAAAAAGTTTTTGGGTACTAAAGATCCTATAGAAAAAACTGTAAGTAGTGATTTGTTGAGAGATTTGATAGAAAACACAATTACAACAGGAAAATTTGATAAGTGGATTTCTTTTAATAGTTTTTTTTTATTGAAACAAAATTATACATTGAAATTTATTTTTAGTATAATCGGTATGTATATATTTTTTTCCATATTATATCATATAATAAGATAAGTCCATGATATACATAAACGAACAATATTTTATATGCTAAAGATATAATTAAATTATAATTTTTGTTGTATCTTAAACTATACACATACAATTATATACGATATTGTATATATCCAATATAAAAAATTATTCTCTTGACAAGTTATGTGATACCCAAGGATATTTACATAATAAACATATATATAAATATATATATATATATAGTAGTATATGATACACAAATAATATTTATATCAGGATATGCTATTTTTTTTCATAGACTATAGACTATACCATGAGATATATGCATACCATACATATAAATTTATGTATATGCTTATATGTTATATTTGTAATAAGTAATACTAAATCAAATAATATATTAATAAACTATATATACAACTTGTGTATATTCTATACATTTTTTTAATAGGTTAAGTGATATCAAAATATATATGTAAAAAATATATAACAACTCATGTATATACCTTATACAAGAGTTGATTCATGAAAAAATAATACAAATAAGTTCTATTTAAAATAGTCAAAATATGAATATAACAAAACATGATCATATCATATGTGACTAGGATAATTAAAAGAAAAATATAAACAAATCATATATTAATTACTAACCTGGTGTTTTAATGATAGATACTATCATACTGATAACCTTTTGTGAAAATAATGATAAAGAAATATAAAAAATATGAGGAAACAAGAATAGAAGAGAGAAAAGGAATTTATAATGTTGATGTAAAAGTTGGAATGCATAATAGGATAACATAACGTGTCTTCCATGTAATTCTAGTATATATCCTCTTGGGCGTGTCATCCGGGTTGTAAATATGGATCAGGAATGAATATCGACATACATACATTTCAAACAAAAAACTTTTATAATTGAATTTTACCTTACATACACATTGAATGATAAATGGTGTGCCTCGTAACTCCTTTAGATTTGTTAAAGTCGAATTCCCTTTTGGGTTAAGGTTTCTATGCATTTTATATTAGTTTCGGAGAATCCCGTGTAGGAAAAGGGTTCATGTTAACTATGTTAGGTTAATTATAGTCCAAAGAAGTTACTAATAGTCCAGTCAATTTAGATAGTTCTATAAATAAAAAAGTGTTTGGGGGGTGGTTGTGTGAGGGGAGCAATTGCTCCAGTTAACCTCTTCCATGGTGGTTAGTTGGGTGGAATAGGTGAAACCATTTGGAGGGAATGAGAATTTGTTTCAGGAAGTTGGACAATTTGTATAAAAACATGAGGTCATGTAGTTGTGAGGAAATGGAAGACTCTAAGCCTACTCATACAATATTGGAATTCATTGTCGATGTTACTTGTCCAAACCTTTACTTTTGTTAAAATTATTTTATACAACTAGAAGCAGGTTATACTAGTCCTCTTTTCTTTCAATCGTGTGAAGTTGAATTAGATCATGAGATATTTTTCTATCATCTTGAGGTGAAATGTTTGTCAAAGGATATCATCTAGATTACCAATCAATTTAGGGCATTTTGGTGGCCTTAACAATGGATTGACCACTTTCTTGTAGGCAAACGGAAGATATTATCGAAGATATTTGTGGAGCCTCCATTACTCTATATAATTTAAGTACACTTATAGATATCGAATTTCATAAGTAATCGGAATACATCTTACATTACAGTAGTGGATGCAAAAAGATTAAGCATAGGTAAATTTTTATCTTATGGAAGCCATAAAAAAGGGACAGAAAGGCAAAGGTACTATATCCTTAGATATACATAGGATCTTATGGGTTAATTGATCTTCTTCCTTGATAGTGAGACTTGATAATGGAGTTCATCTTTTATTCAATAGTTTTATCTATTTGATATGATTCAAGATCACAATGTTCAAATAAATCTCCTAATTCATCGATGTTCAAATAATCTCTCCAAATTCAAGATATAGATCGTTTTGGTTTATATATAATGAGACTCCTACCCATGTGTTTACCCATATCTTTGAAACTACTTCATGGGTGAATTCCGACCTTGCAAACCTATTAAAAATAGAGATGAAGCTGTAGTAATGGATGCTTATATTGGTCGTAATTTTTGCTGAGGTGAAAAGAAGAAATATGGGTTTGTTTAATTGTGGAAAAGTTGATCAAGTTTTAAATAAGTATATAGAATATATGATTAGATTTCGTTAGAATTTCATTTTTCTCATGTTTTTCTTTTTAAGAGACATATGCTAGAGGTGATAGTTCTTGATGATGTACTAGACTATTACTAACACTTCTTTTCTATTAAGAGTTGCTTTAATAATCCTGTTTCTGGTCTCTTAAGTTCCAAGAAATGGCACGTGCAAGTTTGGAATGATAGCAGGTGGAAAAACACTATTCTATTTGGTTGGACACCGAATTGGAGGCAGAGTTGCTTCAATCTCATAAAAAGTAATTTATGTGGCTCAAGAAACCATATGCAACTTCAAAATTTTGATCTTCTTTACTCTTATTGGATAATGGAGTTCATGAATTTTCCTATGTGCTTTTTGGGGCTATTTATTAATCTCACTTTTCCCAATCTCTTCACATTCTCATTTAATTGTACACTCTCACTTAACTATATCTCTTTATTTTCATACTTCAGAGCTCTTACTCGAATCAATTTTCTTCTGAGATTATGACTCCCTTCCATAAACACTATTTTACTTCAGAAAATTTTTGTTTCCTCAACACTAACAACCTTGATATCTTTGACATTAATGTGAAAGTAGTTTCCATAACTCTAGAAGAGGGGGAAGGGGTTCTCATTGCTAAAGTTCTAGCACCTGAATTATACTATGTCAATTTTTTCGCAAAGTGTTTAATGAAAAATAGGATTTCCTACAAAGTTTCACCACAGATGAAGTTTTTCCTAATCATTCCAAAATGATCTTCGAAAATGAAGATGATTTACATCTTACTTGCAAAACAGGCCAGGTTTGTTCATGGACTACCATTTGGTGCTAAAGATTTGGGATATCAGTGTGCCAATTTAAGTAGTTGGACTTCAAAAACTCTTAGACATGAGTACAAGCAAAGGGTTTGGATTTATGAAAAAGATGATTGATTTTATTAGTAAATCAATATGGTGCTTATTGATATGGATTTTCTTTACAAAGACTCCGACAAGAACGTTAATATGCTGAGGATCCCAGTTAACTTCTGATTAGTAAAATCTTAAAATGTGACATGTATATATTACATATTGAAGGGGTCTCCTGGGTTGCTTTCATGTATGAACATGTTGGCATGTCTTGTCTTAAGTGTGGAAGGTTAGGAATTTTTCATGGGAGACGTTAAACATCAATTGTGTACGCTCATTACCTTGATTACATTAAAATATTTTGCAACTGCAATAAAGAAACGTTCATCAAAGGCCCTTTAATTTTTTGCATACTATTCGTTCTTGGTTTTGTCGGAGTTTTCCAGCAGTAGATGATTGTATGGAAGAGATGAAAAAGTTCTGTGCAAATGAAACAGAGCTTACACATGTCAATTATGAGGATTCTACTTAGAAAAACAACCATCCTGGAAGTTGTGGAGTAGTGGGATCATGTACTTATAATGGGGGAAAGAAACACATATGTTCAACGCCATATTTCAAGTCCGAAGAGAACAACAACAGAGGTGCCGAGCTTGGGGGAGCTGGACCTTCTCTTTTTGGTGGCCTTAGAAGATATAATAATCTACCATTAAATAGAGTTGTTACAATGGATGAGGCTATTTATCTAGTCTATCCAACCAATTTTCGCCCCAATCAATCATTAACACAAGATAAAGAACCTTATTAGAACATTGATTATGCAACATGGACTAATTACAACATGAAATATCACCACAAGGAACCTCAAAGATGTAAAAAATTATAGGCTTCAAAACATGCAACAATATTTGGAAAGTAATATATGTGCTGCCCCAATCCCTTGTACTTTACGTGATGATACTATTAATTCTACGAATTTTTTTGTTAATGAGTTGATTTTTAGTCTTAATAGAATCATTTGTAATGTAGTGGATATGGATCATATATTTGAATCTATTAGTACTATTACTATGAAAATTCCTAATCCAAGTCCACTCACATCCACCAAGTCCAAGACCAACTCATCTCATTTTGGAGGAAGGACTGCTCGTTTTATAACCCTGATCTTTATTTTCAATTCAATGAATGGTATCTTGATTGCAAGAGGGTGGCATTACATATAAGTGATAGGAGTGGGGGAATGGTTAAATAGAAGAACTTAAAAACAAATAATGTTGATGCAGAGTTAAATGAACCAAGTGATGTGAAAAAATATAAATCAACTGTCTGAGCCGTAAGTCTAGAAAAATACTATAGACTGGATTTTGGTAATAGATATGGAGTGATTAGAGGTAATGAAAGGTGTCATCTTGATATTCATATTGTTTCCTCAACTTGATGAGTACCTTTGTAATAAGAGGATAAAAATTGAAGGGCAAGGAATTCGTGGGATAGTCATCTTCTTCGAGGGATTGCGAGGCTGCCCTAAAATATCCTGTAAGGGAGACATGGGTTTTGTATGTTGGAATTGCCAAGGGCGACCCCCCGTTGATGAGACTTTTGTAGGGATTTAACTTATTCGTTAAATCTATGTATCTTTTGTTTATCTGAAACAAAAATCAAAACTTTTAAAGTTGCAGACTTTGTGAGATACTCATTATCCGTTTTCTTGGGGGTTTTGTTGATTTTTTCGGGCCTTATAGCCTATCAAGGGCATATTAGTTCTATGGAAAGAAAATATTAGTATGTATGTTATTTTGACACTCAACCATATTTTTTATGTCGTATCAATGAACGATTTGGTCGTGTTTGGTATCTATTTTTTGTTCATGCATCAAATTATTTTGAACATTATAAGAAACTCTGGAAGTATATTATAATTTAGAATAGTCTATGTACCTAACCTTAGGTAATTATAGGAGACTTCAATGGTATTTTCTTCACTGTAAAAAAATTAGTATTTGTGATGTAAATGACAATCAAATGCGAGCTTTCATCATGTTAATATCTTTCAATAGACTCATTGAACTCCCTCTTAAGGTTTCTTCTTTACTTGTACCAATCATAGAGTCTCGAATAAATATGTCAAGGTAAGACTTGATAGGGTTTCTCCAATCACAAATGGTTACTCATTGGGTCCCTAATAGTTTAGTTAGATCACATACCACTTTATGTCTAGCGTGATGTGAAAACACACTGACCTAGCAGAAAGGTTTAGAATATAAGGTTTCTCGATTGATGATGCGATATGAAAGGGTTTTTTTACTATCTCTAGAGGTACATGTTATGAAGTTTTCCTTCCATTAGTGGAGTAGGAAATATTTTAGGAATAATTCTAGGAATGCTAATAACTACAATCCAGGCTCTCAGAACTTCAGAATGACCAAGTATCTTCAAATAAAATCGAGGAGATGAATTTTGTATCTATCTCGGTGAGCGATATCTGGATCCAAGAAAATATATTTTGGTCTACTAGAGTTCTAACAAATGGATCCAGGTAGGTGATCGTGGTACAAACTTTTTCAAGGATCCAGGGAAGGATGATTGGACACAACTAACTTTCAAAAAAAATCACACCCATACTTGATGATTCTAATGTATGGCACGATTGCTCAAAAAATAACAAAGACATTTTTTTTAACTTTTCAAGGATACAAGGAAGGATGGTTTGCAACAACTAAAAATATTTCATGTAAAGTGACACATGATATAAATATAGATCTTATTCACCCTCTTACAAGGTAAAATGTTAAAGTTATGCTTTTCCAAAAGGGAGGCAAGAAATCTCTTAGACCGGATGGAATATCCAACCTCTTTTATAAGAATTATTGTGATGTAATTAAGTTTGACATTCTGGAATTGGTCAAATCCTTTTATAATGGTAAGTTGGATATGCGAAAAGTGAATACAAAAATTATCATGTTGTTCCTTAAGGGGGACACTCAAGAAAAATTGGGTGGCTATAGACCCATTTCATGCGCAAATCTTAGCTACAAAATCATCACATCACTGATGGATAATCGAATTAATATTATTATGGAGGACATAGTCTCACCGACTGGATCGGTATTTGTCAAAGGTGGATCTATTGAATACAACATCCTTGTAGACCCAAAAAGCATTATGTAGTGGTCAAACTTGATATGGATAATTTATATGATCATGTTAGATGGGATTGTATGGTTGTTGTTCGAAAAAAAGCTAGGTTTTCATGAGGTTTGGATCGACTAGTTTATGCAATGCATCTCGACAGGCGCATAACAAATTTCTATCAGTATATAACTTTATTGAAACATTACCCCATCTAATGGTATTCGACAAACAGAGCCTTTTCCCATATGTCATGATATTTCTTTACAGAAACACTGGTTGGCCTTATCAACTTTGAATATCGTAATGAAAATATATCCAGATTGAAACTGGTTAGGGGTGCCCTACCTTGTCACATCTCTAGTTTGCGCATGACTCACTTTTCTAGGTAAGCCCAAATGACAACGAAAACTCCCATTTTAAAGAGGTTATTACGTGTTATTGCCACGTATTAGGACAAATGGTCAATTTGTGTATATTCAGTATCTTCTTTTTCAACACATGTATCTCAATCTCTATACTTAATCACGCGGTTAATACCTTTAACATCCGAAAAACTAATTCGTTGGTAAGTATTTCGGAATACTAATAAATTATACAAGTTCAAAAGTCAAGACCCTTCGATTAATTAAGGGAACAAATTTAAACGTAGTTTGGGATGGAAAGAAAAAATTATTTCATATGGAAGAAGATCTTATTAGGTCAATTATACAGGACCTTTGCAACTGAACGATGTCGATTATTCAACTTCCAAAATATAGTAAGGAACTATCTCAGATGGTGGCATGCTTTTGGTGGGAATCTGGTAAAATGTATTGATTGGAAGGTTTGGGGAAGTATATCACTTCTACATAAGACACAGACTTAGTTTTTAAGATTGTAAGAATATGAACCTTGCACTTCTTATTTTGGCATCGTGGAGCATTCTCCTCAACCCTTTTTTTTTAGGTTGATAAGGTATCAAAAGGAATCTATTTCCGAAATAACATTTTTTGAAAGGCCTCGTGAAAGAATTTTTTATAATAGGCTTGGACAAACATTCTAGCTAGCATAGATGTTCTAAAGTGAGGATGCATTTTTCAACTTAGGTATGGTTCATATATTGATAATTGGAAGGAAAAATGACTTCCCTCACATATTTAGATTACTAGACCCTTAGATACGAAGATTCAATGGGCCAAAAAACTCCTCATCTAGGATGAATTTGGATTGAATGCCACACTTATCTTTGACTTGTTTCACCAATCAACTATGAATTTTACCACAAATATCTTATTTTTTATGACTGAGGAAGATGATTAGATTATATGGACACGCACCAATAACACTAAAAATTATATGAAATCAACTTACCATGACATAACTTCAATAAAAGCTAAGAGTAATACTAAAGTGTCATTTGTTGACAAGTTGAATGATCCTTCTCTCTAGAAGACCAACTGGCATTCTATGACCCCTATGAAGATTCAAGTCTTCATGTGGAAATGTTATAGTGTGAAAATTCCTTGTGGAGTCTCATTGTTCAAACAAAAATGCTCACCTTCCTAATGATGCTTATTTTGTAACCAAAACCGATAAACATATTATGCTTGTATTCCCTCAGAGTCAGGAAGCGTGAGGAGAGTGAGTTTCACATATCCAGATTAACCTGGGTGAGATATGAAATTTCGGTAATTGGGTCTTGGATGTTATCAAATCATTTACATAGGAGGCTGGAATCAAGAAATCATCACGACATATATTTTCACTGTGGGTGGAATATTTGGATTTATAGGATGAAAAACATCTTCGAAGGTAAAAAAAATGTAGAAAAAAACAATCCTTTTACTAGCAGACAATTTGATGTCTAAAACCTTTGGTGCAAGTTAAACAACACAGTCTGATGAGAGTCATTTCAACACACAAGTTAATGTCAATCTGATTGTACTTAATCAGCATCTTAAAGATAATTTCAAGCTTGATATATTTTGTAAAACCTCATTCATTAGAGAGAAAATATACCAGCAATTTCGACATTTTGTCAATCATGTTCCTATGTCTAGAAATTGATGGCCTAACCTCCTTGTTAGGGTTTATGTATAATTTGCTTCCTGAGAAATGATCAATGGTCCTATCCCTATTTTAATTAGCTCACTAGAAGTACTTTGTAACCTATTTGGTATCGGATACCTAAGTTGTGGAGGCACAACCACCCAGGAGGGACCATGGTCGTTCCTTAATTATATAAAAATTTACCTTATAAAAATAAAATGACATATTAATAGCTTTTAGTCCCCCTAATTTTTAGAATTTTCATTTGGCTCCCCTAAACCTCTTAAATTTATATTAATAAGCTTTGATTTATTTAATTTATATAAATATTTTATTTTTTTCTATGATAATATATGGACTAGGTTGTATATTATAGGGAGTTATAATACAATTAATATAAAAAGTTATATTATATTTCTAGATATACATAGGGACTTATTTTCAATTTTTGCATACCTATTTTGTAATTTTTTTCATAATATAGGGACCCATTTGCAAGTTTTTCATAATATAAAAGACCTGTATTGCAATTTATTCCCAAAAAAGCAGGAATGCTCCCCTTTTGCCCCCTTTCCCTTATAACTGAATTTCTAGCTCCGCCCCTAGGATACTGATGTCTTTATTTTCGAGATGGATTAATCCATTCATGAGACATCTTTATGGGTGTTTATTGGGCCTAAGTGAGAAATTTTTCCATGTTATTCGACATTTGTACTTTTCTCTTTCCTGTTGTTCATATTGCTATTTAAAGAGTTTTTGTGCGTTGATTGTGTGTTAAAAGTGTAAATTTTAGGTACATGGTTGATACAAGATGCCAATATGAAGAGAAGAAGTCAAAAAATCAAGATAAACCCCAAGACAATGTGTAATTGGAGTTAAAAGTCACCTTGGGAAGTTAAAGTGTATACTAGAGATATCTTGACATCATATTGTTTCAGTCACCATGATTAAATGGTCATAGATTTAGACTTAATTCCTTTTTATTTATATAGAGATTAAAGTCAGTGACACATGAGAAGCGACTGTAAGTCAATTTAGATTTGAGATGAAGAACTTATTTCATTTGCTTCCATCGTGACTCGAACTAGTAAAACACTAGCTAAAAACTGGTTGGGCTATTCTTAACCTAATTTTGTGAGACCATGGAGGCCTTAAACAATTTAAGCTAGCATATATGTCATTTAGCAGCTCCAAAATATATACCACTCATCATTTTATTGATTTGATCGTCTGGAGAAGAGTAGAGGAGAAGAGGAAAAGGATTTTTTTTTTACAAAAACTCAATCATTCTTCACCAACCCTTCATTTTAAGTCATTCTTAAGAGTAAGTTGATCTTATTTTTGCTTTTAAACATGATTCCATCATTAGTTTTTTTATTCGAATATGAACTAAACCGTCATTACTTGAGGACTGATTTCATGTATGAACCTTAATTGATTTTTAATGATGTTCTTATGATTTTGGGATTACACGTATAAATAATGAGAAACTATATTTATCACCCCTTTTTGTTTCACCCTTGTATCAACCCTTATGTGTCACCTTATGCAACATTAAATCAAAGAGGAAGGAAAAAAGTAATGAGGAAAGAGAAACTCTCTGATTGGTGTTTAAATCCTCCACATAGGAGGCCAAACAATGATAAGTTTAAGCAATTAAGCCAGCACTAATGGGGGGCTTAATTGCAAACTACTATATACACACTTGTTGTGCGTTAGCGACCTGACAGGTCTTGACTAGCCAATTAGTCATTAGGGTTTGAATTTAATCCATCCGAAATTGAGCATGAGAGTTTCCTATTTACCTAGGAGGGATTTCGGGAAAATATTGAATCCTGGTTAATAAGAAGAGATTTTTACCTAAGGGGTTTTGCAGACACCCCCTATTTCCATTCCCAACCCCACTTCTCTTCTCTTCTTACTAAAGACCTCAAACAGATTTTAACACTATCGACCAAAACTCTATTTACATTTTTACCCCTTTTATGTTTTTTTATTCCTATATATACTAAATTATAAACCCGAATATTTTAAATTTTCAGATCTAGATCCTCTCTCCTCTCATCTCTTAACACACTCTCTCCAATGTGAAGCCGCACCTCTTCTCACTGTAGCTTCCAAATCGAGCTCAACAACCATGGCTGCTCGGTTGAGTGAAGAAAGGAGGCGGTGAGAAGCAGCAACCACCAACTCAACTTCTTTTCAAACTGCCGGAGAAAGCTCAAAACTCACTGGAGAAAGGTCGAGACCTGTTCGTCGATTCAACTTCAAGTACGTTGGAGGGAAGCCATGGCCAGAGGTAAGCCATTTAGAGCTGGAGAAGACCACCACCACTCTGACGAAGCATCCAACAACCCGTTTGAACCATGGCCACCGTTCGAACTAGAGAAGACCACCACCACTCTGAAGAATCTCGTCATGTAATCTGCCACAACACTGACTTGGGTACCACCACTGTCGCGCCTTGCGCCGGAGTCGTCGTGGAGAACTGAAGACTCGCTGCCTTGAGCTCGAAGTTGTGTGAGGAAGAATACTTAGGACATCTCATGTTCGAGCTTCCATTCGTTGCACCACCACAAAGCTCAGGCAGGGAGCTTGAGCTCCGTTCGAATTTGGTAGTTAAGCTTCTTCTCCGTCGCCAATCTCAGGTGAGGAGCCTGCTTTTGCTTCGCTGGTCTTCTCCGTCTCCAGATCGTGAAGGTCTATTGAGAAGTATTTTTCTTTGTTCCAGGTTGTCGAACGAGCTTAGATATTTTTTAGATCTGGTCAAACCAGATATGGTTAAACTTTGACCTATAATTAGTTAGGAACTTTTTTTGTTTTTTAGTTAGATGTATATTTAGATTTATTTTTCTTTTTATTAGATGATGTAATTAGTTTGAAATTTAATAAAATACTCATTGATTTTATATGATACTCACTATTTTTATAGGATACTCATTATTTTTTATGGGATACTCATTGTTTTTATAGAGTACTCTATGTTTTTTATGGAGTACTCATCAATTTTTAAATATTACTGTATATTTTTTTCCGATACTTCATTTTTTTTCGGTGGTCGGTGGTCGGTGGTCGGTGGTCGGTGGTCGGTGGTCGGTGGTCGGTGGTCGGTGGTCGGTGGTCGGTGGTCGGTGGTCGGTGGTCGGTGGTCGGTGGTCGGTGGTCGGTGGTCGGTGGTCGGAGGCCGGTGATCAAAGATCAGAGGTCGATGGTCGGAGGTAGGTGGATAGTGGAGAGAGATGAAAAGTGAAATCACTCCTTTTGACTTTTAGTGATAGTAAGAGTATTATAGTATTTGGGCATTTTTTTGGTCTCTTTAAAGAAGTAAAATTCCTACTAGTTCCTATAGGAAGAAAATATAGTCTCCAAAACCCTATGTGTCTTTTTTTTTTGTCAGAATAAACGTCTAACATAGATGTCTGGTACTAATCGAATATACATGATTAACGTAAGCATAGAAATCTACTAAAGACCTAGTGGGACTATTAGATAAGTCTAAATTGAGTCTAGTACTTTTAGCCAGTATGTCCGCTATCCCATTGTATTTTCTCCTTATGTGATTTACTTTCCAATCCGGGAATCTTCCTATCCATCTCCATGCCTCGGAAATCATGGGACGGATTCTCTAGTCGATTCCTCTCCTTCTATTAATACCTTGAATTATCTCAAGGTTATCAGAGTAGAAAGAACTACTCTTCGTTCCAATATTTGCCGCCGGTCTCATCGCTAACAAGACCGCCCACATTTCAGCTTCCAGACTACTATTCACTCTTGCTCTTTTCGCATTAATATTCCTAACTTCACCATCTTTGTTGATCGCTATCGACACCATACTAGCCGGTTCCCAACTTTTCGTATATGATGCATCACAAAGCCATATCATACCCGCTTCGTCATAATATATTGGATTATCATTTTCATCCTCCATGCTTTGCTCCACGGTATTATTTATATCCATTTGTCTCATTTCCTTTTTATCACCAAAGAGATATTTCATGGAAAACATCGTTTTTTCTAGGATTTCCTGGATCACCCATTTCTTTTTCTAAAATAAGCCTTTCATTCTAGCTTTCCATATATTCCATAATGTAATGAGAATCATAGCCGTCACGTATCTTTTATCCCATCCATTCTTTGAGTAGCTTTCGATGATTTTAACTATCCAATCTCCTATCTTGTATTCCATCTTTTCTTCAATCTTTATTTGTAATAGGCAGTTAGCCCATAAACTCTTGCTAAATTTGCACTCCAAAAATATATGTTCCACAATTTCCGTCCCTGATTCACACCTTTCACAAGTGTCATCCGTTAAACATTTTCTTTTCTTTAGATTCTTCTTAGTTGGTATAGCATTGTTGTGGATCTTCCAGATAAAGTTTCTAACCTTCGACGGCACATTAGATTTCCATACAGTATTATATAGTTCTTTGTTCATTGTCTCTACCTCCTTTGATGATGAGCTACTTTTTTCATCTTCTAACTGTACCAAGCGATGGTATCCAGATTTAGTAGAATAATTCCCATCCTTTGTTGCAGTCCAAACAATCTCATCTTCTTTTTCCAGATTCATTATTGGAATTTTCCGGATTTCCATTATATCTCTTTTGGTACTTATATTGTTGAGGGTTTCAAAGTTCCAATTAGACATATCCTCGTTAAAACATTCCGCCACCTTGTTTAGCTTACAGTTCGCCGGTTTTTCTAACTTATAGCCTTTCCTAATCCAAATATTATCCTATAAATTGACTCTCTGCCCATTACCAATTTGCCATACGCTTTCATTTTTGATAAATTGCAGTCCTTTGTAAATACTTGCCCAGCTCCATGATCTTTTATTTTTCAGTTTGGTATTCCACATATCCGTAGTTGGGAAATAAATCCCTTTTAGGACTTTAAAAACCAATGAGTCTTGACTATGCCATAATCTCCATGCTTGATTTGCCAGTAAGGCTAAATTCATTTTTTGAAAATCTCTAAATCCGATGCCGCCAACATTTTTTGACTTAGCAATTTTTTTCCAAGCAACCCAGTGAATTTTCTTCTTAGCTCCCAAATTCCACAAGAAATTTGCTACTATACTACTCATAGCTTTACAAATATTTTTACTGGACATCCAAAGATTGACATAGCGTAGTTTGGAATAGCTTGTAACACAGCTTTAATGAGGATTTCTTTTCCGCCATCAGATAAAAGGTTGGTCGTCCAGCCAACTGACTTATTAAGCATCCTATCTCTAATATAAGCTATAACTCACCTTTAGAGCTTTTAAGTGTAAGCGGGATCCCCAAGTATTTCCCAAAGTCATTAGTGCATTTAATGTTAAGCTTACCCGCAATATCCATAGCCTTTTCATTTGAGAAACCTTTACTGAACATGATGGAGGACTTTCCAAAATTAATCTTTTGGCCAGATGCATGACAATAGAGGTTAAGCACCCTCGAAAAAGCCTCAATTTCTGTATCACTTATCTCTATGAAAAAGAGTGCATCGTCCGCAAATAATAGGTGAGTAAGTCTTGGTGCTGCTCTAGCTAAAGAAATTCCTTTGATATTACCTTCCCGACACTCGTAGTTAATGAGACCAATTAGAGCTTCAGTCAACATTGCAAAGAGAAGAGGAGACATCGGGTCGCCTTGTCGGATACCTCTTTCCGGTTTGAATTTCTTGAGACGATCGCCATTTACCTTGACTTGATATGAAACCGACGAAATACACCGATATATTAAATCAATCCATTTTTCACAAAAACCTAATTTTCTCAAAATAGCCACCAAAAATTTCCAATTTACTTGATCGTAAGCCTTGGCCATATCAACTTTCACCGCCCCATAATGTTTGTTTGACTTTCTCTTATTTTTCATGAATAAACCCACTTCCTAAGCAATTAATATATTGTCCTGAATACTCCTACCCTTTATGAATGCCGATTGTGTTGGAGAAAGAATCTCATTCATCAAGGGTTGGAGTCTTGTAGCCATAATTTTTGCTATAATTTTACAGATGAAATTAATACACGATATCGGTCTGAAATCTGTTACCTCTTCCTGAGATTTACCTTTAGGTACCAAGGTGATAATAGTGTCGTTAATTTTATCCAAAGACACATTGTTTTCAAAGAAATCAACGATTATTTTCATAATGTCACCTTTGATAATATCCCAAAATTCTTGATAGAATTTGCCTGGCAATCCGTCTGGACCAGGAGCCATTGAACCTAACATTGAAAATACCGCCATCTTAACCTCTTCCAAATCCGGTGTTCTAGTGAGAATTTCATTCATCTTATCATCAAATTTACACGGCGTATGATTAGAAATCTCTTCGATATAATCGACATTGTCTTCCATAAAAATATTTGTGAAATAATCTTGAACAATATCTTTTATCTCCACTTGATTCTCTATCCATTCTCCATTCTTGTTCTTTAGCTCATTAATACGACTAACATTTCTCCGCATCATTGTTTTTGCGAAGAAATACTTAGTATTTTTATCTCCTTTTTTATTTGATCATCACAAGCTCTATCCGCCCAAAATGCTTCCTCTTGTTTCCATAGATCTTCCATTTCCGTTCTAATCTTACTTTCCAATTATAGATTATCCTTTGTCGGCTCCCCGTCTTGTAATTTTTCCAAAATTCCTTGGTATTTGTCTAGTAATTTCCTTGCATTACAAAAATTTTCTTTACTCCATCCCATCAACGCCCTACACGTCTCATCTCTTTTCGTAATAAAATTCTTGATATTATCAAAATTTCTAAAGGTATGCCACGACTTACTAACCACTTCTTTACATTCACTATTTTCAAGCCATCTTGATTCAAAAATAAAATATCTATTATTAGATTTGCATTTATTACTCCTTTGCACTATTAATGGAGAATGATCCAATCCCACTGCCGGTGGAACCTTAATAGTCGCTTCAGGAAACATATTATACCATTCCTTCGTTGCTAAACCTCTATCCAATCTTTCTTTAATATTCTCCGTTCCTTGTCTTTTATTAGACCACGTGAAAAAACATCCTTTTGTAGGGATATCAATGAGATTGTTCCAATTTATGAAATCACTAAACTTGAGCATCCTCTTTAGGTTGGGTTGTAACTTACCTTGTTTCTCCGAAGCTTCACATATCTCATTAAAATCACCAATGATGAGAGTCGGATATTGATTATTATGAAGCCAATTAGATATATCCATAAAAGTCTTCTCTCTCTTGTTCACATCATTAGGCGCATATACGAATATAATATACCAAGAAACAGAGCTAGATTCCTCCACAAAAGCGATAACATGATTAGAAAGCGATACTACAATAGGTAACTTGATATGATCCTTCCAAGCCAGTGTAATGCCCCCGGACCTATGAGCTCTTCCTCCAGGATTCACTACGAACTTATTATTAAATTGGCTAAGGAAGTTACAAAACCTGACATCACTAAACTTAATTTTTGCTTCCAAAACACAAATTAATGACAAACTAAACTTCGAAATGAGGGACTTAACAATATTTCTTGTCACAGGTGCCCTTGCCCCTTGACAGTTCCAAATCATAAAATTATCCATCGACCCCGGCCACTTCAACCCCGGTCTGGCCGCTACCCTTGAAATTTAAATTGATGAAGGTCTCCTTCACATGCTCAGCCTGGGTACTACCATCATCATCAAAATTATCACTCGATATATTGTCGCCCCTCAAATGTCCATCACAATTTTCCGCACTACAATCGAAAACCCTATGTGTCAATCACCCTAATAAGAATAACCAATTTGCACTTTATATAAAATATCAAAATTATTGATTTTGGAAATTACTAGCAATCATTAAGCATATTTATCATATTCGAAACTTTCTTTTAGCTGTATTTTCATAATCATTTTCACCTTTTTTATTATAAAATCAAATAAATAGTTTATTATTGACTTTCTTGTCACATCTTGTTCCTAACTATACAACATTGTACTACGCAATACACCGAGTTAACTATCATAGTCCATGTGGAAACGATTCGCCCCAAACTTATTTTTTATTACTTGTCAACTATATGTATATTTGCGGGAAGTTATCCTCCCACTACTAGAAACAGGGTTTTTAGGGAAATTTTACCGGCGACCCGCGTTTCGTCGGTAAGTTTAAAAATTTACCGACGAGTTTTGTTTACCGACGACGAAAACGTTGTCGGTAAAAGCGACGACACGGATTCACCCCTAATGATCTAAAATGCCGTCGGTAACATTTTTTATTTCTGATTTGTTTTTCGCGTTCAAAGGTCGTCGCTATATCTGCGACGACGTGATTTGTCGTTATTTGAATTATAATACCGACGACTAGTTAAATATACCGACGAAACACGGGTCGTCGGTAATTAAAAAAAACTATTTAATAAAGACATCAGGTTTTCAACTCCCAAAAACCCCAAAAAATGTCTCCGATTTTCTCTCAAAAACACAACTCAATTTTTTTATTTCTAATTGATTCTCCAATTCATCTTGCACCATTCCTGGGTTCATAATCAAGGTGGGGCATTATCCATATCCAATTTCATCACACAATTGAAGGTAATTTCATGAAAATTCATTTTTTTTCTAATTTGTTTTATTCTTGCTATATGATTTGAATATGTGAAGTAATACATTTTGAAGGTGGGGCATGATCATCAATCTTCAATTTCTCCAACCAATTCAAGGTATTTTCAATAAATTTCATACTTTTTAAATTTTTTACTTATTGGATTATACTAGTTGTTATAAGATATGATTAGGTTCATAAATAACTTATTTTTTAATTGACTTATTTATATTATGTTGTAAATTATGCATGTGTTGTTTTATTTACATTTTTTGCTCATATATTTCTATTTGTCTAATTAATTATATGAAATTGTTTATCTATTTATTCTGTTGTAATTTTATTCATTCAATGGTTTGTAATTCAATGGGTTTGTAATTTATAATCATTCATTCGGTTTGTAATTTTTAGTATTTTATTCATTGGTTGTAATTTTTATTCATTTTATTATTTGGGTTATAATAATTATTTATTTTATTTTCATATAAATGTAGTTTCTTAGTTGTATCGTATTGTTGCTAAAAGATGGCTCCGGGTATGGATAAGAGTTGGATCATTACGAAGGAATAATTTACGGAGAAATATATTTTTGGGGTTTTGGCTTTTATCGAATTTGCTAAGAAAAAAGATGGTTATAATGGTTACATGTCTTGCCCGTGTACTAATTGTAATAATTATTGTCGATTACCCACCCAGACGTTTAGGGGCCACCTTCTAAAACATGGGTTTATGCATACGTATGAGGTTTGGACAAAACACGGTGAGCAGTTGGCCAAATACAGAAAATGAGATACATGATGTTTATGACGATGTGAGACGCAGTCACGATGTTGGTGGACATCTGGGTAATACCGAGATGAGAGACGCACATCTTACAAGTCGGAGCAGTTTGGAAACATTGTTCGACGAATTGGAGACAAAATTATATCCTGGTTGTACAGCGATGAGTTCCTTGAATTTCCTTGCCAAGCTTATGCACGTAAAAGTAAAGAACAAGTGGACTAACACATCATTCATCGATCTATTGGACTTGGTTGGTCGTATTTTGCCCAAACCTCACAATTTACCCGATTCTTATGAAGCATGCAACAAGAAGCTGAGAAGTTTGGGTATGGGGTATATTACTATCGATGTTTGTTTGAACGATTGTGCAATTTTTTACAAAGAGAACGAAGACCTCGACAAGTGTCCACTTTGCAGTGAATCGAGATGGGACCCAAAGAAGGTTCCAAAAGTACGCATAAGAAGCTCTGTTACTTTCAGATTGCCCCAAGATTGCATCGAATATATGCTTTGAAGCACACCGCTGAAGACATGATATGGCACCATACTGGAAAGAGTACCGATACAGATGTGTTACGTCATCCAGTTAACGGTGATAGCTGGAAACGATTTGCAGAGTTACATCCAGAGTTTTCCAGTGAACCTCGGGATGTGTATTTGGGCCTGGGTATCGATGGTTTTTGTCTGTTTTCTATGCAGAACAACTCGTATAGCATGTGTCCTGTCATATTGACCGTCTATAACTTTCCACCGTGGGTATGCATGAAGGAAACCAAATTTCAGCTTTGTTTGTTGATTCCGGGTCCCCGCTCACCCAGAAAGGACATGGATGTCTTTCTCCGCCCTGTTATAGATGAGTTGGCATGTTATGGGAAACAGGGATCCCCACGTATGATACGAAGCAAGAGTTTTCTATGAAGGTTTGTTTGTTGTCCACTACCAATGATTACTCCGCTCGATCATACACTTCAGGATGGTCAGTTCAAGGTTACATGGCTTGCCAAGAATGCATGGATTCTACTCTGTCGTTGAAGGTGAAAAAGGTGGGGTTTATTATGATCATAGACGTTTGTTACCTATCAGGCATCGATTTAGAAAAGACAGAGTTTTGTACCCGGCTGCCGATCACAGGGACCCACCGAGGAAACATAGTGCGGCCGATATTCAGACACAGTTGAATGGGTTGCCTATTGTGTTACCGGGTAAACACAAGGATTTTGGGGCAAGGTGACAAAGAAAACATGTCCTCGCGAGTCCAACTAGAAGAAAAAGAGTATTTTTTATCGTTTACCATATTGGTCGGAAAAATTGTTAAAACATAACATCGATGTAATGCATTGCGAGAAGAATATGTGTGACAGCTTGCTTGGTACAGTTATAGGACTTGATGGGAAAATAAACAAAGATAACGCGAAGGCGCAAATGGATCTCCAGGATATGAACATCAGGAACGAGTTGTGGTTGACATCAAGAGGAGGTAAAGTGATACTAAAGCGATGAAAGTATACGTTGTCAACGGATAAACATAAATTTTTTCTTGAGTAGTTACAGGCACAGAGGTTTCCCGATGGTTTCGCGTCTAGTCTGAGGAACAATGTTCAAATCGATACGGGAAAGATTATTGGAATGAAATCGCATGATTGTCACGTTATGATGCAATATCTTTTTGTATGTTGTCTCCCCGATCTTATAGATGATAAACCGATTAGCGATGCGATTATTGGGTTAGCTAACGTGTTTAGAATGGTTTGTAACAAGAATCTGAGTAGGAAAGAGTTGGAAACCGGTAAGGCGGGTGTTGTTGAAGTGATGTGAAAACTAGAAATGATCTTACCTCCCGCATTTTTTGATATAATGATCCACTTGGTGATACACTTATACGATGAAGCATTGCTAGGGGGCCCGGTTCAAATGCGGTGGATGTACCCATTTGAAAGGTATTTAAAAAAGTTGAAAGAGTATATTCGAAACCCGGCTAGGCCAGAGGGTTCAATAGCCGAGGGTTACGTGGCGGAAGAGACGTTGACCTTCATATCACATTATCTTAGTGAAAAAAAACAACGTTCAACAAACCAAGTAGATACAATGAACAACTGCCACAACCAAAAGATCTCTCCGTTTTCAAGTCTCAGTGTACTCTAGTTGGCAAGAAAGAGTCTGGTCCTTTACCATTTAAGGAGAAGGAGCACATCAGTTGGTATATTTTGAATAATTGCGACGAACTCGAAACTTACATGACGTAAGTAACGTTTACATATTTATATTCATATTTATATTCATATTTATATTCATATTTATATTCATATTTATATTCATATTTATATTTATATTTATATATATTTATAATTATATTTATATTTATATTTATATTTATATTTATATTTATATTTATATTTATATTTATATTTATATTTATATTTATATTTATATTTATATTTATATTTATATTTATATTTATATTTTTATTTTTATTTTTATTTTTATTTTTATTTATATTTATACTTATATTTATATTTATACTTATATTTATACTTATATTTATATTCATATTTATATTTATATTTATATTAACATTTATTTATATTCATTTATGTTTTTAGTGAACACAAATCCACACTTTCGGGAACGAGTAGCGAAATAAAGAATATGCACCGTCAAATGTTTAAGGGATGGTTTTTGGAAAAGGTATGTAACTTTAGGCATTGGTTTAAATATTATCTTTTTTTTTCAGAGTAATAAGTATTATTTTTGTATGACAGATTTGTGGAATGAAATCCCGTGGTGATGCATTAGCTACCCCTGAGATGGTGTCCTTGGCAAACATGTCTTATGGTGCGGTGCATAAATACGATTCATGTGTTGTGAATGGTGTCAAGTGGGTAACTAAGGATAAAGGAGAAAAAAGACTGACGCTGGATTACGGAGTTTGTACCATGTACAATGGGTCACCTTATTACGGTGAATTACTGAAAATCTTGGAGGTTATGTACACTGGAGGGTGCTCGGTTGTGTTATTTGTTTGTAAGTGGTACAGAATGGGTGATGTGAGGACATAACATGAGGTAACCTTTATCAACACATCAAACTTTGATTGGGCCAACGAACCATACATTTTAGCATCGCAGGCCAAGAAAGTGTTTTACATTGACGAGATTATTGCAAAGAAAACAATGAAAGGTTGGAAAGCCATTTGGGAAATAAACGATTGTCACGGATGGAGTCCCGAGTTATGTGGTTTGGAATCACTACCTACTAGCAACGGGAGCAACGGGAGCATCAGGATACCTTCGGTTAACACTGGGAGGGTTTCCGATCCGGGGAACTTGGCAACTACCGAGGAGATCGAAATTGACCCAACTCATTTTCGTATTGATTTGTTTATTGAGGAAAATGATGAGATTGAGCATGACACGTGGGAAGAATATGGAGATGAAGATACTATACATGTTGATAGTAATGATGAACCTATATATAATAGTGGATATGAAACTAATTAGGGAAAAAAATTATTTTTGATTTGAGTTTTAAATATAATTGAATGTTTTTCGGATTCAAGTTTTGATTTTATTTGACTCTAATATTTGACTAAATATCCCTAACGAATACATTTGACTCTAATAGTTGACTAAATACCCCCTAACATTCACATTTGACTCTAACAGTTGACTAAATACCCCTAACGACTACATTTGACTCTAATAGTTGACCAAATACCCCTAACAACTACATTTGACTTTAATGGTTGACTAAATACCCCTAACGACTACATTTTACTCTAATAGTTGACAATATACCCCTAACATTCACATTTGACTCTAATAGTTGACTAAATACCCTAACATTCACATTTGACTCTAATAGTTGACTAAATACCCCTAACATTCACATTTGACTCTAAGAGTTGACTAAATACCCCTAACATTCAGATTTGACTATAACAGTTGACTAAATACCCCTAATATTCACATTTGACTCTAATAGTTGACCAAATACCCCTAACGACTACATTTGACTCTAATTGTTGACTAAATACCCCTAACGACTACATTTGACTCTAATAGTTGACTAAATACCCCTAACATTCACATTTGACTCTAATAGTTGACTAAATACCATCAACATTCACATTTGACTCTAATAGTTGACTAAATACCCCTAACATTCACATTTGACTCTAACAGTTGACTAAATCCCCCTAACGACTACATTTGACTCTAATAGTTGACCAAATACCCCTAACGACTACATTTGACTCTATTAGTTGACTAAATACCCTAACGACTACATTTGACACTAATAGTTGACTAAATACCCCTAACATTCACATTTGACTCTAATAGTTGACTAAATGCCCCTAACATTCACATTTGACTCTAATAGTTGACTAAATACCCCTAACATTCACATTTGACTCTAACAGTTGACTAAATACCCCTATCATTCACATTAGACTCTAATAGTTGGCCAAATACCCCCTAACGACTAAATTTGACTCTAATAGTTGACTAAATACCCCTAACGACTACATTTGACTCTAATAGTTGACTAAATACCCCCTAACATTCACATTTGACTCTAATGGTTGACTAAATACCCCTAACATTCACATTTGACTCTAACAGTTAACTAAATATCCCTAACATTCATATTTGACTATAACAGTTGACTAAATACCCCTAACATTCACATTTGACTCTAATAGTTGACTAAATACCCCTAACGACTACATTTGGCTCTAATAGTTGACCAAATACCCCTAACATTCACATTTGACTCTAATAGTTGACTAAATACACATTTACATTTGACTAAATACCCCTAACGATCACATTTGACTCTAATAGCTGACTAAATACCCCTAACGACTACATTTGACCTCTATCACATTTCTTCAACAGAAATAAAGGGAAAACAAAGAAAGGAAATAAAAAAGAAAGGAAAAAAAAGGAAATGAAAAGAAGAAAAAAGGAAAAAAACAATTACCGACGACATGCAAGTGTTTAGCGACGACATGCTTCATATGAATGTCGTCGCTAAAATTTTGCCAAAACTCGATTGGTCAATTTGGTTGGTCAAGTTTCCCGCTCTTGAAAATTACCGCCGACTTTTTGAATTACCAGTGTCGCTAAGTGACGACACGCAAGGGTCGTGTGTATGGAGTGTGATGCGTGTCGTTATTACCGACGCGTGCCCCTTGTTTACCGACGACGTCGGTAAACAAAAATTCTATAAAACCCTAACACGAGCTCATTTCAGCCATAAAATACACCAAAATTCTCTCCAAAATTCTCTCCAAAAATCAACAAATCCTTCCTTCCCAATCATTTTCGAGGCAATCCAGGACCAATTCCAACATAAAGGTAAGCAATTTCATTCCAAAAATACCTTTTAATTACAAGTTTTTTATTTTTATTTTTTAATTTCTAATATCTTTTTGTTTGTTTTTGTTTTTTGATTCCTTTTTTTTTTGCATGGATTCATGGATTAATTCTTCACCATTTCCACGTAACAGGTAACAATTTTCGGATTGAAATTGCAATTTTTTTTTTTTGGATTGAAAAATTTCATGATTGTTATTGCATTTTTATGATTTCCGAATTGTATACATGTTATTTTAGGTTGTTTAAATTTTTTGTTGAGTTAAAAAACATGTAATTGGAATTTATTGAAAATTATAGCAAAATAGGGTTTTTCTTATAATTTATGGATGTTTTTTATATATAGGGACCTATTTGCAATTTAAATAAAATTGTATGGATTTTATAAAATTAATTAAGGAATTGTTAAGAATGTAAAAAATATAAGGACCTTGTTTTTGCATTTTTGGAAATATAGGGACCTATTTGCAATTTAAAAGAAACTATATGGATTTTATAAAATATATTAGGAAAATTGTTACTAATGTAAAATGTATAACGACCTAATTGCAAATTAGAAAAAATTATAAGGAAAAGAAACTATAAGGACCAAAATGCAAATTAAAAAAATAGGGACTTATTTTTTGGATGTTTTGATATATAGGGACCTATTTGTAATTTAAATGAAATTATATGTATATAAATAGTATAAGGACCTATTTGCAATATAAGGATTAAATAATAATATTTAAAAAATAAAAACGACTAAATTGTAATATTTTCAAAATATAAAGACTAAATTGTAATACTTTTAAATTATAAGGACTAAATAATAATATTTTCTAAATATAAGGACTAAATAATAATATTTTAAAATTATAAGGACTAAATTGTAATATTTTTCAATTATAAGGACTAAATAATAATATTTTCAAAATATAAGGACTAAATAATAATATTTTAAAAATATAAGGACTAAATTGTACTATGTTAAAAAATTTAAGGACTTGATTGTACTATTTTTAATAGCGGATAATATAGGGGCCTTTATGTAATATTTATTTTATTTGTACTAGTTTATTATTTTTTGTTAAATTTATTATTTTGATCAAATGTTGTACTAATTAATTATTTATTTATTTATTTAATTGTAATAATTGTTTATTTATTTGATTGTAATAATTATTTATTTATTTGTAATAATTATTTATTTATTGGTAATTGCCTCTTTATTCAATTTGTAATAATTTATTTATTTATTCAATTTGTAATAATTTATTTATTTATCCAATTTGTAATAATTTAGTATTTAATTTGTAAAGAATGTAATATTTGTTTTCTTTCCTTTACTTTATAGATGGCAGATTTGATGCCTCGTAGCCATGACATAGATGGAGACGGTCGCTAGGGGTCCGAACCGTCCTTTAGCCGACTGTAACCAACCACCCGGTAATAAAAAATACTCAAACAATTTCAATTAATATAAGTAAATAATTAATAAATATTATCAATTTAACAACTCCTCGAAAAAGACGCCCCGAGGCGTCACGTCTTTATAATTGGCCTAAGCCACGAAAGAAAAGGTTGGGTGGCCCATACCTGTTCAGTTTTCTGTTATCGATGACACTTGAAACTTCTTGGGTGACTACGACAAACACGTGTCCCAAGTGGTGGGGTCCGCGGTTTGAGAATCGGTGCCTCCATTCTACAAAACCTGGGTAGACGTCCCCGACCCTGCTAAAGGGGCTATTTTAGTACGACTGCAAGAGTTTTTTTACCTCGAGGAGTGGAGGCGACGAGCGGATTGGGGTGAGATTGCGAAGAGATTGAACACGATGCAATCTACGAGCTACAGGCGATGGAAGTCGGATCTAAAGGTCAACTACTACACACGAATACTACATCCCCGGATGTTCTTCCAGAGATTTGGGCATGAGCGAGAAAGATGTAGGATGACGAGAATGTTTAGGTACAAAAGTTAATTTTTTTTCTTAGCTAAAATAATATTTTATAAGTCTTTATTTATTAATTTTCTGAAATAAAATTGTAACAGAGTCAGGCGGAGATAAATAAGAAAAATCGAGAGTTGCAGACAGTTCCGAGTAAGACGGGGTCGAGGAACTTATCCTAGACTCGGGAAGTTATTATAGAGGTATAATTTATAATAATAAAAGTATAATTTATTATTTTATTAATTTAATTTTTAATAAATTATTATTTGTTATTGTATGGGAAGCTGAAGACCGTGACTAAGGAGCCGTTGACTTTTCGACGAGCAAACTAAGGAGGAGATGGAGCTTCCACCTTTAAGTGGCTACTTCGATCACCTTTCTTACGATGCGGCTACAGATACTTGGCGTGACGAGCATTTACAAAGAGCTAGCGTAAGTTTTTTATAATTGCTTTAAATTAAATATTTATTTTTAACTTTACTTTTTTATTATTCTAATTTATTTTGAAATTCAAATCTAATTACAGGGTGTTTATCGAGAGAAGTTGAAAAAGAAGGTTGTCGAGGCCGGATCCAAGGTTGCTGATGTTTCTGTGCATGAACAAATCGATCATGTTGGAGACTACAATGGAGGTCATTGCCTTACCGAAGACGAAATATTGGATGCCAACCATTGGTCCGGTCCAAAAAAAGCCTGAACTTCTACACAGCAGGACCCTTCGGTTAGGCAGAAAGAGCAGCTACTCCAGGCGATGCTGAAGGGTATGAACGAGTTTTGCGCGGCTCAAGGCCTTGACCCTATACCGGATCCGGCCACCAAATCGACCCCCCTCACAGCTTCTTCGAGTCAGCCGAGTCAGCCATCGAGCATAGTGGACACGCTCCTCGAAGCGTTGAATAACATGAGAGTCGCCCAAGGTCTTCCCCTGATCACCCCCCCCCCCCTCGAGGCCCCATCCACTGAAGAGAGAGGAGATTAAGAGAGAGCAGATGAAGATGAAGACGAGGATTTGAATGATCCCTGAGTGTTTGTGTTTTTTTGTTGGTGTTGGTTGGTGATGATTTGACTTTTTATTTAGTTTATGTTGACTTTTTATTTAGGTTATGTTGACTTTTTATTTAGTTTATGTTGACTTTTTATTTAGTTTATGTTGACTTTAATTATCGGATGTTGGAATTTGATTTGACTTTTATATTTCTATGTTTGACTCGAATTTAATTTTATTATGGTATTTAAGTTTGATTTGAATTTGATTTTTATTTATTTATGAATTTTATTTGCATTATATTTAAAATAAAAAAATTAATTCAAAACAAAACAAATTTTAAAAAAAAAAATTATTTAAAACATAATTAAAAG
The DNA here is from genome assembly GCA_029959085.1 of Nemophila menziesii. Lineage (NCBI taxonomy): Eukaryota > Viridiplantae > Streptophyta > Magnoliopsida > Boraginales > Hydrophyllaceae > Nemophila > Nemophila menziesii. The sequence continues at coordinate 30,718,220 of JARWIR010000005.1, forward strand.
AAAAACTTAGCGACGACCTAAGTCGTCGCTAGTATTATATACGGAAAAAAATTAATCATTAATGCTGGATTAAAAAATATATATTATATACTTAGCGACGACAGTTTCGTCGCTAAGTTTCGACGCTAAGCAATAAAAAAAGAAAAAGAAAATCAATAATCCTGGAATTCAAAAAAAAAAAAAGAATAATTAAATTATATTACCGACGGCAGACGTCGTCGATAATGTATAAACTTTTCGACGACGCGTGTCGTTAAGCGGCTGAGAAATTAGGGACGAAACCATCACTTTTCGTCGGTAAAGAACAATTTACCGACAGATTTCTAGCGACGACTAATTACCGACGACATTTCGTCGGTAATCACGGATACCGACAAAATCGCAGTAATTACCAACGACACGCGTCGTCTCTAAACATGCAGAATATTGTAGTGTCCTTTTAATGTTAATTTATATCCCACCCTAGAAAACGATAAATGCCTAAATAATTTTCATCTCTCAAACTAAATTTATAGTTGAAGAAAAAAAATTGAAGATATAAGTTATACATTTTTATACACTTTTTACACCGTTCTTACACATTATACTATTTTATCACACTTTTAATTTTAATATAAATTCATTCACAATTCAACTTCTTGTACACACTCACAGACGTAAGATATGTTTTTTTTTTCAAGTAAGTGCCTGTTTGGAAGTGCTTTTTTGGAGAAGCACTAAAAAGTGTTTTTAGCATTTTAAGAGTTTTTTTGACTTTGAAAATCACAATTTTGAGAAGCACCAAGTAGGTGCTTCTAAAAAAAAGCACTTAAAATAATTTTAGATTTCAAAATTATTTTTAATAATTTTTTAAGATTTGAATTTTATTCTAAAAGCACTTTTTTACTTTAAAATAAGCACTTCCAAACGGGCCCTAAGATACGATTCAAACAGGCAAAAGAAAAAGAATAAAGGAAACAAAATAAAAAAACTATTCAAACCACTAAATCAAAATAGTTTTCTCTCTTACTTTATCTTATCTTATTCTTTTTCTTTTACTTTTGTCAAAGTTTTATCTTATCTTATTCTACTTCTTCACCACGACACAAATTTTGACCAAAAAAATCACGACACATACATAAAATACATATATCTAACATCACCACCGTAAAAAAAAAATATCACCACCTTCAACTTTTTTTTCTACTCATGCATACTTTTTTTTTGTGTCAATAGCATGATAATTACACACGCATAAACATATACTTTTTATTCTTTCCCTTGCTTTAATTCTTTATAAAACACACACACAAACACGTCTCTTGCTTTAATTCACACTGTAGCGGAGCCACAGGCACCTCAGGGGGCCGGCCATGTCCTTTCCTCAATTCTTCTTTTTTTGGTCGAAACTTTCCTCAATTCTAAGAAACAAAAAGATCCACCTTATAATAGTTTGATCTCCCAAATATTTTTTAAATTTATTTCATTAAACTTTAATTTTATTTACCGGTATACATATTTTGTTTTTATGATAAAATATAGATTAATTAGATCCTATAGTATAGGAAGTTATAATATAATTAATTTAATAAATTTAACATAAAAATTTATATTATATTTTTTGCTATATATAAAGACCTGTTTGCAAGTTTTGCATAATATAGAAACTTAGTGTAGTTTGATCCAAAAAAGAAATTCAAAATCAGCATTTCATAACCGTTGGCCCCCTAAACAAAATTCCTCCCCCCACTTCTGAATTCACACAAGACATTTCATACATGTACGAATTAGCATTTGTATTTTCTTCATGCAAACGCAAAGATGCACTCATAAACCATATGTAACAGGTCGTCCAAAAAAAAACCATATGTAACAATTTTCTCTGTTCTTACATATATATATATATTAAAACATGGGTGGTTTAGACCAACGAAGAATATGCAAACCTCCAATACAATCCAAATCTACTGTCCAAAAAAAAAAAAAAAAAAATCCAAATCTTGCATCTCTCAATAATACTTTTTTGATGCAAAAGAAATAGTAAGCTTTTAATACAGGAAAAATTGGACTACCCCGGTTAAGTAACCTAAATGGTTTACATGTAAATTAACCCGGATATGAAAACCGAGTAATATGGACACAAATGAAGATAGAATAAATATACCTTTAATTGTAGTAAATAATGGGTTAGAGTTTGAGGATTTCAAGATTTGGCCTTCTTAGCTTTCTTGTATTCACGGTTTGCGTTTTGGATTTCACAGCATCTTCTTTTCTGGTTCTGGGTTTCTCGAATTAGGGCAACTTTTATGGGCTATGAGGTTTGGTTTCAGGGTTTTCCATACATCTTCTATATCTTGTTTTGTTGTTTGCTTGTTTGATTGTTTTGATTGCGTATAAATCTAGATTAGAAAGTGATGAGTGATAAGTACAGTCACTAAACACTAAACACATACACATCATACACATACATATATAAATATGTACACATAGGTATCACAATTTGTATTAATTAAGCCCACAATTTTATTTAATTCAAATCAGATTCCATAACTTTTAGTCAATAACAAATGAGTCTACTTATCATTGTTATTAATAGAACGTACTAAAACTTTATATATAACAATTTTAATATATGACGTAGGGATATAATAAAATGGTGGTGCGCATGGAATGTAGAGGATGTTCATCAATTTATTTGATCAATATCTTTTAAAATAGTGACATTAAATTGGTTAATCTTCAAACCTGACCTGTGACATCCAATTACTAAATTGAGATAAATAGAAAATTGAAGGATTTCCAAGTTTTTCAAACAAAAAAGACATTTTCATCTAAGACGGCAGAAGAGGCTTTCAAATACATGTTCGAGGTGTTGTATCTTCATAATCTTGATAATAATAGCTCTAAATTCGAAACGAATAATAAATGACTATCTCATTATATGTGTAACAGAAAATAATGAAACACAAGAAGCTAATTTTGCTTCATACACATTTCCATTGATTAGCATATGATTCAACATCTTCAATGTTTCCATTTGTTGCTTAAATGATAATCTTTGTAGTACTATCAAATAGGTTACATGACTCAAATACAAAGAATTTCATCTTTAAATAAAAGGAAAACTTAATATGCAGTATAATATAATATGGACCTATTAGATGAAATACTATCAAAATTTAAAAGATTTTAGAAAAGAATGACGAAAAGGAAAAGCCTAAAATGAAAAGAAAACGATCTATATAATTGTTTGTAATTAAAATATGCAGTATAATTTTTTAATCTTTTTTATACTAAAAGGACGATCAGGCCATGCGATTATCAACTTCAAAATCCACAACCCGCTAAGTTATTTATATTTTTTTAGACTTCAAACGCAATCCACCCAATAAACAAAAACCTGTCTAGTTTCGCGTTGATCGGGTTTTCTAACCCGTTGCACAGCCCAAAGATCTGGTGTTAAGGTGAAGCAAAAATTAGATACTAAATTATGAAATTAAATTCGATTCCAAACTCGGTACATTTAACCTGTAAAGAAACAAGGAAATCGAGCAAGCTACTCGTCCTAACAAATCGAGTCAGAAGGCTCGTGAGCTAGAAGAGTTTAGGTTTGGGAAGCGAAGTTGCGGTTTTCGAGTAAATGCGTGAAAGTGGAATGTCAACCAAGTCGTTGTAGTATATTGGTCAGTATTCCCGCCTGTCACGCGGGTGACCCGGGTTCGATCCCCGGCGCCTTTTACCCTAGTTTCCTTTTCCCTTTTAATGTTACCGTCTCGCTCTATTGAATAACTCGATGATCACCTTTTATGGTCCGAGATCATTTGCTTATGTTGTTGGTTCTGCTGTAGCCCTTCAGATTCCAGCCTCAAAGTGTTATCAGGCATCGAGGTTGTGGTATGTTCATTTTCATCTTGCTTCACTTGTTTACCTATATCCGTATCTTCAGAACTTTTACCCCATAGAAGAATGTACATTCCAACTACAACTACAATGGATCCAAGAATGCTGTACAAAGCAAATAATCGATCGGTTACTTTTCATTTCTTAGAGACTAATAGTTAAAGTATATATTTTTGTAAGGCAGACCTTAGTGAAATAATTTGATCAGGTTTTGAGAGACCTAAATAAATATATATTTACCTTCCAAGATGAATTTGTTGATGGAGCAGAGAGCCATCAAATATGGCAGCAAAAATTTGAATAAAGGGGGTAAATGCTGAGGTGAAAACAGGTCCCTTTATTTTGATACACCAACACATCACAACGTAGCATATACCTGATCCAAATACTCCCTATATATATGTGCACAATACAGAACTTTTCTTTCAGAAGAAATCAGACATGAGAAGGCTCTTTAATTTTTAGAATCACATAAATGCTCTAAAATCATTGCAAAATAGTTGTAACAGTAAAAGGAAATTGGAAATATACTTACAGCAAATACGATACTACAAATCTGGAAAGGTTCCTTGAGAACCCAAGCAGAGAAATCTCTATGAACAATAAACTCAAAAGAGCTGCTTGAATGGCACTAAAGAAGAACATAATGGTTGTACTAGTATATGGAAATGGATACATCTTTCCAATTCTTGTTTGTATTAAAAACCAGGAAGACCATGCAAGCTCAGCCAATATTAAGAATATAGAACCAATTGCCCAATCCTTTGTCTTATGATGATGACTTTCTTTCACTGATGCATGTGGATTTATTATTGGCATGCCCTTATAAAGTACAAGTATTAAGGATCCTCCTATGCAAATTATTGTACCAACAACCTTAGCTATCCCACTTTTGTTTTTCACATTTAGTCTCTCCAACCTGCATTGCATAGGAAAGATTAAGGTCCTAGATTAAGGTCACATTAATTTCTTGTATGCATGTTTCTCTTATTATGAAAAGAAAGCAACCAATCTTAGATTTATGCTCAAGTGAGGCTATAACTTACCGAAAACACAATGCTAAAATGAAGGTGACTACGGGAACAATATTGCCAAAAGCACATGCGTAAGTTGCTGAAGTATAATTTAACCCAATGAGAATGAAATATGTAGTAAGAGTAGGCCTGCAAAACAAATTTTAGGAAGATCATATGATGTGAAAAAAAAAAAAATTGTTAACTAACCCCAGTATTCCATTGAAAAAGAGTCCCAATATCAATCCAGATGTCAAAGTAGACAAGCTTTTCCTGCATTAATAAATGTAAAGTTAAATACATCATTGCATGGTCACAATGTAAAGTTACTTTGGAATAATTAAAATATATTTGCTATATTCTGAGCCACGAGGTAAATTTATTTTTGTTTATTTGTTACAGAACAAGAACTTATATCCTACCAAATAAATATGGTTATGACATAGTTTGTCTAAATTGCTATTTTTTTTTAATTTAAGAATTTACTCCAAATTGATGACTAATAACGGAGAGCTTTATTTTTCAAGCAATTTATTTCATTTGAAAACCATCTTCTCATACATGGAGTACCAAAACTAGTTATCTCAGTAGCCTAGTTACAAAAAACACATAAAAATGATGTTTAAAATTACCTTTCCAGTAAATAGGCTATTGGGGCTAATAGAAGAACAGAAATTGATTGCCTGTAAGTTATAATGACCAAATTGTTGACTCCTTCACTAAGCACTTTCTTGAAAAGTACACTTGTTATTCCCCAAATGAAGTGAACGACTAACAATGCAACAATAGGCTTTAAATTCTCCAAGCTCTTCATAGTTATCAGTACTCTTAGTGCGCGGCTCCTCAGGATTTATATGAATTGAGGTACTCTCACTTATATATTTACCGAATGTCATTTAAAACTAGTTTTTTCATGAAGCTGATGTTTATTTTTTTAAATAATTGATCATATGAGCTTGCTGAAGCAATCGATTGGGGGGTTTAATGTTTTTAATTTTTTCTTATATTAATAAGTTATAACAAGACAAACCGTCTAAAACATCCAATTAAATTTTGGAATCTAATCATCTTTAAAACAAAAATATATGGATATATAATTTTAAGTGAGTCATTCTAAATTGGAATTTGGTTTGTATCATCACTAATTTCATATTTAACGACCAAATTTCATTTTTTTTGTATTGAATAACGACCAAAAAATTATAATATTTGATGGTGAAGTGTGATAGGCAAGTGAGGCCATCAGCCATGCAAGTGTCGTTTTGTGCCTGAGAAGTCCTAATATGTTCAATAATTAATGTCATTTGAACAAAAAAAAAGTTCAATAAATTAATGTAATCTATGAATATATTAGTGAACACCTTATTTCTTTGTTAAGCTTTGTTAATGGAATATTCAACTGGTAGAGACGGTAGACAAAAGTGATAGAAGAAAAAAATTCTCAACATAAACTTTCTTTATTGAATACTAATTGCCAGATGAACAGTAACTATTGAATACTAATCGCTTCAGTGTCGTTTTTAAAATTATAAAGTCATCCTATCGATCCAGGTAATCTCACCACTAATGCGCACTTATCATTAGCGACTACATTTGTAGACACTAATGCTTAAAAAATTAGTCAGACCGTTTTGGTCTTTAACGACTACATATGGTCGCCGATATCTGGTCATGAGTAAATAACTGTTATAGATTTTTTTCGCGACTAAATTTGAGAAATTGTCACTAATGTCAAGTATCTATTTGCGATAATTTTTGTATTCGCAATTGATACTATTAAAAACGAATGTTTCTTTGTAGTAGTTGATAACGATTAATTGCGACTACATTTTGTACTCGTTAAATAGTTGTCTTCTTCGACAACACTTATTTAATCGCTATATATAATTATATTAGCGACTACATATATTAAAATGCAAACTTCCTTTGACAAAGAGTGATCCCTTTAGATAATACTGGACCTTCAATCCCAAGGAAAAACTTGATGTAAGTTCAATATAAGGGGCGGGGGTGAATAGGGTGCTGATCAAATTATATATTAATATTAGCTCAAAAAAATCTTTGAGCCAAATTATGAAACACTAGATATATACACAATAGATATAGTATAGGTTTTATATGGAATATGCAATACTTATACTGAACAATAAGTAAATAATTTTGGGATAAAGATTACATAAGTATCTGAAGTGGTTTGAACTCCTAAGAGATTTAATCCACAACCTAAGGTTACACCTTAGTATTTTAAAACTTTTGCACTTAGATTTTGGTATCTCTTAAATAGTGGCAAAATCATAACCCAAACTCGGACAACATAAGCTAAAATTCACGTACAATCACCAACATGAAGAGCCAAACCACTTCACAAAGGACGCCTTCTCTTCTTCAAAGAGATATAAAAACCTTCTTTCTAATCTCAGAATCATAATACCTAATTGATTGAACATAATGTATACCTCTTACTGATCTATCTACTTGATTGATCGACCTAAGACCAGAAAGTGATAGATAAGGATAAGTATCAGTAAAAGATGAGATACAATCGAACCAAAAAGATGGTAAATATCCATGAAAAAAACACATCTTTCTATCGATCACCATCATAAATCTATCTCTTGAGCTTCTGAAGGCTCTAGAAACATTATCAAGGCTTCCACAAACTAAATAGAGGTGCGCTTTCGATGGAACTCCGACGCTCAACATTAGCGTTGTTGCTAGGGTTAATATTATGACCCAAGGATATTATATATATTTATGTTGACTGTTTAATAACCATAACATTTTTAAAGAAAGATAAAGTGTACCAAATTCTTCTCTGTAATGTGGTATTTATAGGCGGCACAGGAGAGTAAGCGTCGTGCATAGCTTTAGAAAAAAAACTAGTGCATATTTTGGGTCTTTTCGGGGCCCAAGACATTGTATAATATCATTGTGTAGCAATCAACTATTGATAAGACAAATTATAATGTCGATGCTCGACCTGACCCGGAAAGGTCCCAATGACCCAAACCGAGGGTACACCATTGTATAGTCTGAAAGAACAGCCCAATTTCCCGAGGAAGATGAATTGTGGTCTCCTCTCGGGGAAGATATTCCGAGCACCCAAGCAAAAATCCATCGAATCAATATTTGACTTATACTACTCCCCACAAAACACCATCTCACACGCTCGTTTGACAACTATAAATACCATGCTTCACGACATAATCGACACACTTTGAGTACCCCATAAAATCTATATCATTATCTCTTAAAAAATGGTTGTAATTATTATATAGTCGGCTTAAGTCTCGATAACTTCTCAATTAAGTAATCTATGATAGAAAAATGCTAATGTACAGTGTCAGAGTACCATCGGGAGAGCACCCCCATTTGTTCCTTACTTAGATTTTTTTAGGAAGGCTCGAAGAAGTAAGAAGGTCCTTGGGTGAGAGTTCCCAAGATCGCTCACAGTCAAATCCTTGTGTGAGTGAAGATAAAGCTCTTTGATACGAATCGAGAGTAAGGTACACTGTTATCAACACTTCTCATGGTTCAGTTTTCCTAGTCCCATTGGTCAAACTCTTATTAAATGGTTAAACATTTTATTAAAATCTTATTTAACTCAATGGTCAAATGCTTATTAAACGGTGAAGTTATAAAGGACCGGTCATGAACATAAACACATACAAAGGAAACCAACCACATACATGACACCTATCTCAAGTCAATGGCCTTCTTCCAATAGGTATAGGATATTGTCGGTCCCCTACCACAAAGCATGACTTAGAAGAAGTTTATATACGTTGCGGAGTAATATTTCACTTGGTGGGTTGAAGATGGGGCCTAGACTTTTGTGACTACCCAAATAACTAGAAAATTTATCTAGAAAAATATAATATATTGATATGGCATCTTGTATATGATAATAACTAATCATGAAACTCATTTTGTATCCACTTATTTCCAAACATGGTGTGAAGAAGTGGGAGTAAAACTATACTGTTTCTCGATCGTACCCCCTCAATAAAACAGTCATATAAACCATACTGTTGTTTGAGGGTTGGCATCTAAAGTAAGCCATCACAAAAATAAATGTCCTGAGTTTTTACCCGAAGTATCATGGGGGTACCAGACACATGCATTCAGCTACAAATAAACACCCTACATTGGGTGTATGGGTGTAAGGCTGTATTGCCAATAGATATAACCACCCTCAACTTGAGGTCCGTAAACTTTAACTTGAACACTAACAATGATAATGTCGAAGGGGAATTGGACCTCATAGAAGGAACATGGGAAAGAGCCAACCTTTAGTCGATTATAGCGAAACTAGTCATAGCTTAGGCTTTTAATAAAAAAGTACGACCAAAAGAATAAGAGTCGAGGACCTAGTATTATGAAAATGAGAGTTCGTAAAAAATGCTAACCAATGTAAGTTCCTACCTAATTAGGAAGGAACATATGTGAAAGTCCTAGAGGGGGGTGAATAGGATTACTAATAAGATTAATGCCTAATTAAAAATCTTTTGGACAATTATAAGTTTTAGAGAGAAACTACTAAGTCAACTTAATATATCAAACTCTTACGGGATCATGCAATGGATAAGCTAGAGGTTTGATATATAAGAGATACAAGTAAATCGGGTTTCTGTTCTCTTACTACTCTAGATGACAATAGGTTTGATTAACTAGATAAGATTACTACGATATTTATACTAGCATATAATCAAACATATAAAGTGCGGAAATTAAATAGAGTAGGGATAGAAAGTACACAACGATGTATAGTGGTTCGGTTATCTCTACATCTACTACCTAAGGAAGCCTCCTTAGGATTTCAAGCTTTTCACTAAGCCTTTGTGTCTCTCTTAACCGGGTCGAGAACACAATAACCCTTACAACCTCTTCGATACCACGAAGGACAAACGCTTGTGCTATCGCAACACAAGGACACCAAGTATAATCCCTATACTCACACACTCTCTTAATCTATCTATTACAAAGACTAGACTAAGAGGAAGAAACAAGTGTTTGAAAGGTTTAATAATAGTGATGAACTCCTAAAGAGAGGATATAACTCTAAGCTCAAAACTTCTCTTGAGTTGATTGGAACTTTGAAGCTTCTTTGATTAACTCCTTGATTGAGTAGATATTACAAGTTGATTGATCAAGCTTGTATTGATAACTTTGATTAGCTTGAGACCTCTAATGAATGTATAAGTTTGTATAAAAAGTGTTGGCAAGAGGTGGTTTGTTGCATAGCTCAAAATCATTTTTATAAGCAAATTTATGACCCTTGGGCGGTATGCCGGTGACCTGGGCGGTATACCGGCCCGGCTTGTCTTCTAGTCAACCGGAAGATCCAACGTGGCTTGTGACCGTTAGGAAACGGCTCTTTTCCAGCGGTATGCCGGTCCTAAGAGCGGTATGCTGGACCAGCTACTAAATAACCCTTGACGAATAATGTTAAAAGCATGGAGAAACATTATTTAGTTAGGACAAGTATAAAGCACTATTTCGGGGATATTTAAAACATGATTTGGAAAATATTAAAACAAGATTAAAAGGACGTTAGGCCAACAGTATGTCGTGATGGAGAAAACATATACGTGATCTTAGATATTAGCCGAAGAAGATGACATAAGACTACTAATTCTTGGAGTATGGATCATTTACTAAAATTCATAAAAGCAAAAAACTTAACCTCAGAAAGGACTGTAAATATCTTACATTATTGCATTTTATTTTGTTGATCTTATGAAACAGAACAAGAAACAATCATGTCGAAAAGAAAGATTTTCTCGACCTAAAAAATTCGATAGAATGTAAATAACTTTTCTAGGCTCCCTAAGATCATCGACTAGGGGGTCACCCAATGGATTCCTGGCCTGAAAGGTCGATAGAATGTAAAAATCATTTCTCAATTTCGTAAGATCGTTGACTAGATGGTAGGACAACAGATTCCCAATCTGAATAAGTCGATTGAATGTAAAAAACAATCCAACTCCCTAAAACCGTCTACTGGGGGGGTCAGACAATGGAATTTCTGACTTGGAAAGTTGTATAGAATGTAAAAAACTTTGATCAGCTCCCTAAAATTGTCGACTAGAGGGTTAACCAATGGATTCCCGACTTAAGAAAGTCGTTATATTTGTATAAAAACCATAAAATTGATTTTGTATTGGCCTCATAATTAAAATTCTAGCACCTCTGGCAAAAAAGACCAATTCCTCTAGCACGCCGACCTTGAAGCCCTGATCAAGCCAAGGGGTCTTTCAAAAAAGTCACAGAACAAAAGCATGCACGAATAAGAGGACATGTACACAACTTATTTAAACTAACCTTGGCCCTGAAGAGTATTATATAAATTTGTGCAGTATAACTCGTAAGACCAACATAGAAGAGACAATTAAAGGTCTTCATAAAATCGACGCAGTCTTGGCAATCAAATATATTGTAAGACCGACATAGCCTAGACAATCTCAATCATTCTTAATCAATTTTCATTGGGGGTGTATATGAAAATGGACAAATAATATTATTTTCTCAAAACTTATTCTCAATCAATTTAATTAATACAAGGATAAATTATTATGCAAACTGTTAGTTAAAAGCTCATTGAGGAATTTTGTCAAAAACTTAGTGGATGCCTAGTTTTATAAAAGGGGTTTTGACAAAAACCTTTGACACAATAGAGAAAAAACTTAAAAATGAAATACAAGATACGTAGATATGGGCTAAATATATGATCAAATACAACCCATGAAATAGAGAGAGAGAGAGAGAGAGAGAGAGAGAGAGAGAGAGAGAGAGAGAGAGAGAGAGAGAGAGAGAGAGAGAGAGAGAGAGAGAGAGAGAGAGAGAGAGAGAGAGAGAGAGCAAACTCAAGACTTATAGTAGTTTGGCTTCCCCTTATCCACCACCTAAGGTATGAGAACCCTTAGGATTTAAACTCATCCACTATAACTCACTTTGTCTCTTTAATGTGAACCACAAACATTTACACCATCTTTGAAATATCCCTTCGTAGGACCACACTAGTATTGTAGCAAACACTGGATAACCAAGCGGGCAATTTCCACTCAAGATGTAACACCTCCCAAGCCTATGAAACCTTCTCTTGTGTATCACCATACAAGGATCAATAGACAATCTTTAATTTAAACAACCACTTTTCACTCTATGAAGCCTTCAGGCAAAGTGTCTCTCTTACACTAGCTCTACCTCAACCTTGTATTTTCTATGGAAGAACGCACTCTTCACTAGACCAAAAACAAACCCTATATTTTATGATTAACCTTAAACTAGCTAGCCTATATTCTACACTCCTAATTGAGTAGATATAAAAGTGTTTGAAAGGCTAAAAATACAAATAAATATAGATATATAGATTATGGATATCTTTTGGACTTTTCCTCCAAAGATGTGACTTTGACGGGTTGGGGAGAGCCACTTTTCGGAGTTAACAATGCATCTTTTATTGTAAAAAATCCTCCAGCATTCTTGTTCATGTGTTGCTCTTCGGTTGGTTGCATCTTGAATTTTTTTGGACGTCTGTGTCTTCTAGGTCTGATGTTTAGGGATATGTCTCTAACAACTTTTTTGCAACCAATACAATAATGGCTCTATTTTTTCCTTTATATTCGTTAATACTAATTGTTCATATATCCTATATTTGATTCTTTGTATGGAACTTAATGTCTAATTCCCAAGTTTCATGATGAAGTGCCCAAGGATATGGTCTTCCTTGGCTCATGTATCGGTTCTTGTTCTTCTAAATTCATTCTCCATCAGCTTTAGACATTCCGTCTAGTTCTCGCTCTGAAGACTCGAACTTTCTATCTTCTCAATTCCATTTTTAATGAGTTTAGACATTCCACTTAGTCTTGATTTGGAGGTCTAATCTTCAGTTCTTCTCAACTACGATCTCCAATGGGTTTAGACATTCCACCTAATCTTCTCTTCCAGAGGTCCGGTCTTCTCAACCTTCTTCGTATTCTTCAGTTTCCCACTTTAAGCATTCTTTTCCCCAGCTTCTCGAACGGCTTACCCTCATCGGAGGGACGATTTGCTTCTCATAGTCCACACTTGATTTCTATTAGACTTTCGCCCGATGTCCTAAATTGTTCCACAGAATGCCTAAACTGAGATGATTGCCTTGATCTTCCTTTATATTTTGACCTGACATTTTTAAGGCATTCTAACCCATATATATTCAAACTCCCTTGAGTCTTTGACATCCTTAAACTTGTTTATGCTTCTTGATCTTTTCTATCAAGCCAAGCATCTCGGTTAGTCTTCTAGTTTCACCTTTAATGAACTCCCTTAAGTCTTGATCTTTGATCTCTTCAAACTCGTTCGTTTAACACCCATAAGTCTTGATTCTTCAAATGTGTTCAAGCTCAATCTACTAACTCCGTTGAGTCTTGATCTTGAATCTCTTCAAGCTTGTTTTTGATCTCCTATGAGTCTTGATCTTCATCATCTTCGAACTTGTTCTTCTAACTCTCTAGATATTATTTAACTTGTTTGTTGTTCTCCCTTGATTCTTGATTTTTGGAAACTTTAAACTCATTCTCTTGAGCAGTCTATGCTCATATGACCGTCTCTTGGTTTTCTTAAATTGAGTATGATCCTTGATCGTTTGAGTTCTATCGCTCCAAGCGTTCATTATTCTCACATATCTTATGAAGTTATGCTAAACATACCTCAAACAACTCAACTCTGATTAGATAAATCAGCAAAATCATTTTTTAATCATCATAAAAACACTAAATAAGGCGAGGCAAACAAATTGAGTTTGAAAATTTGGTGCGACACCAATTTCAGTCATCATTTTTTTGATCCACATGAATTCTATCATGCCTTTAAAAATTCCATGAAATTCTGCCTCATCGCTTGAAAGTTCCACCACTTCACGAATCTTGCTTCTCCAAGTTACACCCCTCCCCAAACCCAATTAGAGTAAAGTATCCTGAGGTAAACCAGCTTGAAGCATTTGTGTTACACACCCAATCTACACCAGTGTGTGCCTCAACATCTAGAGACCTGTTTTTTTTATCATGATCCTATTCCTTGTTTTACCTTTCAAATATGAAGTTGGTTCACTTTATAGAATGAGTGGTAAAATTTTCTCGGAGAAGAAATGAAAAAATTTAAAAAAGAAAATGAATACTATGTTGCCCTTGCTCAAATGGTTTAATAAATTAAAAACCTGAAAAAATTGAAATTTTTATTATAGTTTATTGTTACATCATTAACGAGTGATAGCTAATACCTTAAGATTTCGGAATTATATAGGTCTTGTAGCTTATACCTTATAAATTTTTTACTACATATTTATACAATTGTTTACCCAATAAAAAAAATACCTTCAAATATGGAACTAACAAAAAATGACAATTTCATTACTGTATTACAGAAAATAAGGAAACTATGAGGGACTAATTTGCTTCATACACATTTCCATTGATTTAAACATGATTCAACGTCTTCAAGATTTTCATCTGCTGATTAAAAAATTAATCTTTGTTGTAGTATCAAATAAGTTAATTACGTGACGAATAATTTTATCGATCTTTAAATAGAAAGGAAAACTTAAGGCTCTACGGGTTTTAAAGCTTTTAGAGGATGATCAATAACAGGTAAGAGTACTTTCGGATCCAATTTTCCATCTTCATCATTTTCTTCTAGCTTCATTTGCTTACCTATCTCCGCACCTTCAGAGCTTTTTCCCCATAGAAGGAGGTACATTCCAACTACAACTACAATGGATCCAAGGATGCTGTTCAAAGTCATGAAATGGTAAGTCTAATAATCATTACAAACATTTCTAGCAAAGAGAAATCAAAATAATGAACTTGCAATTTATATTTTGTTTCTTAAATGGGAAAAGTTAAATTATTTTCTTTAAAATGCAGACCCTAGTGAAATAATTTGATCAGGTTTTGAGAGACCTGGATAAGTATATAAATATATTTACCTTCCGAGATAAATTTGTTGATGAAATAGTGACGCGTCAAATATGGCAGCAAAAATTTGAATGAAGGGTGTAAATGCTGAGGTGAAAACAGGTCCCTTTATTTTGATACACCAACACATCACAACGTAGCATATACCTGATCCAAATAATCCCTATATATGTGCACAATGCAAAACTTTTCTTTTAGAAGAAATCAGACATGAGAAAGCTCTTCAATTTTCAAAATTATCATTGCAAAATAGTTGAAATTGAAACTTGTAAAAAAAGGAAAACAGAAATATACTTACAGCAAATAAGATACTAGAGATTTGGATAGGTCCCTTGAGAACCCAAATGGAGAAATCTCGATGAACAATTAAACTTAAAAGCGCTGCTTGAATAGCACTAAAGAAGAACATAATGGCTGTACTAGTATATGGAAATGGATACATCTTTCCAATTCTTGTTTGTATTAAAAACCAAGAAGACCATGTAAGATTAGCCAACATTAAGAATGTTGAACCAATTGCCCACTCTTTTGCCTTATGATGATGACTTGCTTTTAGTGATGCATGTGGATTTATTATTGACATGCCCTTATAAAGTACAAGTATTAAGGATCCTCCTACGCAAATTATTGTACCAACAACCTTAGCTATCCCACTTTTGTTTTTCACATTTAGTTTCTCCAACCTGCATTGCATAGGAAAGACTAAGGTCACATTAATTCCTCCTATCATAAAACATTGTATGCATGTTTCTCTTATTATGAAAAGAAAGCAACCAATCTTTGATTTATGCTCAAATGAGGCTTAAACTTACCGAAAACACAAAGCTAAAATGAAGGTGATTACAGGAACAATATTGCCATAAGCAGTTGAGTAAGTTGCTGAAGTATAATTTAACCCAATGAGCATGAAATATGTAGTAAGAGTAGGCCTGCAAAACAATTTTTAGAAAGATCATATTATGTGGAAAAAAAAAATTGTTAACTAACCCAAGTATTCCATTGAAAAAGAGTCCCAATATCACTTTAAATGTCAAAGCAGACAAGCTTTTCCTGCATTAAGAAATGCAGGGTTAATTTCATCATTGGCCCCTTCATTACGTGAGTAACCAAATATACCCCTCTCATGTACATCAACGCTATAAATCTACCCATGCACGGGTATATTTGCTACTTTTTGGATAACACATGGGTTATAAACACAAGGTACATTTATTTGGCTAATTCGTATAAAACAACTACACAAGGTTAATTTAATGGAGAAAGAAATGAATATCACATAGTTGGTATGAATTGCTTATGATTAACGATTCTTTTAAGCCATAAATTTTTCTGACCTCTCGTTCATAATAATAAATTTAAGAATGAAAAGAAATCATTTCATAACCTACTTCTCATATTTTTATACACGGAGTACCAAAACTAGCTAGTTATCAAAGTAGCCTAGTTACAAAGACACATATCAATGAAGTTTAAAATTACCTTTCCAGAAAATAGGCAATTGGAATTAAGAGAAGAACGGAAAGTGATTGTCTGTATGTGATAATAACCAAGTTGTTGACTCCTTCACTAAGAACTTTCTTGAAAAGTACATTTGTTATTCCCCAAATAAAGTGAACGACCAACAATGCAACAATAGGCTTCAAATTCTCCAAGTACTTCATTATCTTTTAGTTAATATTAGGAACCCTCTGCAGCTCCTCAGAATTCATGTGGATTGATGTACTCTTAACGTTATATATTAACTTGAGATCATTTAAAACTAGTTCCTTCATGAAATATTCATTATATTCAATAAATATTGACCATATGACTTTGCTGAAGCAATCAATTGGGAGGTTGAATGTTTCTCTTTTCTTCTTATATATATTACTAACAAGACAAACAGTCTAACCCATCCAATTAAATTATGTTAACTAATCATGCATCTTGGAAACGAAAATATATGGATATATAATTTGAAGTGAGTCATTCTGAATTGGCATTTGGTTTGTATCATTACTAGAATCATATTTAACAATGACCAATTTCTTTTTTATATTCAATAACGACCAAAAATTTATAATATAATGGCGCAGTTTAATATGCAAGTGAGACCGTCCGGGATTTGAGTGTCGTTTTGTTGTGTATTATATACAACATACATGAGAGTCCTTATTCGTTGAATAATTGTTAGTTTTGAATTGATCTCGTAAATATCTTAATATGCACATGTAAATTATATATGTTAGTATACTGATTCTTAATTTATAGATTTGCAGCCTACACGGTTATTACGCACCTTATCTGGGCAGAATCTTAAAGGAGGACATCGTCGCTATTGATTCGTCAATAGAGGACAGGTTCTCGCTAAAAATTCGTCGCGAAAGACACAAACCGCGACGACATCTTCGCGTCGTCGCGTGAGGCACCTTACCAATTGCGAGGACACCATGTCCTCGCTAAAGACTTGGTCATTGGCGACACAGGAGTCCTCGCCTTTACTGTCCATATCTTTAGCGAGGACTTTGGCTATTTTTTTAGCGAGAACAATGTTCTCGCTAAAGATATTTTTTTAACTTTTTATTTATTTATTTAATTGCTTTTTTTTCTTTTTTATTAATTAGTTTTAAATTGTTTTTTTGTTTTACTTTTTTTTAATTAGTTTTTTATTTTTTTATTAGTTTTATATAAGAAACGAGAACATATCATAAAATCAAAAACTGAATTATATAATAAATAGGAACAGATAATTACAAAGTCAACATTCAAACATCATAAAAAGTCAACAGTCAAAAGTCAACAAATAGTCAAACATCATAAAAAGACAACTAAAAATCAAACAATACAAACTAGGGATTAGATTAATTTTCTTCATCTTCTTCTCCTTCAGCGGAACAATAACCCTGGTCCCTAAGCTAAAGTGGCGGGCCGGACAGAGCAGTACGAGGATCAGAAGGAGTGGCTCGGGCTCAAGAGGTACCAGCAGGAGCACCAGAAGGATTGCCGGATGGAGGGACAACTGTATCAAATCCACGTTCTTCTCTGCATCTTAGGTAACGAGATGGCCCAAGTTTTTCGCGCGTCTACCGCCTTCTTCGTGGGTCAGGTACTAGATGTGGAGGTCGAGGACTGAGACAGGTCGTCTGGCATAAGGTCCTTGTCTATGGAGACAAGGAACTCGTTTAGCGCGGTCATCATCCACTCGTAGTCCCTCAGAATCCTCTCACTGTCCGGATTCGAGGCATTAGTAGTCATCCTCTTCTCCGGAAGCGGGTTTTCCAACTCTCGGGACCCAGTATCGGGTCCCATCTCCATACTCTAAGCGCCGCCTCCTTGATTGCGTCAACTTGTTCTTGTTGCGTCATGGAGGGTGTACATGATAAATCGCCACTTTGACTCTGCGATTCCCAAACTTTATTTTCGAGAATCTCTTTCAGCGCGTCATGTACAATAAATATAATATTAAATATAGTTTGTAAGTATAATTGTTTGTTTAGTTTACAACTTACGTGCGATCTCTCGTACTCGCGGCTCCTCCACCCATTCTTTTTCGGGTTCCACCCTATTTCAGAAAAGAATCTTTTTATCGGGGGTAGAGGCAAAGCTTCCTCCTCATCCTCGGTCACTCGAGGGAGTTGACTACTCCTCTCCCCCTGTTTTGGTCAAACAGTCAAATAAAGATATTTATATAAGTATTGTAATGAATTTCTTACCTCCATCAAGGAATCCCTCCTCCGTGTGTAAGTCATACGACCCGCCCCACTCGGGTTTTGCAACTGCTGCCTATTGGTTCTATTAGTTTCTGCTTGGTGCTAGTTTTTAAATAAGAAAAAAAGAAAAAATGTTAGTCAATAAAGAGAATTATTTATTTCATACAATTTAAAGTACAATAATTACCTGAGCTCCCTCTGAGTCCCATAGTTTTAAAGTTCGCTCTCAATTCTACGGTGTCTGATCATCGGGTTTCGTACGGGTAGTATAATATTTTCTATTGATGCGGTTCTTGTGTTTGCTAAATACCTTACCACACTTGTTGCTTAGCATTGTTTGTATTCCATTCCAATCTCGGCGAGCCTCCCAATCCTCAACTAAAAAGAATGCATGTTCACATGTAACCCAAATTCAATATAATTGTATAGTTAACGATGACCAATTAAAAAAATAGTTTAAGTCAGCTTACCCTCAAGCGTCTCATTATATTTCTCTGCTCTTCGGCAGGTACTTCTCCCCAGTTCTTGTAGTATAGGGGAAACATCTCCCGAATGGTATGGTTGACAACCTGACTCACGTGATACGAGTATGGACCAACAGGGTTCCACGTATTGTCATATGTGCAAAACTCCATGGGAAGTCTCCCTCCGTACTTTTGCTTCGACTTGACGACTGAAGCTAGAGTCGTCTTGCCCCGAGCTTCCGGGCCTTATTCACTGTTTAATGTTATGATTAAGAATACCTGGTGCATTGCAACCCAAATCAGATTATTAGGATTTTGAGTGGGATCGTTGCCACCGCCATCTCCCACCATCTCCTCCGTGTCCACGTGCCAATGCTGCCATCTGAGGAAATAAAATACAATTTTACCCCTAAACCTTAAAAAAATATACTAAGGCACCTAAATTTTCTAATAAATTCACTAATGCCCTATTTTTTAAAATTTTAAATTTTATCCCTTAACTTTTAAAAATTATACTAAGGAACCTAAATTTTCTAAAAAATTCACTAAGGCCTTAAATATTTTAAAAATTTCAGTTTTACCCCTAAACTTTTTAAAAATTCACTAAGGAACCTAAATTAAATTCACTAAGGCCCTAATTTATTTAAAAATTTCAATTTTACCCTAAACTTTTAATGAACACACTAAGGCACCTAAATTATCTAATAAATGCACTAAGGCCCTAATTGTTTTAAAAATTATAATGTTAACCCTAAACTTTTAAAAAGTACACTAAGGCACCTAAATTATCTAATAAATTCACTAAAGCCTAATTTTTTTCAAATTTTCAATTTAACCCCTAAACTTTAAAAAATAATACTAAGGCACCTAAATTTTCTAATAAAATTCACTAAGGCCCTAAATATTTTAAAAATTTCAATTTTATCTCATGGAAGTGCCGCCGCCTCATGTGGCCTAAACTTTAAAAAAATTCACTAAGGCACCTAAATTTTCTAAAAAATTTACTAAGGCCCTAAATGTTTTAAAAAATTTAGTTTTACTCCTAAACTTTTAAAAAATCCACTAAGGCACCTAAATTTTTTAAAGAATTCACTAAGACCCTAATTTATTTAAAAATTTCAATTTTACCCCTAAACTTTTAATAAATACACTAAGGCACCTAAATTATCTAATAAATTCAATAAGCCCCTAAATGTTGTAAAAATGATAGGTTTAAGAAGCTTCCCAAAGTCAGTAGACCATGCCGGAATAGGGGAAGATTTAGTTGACTCTCCCTTCCAAAGCCTGGATTTCAATTTTAACCCTAAACTTTTAAAAAAATATACTAAGGCACCTAAATTTTCTAAAATATTCACTAAGGCACCTAAATTTTCTAAAAAGTCACTAAATTCCCCTAAATTTTCTTAAACATCACTAAAGCCCTTAATCAAGATTTTTCTACACATGCAATGTAACCTTATAAATTAAATAATATTCACTTGCAATTTAAACCTTTAAATTGACTAAAATTCAACATTACGTGCAAAAAGTTCCAAAAATTAACCCAAAAAAAGAGAGATTTGAAAGGAAAACATCTACTTGATATTATTGTATTGAATAACAACTGGTCTTAGTTTACGTTAGAAGCTATGAATATCCAACACCTCATAACACAAGGCATATCTAAAACTCTTCTAAACAAAATAATTTGATTAGAAGACCCTCTAATCTATTATCCACTGCAATAATATAAAATTTCTACCTAAAACTCTCAATTAAGACTAAGACACTCAAGCTACCTAACTAACTTCCATCTAGTTGCAATCTTGATCATTCTTCACTTATCAATTTCCATGTTATTTGTAAATCATTAAACATCAAAATGGTTGATGGACCAAGATTTTGATAAATTAGAATCACCATAAATTTATCATACCATAGGAATAAATAAGAACTACTTGCTGGTTTGCATAACTTAGGAAAGTTTCGCTTCATGTGACCTTTCTCCGTGTACTTGAAGCACTTTTTTTGGGATGATCGTTCGGTGATCTCTCCTTTTATTCCATTTCTTCTTGTTATTTTGAACATTGAGGTTTTTGGAAGACATTGTTCGATGTTTACAAATACGTTAGTATGAGTAAAGGAGAACTTTATGTATATTATGTAAAATATGACTTGGAAAACTATTCATGTATTGGTTTCTACTAGGGGTGAGCATGGTTCGGTTCATCTCGGTTTTTGGCCAAAACCGGAACCGAACCGAATATTTCTGTTTTTTATAAATTAATAACCAAACCGGGTGGTTCGCATTTGGTTCCACATTCGGTTTTTGGTTCCGAGTTGGTTCGTTTCGGTTCGGTTTTGGTTCTCTTCGAATTCGGGTGTTTGGTCAATAATATATTTACCATATTTCTTAAAATACATTGTCAATAGAGACTAATATTCTAATATAATTATTCTACTATTACTTGTCCATGTGGGCTATTAATATATCAATTAAAAATACTTACTACAATAAATTTAAATCTATTACTTCCTATTTCATACAATCATGATTAATAAAATCAATCAAGTAATGAATACTTATAATTCTAAGTGATATAAAAAAATCTCACTAATAGCATCAACGAATAGTATAACTAAAATTTCACGTAGATGATAAATTCTTAACAAAAGTTTCTCCCACATAATTCTTATAAAAGAAGTTCACACATTACCTATTTTTTCCTTCGTTAGTTTGGTTTTTTTGGTTCGGTTTTTTTGGTTCGGTTTTTACACAATAAATCGAACCGAACCAAAAAATTCGGTTTTTGAAAAATTAAAAACCGAACCATTTGGTTATTCGGTTTTAATTTATTTTGGTTCGATTTTTCTGGTTTTTTGGTTCGGTTTGGTTATTTGGTTCTCATTTGCTCACCCCTAGTTTCTACACTAGGTTTCAAATAGATAGATCTACCCTTCTAACTTACCAAACTTAGTGTAAAAGTGTCTTATTTATCTATTTCATACTTCGATATGGGACTGGTCGCATCCAGTAGAGAATATAAAATATTTCGAGTATGATCTTATTAACTTGTGATCACGGCACAAAGCCTTAGGATTAATAGAGAGCCCCACTTGGGTTTGACTTCTCATATGTGTAAGGATCCCACTATGTGGTGGGGGTTGAACCCTCTTATGAGTTGAGTGGGTAAAATTCTCTTATGAGTCTCCTAGGACATACTTATTTTTAAACTTAGAAGTGGTGTCAGACGTTTCGACATATTACCCTATAGTGTGTGTGTCTTATTGTTGAAATCTGACGTAAATCGGTCGTACATACTGCCACTATATGTGAGTCTCATTATTAGATCGTCTTGTTTCTTATAAATAATTTCTAAAGAAATATTTTAAAACACAATCCGAATTACGGGAAGTCTTGGGATGTTTTTTCTTTCCCTCTACCACCCAATTTTTGTACTAAGGGCTTTAACCTATCATTGACATTGTCTACTAGCTCATTTCAATCCTTAATTATTTATCATACAATATATGTAGAACATTATTGATTTAATTGGTGTCTCTAGAAATGTAAAAAATACTCTCTATTTTCTAAAATAGAACACATAAGATTTAACCCTCTTCTAGTTCAGAATTTTAATCCAATTATAATTAAACTATTCTAAGATTAATTTGGTTACTAAGTGATGTCTCCATATTTGTGACATATTAATATAGGTTTGAGACATCAGTTTAGGTGTATTTGATTAATCTTTTAGGGATTTTTCCCATTATTAGATAATTTCTTAATTCGTATCTTCATTTGGAAATTTAGTACTTTAAAGCATATTTGGTATAATTTGTGTGTTAATGTGAAGCACTTAAGGTTTATGGAAATATTTAGAGACCAAATCAATATGAAGGAGTTAAGGAAAGAAGATCCAAGGTGAGATCAAGAGATAAAAGGAAATATAGTTGAATTAGGAAAGGAAAAGATGCCAAGTAAATCTGCCATGCTGCAAAGTCGTCCAGTATTTTAAAGACTGCAAAAAATCTTTTACGAATTTAGAGATATATTACCAATAGATAGATCTTTGATTTGTGATCGTTTTGACTGGTCGTACACTAAATTTGACCAAATATCAAAGGAGGTATGGTCAAATCATTGAAGTAGTGTTTATCCTATCCTATATTTTAGGAAACAAATTTGAGTTGAACTTCGACTCCAATTACTTGCCTTGTACTCCAAGATTTCAACATAGGGTTTGAAAACACCTATAAATATACCTTCTTATCATTGTAAACATGTCCTTGCTTAGTATTTTATTAAAATTACTCTTAGAAGTCATTCATAGAAGCAAGCAGGGTCAGTCATGGGCATAGGCCCAGGAGGCATCCGCCTTGGGCCCCTGGTGGATCCTTGTGTGTTATAAAATAATGTGATAAAAGATTAAGGACTCACAAACCACAAGTGTACGGTTGTCCAAGTAGTAAACCGATAAATCGGGTTTCGTTCTCAGGGACGGATTAGGTACAACTCAGGTGTGAATAAAATAGTGGAATAATTGCAAGTATGGAAATGTAAATGATATAAAGTTTGTTTGGTTTTTGTTTAACAACTAAGATGCAAATAAATTAAATTAAAAGCTAAATTAATTAAACTGAAATAAAAATAAAGTGAATAAATAAGCTAGACGCAAGATGAGAAGTAGTACTTGAGTCACGCAAGGGATCTACCTATATTTATATAATTAATGCTTCCGTTAAGGGTTAAATTGGTATTTATGTCTTAGTCGGGACTCTATAATCTCCTAACCCCCATCAGGGTGGACTTGGGAGCTATCCTACGGTATTATAAACCCCGTCAGGGCAATTATACCTACTTTCGAATGGTTTTAATCTCTTACCCAATTGGCTATGTGGTTAGTCAAGTCCGTCAGGATCATTGACGAATACCACACGTCTATTACCTAGGTCCGTAATTAAACCCCCATGTGATCACTTCCCCACCAAAGTGAATAGCTTAATTACTTAATCCTATTTCTAATTGGCCAGAATAAAAATAGTAAATTAATATGCGATAATAGTAAATACAAATACCCAATTCAATATAAATCAAATAATCCCAAATTCATAAAAATATCAATTAAAATAAATAGGGCTTTACCCATAATTGCGATTCTCAAGTACTTAGTTGTTTAGATCATATTTAAAGGAAAAATTGAATTAAAATAAAAGGATTGATTGTCTCAAATTACATAATAAGATAAAAGAACCTAATTGAGGCGTTGGAATTGACTTCCGATGGAAGAATGAAGATTCTTCACCTTTAGCTCCTTCTGCTGCCTTCTACTCTTGACTTTAGCTCTCAAATTTAAGCGTAGAATGAATTGTGTCTAAAGTAAAAGTCCAAAGGTCTATTTATAAGGTGAAAATCGAACTTGGGCTATTACTTAAGTGAATTAATGAAATATTAAAAAGCCCAAGTCCAATCTTTTAATTAAAATCCCGTAACTGATGTGCAATCTTTAGTAAAACGGCTTTAAATTTCTAAAATCAACTCTAATTGACCCATTCCAGTTGCTAAATCTTCCTAACTCAATGAGGAATAAAACATATTTCACAACCCAAAGGTTAATTCCATGTTTAAGTTGCTCAAAATCAGCAATTACTATCAGTCTTCCAGATTTGCAGCTTTCCTAGTCAACTCTTTGGGATATCTTTTCTCGCCTTTGACTTCTCTACTCGATCTAAGACTTTAATTCTTGGTTCCTCTCATTGTATTGGTGCTCCCTAGAATCCATGGACCTACAAATTTGCACTAAAAACAAACCATTTAACGTGCAAAAGCTTTAAAATGAAATATAATGAATTCCAAGGAGAGAAATTAAAATATAACGAATTAATCCTAAAAGTCTATCATATAATTCAATTTTATTCACCTAAAAAGATGTCTTCTAAGGGCATAAAATTATAAAAAAAAAGGGAGACATCAAGACCCCAAACTCAGACCTTTGTCGTCCCGACAAAGTAAAATAAATACAAAGGTCTAAGGTGAATGCAGAAAAGCAAAATCTAGTAAATACACCTAAAGCAAAACTTAAAACAAATCTCATATAACAAAGATTAGTAATTAATATACATATATTACTTATCATGCAAAAATCAAACACAAATAATATCAATCTTAAAATTAATTTCTCAATGCTAGAAGGTTACTTTTTTTGTCAATTACAAAAGAAGGTTAATGTTTATTATACATTAAAGAAAGAAAGCTAGTCGCCCAAAGGACCGTATAGTCCTTCCATTGCGTAAGATTAATATCCCGTCTAGTACACTTAGCAAGTGCGTCGACAGCAGTGTTGAAGATACGATTTATATGAATGACCTTCCAATCCGGAAACAAGGCCGACCAGTTCTTCATTTCGGCAATGATTAGAGAAATCTGCCATCGAATACCTGAATTCTTATGGATACCTTGAACAACTTCAAGGTTGTCGGAGTAAAAAGATGAACTCCTTAAATTGAGGCTGCCCGCAAGCCTCATGGACAGAAAAACATCCCAGCATTCTCCCTCCAAAGCACTTTTGACCACACCTTTCTTAGTTATCTTGTGTTGTATAAGGCCTTCCTTATTAACTCCAAGAACAGCTATGCCCGAGGGGTCCCAATCTTTGTTGAAAGAAGCATCACAAAGCCATGTAATTCTAGAAGGTTACACTTGTACTTATCTCGGTATGATGGCTATAGGGTGTTTGTTGAACCTCGTTTGCTTTAAACGTTCCACTTAGCATACTCCCTATTAGTTCAATTATAAACTCACTATGTACTTAGGAATCACGAGGACTTTACGGTTTTAGCGTAGGCTTAGGGACGGTGTGGTATGTATATTTGGTAAATTTAAAGTGAGCTTTTGGCTCTCTCCTCACTTACCATCAACAACTGTCCACCAGTTTGAATTCGCACTCGAATAACGTTCTCACTCAACCCATTTGACGCATTAATTTAGCGTCCCCATATTTACCCAATAAGCACTAAAATGATTTCACGAGATTTCCACTTTGTCGGATACTTTATTCTTTCTTTATTTATGTTTTTCTTTTTCATTTCTTTTCTCTTTTTTTTGTACAGTCGATAACCGGGTTCCCGGTTAGTGATGGCCGGGTTCCCGGTTGTCTACTGTTTTGACAAATTTTTTATCACCTTTTTTCCCCGGCAAAGGGTTACAAATGATACATCATTAGAATTTGAGCCTCAATATAAACACATAAGTTTCCTCCCAATGTAATCTCCTATAGATGAAACCCACCACCCCAAACTCAAGCTCGAGACAGGTCTAAGGATCGTGATTCAAGTGCGGGTCATATGAAAATGCCTAATCAACTAAGGGGATATGGGCTTATATCGTGGCGACAAAAGAAAGGCTTTAAGGCTCAAAATTGGGCTAAGAAGGATATAATTAATTCATGGGATAGAAGGCTAAAAGGCCTCAAATGGCTAACAAATAACTGTCTCTATCATTTTCCTAGTTACATAGCTTGCCTCTAGTTCATATCTAAGTGGGTTCTCTACTAATCCAGATCTCACGTTCTATAAACCAAACATTTTCCTTAAGACAAGTTTACTTCTTTTTCATTGTTCATTAATTCTTCCTATCAATTACCTATATTTGCATGCAATTAAAGTGCGTTTTATACTAACCCCTAAAGTCCACTATTTATTATCATATATTTATCAAAAAAATGCTTAATGGGGACATTTAAATATTCTACAGTCAAACGCAACCCCAAATTAATTTTATTCAAAGTACTATAACACATAAAAATTGGGATGAGGCAACGAACCCCACCCTAAACTCAAAAATGAGTCGTGTCCTCACGACTCGAAAAGACTAAATAAAACAATTAAACTAATATACACTACTAAATGAGAAAAGGATAGGAAAACATATCTGGATCGGCATTAGGCCGATTACGTGTAGTCTCAGGTTGGGATTCTGAATACTTCTTTATCAAACTGTAAAGATTATTAATTGTTGCGTTCATCTTGAATAAAGTGTTCTTCATTACCTCGAACTCTTTTGTCATATTTCCTAAGTCTTCATCTTTTCCTAACCCTCTAAATCATCATCTTCTCTACGAAAATCTTCCCTCAATACCCACCTTTCTTTCTTCCTCACGTTCTTTGTAACTTTTCCAACCTTCATGGTCATCTCTGATGACTCCAAACTTAAAGCTTCAAGAACTCTCAAAAGTTTTGGATGAAATTTGTGATTTTGGTGTTCTTGAAGGTGCATTGATATGAATTATGGTGTGCTCTGAGCTGGGTCATAAATATTTCAAGGTTTGGGAAAGGTTTAATGGACAACTTTAAGCTTTGGTGAAGGAAAAAAATTTGGATAAAAGTGTGAATTCTTTGGTGTTTTGGGAAGATTTATGAGATGATTGTGTGTTTGAATAATGTTTATAGAGATGGATTGGTGATATTTTTGTGTTTTGATGATGGAATTTGATTGTTTTTTGGAGCTTGGATTCTTCATTAATGGTGTTTCATGTATAGGAGGCCAAAAGAAAGGGAAAAATAAGGTTTTCTTAAGGTTTAGGTCAATTTTCGCCGAGGGAAACCGGGAACCCTTTTTTTTACCTGGACGCAACCTTGACCTTGCGCCTCCTTACGCATAGGTCAGAGAGTTGGATTTTTAAACCGGGTTCCGACTTGTGAAAGACGGGTTGGGTATTCGCGCGCCAATTGCCAACTCGCTGGACGCAAGTGTTGCGTATTCGCGTTAAAATTTTGTATCTTATATTTTCGATTTCTCCTTGCCTCCACCTCGGATTCTTACGAAATTTATACTCATTTTTATTGGAAATTGCGCTCCGGATCCATTGGACAACTCAGATTTTCCATTGGAGTTATCATTTTTCTCAAAAATCTATTTTTCTTCATTTTGCACCAATGGTTTACGTCTCCACCGCACGGGTCAGGGAGTTTGAGCTGTTTATAAGAACATTTTTACTTAACCATTGGATAGAGGTCGAAAAAATAAGCGTTTTAGGCTCAAGAAAAAGTTAATTCCGACTTCCGAGCATCAAGTTATGATCGTCCGAAAATTACTGATAACCGGGTTCCCGGTGGTTGTCGATGGGAGCAACTCCAGACGCACCAAATACCTTGTGTCTCCACCGCACAGGTCAGAAAGTTGGGGGGGGGATACAGCTCCATAACCGGGTTCCCGGTTGTCTCCTGTTTTGACAACCAAAATTTTCTTTCTTTTCTGTTCTACCTACCCCAAACTCATGACCTTTACTCCTGTAATCATCAAAAACACTAACCTTTCTCATTTCTTAAAAAATAAACACTAAATAAATAATAATACTCTAACTCACACTAAGAATTTAAAAGACATGAAAGCAATAAACTAATATCCAATTGATCGTTAAGATCGACGGGTTATGCATCATTCCTTAACATAATCTCCCCAGCAGTGAGTGGGGTTATCAACATTTGCTATTGTAAATTTGCATCCCTTGGCTTTGATTCCAACTAGTTTCTAAGAGATAATATGTGTGACCGTGAATAGTCCATGCCAAGAACCTCTTGATTTACGCGCTTTCGGAGGAGGTTCAGGCCTTTTCAATTAGACTTCATCTCCCACTCTGATCTTCTCCTTCTTTCTTTCTTTATTAGGTTCTTTTGGAACTTTCATTGCATGTTCCTTACCTTTCTTCTTTGCACGATCAAGGTGTGGGTTTTCCTTAGGATCTGGAGGAGATTCATTAGGTGTTTTCTTTCTTAGCTTTTTCTCCTCCATTCCTAAGATTTCCACTACCCTGGTTGGTTCTTTATCTCCTTTTTCAGTGGTCTCCAACCGGAAGATTCCTCCTTGGAATATGGGAATTTATTGGCCTAAACACATTTAACTTTACCTCCTCGTCTTGGATACGCATGATTAATTCTCCATTCTCCACATCAATAAGGGTACGCCCGTGGCTAGGAATGGTCTTCCCAAGATAATGGGGACATTCCTATCTGCGTCGTAATCAAGTATAATAAAATCAACAGGAAAAATTAAGGTACATGCCTTGACGAGGACATCTTCTATTCTTCCATCTTGATGCGCGAGCGATCTATCAGCCAATTGCAAGACCATAGAGATCGGTTTTGCGTTCCCTATCTTTAACTTCTCAAAAATTGATCTAGGCATGAGATTAATACTCGCACCTAAATCACATAAAGTTTTCCCTTGCCACTCATCACCAATAGAAATAGGAATAGTAAAAATCCTAGGAAAAGTAATTTAGGTGGCAACTTACTCTGACATATTGCACTACATTCTTTTGGCAAACGTATCATTTCATTCTCACGATATGGGCGTTTGTTGGTGATAGCTCTTTCCAGGAATTTCAGATATTTTGGTACATCTTTGATGGCCTCTAAGAAAGGTATATTAATGTTGATCTTACTTACCACATTCATGAATCTCTGATATTCAGCCATATCTCCTTTCTTCTGAACTCTTGAGGGGAAAGGTGGAGGAGGACGGGTTGCTACAAGATCTTTCTTCTGAGGAATCTCCAGAATCTTTTCCACTTCCACCACTTCTGGTTCATCTTCCTTTTCTACCACATTTTCTTTTTCAACCACATCTTCTACCGGTTTTTCTTTCACGGTTCTTTCTTTTTCTTTCATAATCAGAAAAGATGGTGGTGGGGGCTTCCTACCACTTCTGAGTGAGATAGCGTTACAATTTTCGTATTGGACAGAGCCTCTGTATCACTGGGTAATTGTCCTTGTGGACGCTGCTGCAACTGTTTTGCCATCTGAGCCATCTAATTTTCTAACAACTTAATCGCTGCGGCTGAAGATTGATGGTCTTGGTATGCTTTTGTTTGAAGGGCGATCAATTTTTCTAAAGTTTGATGAATATCTACCGCACCTTCTTGAGGTTGAGCAGGTAAATATTTCTGATTCATATTATCATTATAGGTTTCTTGAGGAGGTTGTATCTGAACTTGGTTTCCGTAACCTTGTCCCCCTTGGTAGTTATCCTAGGGTCTTGGTTGATAGTTGTTACCTTGGGGACGTGGCTGATATGCATAAGTCGGATTAGCGGCCCCATTTTGATTAGAATATTGGAAACCCAAATGGTTCTATTTGGTTATTACCCTTGACCACCTGCATTATAGTTTCCTTGGTTGGAAAAAAACATTACGGATTCAGGATTACCTTGACAATTCCCCCAATCGTGATCTTGTACTCCACGATTCTAACACCCATACATCTCTTGTGTAACATTAACATCTGCTCTTTTACCTGAAAAACCTTCTTTAAAAGCTAAGGTAAGCTGTTTCAATTGTTGCTCTAATGTATTCTTCAGCTTATTCTCTAACGACGAGAATTTTTCATCGATTTCAGCACTACTCTCTCTCTAAAAAATCCACCTCGGCTAGGTGTTCTTACAGTGTTCCAACCCATCTCATTCTTTACTGTTCTGTTCAAAAATAACCTTAGCGTGAACTGGTTGTACTTGTAAGAACCCACCACCACAAAGTAGATCTAAATCTTTTTCTTGATTGCCCATCAAGGCCCTTATAGAATATTTTCATTTGTTGCGGTTTTATAAGGCCATGATCGGGAACTCTTCTTAAGCATGTTTGGAATATTGTCCTACTTCTACCCAAAGTTTCTTCTTGTTCTTGCTCAAAGGATGTTAGAGCAATCTGTGCATTCAATCTCATGTTAGTTGGGAAGTATTTATCGAAAAATGCAGTTTGCAGCTCATCCCAATTATTAATCGATCCTGGTTCTTGCGAATCATGTCACTCACTAGCTGCGTCTATCACAAAGAATCTAAAATTCGCATAGTACATTTGTTCTCTGGTCACTCCTTGCGTTATATATGAATCGCATATCTACATAAAATTTATGTACTGCATGAATTGGATCTTTTCCAGGTGCTCCTCGGAAATTTCCATATTTCTGGAATTGAGATAACATACCAGGATCAGGTTTATATCTCGCGACATTAAAATCTCATGGAACAATCCCAAGAGCAGGAGCGCGATATTGAGCTTGTTTAGGGACTTTTATAAACCACAGATATTGTGTGCTATAAAATAATATGATAAAGATTAAGGACTCACAAACCGCAAGTGTACGGTTGTTAAAGTAGTAAACCGATAAATCGGGTTTCGTTCTCAGGGACGGATTAGGTACAACTCATGTGTGAATCAAATAGTGGAATAATTGCAAGTACGGAAAAGTAAATGATATAAAGTTTGTTTGGTTTTTGTTTAAGAACTAAGATGCAAATAAATTAAATTAAAAGCTAAATTAATTAAACTGAAATAAAAATAAAGTGAATAAATAAGCTAGACGCAAGATGAGAAGTAGTACTTGATTCACGCAAGGGGTCTACCTATATTTCTATAATTAATGCTTCCGTTAAGGGTTGAATTGGTATTTATGTATTAGTCGGGACTCTATAATTTCCGAACCCCGTCAGGGTGGACTTAGGAGCTATCCTACAGTATTATAAACCCCGTCAGGGCGATTATACCTACTTTCAAATGGTTTTAGTATCTTACCCAATTGGCTATGTATTTAGTCAAGTCTGTCAGGATCATTGACGAATACCAGACGTCTATTACCTAGGTCCGTAATTAAACCCCCGTCAAGGTGATCACTTCCCCACCAAAGTGAATAGCTTAATTACTCAATCCTATTTCTAATTGGCCAGAATAAAAATAGTAAATTAATGTGCGATAATAGTAAATACAAAATACCCAATTCAGTTTAAATCAAATAATCCCAAATTCAGAAAAACATCAATTAAAATAAATAAGGGTTTAACCCATAATTGCAATTCTCAAGTACTTAATTGTTTGCTCATATTCAAAGGAAAAATTGAATTAAAATAAAAGGAATTCATTGTCTCAAATTACTGAATAAGATAAAATAACCTAATTGAGGCGTTGGAATTGGCTTCCGGTGGAAAAATGAAGATTCTTCACCTTTAGCTCCTTCTTCTGCCTTCTGCTCTTGACTTTAGCTCTCAAATTTAAGCGTAGAATGAATTGTGTCTAAAATAAAAGTCCAAAGGTCTATTTATAAGGTGAAAATCGGACTTGGGCTATTACTTAAGTGAACTAGTGAAATATTAAAAAGCCCAAATCCAATCTTTTAAATAAAATCTCGTAACTGATGTGCAACCTTTAGTAAAACGGTTGTAACTTTCTCAAATCAACTCCAAATTGACCCATTCAAGTTTCTAAATCTTTCTAACTCAATAAGGTATAAAACCAATTTCATGACCCAAAGGCTAATTCCATGTTTAAGTCGCTCAAAATCAGCAATTACTATCAGTCTTCCATATTTGCAGCTTTCCTAGTCAACTCTTTGGGATATCTTTTCTCGCCTTTGACTTCTCTACTCGATCTAAGACTTTAATTCTCGATTACTCTCCTTGTATTGGTGCTCCCTCGCATCCATGGACCTACAACTTTGCACTAAAAACAAACCATTTAGCGTGCAAAAGTTTTAAAAATGAAATATAATGAATTCCTAGGAGAGAAATTAAAATATAATGAATTAATCCTAAAAGTCTATTATATTAGTCAATTTTTTACCTAAAAAGATGTCTCCTAAGGGCATAAAAATTAGAAAAAAAAGGGAGACATCAGACCCCAAAAATTTGGTATTTTTAAGGGCCCCTTTTACGGAGAATTAAATATTTTTATGTACATATAGTTATATATTTGAATTCTGTAAAATAGTATGAATTATAAGTTAGCTCATTAGTAACATGATATATTTTATTTATGAGAGATTCAAGGTTCGAGTCTCGTCCCAAAATAATTTTTTACAAAACCGTTTCTTATTTTTTTTTATAAATACTATTAATGTAAATATATATAGAGGCCCCTATTATAAAATTCACTTTGGGCCCCAAATATGTCAGGACCGGCCCTGGAAGCAAGTTGACAGTATGTATCTTTATTTTAGTTTATTTCTTTCTAGAATGAACTAAATTTCTCATAGCTTGGGTTTTGCATATTTATAATATTTGAATTCTATTTTCTTTTATCTAAGTTTATTTGGGGAAAACCTTTTTAAATTGATTGAGCTTCTTAACCTTTAAATTATTTTATGTACTTTGATGTATTGACTGTAGTTCTTGCTAGTGCATGAGTATAGGATTACCATAGTTGTTGGATGGTTACCCGGAAAGGGTGTCTAATTGTAGAAACACCACATAAACGTCTAGTGTGAGGTAATGATCCTGACGAAATTGTCTAACCAGATAGTCACTAGGGTTTAAGATTAACCACCGATCATTGTGCAGGGTCCCCTTATCCAAGTCCCCTGGTAATTGTTAGGTCGTCACCTATGTCCTTTAATCAAACTTATAACTAGAAGAAGAATTAGAAGGATAATTGCAAACTAGCAAACCTACACTAAATCTCTTATCTCATTGTTTCGTAATTACTTTATTTGCATTAGTAGTTTAACTAATTATTATCTCTCTAATTTATTCATCTTTATTTTCTGTCCTTTTATTCAAGCAACTATTCTTTACTACGCTTTCTTCTCTAATCTTAATTCTAACATACTAAGTCCCTGAGAACAAATCTTACTTACTTAACTATACTTGCAACTGATCTGTGATACTTGCAGTGAGTTTCCGTGACTAGTTTAGGGTGTTAGTTCTTATCTTTATTTATCATTATTTTATAACACCCTAGCCACCACTACTAAGTCTTCTTCATTTTAACCTCTATTAGAATGTACTACGGTCAAGCAATGATTTTAATTCTAGGGGTTTCCTATTTCTAATGTGATCACAACCCATGTATATATATAGAAAACATCACATACATTACACATGTATTGTCTCATGTGTCTCATTTGAGGTTTCCTAAATTTTAGAAAAAACCAAGTCCTAGTCCTTGAACTTCTAAAAACTTCCCTTTGTCCCTTGTAATACTTAAAATTGCGTTTTGACTTGGGCTTTACTTATTTGACCCATTTATCAATACTTGCAAAATGACCCAAAATTTTAGAAATCTACACTTCGACCCCATAATCTTGGTATTTGCAAGTTAGGCCCTGATTTTTTAATAATAAATCAACCTCAAATATTTTCAAATATTTCAACATTACCATAAAATATTAGGAATCACAAATTTTGATACATTTTAGATTTATTATTATCAAAAAATTTATAGTTTTTTAATTATAATAAATATAAAATAATATTACTTTACAAGATTTAATTCAAAAAATACCAAGACACTGTCGAAGTAAATTTAAATTTCTTAAAATTTTAAAACACATTTAAAAAAATTAAATAAACAAATAAAACCAAGACAAAATGAGTTGAAATTAAACTTCTTTTGTCTATTGTGATACGTTTCAATACTTTTGAGACATCATTTTGGGTAGTTTTGAGATTAAAAGTTGGGATTTATCCCTTGATTTAAGATTTTGAGTTCTTAGTTAATGTTTGAGATTTAACGTGTTTCTAAGCGGTTTAAGGTACTTTTTGTTTTGATTGTTTAACTTTTAGAAACATAGAGGATACGAGGATGAAAAGGCCAATATAGGGAATAAAAAAGATAAAGTAACATCCAAGATGAGTGAACCAAGGAGTCAAAAGATTCAACATAAGTTAAAACACCAAAACTGGAAAATTAACTTCTTCAACTTAGAAAAATCGAGAAATTGATTAGGAAGAAATTAGATCATTCTCTTTTGGAACAAGGTAGTCCTACAAAATATAATTCACGGGAAAAAATGATGCTCAATTACGAGTAAAAATGTAACAATTATGAACGTTTACCAAGATGACTTGAGCAGTCAACAAAAAAGTTTAAGGGCCACTTTGACCCGATTTCTGGGTCCAAAACTTTAACCTTCGAATTTTATTAGAATAAATAGGTACTTTTTATCTTTTTAGACACACTTTTTTACTTATTATTTACTCTTGGAGCAAGAGATAATTAGGAGAGAAATGCAAAAGAAAAACAATACAATTATATCCATCTTTATAATTCTTCATCTCCCAAATTCTTAATTATGCCTTTATATATTATGATTATTTTTATTTCAAACATGAGTAAAACTCTTAATTATTTTGGGATGTCTTAATTATGAACACTATTGTTTGGTTATTTATAATTATTGAGATTTCTAGGGTTTGATAAATTAGGTATCTTTACATCAAATATTATATCTATTTAATTTGAATTTGTTAATTGTGGCCACATAGGTGGACCTAGAAAATAATTGTATAAATCGTCTTATGAACAGGATGGCCTAGGTAGTTTATATAGTCAATCTTAGGGTATTAATCTTAATCACTCTACAAAAAATAGGATCACTGGAGAAAGGTTTCTCTATATATAAAGTAGCCTGTATTTACCTGGAAAGGACTCATGTGAAATTCGGAATCTTCGATAATGGAAAGATTACCAATTTAATATTTAATATAGTAATATAATATACTTTAATTTATTTTTCATCTTGCTTTTAGTTATAACATAATTTAGTTTTAGTTGATCATAAAAATCAAATTTATTTACTAATTATATTTTGCATAACGAATGCCCTAATCCTTACTTAAAAGTATAATATTAACCTTACGATCCCTGTGGAGACTGATACACCCAAACTTTTCATTTTTATAAACTTGACTCCACCGAATAATGTCTTGACACATGGATATTCTTTCTTTGTCATCATTGCTGGCATAAACAATATAAAGTACAATTTTAGTATGGTTAGCTAAATCATGTACCTTAATAAGTATGGCTTAAAATGAGTCTTTAATGCGTCTAACTTAAACGTCATTGTTTCTCCAAAAAATCCAAATTCTGTCTTTAGGATCTTTAGAATAATTGTGCATAATCTTGAATTGGGCAAAATGATTATCAATAATGGTGTTCATCTTGTTAAAATTGAATTTAGTCTCCAATAAACACATGATTTGAATCTTCTTTGTGAACATGAAATTTAAGACATCTAACCTTCTAAGGGCCATGTTCAATCCCTTAACATTACATGTTCCTAAGATCATGGATTAGGTGGCTTGGTTTTACTCCTCTCCTTTGTCTTAGTATCGTTAATTAGTCTTAAAACATCATCATCAAATGCAGATAAAGAACTATTAAACATTGAAAGAGTTGTTTACTTCATTAGCAGAATTATAATTGTACTAGCTTGCTTTCGTGTTTTAGATCTTCTAGTCACAAATTTCCATGATCCATAAATAGTATAGTTTGTTCATAAATAAAGAAAAAGATGATGAAGAATAATAATAATTTCATATATTAATCAACAAATGAGGATCTTCTTATATGATTACAATGGATAACTGCTAACGGCCAATTCTACAACTGTAGTACAATTTAAACATTTAAATATTTGAACAACTAATAAATTATATATTAGTTATAAATTTTAACATCCTCTCTCAAACTAAAATCTACATAAGCCAGTTTAACTTTTGTTGTCAGACACTGAGCACACACCAAGCATTTTTCTAAATTTTTTAAAAGTTAGAGTTTTCAATGGTTTGGTTAACAAATCTGCAATCTGATCTTCGCTTTTGTAAAATACCAACTCAATAACACCTTCGCCGTATGGATCACGTAAAAAGTGATAGCGTACATCAACGTCTTTGCTCCTTCGATGTAAAGATGGATTCTTTGACAATTCTTTTGCAAATATATCATCACAATAAATTGTTGTTGGACCTTCCTGGTTATTGTTTAATATCTTAAGTAACTTTCGCAACCAAATTGCCTGACATGAACCCAATGTTACTGCAACATATTCCGTTTCAGTACTTTGTTGCTTCTTTGAATACCATGAAACATCTCCAAAATTAATTAAATATACAAAATCAGATGTTCTTTTTCTGTCATTAATGTCATCGTGAAATCTCATTTTATTTACTATTGTCATTGTTTTTTGCAAAATAATTAGTAATTGACTCACCATCCTTCATCTGAAATGTTTCGAAATCCTTTCTCGAAGTTTGAAGTTCTGCATGCTTCACCCTTGACGAACAATGATATTTTTTTATGGAATCCCAAATTTGTTTGCAAATGTCTTCTTGAAGAATTGTCTACAAAATAGATCGATCAATTGTTTGTAACAAATAATTTTTTGTCTTGACATCCATTAATTTCTTATCCGCCGATTTTTATGTTGAGCATGTGTACACTTCTTCATCATCCACTTCAATAATTGCAGTATTGTTTGGATCGTAGAAAATTTTACATCAACATTCTCCAATGATCATAATAGCCATCAAATCTTGGAATGGCTGGTTGAACAAAGGTGTTGTTAACCAAGTCATTAAAGACTCCAACTTTTAAAAAACTTAGAAAATATGTGGCGTGTGCTTCGTATCTGACAACAAAAATTAAACTGATTTATGTAGATTTCAGTTTGAGTAAGGGTGAATTTTAAATTTTATAATTAAGAAATAAGTTATTAGCTATAAATTCTAATATAATTTGCTATATCTATTTTGAGTAATGATATATATTATCCAAAATCATACCACCCGAATATCACTGAATGACGTGGCGTGAATTGGTTGGTAGCAAATCATTAATTAGATTAAGAAAATAAA
Source organism: Nemophila menziesii (assembly GCA_029959085.1). Classification (NCBI taxonomy): domain Eukaryota; kingdom Viridiplantae; phylum Streptophyta; class Magnoliopsida; order Boraginales; family Hydrophyllaceae; genus Nemophila; species Nemophila menziesii. Next base: position 30,755,819 of record JARWIR010000005.1, read on the forward strand.
TAGAACGATTTATAGTCAACTAATTCATGCCGTATCATTGGGTGGTATTTGGTAATTGGTATGATTTTGGATAGTATATATCAATATCATTACTCATTTATTTTATTGAAAACTTGTAATAGGTGTTTTGAATTTAAATATAGATGCAATCCATTTAAATGAGATTAGTAGTGATGATATTTAGTGAAAGGCAATTCATTAAAGTATATAAATTTAATTTGGTGATTTAAATCTTTTACCAGTCCTAGGATATGAACTTTTTTTTTTTTTTTTGGTTCAATTAAAATACGAACTATAGATATACATTGACAGGGATATATATCACCGTTTTTCATAATAATAGGAGAGTGCTTCTATTTTATTTTTATTTTTTTGACGAATAGGAGAGTGTTTCTAAATATTCAGGTTTGTTTGTCATTTATAGTTCCAGTTGAGAGTACTAGTTAAGGCATTCTCTAGTCCTGTTCAATCCTAACTAGATCAAAATGCTCTCCTTTTTAAAGTCACGAGACCCTTCTGACTCTTTCTTCCATTGAGAGAGTGGCAGAAAAACTGATAGACAACTTTCAAACCTCCTTTCATTAACCACCAACACCACCACCCCCTTTCTTCATCATCAGTCAAATACAAGACCTCTAAATATTGCAATATTATTCAACTGAAGAGTTAATCTTTTTCCCTTTCAGGCTTACTCTGTCAGTTGCCATGTAGGTCTTAACTGATTAACTTGTTTCTTGCTTCATATTTATTACAATATCTAAAGTGATCTTTTAGTCCTTGAAACTTCGTTAAACCTTCTTCTTTTTTGTTTATTTTCAGGAGACCTGAAAGAAACCCACTTGACCTCAACAACTTCCCTGAAGATTCCACTAGAGATCATGGTAAACAAGTTGCGGAAGAAAGCTCCTCATATTCTGGTACATGAGCTTGTCTCAATTATACTAATATAGTAACAATCATGATATACTTTTATTCCCCTCAATTTAGCAAAAAGTCCAAATGGAATTTATAAATGCCATTGATTATAGGTTAGTAGTTGGGAGGACCTTTTGTGAAGAGATCAGGTGTTTTAGTAAGTGTTGAGACCTAAGTTGCAGATATTTTTGCCACCATCATTAACCATTTTGTAAGAAATCTAGAATGAAGATTCGCTTGAAAAAAATTAGATTTAAATCTATAATATTTTACTTTAAGAAAATAAAAAATATTAGCCATAAATATAATATATATATATAGATTCGTTTGGAACAAAAAATTATAATGTAGTACTAGGGTTTAGCTAGCTAGGTATTATATAATTAAGCCAAGTAGCTGTCTCATGAAATTTACTTGAAATGGGAATTTTACAGGGAGCTATAGGAAAAAGAAAAGCGGCGGAAAGGATGCAAAAGAGGACTGTAGTAAGGTCTATGAGTGTAGGTTTTGTTCCCTTAAGTTCTGCAAGTCACAAGCTCTTGGGGGACACATGAACCGCCACCGCCAAGGCAAGTCTTTTCAATTGATTCCCCATTCCCATTCCTATAAAATTAAACAAATAAATTATTATATGTATATATATATATATTTACTTTTTTCCTTACAAAATCAAAAGATCTTTTAGTATAGTGTCACCTCGATAATTTAGAATGAAGTCATGTCAACCTTGTTTTCACCTATGCGGACAAAATTTGGGGCCACTTACTTTTTTTTTTGTTCCAAAGGGCCACTTACTCAAAATACTGGTAGATATTTATTTTATTTGAATATTTTGTTGTTTTGTTTGTGTCGATTAGAAAGGGAAACGGAAACATTGAACCGAGCTCGTCAACTGATCTTCAATAACGATAACATGTTAGTCCAAGGACCTCATCTCGGGTAAGCTCTTTGTAATGCTTCTTTGCTCGTATAAGGTTTATAGTTGTTTCAATTGTGAAGAGTATTATGTAATATTGATAACCAAGATTTTGGGATTAAATATTAAATTAGTCAAATATTTCTCAAAAGTAATAAAAAAAATCTATTATTTCATAAGAAAGAACTCCTTCGTCTCATAATATGTCCACTCTACTTTTATACATAAATATTAACATCAATTTTATTAAGGTAACATTTATAAAATTATATTTAGATATTTTAAATATTTATTTGAAACAAAAACTTTTAATATTTTATAAAAATATAATATATATATATATATATATAAATTGTAAAAAATTATCAAATTTTTTTTCATACATCTGAGGCTTTAAAAACAAGCCGAAGTTGACTACAACTAGTCTTAGACACCATAAAACCACTCCTATCACTAGTAATATAACTCCATAGATAATTTGGAGGATACATCAATTATCACATTTGAAATAGAGGGAGTACATTTTTTTTTTGTCAAGCATTAGAAGTACTAGCTAGGTCATTAATTGTATATCTTATTCTTATATTAATTGTGTGAATTTAAATGACTTTGTAATGTTTAATTATTAATTAGCAGGGGACAGCCGATTCCACACGGAGGCGGAGGGTTCCACCAAGCCGGAAATTTAGGAGATCCAACGCTACCATTTAGATCAGTCTACCCGTCAACACTTTTTTCTTCTAATTCCTCAACGCCAATCTTATCGGCGGCACCACCAGGGCAACCACCAGTACCACCTCAACACTACATGTATACGCAGCAGCCACCACCATCACGTTTAGTACCATTCACTTCACCATATTCTACACACCCAGAATACTTTTTTGGCCATGCCCTTTCTGGAACCACAAACCCTAATTATTTACCACCTTGTTCAGATATTAATTACACATGTATTGGTTCACTAGTAAGCCGCGGACCACCTAAACAAGGTGATGCAGAAATAGACGGTGGTGGACGGTGGTGTTAGAGAGATGCCACTCATTTTAGGATGGCTTCTGAAAATCGCACGAGTTTATATAATATTCGTATATTTCTTTGTCCCAGTGAAGACTGCAGAAAGATCTTGATAACACGATATGACACGGCACTCTCAAAGAGACAAAGCTGGAGTGACAGTTAATGAATGCAAACTGGCAGGGATTCATGTAAAGATCAGAGAAGTTTTGTTTTTCTAATGGGGTTAAAAAGCTTTATGAGCTTAAGCTTGTACATTCTCAAAACTGAACACGTCGGCTTGGAACTATTGGGCACTCTATGAGGCTGTTTGTGTACTGCAAATATGTGTAAACTAGTTGTGAACTAGAAGTTTGATTTGAACTAGATATCTAGTTTTGGGTATTTTGTTCTTGTTTGTCAATATCTACGTTGCATTTTATGAGTTTTTTTTTTTAAATATACTAAAATCCAAAAGTAATAGCAAAAACATACCAAAGTAGAAAGTATTTCCGAATCTATACCATTTCGAATACTGGGTATCCGAAACGGTCACGCGTACATTACGCGTCCACCGCCCACCCCTCTCATATAAATACCTTTCTCCTCTTAATCTTTCTCTCAAACCTTCTTTCCATTTCTTCTATCCTCTCTACGGTATGTTTTTTCTTTCTTTTCCTTTTAATTCAAATTATTATATAATTATTAGTGTTTATTTAATTTATTTTATAGTATTTAGATTTCCTAATCTTCTCTCCATTTCTTATATATATCCTCTACGTAAAAGGTATGGGTTTCTTTTATCCAGTTTAAGACAAGAAATTAGTAGGGATGTAATATATGGAAGAACCGACAAAAAAATACATCAAAATAATTAGAATCACAATCATCAAATATCAACTTACTCCATTACAACTACATAAACTATTAAAATATTTAAAATTTTCAAAGAGCTAAATGAACTTACATATAAAAACATCAATACTATGTTTTACATATTTAATCAATCGTCATCGATTACATAAAAATTCCTTTTAATGTGTAAAACTTTCTATCGAGGAATCTTCCCATCAATTTTTAAATTTTTTGCAATGATTGGCTGAATCGTCCAGATAATTCCTGCCATTTTATAAATACCTTGAACAATTTTAATGTTATCGAAGTAGAATGAGGTATTCCGTAGATAGATGATAGATGTTTGCCACTGACCTCATAACCAAGAAAATGGTCCAAGTTTCACCTTCAATACATGACTTGATTTTGCTTCTTTTTAAGATCTTATAGGTGATTTCACCATTGTTAATTGTTATTGATGCAACACCCTCCGACTCCTATTCCTTGGTAAACGGTGTATCACTAAACCAAATAATTTACGACTTATAATACGAAACCGGATTATCATTTTTATCCTCCTCTTTGTATACCCATCTCAATATCCTTATACCCAGTCACACCAAACGAATCCCTAAAAAGATTATTGATAAGCATATTGGATCTTATATTAATTTCTTTTACATTCTACTTTCATTCTCAAAAAAACCTTCCATCCTAACCTTCGAAATGAACCAAATCGTACTCAAGATGAAAGCGACAATGAGTTCATATCCCACCCATTGTTAGCATAATAAGAGTTTGTCTTGATAATCCAATATTTAATAATTCCTATGTAATCATGATCGGTCTTAATCTATATTGTTGAAGATGCCCAAACAACACTGTTAAACGGATATTTAAGAATAAGATTTTCAATCGATTCATCACCCATTTAACACCACTCACACATCGAGTCCTTGACACATTTCTATTTGAGAAGGTTGAGTTTCGTGTGAATTACTCCATTTCACATTTTCACGTGACAATCTGAACTTTCGTTGGAAGGTTAGTATGTCGGACTATCTTCCAGATCTCGCTATTATTTTTTCCTCCGATATACGACTATTGTCATTCTTTAGATATATCATTATGGATTAGACAGTGGTAATCGGGCTTAGTTGTGTACATTCCATCTTTTGTATGAGGCCAAACAATTTTATCGTCTTTGTCCAGCTACATGATCAGTATTCTGGAAATCTCGTTAGTCATTCGTGGTAGACAAAACAGGTTGATGATATTCATGTTCCACCCTGAGATATTATTATTAAGAAAATGTGTCACTACTTTTAGTTTACACCCATTGGGGCTCTCAAACTTGACATCCTTACTTACTCGTGAGTGGTCCCAGATAATAGTTGTCAAACCATTACAAATTTTCTAAATACATACCTTCTTAAGAAATCGCAAACCTCTAAAAATACTAGCTTAACTCCAAGATATTTATTTAATAAGTTTTGCATTCCACAAAGTATAATTAGGGTACTAAATACCTTTCATCTCCTTGGCTACAAGCAAATCCATGTTATTAACCACTCTCCATGCTTCGTTAGTCAACAAGGAGATATTTATTTTGTGAAAATCTCTTAAACCAATGTCGGCAATAGATATAGATCTCGCAATTTCCTCCTGGTGACCTAGTGAATTATTTTCTTATGGTTAGTATATCAACAAAAAATTTGGTGCAATACTAGTCATTTTATTACATAGTATATTTGGAAACTCAAAAATCAAAATTGCAAAGTTAGGAATAGCCTGAAGAACCATTGTAATTAAAAATCTTTACCACCATCAGAAAGCAAATTAAAGATCAAACTAGTTGATTTTGCTAGTCATCTATATATCTTTGATGTAGTCAAGATTCACTGTATTAGATCTCCTCAGAGTAAATGGGTATCTTCAAATACTTGTCAAGCGAATCAGTAATACTAATATTTAGGTCTTAGAGACATATTTACTGATATCATTTGGGGTTCCTTTACTAAAAAAGATTGCAGATTTGTTAAAATTAACTTTTTTACCAGACACCTAGAAATATTTCATGATTGTTTGTTTGAAGGATTTCGTTTTGGTTGATATCCACAAAAAATAAAGCATCATCCACAAATAAGTCCTTCCGTCATAAGTGATAAAAGCTCACGGTGACAATGGATCTCCTTGTCTGATCCAATGTTCGTAAAAAAATTGAGTCTCTCCTTATTGACCTTGATCTGGAATAAAATAGAAGAAATAATTAAAATTTAGTAGGTCCATTTTTTGCAAAAACCTAACTTGTTGAGAATTCGGATCATGAATTCCCTATTGTCTTAATCATAAGTTTTGGCCATGTCCAGTTTGACTGTCGTGTAGTGCTTTTTAGATCTTTTTTATTTCAGAAAATAAGACACTTCTTGAGGTATAAGAAAATTATCATGTATACTTCTCCCTTTGATAAACGTCGATTGAGTTGGTGAAATGATTTTATCCATAAAAGGTTGCAATCTCAGCGCAAGGATTTTTTGCAAAATTTTTACAACAAAAGTTAAGGCACGAAATCGGTCTAAAATCTTTTACATATTCTTGAATCTCCCTTTCAGAACCCAAGTGATAAGAGTGTCATTGGTTTTGTTGAGTAGTGCATTATCATTGAAAAATACTTTTACCATCGCAAAGATGTCATCTTGTAAGAAATACCAAAATTCTTGGAAGAAATTCGTCGGGAGACCATCTGGGCCCAGGGCTTTTAACCTTGACATGCTAAAGACTGAATTTTTAAATTCATATAGATCCGGAAGTTAAATAAGTATCTCGTTCATTATATCTGTAATCTTGATCGATAAGTGAATTGCAACCTTCTTAATTTCCGAGACATGATTACCTGTAAAGAGATTTTTATAGTAATTCGAAATCATTTCCTTGAGTTTCCTAGGTTCATCAGTCCAGATGTTGTTATCATCTTTGAGACTACATATACGATTGGTGTTTTTTCTCATATTTGTCGTGGCATGGAAGAAACTTGTGTTTTTATCTCTTTTTTTATCCATATATTTCTTTCCATGTCCTCTCAAAATGCCTAACTTTGCTCCACATATCTTCTAATTCTCTGTTAATTTTGTTCAATAGCTCTTGCTTCTGATCTGCCATTTGCTCATTCTGGATGTTGGTGAGTAACTTTTGGTATTTATTGATAATTTTTTTCTTGTTCATAATTATTTTCCTACTCCAACCTGTGAGCGCTAAATACGTCACATCTTTTTTTGGCTGAAATCATGAATATTTTTGATATTCTGCCCCTTATCATACGCTTTTTCAACCAAACATATACAATGTTGATTCTTCAACCATCTAGACTCGAACATGAAATATATTTTTTTCCATCTTGTGATGTCCTTTCAAAATGAGCAGTCAGGAATCTGAATCGATAGTTGAAGCAACTCTTAAAACCGATTTTGGGTAAAGATTAATCCATTTGTACGAAGCTAGTTCCTTATTTAACCTATCCTTAACATTATCTTCACCTTTTCTCTTATTAGTCCATGTATAAAAACAACCTTTCGTAGCAATGTCAACCAATTTATTATCGTTTATGAATTCGTTAAATTGTAAAATTATTTCCATATTAGGAGTCAACGTACCTTATTTTCCCGATATTTTTGCAATATCATTGAAGTCACTAATGAGAAGGGTCGGCTCCTCAATGGATGATTTCCATGAAGTAAGATTGTCCTGAATCTTTTACCTCTCGTTTTGATTCATTGGAGGATGAACAAAGACAATATACCATGAAATGCTACTAGATTCATCAATTTTCTCAATTACAAAATAAGTGTTCTAGTTGACTACTCCAAGCTTGAGACTATCTTTATAGGCCATTAGAATTCCACCGAACCTAAATGCTCTTCCTCCGGGTCGACTACATGGAAATTATTGAAAGATTTAAACTGCCTACAAATATTTAAGATATTTTTTTTCCTAATTTCGGATTCAAGCAAACAAGCAATAGGGAAATTTTATTTAGATGTGAGGGTCTTAAACATTTTTTTAGTTAGTGATGTCCTCGATCCTTGAATATTACAAACAAGTAAGATATTCTTAAAATGTTGCCACTTTTAGGACTGCATGTCGTCCTTCAAATGGATTGGGACAACACTTTACTTCACAAAAATCTCTTGGGTATTCGCATCATCTTCAGTACTGCTATCACTCCTTTCATCCCCACGTAAATTCCTGATGTCTCCTTTAATGTGATAGATGAATCTAGTCAGGAAACATCTTTTTAGGGTTATATTATGCTTATTTAGGTATTATTTTGTATAATTATACAATCTCTTGTTTCTTGTCTAAATTTGAAGAGTTGTTACTTTAGAGCTATTTAGGCGTAATTTATGTGTTAAGTGTGCAAATATTAGGTACAAGAATCATGTTTAAGACAAGACACTAATACTATTACCCTAAGATTAATGGTGGACCGATGTAGGAATAGTGCAATAGGGATCCATCTTCTATTCTCCTCCTTCTCAAGCGTTCTTCTTTCTCTTTGACTCCTCCAATCTTCTAAAAAACTAAGTGGAATAACCAAGGACTCTTTTCTAATGATAAAACCTGATATATAATTTCCAATTACCTTATAGATGTTGTGGGCCCCTTTTAAATGACCCAAATCAATCCAAAAATATTTTCAAGGAAGAGTTGGCTGGTTCGAGCCACGATAACAACATCTTTAATAACTTCTTCACTCTAGCTCCAAATCAAAATCTGTCATTTCCTACGTGCTCTGAAATCCAAGCACTATCCAGAAACCAAATGTCTTCTCCGGATCTTCATCAACTGCACATGGTAACTCTATCTTGCTGATTTCCAAATTAGCCAACATTTGCTTTTGCATTCCAAAAGAGGCTTTTTGCCCTTTAACGCCTTGACATGGGGTTAATCTTCCTTTATAGACTTCTTATCCTTGTTTTGGGATCTAATATCATCCAATTATCTCAGATTTGCACACTTAACATACAAAATACACAAAAAATTGTTCTAAAAGTAACAAATCTCCAAAACTAGACAAGAATGAGAAAATATCAAATTATAGGTAATAATCCCTCTAATAAGCACAATATAACCCTAAAAATATGTCTCGTGACTAGATTAATCTATCATATAAAAAGAGACATCAATATCCCTTTCAGTGCACCCATGAACTGCCTGCCTTAAGGAAAGGAACCTAAATTTTCTTTCCCTTACAAGAGCGTGAGCTTTTCTCCATGGCTAGAATGATTCTAGCTACACAAGAAGAGTTTAGGCACCAAATTATGGGATGTTAAAAGTATGGGTCCCACATTCCCATGTATAAATGATTGAGAAATTAAGGATCTTTGTGTTATGTGTGCCACCTCAACAAAAGTGAAATAAAGACCTGACGAGTCAAGTCCCTTATAAATCCAGAAGCGAGAATTTCTCAAATCATCCTCTCGAAGCGATAAGTTGACTTGCAAAATATTAAAGGGACAATTGATAGGTCTAAGACAACTGATGACATACACAGTCACGTGTACAATGCCTAGTATCTTACTTCCAAGAAGAGTGGACAATACAAAGACGTGCTTCAAATGGGTAGCTGGGTATATGATATACCCTTTGGATCGGTTGATACGAGTTACACGATAAAGACCTCAAGGATCAGAAAGAAAATATCCTCAAAACCCCCACCAAGCATGCTACGTCACTCAAACAAGCAGGTTCCTTTCAACATTAGCAGGCCTTTGTAAATACCCTCGTATGAACGTGAAGGGAGTGCACATTCGTTTCACTCTACTCTCGCCTACTTATTCGATAAACTCATACCTACTAACTTGATCATCAAAGTGTCATCGGGGTAAAACCCTCCTTGTACCTAATCCGTGTGCATTTGAGATAAGATGGATAAGTAAGGAGCTCAAGAGGTCTAGATCTTGAAACTGACATAGCGAAACTTAAAGGTCGCTCATCGTTTGGCATGACTCCTAATCCCGACCACAGTTATTTTGGAAGATATTTAACATACTTTGAAGATAGATCTGACGGATCAAGGGGGAAATTATATATTTCCAAATAAATCTAAAGGTTTTAACAAAAAAAAGACTTTGGAAAAGTCTTTAATTTCCAGTTGGGCAACTAATTTTAGATTTTCACATTAAGGCTCAAAGTAAGTTTCCCTAAAGGTCCCAATTAAAAAATATACCTTTTTTTTGTTATAATTATAGTATGATTGTAATATAATTTAATTAAGTAATAAAATAGAATTATGAATCCCTAATTAAAACACACATTTTCTAGATCGAAGAAGGAGGCATCTCTTTAGATTTAAGTTGATTGATTCAAACTCATCAAAGGATTGAATAAATTGCTAGTGGTACGAAATGGTGAGGTGAGATGAAGCCTTGGGAAGTCGAATGCTAAGGATGGTATCATGAAGCTTCTTCCCTACTGGTGGTGCGTCCATGTATGTGATTTGGTAGATAGTTTGATATGATAGATGAATTTACCATTCACGCTAGGGGTGTGAAAGACATGCTTCGACTAAGTTTTAAAAAAAAACTAAAACCGAATGGTTCAGTTTTTAAGAGCGCTGCTAATTAAATGAACGGTTTTTGTCGGTTCGGTTTTGTCGGTTTTCAGTTAAGTTTATGTTCGGTTTGGCATATTCTCTTGTTTTCGTATGTCTTTGGTTCGATAACTGGAAAGTCCTCAATGACGTCTACATGAGACATTTTATTGGGGCTTTTAGTTATAAAGACCCTAACAACATTCCATCTTCTTATTAAAGGCTATATCTAACTATCTAATTAGAACCCAACTAAAAGACATAAAAGCCCAAAAACCCCCTCTCCCTTCTATTACTAGTAAAAGAATAAAATAAAAAAATAAAAACCATTAGGTTCTATTTCAGACTCTCTCTCTCTCTCTCTCTCTCTCTCTCTCTCTCTCTCTCTCTCTCTCTCTCTCTCTCTCTCTCTCTCTCTCTCTCTCTCTCTCTCTCTCTCTCTCTCTCTCTCTCTCTCATAAACAAGAAACGCGACAGAAATACATGTTGCACAATAAAATCGCCGCCATCTATTCACCGGAGGGAACTGCAGCATCTTGGATCATACTCCACCATCGTCGCGTCTGCTGCATAAACTGTCGCCATTTATTCACCAACAACCCACCGCCGACGCCATTTCTTCACCAATAACTTTTTCATTTTGTTTTTTTCATTTTTTCCCCATTTTTTCATTGTTTTGCAGTGAATATCCGCCGCCAACATTCGTGGACCATGTGAAGAGATTTCAATTTGTTTTTTTCATACATTGTGAAGAGGGCTTTTTTTTCTGTGAACGTGAATAGATTTATTTTTGTTTCGGTGGGAATTTTTTTTTCTTTTTAGTTCCAATGTTGAGTGTGAAGAGGGCATTACAAACACCTTTGCTGCATAAGAAAACCGCTGTCATTTCTTCACCAACAACCAACCATCGCCACCTTTTCTTCAGCAATAACTTTTTCATTTAGTTTTTTCATTTATCTTCCATTTTTTTCATTGTTTTGCAGTGAATATCCGCCGCCAACGTTCGTTAACCATGTGAAGAGATTTCAGTTTTTTTTCATACGCTGTGAAAGATGGCTTTTTTTTTTAAAAAATTATTTATGTGAACGCGAATAGATTATTTTTTTTGTTCCAATGGGAGTTTTTTCTTTTTTAGTTCTAATGCCGAGAATGAAGAGATTGGTTTTTTTATCTTTGTTCTAATTCCAAGTGTGAGGAGATTGGTGATGTCTCCTGGTATGTGATATAATCACCACGACTTTTGAGAGGGACACTACCTGTAAGTGTACGGGTCGTTCCAAGTAATGTGTAAATAATACGGATTTCGTTCTCAGGGACGCCTAGTTATGACACTAGTACTAATCGGGATAGTAGAATTAATTGTTTAAAACAGAAAAGTAAATTATAAGACTTTTATTTGGTTTTTTCTAAGGACTAAAGATGCAATTATATAAAATCTAAAAAATGATTTAACGGAAATAAAATAATGCAAGTAAATCAAGTTGAACGCAAGGTGAGAGATGTACTTGAGTTTCGCAATGGAATCCACCTAAGTTAAAATAATTAATGTTTCGTTAAAGGGTAGAGTTGGTATTTAAATAGTAGTCGAGACTCTAATATCTCCTAGCCCCCTGTCGGGTGGACCTAGGAGATATCCTATGGTAAGACAATCCCCCCTAAGGTAGCAAGTTTACTTACGGATGTGAAGCTTTATACCTATTTGGCTATGCGATTAGTTAAGTCTGTCGGTCAATAACGAACATCACACGGATATTACCTATGTCTGTAATCGAACCCCCTCCCCCCCCCGGTCTGATGATCACTTCGCCACTAAATAGCCCAATTACTAAAACCTATTTCTAATTGGCCAGAATAAAAATAGTAAACAGGAATAAAATAATGCCCAATATAAAATACTCAACTCAGATTAAATCGTAAAATCCCAAATTCAAAAATAGAAATTAATTAACTAAGGTTTCAACCCATTTATTGCGGTTCTCAAGTACTAAGAAATTTAGCTCATGTTTGAATTAAAAACTGAAATAAAATTGAAATAAGACATTATCCTAAATTACAAAAATAAAATATGAAAACTAATTGAGGCGGATTGAGGTGTTGATAGAGGAATGAGAATTCTCCAGCTCTAGCTTTCTCTCTGCTCTGAAATGGACTTTTAAAACTAAGCGTAGAATGAATTATCTGTAAAAAAGAGGTCTAAAGGTCTATTTAGAAGAGAGAATCGGGATTGGGCTTTTTACTTAGAATAATAAATTAAATAGTAAAAAGCCCAAATTCATCTTCAAAATCCCATAACTGGCGTACAGTTTTTGTTAAAACGGCTGTAACCTTTGCATCTCATATCCAAATCACTTGATTCCAGTCCTCAAAGCTTCCTAACTCATAGGCGCAACTTTCTCTCTGTTCTGAAGTGGCTTGAAAACAACAATTAGTGACAACTTTCCAGATTTCCCTCTCAGTTAGTCAACTCTTAGAATAATCTTTTTTTTGCTTTTGACCTTTTCGCTTGATCTAAGACTTTAATTCTCACTTCTGCTCCTTGTCGGCGCTCCATAGCATCCATGAACCTAAGAACTTTGCACTAAAAACAAACAAATTAACGTATAAAAGCTCTAAAAATGACATATCATAATTCTAAGGGGAGAAAATGCAATATAACGAAATAAGCATAAAAGTCTATCAAATAAGTCTAATATTCACCTAAAATTATGTCTTCTAAGGGCTTATATTTATAACAAAACGGGAGACATCAATTGGTCTTTGAATTTCTTTTTTGATTATGTTCCAATGGCGAGTGCGGAGAGATTGGTTTTTTATCCCTTTTTTTAATTTATGTTCAAAAGAGTTTTTTTCTTTTTAGTTCCAATGTCGAGTGTGAAAAGATTTCTCTTTGTTTTTTTGTTTCAAAGAGTGTGAATAGATTTTTGGTTGTTTTTTTAGATCTAGATCTCGATTGGTTTGTTACATACCAATTAGGTTTTATCGTGAAAGGGTAATCTTTTTGTTTTTGTTCCAATGCGAGTGTTTCATTTTCATTATTTTTGAATTGTTTTGCGGAAAAAAATCTGTTTGGCACGTACTAATGCTTAGACCTTGACACGGTAGCTTCGATTGGGATATCTAAATAAATACGGATATTAACCTTGGACAGGGACAAAAACCATTTATGTTTACAAAAATGCTATTAGGGACCTATCATGCAATTATAAAAAAATTCATTGTATAACAATCGTAAAACGAACATGATAGAAATATAATTGGTATGTACCAAACAGAAAATATTGGTACGTACCAAAAATGATATTTATACGTATCAAATGATAAAACTGAATAGGGGTATAAGGGTAAAAAAGCTAAACAGAAAATCAAAACTAGGCCTTTTATAGGAATTTTTTTAGTTGAGACTTTATAAGTAACATTTGAGATTTTGGTGCTTTTATTAACAATTTCCTCCATTTTATTATCTAACATATCCATATATAAAGTGTCTGATTTTTATATTGTTGATCGATGTAGGAAAATTTTATACTTGAAACTGAAATATTATACTTAAGTTGTAAACAATCAATTATAGGGGATAATTTTTATAATTTATTAAGTATGCTAGTTTAAAAAATCTAATAAACAAAAAATCTATTTAGATATATCGACTAATAATTTATAAAAATATATTTTGTATATCAAAACTTTTTAGCGTATCATAATCCATATGAGTATTTTTCTATTTAAAATTTGCTTTATTTTATATCTTTTTTTTTTTGTCGGAGCTTTATGGTGTAGGATCATCCAATATTGGATGGAAGAATTTTCCATTTATTTTATCATGTTATCATAATCTTTTTTAAAATATAAAAAAAACCATAAAATTATCTAAAACTCAAAAATATTAGGGACATAAATTTATTTCTGTGCCTTTTTCGGTTCAATTTAGTATAAAAATCTAACAGAACGATTTTTTTGATTACGGATTTGGGTTCGCTTTGCTTTTGTTTTACTTTGCCCTAATTTACGGTATAATTTCCTTATTTAACTATTACAAAATTTGAAAGATTTTTCCTGTTACCTATTTCAATGAGTATGTCACGGTAGATTCCCCCGCCAGGAACATGATCTTTTACCATATCGATCCTTGCCGTGATGCCCTGTGCCGACCTATTTTGAATTTGACTTTTAGCAAAATGACCTCTTACATAATAAAGATGGAATATGTTTGAACCTAAATATTTGTGCAAATCTCTTTTGTTTTCGTATTTGTATGGTAGTACTATACATACTGCATGATGACGAATAAAGGCAAAGCAGTAGGTTGAAGCCGATATCTTAAAGACTATAGCTACAATCCCGAGATCGTTTTGAAGGATATATAAGGTTCACGCTTGTAGGTTGACAAAAATATATTCTCTTAGGGTGAGAACTGAATTAGTCATAATCTCTTTAGGGCATCGACCAGAACTACACTAAAAATGTTGCATCTAAGTAGTGTCCATATTGGAAAAAGAGAGAAAACAAAACATGACGGAGATATATAAGATTGCTGTCTGCCGAAAAAGTCGACTGCTATAGATTTTATAGAGTCAGCTTATTAACAAAATCAGATTTTAGGGGTGTTTAAAGCTGCCGTATAGGCATAATTTGTTATCTGTTCGTGAAGTCTGCATACATGAACCTACAACTGATCCTTATTCATTTTTATGTTTTCCTAAAATGGAATTTCGGTTGGATGGAGAGGGGTCTTAACTCCAGAATATTGGTGGAGTTTAGTGGTTTCAAAATAGAGCGTTCACGCACACGGTCTCTCCAACGACCAATTTTTGGCAACTACTCATGGAATTATGGTGCCTCTAGCAATAGGTAATGGTCGCTATTAATTTTTAAAAATAGTTTTAGCAACCACCAAATTGGTCGATAGAAAACATAGAATTTTTACCGATTATAATTCTTTTCTTCCCGTCAATATTTATTTTCCTGGCCATTAAGCAAGAACAAGAATTCCGGTCAAATTGAACTCTTTCTATTTGTCTCAGTGCACCTTACAACTCTTTACAAGAGAGTATGAGTGCCACCTTTATGAAAAACCTTTTCCTTATATCTTTTTTAAGTTTAGGATAAGAATAAGTTTTTTCTATTTTATTCAAGTAAGTCAAAGCGGTCATCGCTCTTTCCTCTTAGTCATTCAGCTTGTGTTTTGTGGAGCAGCAGGGCGTTAAGCTTGGCCAATTTGCATGGTTAAACTGGCACCCCTGAGCTTGTCTTTGAATACCACTAGTGGTTTCCCCCTATTCGTATTGTTGGCCCGAAGTCTCCGAGGATCGACGCTATGAGATAAAAAGACGGGCGGTCTATCCAGCACGAACAGTGTGTCTCCTTCTTTCCTCTTCCTCACATCGATAGTAAAGCTAGAAAGCAGCAAAAGGAAAGACTGAGCCCTAGCTTAACATATATGGTCAGAACAGATATAACTTGAAGAAAAAAAATTAATTCGGCTACCAAATAGTAGATGGTATTCAGAGATTAAAATAAAACTTTGAAAAAACAAAAGTATTTTAAAAATATATTATCTACTACAAAATGGTCGTTGATCTATGGTTTTCAATAGTAAAAGAATTATATCTTTACCGACCACCCCTGTGGCCATTAAAGATCTCCGTTGACAGTCAAAATTATCCGCCTAAACTTAATGCGATGTTTCTATCGACCAAATTACTTACCTTTAGCGAGTCACTAAAAGATATTCTAATTTGTATAATCGTTGTTTCTCCTTTCTTCCTTACCTATTTTTTATACTGATCATTTTTTTTTGCAAAAAACTCTACACCATTCGCCGATCCACTCCCATCCTCCTCCATGGAGCTTTTACTAGCAGTCGTGTACAATTGATAGCGACTGGTGGAAAATGTTGTTGACGTGTAAATTAGCCGACAAAGGGCTGGATTTATTGACAATTGAGCTTGCAATTTGTTGGCATATATGGCTCGACAGCAATGAAGTTTACTTCAATGGAAACGAGAAGGTAAACCAGCTAAAACCTTGTGTTACATGGTTAAGAACTCAGCCAAAAGTCATGCACGGGCATTGGGGTAAAGAGATAGATAGCGGGGTAATTATGTCATCCAGAAGTACGCTTGTTAAATGGGTTAAACCGGAGCTTGGTGTGAAACTAAACATTGGCGGGATTTTAGCACATGAGACAAGAAAAGCGGGAATCAGATGTCTTTCCTGAGATACATAAGGGAGCTTCTTGGGTGTGATGTCTCCCTAATTGTTCTTATTTTAGACCCTTAGGAGACATCATTTTTGGTGTTTATTTAATTAATTTGATAGACTTTTGTACTAAATATTCAATAATCCGGAATTACCTTTTTATTTCTAGCATTTTTAATTTATTAAACTTTTGCGCGTAATATTGGTATTTTTAGTGTAAAGTTTACAGGTTTTAGATGTTAGCTAGGAGAGGAATCCGAGGAGAAGGTCAAAGATCGTGAATTAGAGTCAAGACTTGAAGACAAATCCCGAAGATATTATTTTTAGAGCTGAAAATCCACTTTCCAGGCCATAGATTGCTGATTTCGAGGTGCTTAAGCGATGATTTAGCCGCTGACCTTTGAAGAGAAATCATTCCTTATCGAGTTACGGAACTTTAGCAACTAGAATGAGGTCAATCGGAGTTGTAACGCATCGGGAAAAGCTGTTTTAGTGAAGGCCTATCATCAGTTACGGGATTTTGGGCTTAGAAAGTGGGCTTGGACATTTAATTAGGCTTTTATTTTCTGGTCCAAGCCCTAGTCCGAATTTTTACTTATAAAAGGAGGTCTGGACTTCTATTTTTCAGAGAATTCACATTCCACAAGATTAAACACCAGAGAGAAGCAACAGAAGGAAGAAAGAAGAAGCTACAAGAGCTGGAGTGGGTCTATAGCTCCGTTCGTAGTCATTCCAATTCCGGAAATTAGGTTCTTTTCGTATTTTAATTTTGTAAACAATATGAATTCCATTTCTTTTTATTTAGTTTTTAATTTTAATATGAGCTAAGCTTTCATTAGTGCTTGAGAACAAACAATGGGTGAATCCTAGTTTTATTTTATAACGAATGTTGAATTTGGGTTTCTGTTAAATTAAATTAAATCAGGTCTTTTACTCTTTTCGACAATTTATGATTATTTACTGATTTTAGAGTCGCGAACTAAAATTAGGTATTAGTATCTAAGCTATTCCACATACGTGGCGTGTGGATCATCTTGACGGGGGGTTTAGGTACAGAATTAATTGTTCAATCTGGGATAAAAACTATTGATTCTGACGAACTTAGTTAATCCTAGGGCCAAAGTGGTAATAAATCTTAATCATCCAACGGTGGATCATATTTACCCTGACGGGACTAGTGACACTTTAGGATTGCCTTATAATCCACCCTGACGGGGGTATAAGGAATTTAGAATCCCGACCATTGTAATTGACTGATTTAGCCCTTAAACAACATAAGTTAGAAAGTAAAATTAGGAGGATCCTTGCGTTCTCAAGTACTACATCTCATATTGCGTTTTCACTTATTTTACTTGCGTCTTAGCTTCTACTTGCATTTAATTAATTGTCTTTTATTCATTAGCTTCAATCAACAAAACCAAACAAATATTTTATTATCTTTTATTTTTCATAAGTGCATCAATCACTACTTGCTAAACATTGTGATCAACCATCCGTCCTTGGAACGAATCTGATTTATCAGGATTACTACTTGGGACAACCGTACACTTGCGGTTGTGGTTCGATTAGCATTTGCATTTATTTTTAGAACACACAAAGGACCACCAAGTTTTTGGCGCCGCTGCCGGGGACGGTAGCGTGTGACCACGGTGTTTATCCTTTAGTGATAAGTGCATTTATTTTATTTTATCAGTTTTACGCTTTTTGTTTGTTAGCTTTTTCAGGTTTTTAGGTTTGGTGTATGCGAAGAAGGCTATTCAAGGATCTAGAGCCAACACCTCCGATCCTTAGTAATCCAGAATCGTTGATCAGACTTGCGAACAGAAGAAGAAGAGAACGAGAAGCTTTAGAAGTAGAAGAATTAAGTAACAGAATGGAGAATATCATTATTCAAGGTCAACAGAATGGACAAGGCCAGTTAGATGCAAATGGCCAACCTTTAGCTCCAGGCGTTATTCCTCAAGTTCAACCACTAAATCCTAATCCTCCAGTCCAGATAGTGATGAATCATGATCCGTGGTTCACTAATGGCCCTCCAGAAGTCCCATTCCGCGCTCCAGCTATAGGAGTAGGTGCTCCAGATATTAATGTTCCGAGATTCCGTCCAGATTCGGGTATGCTAGCTCAGTTCCAAAACTTTGGAAATTTTCGCGGAAGACCATCGGAAGATCCTCTTAGAGCGGTACAGAAATTCAAACAGATATGTGATTCTTATATCACACAAGGGGTTTCAAGAGAACAGATGTATTTTGCTGCTTTCAAATTCTTTGTCATTGATGGAGCAAGTGAATGGCACGATATGCAAGATCCTACGAAGATTACTAATTGGGACCAATTAGAAATTGCTTTCTTTGACAGGTATTACCCAAGTAACATGAGGTTAGATGCTGAACTAGAATTGACACAATTCCGTCAAGAGTATGAGGAAATTGTGGGTAGGAGTTGGACAAGATTTCAGATGTGTTTGCGTAAAGTTCCTAATCATGGCTTTTCAGAACAACAACAGTTAAAGATCTTTTATAGAGGCCTTGATGGGGTTTCAAGAGAGAAATTGGACACGCTATGTGGAGCAGGTTTTCTTCAAGTTCAACCCGCTCATGCCAAAATTATTTTAGAGAGAACAGTCAAGAATGAAGTTGGGTGGAGCTCAGTAAGAACACCAGTCAAGGGAGTAAATAATGTTGACATAGAAGAGAAATTTGCTACGTTTGAGAATAAGATCCAGAATACCATAGAGCAACAATTGAAGCAGCTTACTCTAGCTGTGAAAGAAGGATTTTCGGGTAAGAAGGTAGCTGTGCATGCTGCACAAGAGGTTTATATGTGTTCAATTTGTAAGGTAGATGATCATGATGAGGAAAGTTGTCCGAATAACCAAGAATCAGTGAATTTTATGTCCAATAGAGGTAATTTCAATTCAAGTGGTAATGGATATCAGCCTAACAGAAACCATCCTGGGTTTCAATACTCAAATCCTAATGGGGCAGCCAATCCTACTTACGCGTATCAGCCGCGTCCTCAAGGCAACAACTATAATCCAAGACCACATAACAATCATCAAGGAGGACAGAATCAGAACAATTATGTGCAAAGACAAGCTCCTCAGAATACCTACGATGAGAATTTAAACCAGAAAGCTCTACCTGCCCATCCACAAGAAGGAGTAATTACCCTTCAGAAAACCGTTGAAAATTTGATTGCTCTTCAAACACAAGCTTTGGAACGTCAAAACGCAGCTGAAGCGAATATGAAGATTTTCCAGAATCAGCTAAGTCAAATTAATAAACAGTTGAATCAGCGTCCACAAGGGCAACTTCCTAGTGATAAGTAAAATCCAACACAACGTGAAGATTGCAAGGCTGTTACATTAAGAAGTGGTAAGAACCTTCCTCCACCTCCTTTTCCCGTTATGAAAGAGAAAGAAGTTCCAAGAAAAGAAAAGGAAGTGGGTGAGAAAGAGAAAGAGAATGAGAAAGATAGTGAGGTTGAAGAGATAGAAAGACCAAGAGAAATTCCGAAAAAGAGAGATGAAATTGTAAGCAATCGCCCTCCACCACCGTTTCCATCGCGAGTTCAGAAAAAGGGTGATATGGGTGATTTTCAGAAATTCTTCAATAGAGTGAGGGGTTTGAGTATTAATATTCCGTTACTTGAGGCAATTCGAGATATTCCTAAGTATACGAAGTTTTTGAAGAGGGCCTTCACTAATAAAAGGCCCTACTGTGATAATGAGATGATTGGCCTTCCTGAAGAGTGTAGTGCGATTTGCCAGAGCAAATTACCTCCGAAGTTAGTTGATCCGGGGAGTTTCACGATTCCCATATCGATTGGAGAAGAATGGAAAGGAAAGGCGCTATGCGATTTAGGGGCAAGCATCAACTTGATGCCCAAGTCAGTCTTTGATAAGCTTAAAATTGGAAACGCAAGACCTACCTCTATGGTCTTGCAAATGGCGGGCAGGTCTCTTGCTCATCCTGAAGGCCGTATTGAGGATGTCCTTGTTAAGGCAGGTACACTTATATTTCCTGTTGATTTCGTAATTCTTGAATACAATGCAGATAGAAATGTCCCCATTATTTTGGGTAGACCCTTCCTAGCTACAGGGAGGACATTGATCGATGTAGAGAATGGCGAATTAACGATGAGGATACAAGATGAGGAAGTTAAATTCAATGTATTTCGAGCTATGAAATTCCCAGATTCTCAGGAAGATTGCTTCAGAATGGATGTAGTAGAGCAAGCATCGCAAGAGGTATTTAATTGTTTAAATTTTGATGATATCTTGCAGGCTGCTTTGACATTACATTCACCTGAGACGATGGAGGAGCTTACAGAAACAGTAGCAGCTCTCAATTCTGAAAATCCGAAGTATAGGCGTCTTGCCTATGAACCTGTGAGAGAACCAGGGGAGATTATTCCTAAAAAGAAACCTTCAATTGAATCTCCTCCGAAGTTGGAAGAAAAACCATTGCCATCACACTTGAGGTATGCTTATTTGGGTACTAATGAGACTCTACCTGTTATTGTTTCAGCTAATTTAACAGGTCCTCAAGAAGATAAACTGTTGCGTGTGTTATGAGCCAACAAAGAAGCAATAGGTTGGACAATTGCTGACATCAAAGGCATTAGTCCATCCTATTGTCAACACAAAATCATACTTGAAGATGTTAACGCACGCTCAGTTGAAGGTCAAAGGAGATTGATGCCCGTGATGAAGGATGTGGTAAAGAAAGAGGTGATCAAGCTTTTAGATGCGGGGATTATTTATCCCATTTCGAGTAGTGAATGGGTGAGCCCATTTCAGTGTGTACCGAAGAAAGGAGGAATTACAACAGTTCTTAATGATAAAAATGAAGCGATTCCTTCAAGAACGGTAGTTGGATGGAGAGTTTGCATGGATTACAGGAAGCTGAATAAGGCCACCAGAAAAGATCATTTCCCTTTACCCTTCATCGATCAAATGTTAGATAAATTAGCCGGAAGAGAGTACTATTGCTTCTTGGATGGTTACTCCGGGTACAATCAGATTTACGTGGCTCCAGAAGATCAACATAAGACTACTTTTACATGCCCATTTGGTACTTTTGCATATCGCAGAATGCCATTTGGGTTGTGTAATGCTCCCGCTACCTTTCAGAGATGCATGATGGCCATCTTCTGGGATATGATTGATAATTTCCTGGAAGTGTTCATGGATGATTTCTCCGTGTTTGGTGATGATTTTGATATATGTTTGGATAACTTGGAGAAAGTGTTAGTGAGATGCAAGGAAACAGATTTGGTGCTCAACTGGGAGAAGTGTCATTTCATGGTTCGCGAAGGTATTGTTCTGGGTCACAAAGTTTCGAGTGTTGGTTTAGAGGTTGATAAAGCAAAGATAGAGGTAATTAAAACTCTTCCCCCTCCTGTTTCTATTAAAGGGGTAAGGAGTTTTCTTGGCCATGCTGGCTTTTATAGGCGTTTTATTAAAGATTTTTCTAAGATTGCTAAACCGTTATGCAACTTACTCGAAAAGGATTGCAAATTCCTTTTTGATGAAGCTTGTTTAACGGCCTTCAAAGCAATCAAAGAAAAGCTTATTTCTGCTCCTATAGTGTTACCTCCAGATTGGAATTTACCGTTTGAGGTTATGTGTGATGCGAGTGATTTGTGTATGGGAGCTGTATTAGGACAAAGAAAAGAGAAGGTTTTTCATTCGATTTACTATGCTAGTAAAACTTTTAGTGGTGCTCAGATCAATTACACAGTTACAGAAAAGGAGTTGCTAGCAGTTGTCTATTCGTTTGATAAATTTCGCTCTTATCTTCTGGGAGCGAAAGTTATTGTCTATACAGATCATTCCGCGATCAGATTTCTTATGGAGAAGAAAGATGCGAAACCAAGGTTAATCAGATGGGTGTTATTGCTTCAAGTGTTCGATTTAGAGATCAAGGATAGAAAGGGTTGTGAGAATCAGGTTGCAGATCATCTATCGCGCTTAGAGGGTTCAGAGATGAATAGTGGTACTGAAGCAGTTAGAGAGGAGTTTCCTGATGAGAGTTTATTCGTTGTTCGAGATTATGAAGCTCCTTGGTATGCAGATATTGCAAATTTAGTGGTGAGTGGTGTCTTTCCTGAAGGTTCTACTTATCAAGAAAGAAAGAGGTTAGCTCATCGTGCTAGACAATTCTTTTGGGAGGATCCGTTCCTCTATAAAGTTTGTGCTGACCAAGTGATACGAAGATGTGTAGCAAGGGAAGAGACTCAAGCCATTATAGCTGGATGCCATGATTCATTATATGGAGGACATTTCAAAGGAGACAGAACTGCTGCAAAGGTATTTCAATCAGGTTTTTACAGGCCTTCTCTTATAAAAGATTGTCATGAATATGTTAAGAAATGTACGAGATGCCAGTTTACCGGAAACATATCTAAGAGGGATGAGATGCCGCGTAATAATGTGTTAGAGGTTGAGATATTCGATGTGTGGGGCATAGACTTTATGGGTCCTTTCGTTCCTTCAAATGGTAACCTCTATATCTTATTAGCCGTTGATTATGTGTCTAAGTGGGTAGAAGCGGTGGCTTTACCTACTAATGATTCACGAGTGGTGATTAAATTTTTGAAGTCACATATTTTCACTAGACATGGCACACCTAGAGTGATTATTAGCGATGGAGGATCTCACTTCGTTAATAAATATCTGAAGACTATTCTAGAGAAATATGGAGTTAGACACCGTGTATCTACTGCATATCATCCACAATCCAATGGTCAAGCTGAAGTTTCGAATCGTGAAGTCAAATCAATCCTAGAGAAAACCGTTGGTCCTACAAGAAAAGATTGGTCAATGAAGTTAGATGATGCGTTGTGGGCCTATCGTACTGCGTTTAAAACTCCAGTTGGTGCATCTCCATATCGTATGGTGTATGGTAAGGCTTGTCACTTACCTTTAGAGCTTGAAATGGGTGCCTATTGGGCGATTGCGCAGTTGAACTTAGATCCTATCTTAGCCGGAAAGAATCGTATGATGAAGCTTAATGAACTTGACGAATTCCGATTGCATGCTTATGAAAATGCTAAACTTTACAAAGAAAACACAAAGAAATGGCATGACAATCGGATTCGTCCAAAGAACTTTGAAGTGGGGCAAAAAGTATTAAAGTATAATTCAAAGTTCAGCAATTTTCCGGGTAAGTTATGATCTAAGTGGTCAGGTCCATACATAGTGACCAAAGTTACACCTCATGGGGCGATAGAAATAGAACATCCGCTAGAGAACCGTACCTTTATGGTTAACGGTCACAGACTGAAGATATACCATGGAGGTGAAAATACCAATCGCTCGGAAGATCCACATCCCGGGGAGGTCATGTATCTCCTCGAGACTCCTTAGAAGCGTGAGGTAACCCGTCGAGCTTAACGACGTTAAACAAAAGCCAATTACTTGTATATTAGCTGAGTTTTTACATTTTTGCAATTTAGACTAGTTTGATTTTCGTAATTTTATTGTTTTTATTAAGAAATGAGGAAGGGTAGTTGTTTTTGATGATTTCAGGGGTAAAAAGGACTTGAGTTTGGGGTCGATTTGGCGAAAACAGAAAAAAAAATTGGTTGGATGTCCAGGAGAAACCGGGAACCCGGTTTCGCACAAACCGGGAACCCGGTTTTGGAGCTGGTACCAACCATTCTAACGCAACACTTGGCGTTTTTGGTAATATCACAGCGTCGGAACCGGGAACCCGCATTTGGCGAAACCGGGTACCCGGTTTTGGTGCTGTGATTTCTGAAAATCCCTGACCCAGCGTTTTGGTGGATTGCGTTTTCGTGCGTTTTAGTTCGCGCCATCGACACAAATCCGGGTACCCGCATTTGGCAGAACCGGGTACCCGGTTTCGGAGCTGTAAACATCCAAAAGTTCTGGTCCAGCGTTTTGAGGTGCTGCGTTTTGGCGCGTTTTGACTCGCGCCATCGAGAAATTCCGGGAACCCGCATTCCACAGAACCGGGTACCCGGTTTCGGCGAAGAAAATCCCTGACCCCGCGTCTTGGGGTCCAGCGTTTTGGTGCGTTTTGAAAAAAAAAAAAAAAAAAAAAAAAAGTCCACAATTATTTTTCCGCGCCGTCACAGCGACGCGGAACCGGGAACCCGGTTTGCCAAAACCGGGAACCCGGTTTGCCAAAACCGGGAACCCGGTTTGCCAAAACCGGGAACCCGGTTTGGAAGCTGTGAGAGGCGGTTTTGAGGTGGTTTAACCTAGTTTTTTAGCCTCTTTTCCAAGTCTTTACCTAAAAACGCACCAATAGCCTCCCCACCTCCGAAATTCATCTACCAAAACACTATATATCATCAAATCCTACCCTCTTTCACCACAAAAACATAAGATCAACTCACCTCCTCTCCAAAATATCATCAAATCCTTAGTTTTTCCCAAGATTATTCTTCACCCAATTCCTTAAATTCAACCCAATTCTTTCTTCTCCCATACAAATTAACCAAGACCCATCTCATATTTCACCTAGTTCTTAAATTCTTAAACCTCAAAACATCAAAATTCTAAACTTTTCTCTAAGTTTCTCATTATTTGAAGTTTTGATTTTGGGGTGAAAAGAGATGACTAACAGAACCGGTGAATTCCGAAGAACTGCTCCTAGAAGAAAGGCCACCATTGGTGGTTCTCAAGAACAAGCTATTGAGATTCCTGATTCGCGTCCTAAACGAAAAATTGACGAAGTTAAGCTTGATTCTAACAGAAAAGAAATCACAGGTCTAAAGAGAAGATTGATTGATGAGATTGAAAGTGAGAAGAAACCAGAAGAGGAAATTACGAAGAACATTGAGGAAGAAACTGAACAAGAGATTCCGGAAGCACCCGTTACGAAACCTCCGCGTATGAAGATGTGGGCCCACAAGCCTAAGAGGGTTTACACTTGTTGGAATACTCAGGTTCGTGAAAGAATTGAATTTTTGAAATTTGGTGAGGAGACGAATTTTCCTAAGGGTATTATGAGTAGTGATTACAAGGAATATGCTGTGACATGTGCTAAGTTTGGTTGGAAAGAGTTACAAGAAAGGAAGCTTGAGTTTATTCCTACTTTTGTGCGAGAATTTTACGAAGGTTTAGCTACCTCCCATGATGCCATTGATATCCGCAAAAAAGGTAGTTCCTTTCTCTATTGAACGTATTCGGAAATCATTGAAACTACCCAACTTTTCTGGAACATGCCCCTTCCAAGAAACTCTTAATGACCCTTCTTTTGATTTTGAATCCCTTTGGGGGACCGTGCTTGTTAATGGGACTAGCCCAATTCCTGAAGGTGAAAGGTATCCTGGACAGTTTTACAGCAGTAGTTTGACACCTCGTGCTAAGGTTTGGTCTTGTTTCATAATACCCACTTTCTTTGGTATTAAACACACTTCCGAGTTGAAGAAAGAGCACATATTTGTTATTAAGTGTATTTTGGAGGAGAAACCATTTGATGTTGCCAAGATCATTTATGATACAATCATGGAGTTCGCGAAATCACCAATGAAACAACAAAATCTGAAGTTTCCTTGTACTATTACTCAGTTATGTCTAGACGCAAAGATTCTGCGTAAGAACGCAGATATTGATACTGTTTCAGTTGGTGTGAGTATAGCTTTGAGCACAATCAAGAACATCCATGAAGAAGCAACGCGAACTACAAGAAGTCCAAGGACTCCTCAATCAAAGAAAGTGAAAACTGTACCTGAGTTGGAAGCAAAGATTCAGGTGTTGGAAGAGAATCAGGAGAAGATGATTGCTACTTTGGGAAACGTTACAAAAGAACTGGACCTGCTTCGAAATTTAATCCTAGGCGTAAATACACTTCAAAACGCGATTTATGATGCTGTTACGCGAGATAAAGGTCCAGAACGCAACACCGATAACCAGCCTCGCGCTGGTTAAGATACGTTTTCTAAACTTTCCTCTTAGTGTATATTAGTTTAAATGCTTTATTGAGTCTTTTCGAGTCGTGGGGACACGGCTCATTTTTGAGTTTGGGGTGGGGTTCGTTGCCTCATCCCAGTTTTTATGTGTTATTTGCTTTATTTGCTTTCAAATAAAAGAATTTTCGGAGTTGCGTTTGACTATAGAAATTTTTAAATATCCCTTTAAGCATACTCTTGATAAATCTATGATAGTAAATAGTGGACTTTAGGGATTGATATAAAACGCACTTACAATTGCATGCGAACATAGGTAATTGATAGGAAAAATTAATTAACAATGCAAATGAAGTAAGCTTATACTCAAGGAAGATGTTTGGTGTGTAGAACGTGAAATCCTAATTAGTAGAGAACCCACCTAGATATGAACTAAAGACAAGCTATGTACTTAGGAAAATGATAGGGGCAGTTCTTTGTTAGCCATTTGTGCCTTTTTAGCCTTCTATCCCTTGTATTAATTATTATCCGTCTTAGCCCACTTTGAGCCTTTAGCCTTTTCTTTGTAGCCACGATATAAGCCATTATCCCTTAGATTATTAGGCATGACCATATGACCCGCACTTGAATCACAATCCTGAGACATGTCTCGAGCTTGAGTTTGGGGTGGTGGGACCACATATGGGGAATTAAATGGGTAGGGATCGATGTGCTTTGTATTGTAGCACAATTGCAGATGATATATACTTGTAACCCTTTGCCGGGAATGAAGAAAAATGAAAAAGAAAGAAAAAAATGAAAAATTTTGAAAAATCATACAGTAGGAACCGGGAACTTCGTCAAAACCGGGTACCCGGTTTGCTTCTGTACAAAAAAAAAAGAGAAAAGAAAAGAAAAAGAAAAATATGAATGAATAAAACATCCGGCAAAGTGGAATTTTTCTGAAATCATCTTGTTTATAGTGGGTAGACATGGGACGCTAAATTGTTGCGTATATGGGTGAGTGAGAACATCTTTTTGAGCGTTAACTCAAGCTCGAGGACATTGTTGATGGTAAGTGAGGAGAGAGCCAAAAGCTCACTTCAAATTTACCAAATATACATCCACACCCGTCCTTAAGCCAATATTATAACCGTAAAGACCTCGTGATTCCTAAGTGCATAGTGAATTTATGATTCTGTTAATAGGGAATAGATTAGGTGGAGCGTTCAAAGCAAGGTAGGATTAATGACCACCCTATAGCCATCATACAGAGATGAGTACAAGTGTAACCTTCAAGCATTGCGACTTTAATTTTATGATTGAGATTATTTATGTTTGATGTTGCATGATTAGTGTATGTGTATATTAGTTTCTAGAGTTTGCTATATGAGATTTATTTTGAGAATTGCTTTAGGGTTTATTTGCTAGCTTCTATTTGTTTATACGCTTACTTCTACCCCTTTGTTTTGTTTTACTTTGTCGGGACGACAAAGGTTTGAGTTGGGGGTCTTGATGTCTCCCTAATTGTTCTTATTTTAGACCCTTAGGAGACATCATTTTTGGTGTTTATTTAATTAATTTGATAGACTTTTGTACTAAATATTCAATAATCCGGAATTACCTTTTTATTTCTAGCATTTTTAATTTATTAAACTTTTGCGCGTAATATTGGTATTTTTAGTGTAAAGTTTACAGGTTTTAGATGTTAGCTAGGAGAGGAATCCGAGGAGAAGGTCAAAGATCGTGAATTAGAGTCAAGACTTGAAGACAAATCCCGAAGATATTATTTTTAGAGCTGAAAATCCACTTTCCAGGCCATAGATTGCTGATTTCGAGGTGCTTAAGCGATGATTTAGCCGCTGACCTTTGAAAAGAAATCATTCCTTATCGAGTTACGGAACTTTAGCAACTAGAATGAGGTCAATCGGAGTTGTAACGCATCGGGAAAAGCTGTTTTAGTGAAGGCCTATCATCAGTTACGGGATTTTGGGCTTAGAAAGTGGGCTTGGACATTTAATTAGGCTTTTATTTTCTGGTCCAAGCCCTAGTCCGAATTTTTACTTATAAAAGGAGGTCTGGACTTCTATTTTTCAGAGAATTCACATTCCACAAGATTAAACACCAGAGAGAAGCAACAGAAGGAAGAAAGAAGAAGCTACAAGAGCTGGAGTGGGTCTATAGCTCCGTTCGTAGTCATTCCAATTCCGGAAATTAGGTTCTTTTCGTATTTTAATTTTGTAAACAATATGAATTCCATTTCTTTTTATTTAGTTTTTAATTTTAATATGAGCTAAGCTTTCATTAGTGCTTGAGAACAAACAATGGGTGAATCCTAGTTTTATTTTATAACGAATGTTGAATTTGGGTTTCTGTTAAATTAAATTAAATCAGGTCTTTTACTCTTTTCGACAATTTATGATTATTTACTGATTTTAGAGTCGCGAACTAAAATTAGGTATTAGTATCTAAGCTATTCCACATACGTGGCGTGTGGATCATCTTGACGGGGGGTTTAGGTACAGAATTAATTGTTCAATCTGGGATAAAAACTATTGATTCTGACGAACTTAGTTAATCCTAGGGCCAAAGTGGTAATAAATCTTAATCATCCAACGGTGGATCATATTTACCCTGACGGGACTAGTGACACTTTAGGATTGCCTTATAATCCACCCTGACGGGGGTATAAGGAATTTAGAATCCCGACCATTGTAATTGACTGATTTAGCCCTTAAACAACATAAGTTAGAAAGTAAAATTAGGAGGATCCTTGCATTCTCAAGTACTACATCTCATATTGCGTTTTCACTTATTTTACTTGCGTCTTAGCTTCTACTTGCATTTAATTAATTGTCTTTTATTCATTAGCTTCAATCAACAAAACCAAACAAATATTTTATTATCTTTTATTTTTCATAAGTGCATCAATCACTACTTGCTAAACATTGTGATCAACCATCCGTCCTTGGAACGAATCTGATTTATCAGGATTACTACTTGGGACAACCGTACACTTGCGGTTGTGGTTCGATTAGCATTTGCATTTATTTTTAGAACACACAAAGGACCACCAGGGTGGTTTTGGCGTACAATTCGAAACTTCTTGTGTTGCATTTGGCTTGTGTATGGCAATTATGAGGAAGTATGATAAGGTAATTGTGGAAACCGACTCGCGTGAGGTATACGCTCTAGTGAAGGGCGGTGGGAACAAAGGGGATCGGTAAGATGATGTACTCATGGATTGTAGGAAGATATTTACGAACAATACGAGCTCCGAGTTCATCCATATTTACAGGGAGGCGAATTCTTGTGCAGACTGGTTAGCGAAGTTGGGAGCGATTGTGGGGAGGGAGTTTCCATACGAAGACCTGTTGGGTGAATTGTGGAAGTTTCGCCCCAAAGACAGATGTGGATGTGCTACTTCTAGAACGATATTGTGCACTCTTTCAGAAGTTTTAAGAGCCCGTTTGGGACTGATTATTTTTTAGGTAAAAGCATTTTTCAATTAAAATTGAAATATTTAATAAATATTAAATAAATATTTTGACAATCTAAAATCACTTTAAGTGTTTTTTTGTAATCTCATATTTAGTGCTTTTTCTAGAAGTCATTTTAATAGCCTAGAGTATTTTTAAAGATCTAAAATCATTTCAAGTGATTATTTTAAAAAGCAATCATAAACTGGCAAGTTAGTTTGTATTTACATGTCTTTTTAAGGCATTAGTTGTATAAAAAGATGTGGGATTATGTGAAGTGTATTGATCTTGTGTGGAACATTGACCAAGTCAAATACTTATGTGGACAAGAAGACTTTTACACTTGGCTCATGACTTGGCTATACGGTGTCGTTTTACTTAAAGGAATGCGGAGCTATTATGGAGCGTTGATCTTATTTTATATGGACGGTTGAGATTAAAGCTCGAGGATGTCTCATATATATACCCTCTCTCCTTAACCTCATTTATTCTTTCGTTCACATTTTAGTTAAAACTCTCTCGCCTCTTTTACAAGACAAACTAGGGTTTGCTCTATATTCTTGATCAATCTGTAATCTCTTGTAATAGTTAGTGTAATCTAGTGGTTGTTCTTTGAATCGTGCTGATTCAAAGCTAGATATTCAGCGTAGTTGAGTATTGGTTAGATTTGCTGGGTCTATTCATTAGGGTTGGTTGATTCAAGTGGTTTCTGTAATCGTGAAGATTGTAATCAGTGATAAACAGTGGTGATAGTGGAATGGCGCTCTCTAATCCGAGCCCAACGTGGATGTAGACTATTTTGTCGAACCACGATAATATCCTGTGTTCTTACTTTTCTGTTTATCTTTAATTCTTGTTTTAAAACCTATTCAAAACTCAATCAAATACTCAACGTATTTACAACAAAAGAAAAAATACATCATTATTATTTTAAAGAATCCAATTATATCATTTTTTACATGATTAATACTTATCTCTCTTTTTCATGATTAAAATTTATATAGACAATAAGATTGATTGTTGGTTTAGTGGTTACACTACTCTGTAAAGACCAAAAAATCTTGAAAATTTATCTTATCGGAATCAAAATGATTTCGAATCCAAAATGGCTCTCATATGTATTAAAAAAAATTATATCGTCAATATATTTTGGTTTATCACTACTCATTTACTAAATATCTCATATTTTTTTTAAATTTTCTCAGAATGTTTGCTATATCTCTCATTCTTTGACCACTAGAGAATATATAAGAAAATAGAGTAATTATTTATATCATTCAAAATCATACCACGTAATAATGTGGCGTGAAGTGGTTAGTTATAAATTACTAATTAGATAAAAAAAAATTAATGATTTATAACCAACCAATTCACTTTACGTTATTGGTTGGTATTTGGGTAATATAATTTTGGATGGTATATATATCATTACTGAAAGAAAATATTAGTCACACTGAAATGTATATCATGAGTAGAAACACGGTTTGTTCCTCAAATAACATCTTAAAACGTCATATATTACTCTCTTGGATCTCTTGGGCTTCCCATTAAACTACAAGTTAACGGATCTAACATTTATAGCTGTTCGACACAACATAATCATGGATTTTGAGTGACCACTGATATATAAATGTTATTATCATCACTTAACTTAATCAGAGAGCTTGTTTTTGACAAAATAAAATAAAATCAGAGAGCTCCTTATTGCCCTTTAGTTCGTGGTGGTAACTACTGATAAATCTCTATCAAACCCATACATAATACATTATATTATGTACGACTATTTGCTGAAAGTTTCATCTAAACGTTATGTCCTTTTCGAAACAGACGTGAATTAAGAGGAATGTTGAAAAGAGTGACAATTTATATCTATCCGTCAAGGCAAACATATCTGCCATGTATCTCATTCCAGTGCAACTCACTTGTACCACATAGACATGCATGTGCGGATGCAAAGGGGACAACGAGACTTTGGTCCTTATTAATTCTTAGACACCGTCTCTGGATTTATTTGATTTTTCATTACAAATTAAACTAAAAAGAATTGGCTATTGAGTAAATTTCTTTCAAACCTCATTGAATAATTCTTATATATATCCAACCTTGCATGGATATAAAAAGCTAATTATAAGTAGTTAGTGCATACTAGATGCTATGTTGTTATCAGTCTGATAGAACATATGTCCTGTACATCAAAATTCAGCTGTTCATACATTTCGTCCTATCACCAATCTTGGTGCACCTTTTTCACAGAATTGGAGTATTTCTTTATTTGATCAAAGGGAGTCTTTGTTCACAAGAAGATGAAAGAGAGGACTAGCATTATATTCACTACCAACATTTGTCTTTATGTATGTGGCTTATTCACTTTAATGTAACTATCAGGACCAAATGTAACTATCGGGACCAGATGATGGGAGTACTGTACATCAATATTGATTGTTGATTGGTCTTTCAGTTTTTCTTATTTAATATATTCAAGGTAATTTCTGATTCTGTTTTCTAGACAAATTTTCTATCAAAAGAAAAAAAGTCAATTATAGATTAATGCCTATTAAAAAATTTATTTAAAAAAAAGTGCCTAGAATAATATATTTTATAGAAAACAGTCTCATTCCAAATTACCTTTATAATTAACAATTAAAAAAAAGAAATTAGAAAAAACAAAACAAAAACTAATAAACACACGCGTGCGTCCGTGATTTTTTTTTTAAATAAACTGAAATAAGTTTCCTACAAAAAGAGATTGGAAGAGAATTTACATAGAATAAACTGGTATGGCTTAAATAATGGCTTTAATAATAACTTCTTTCTCTCCTTCCGAGAGTGATTGTTCTTTTTAACCATCTGTTTTCTTGAAAATCCTTTCCGAGACCCATGCAAGTGATTCAAAATTTTGAGATTTTATGGAACAATAGTATTCCGAGATATTTTCTAGATCGTCTGTTTCTTCTATTTGTAGTTGTTGAGTTCTGAACTTCTTTCAATATTTCTTTAATATAATAGATAGCTGATTTTCCAAAATGCATCCTTTGTCCTGAACCTGCACAGTATGTTGATATACATTCTTGGAAATTATGTATTTTTGAATCTTCAATAGATTAAAAAAAAGTGTGAGTTGCCAGTAAAAAGAAGATGTGAAATAATTGTACAATTCCTAGTAACTTGTATCCCTTTAATATTCCGTTATTAATGGCAAAGAGATTTTATCATAAGTGTAAAAAGGAACGGGGATAAGGTATCCCTTTGACGGAGTCCTCTACCTAGTTTAAATTTTCGCATTCTATCACCATTTAGATTTATCTATAGAGTTGTTGTTCTGATACAATTCTTGATCCAAAAAATCTATTTATCACAAAATCCTAATTTTTGAAGAATAATAAGATTGGAATTGCAGTGTACCTGGTCGTAAGCTTTTATCATATTAATTTTTAGAGCCACCATATGCTTCTGAACTTTCCTTCTAATCTTCATATTGAAAGAAATTTCATGTGCAATAATAATGTTGGCTTGTATTGCCCTACCTTTTATGAAAGCAGATTGTGTGGGCGAGACTATGGAATTCATTTATCCTTGAAGTTTGTTAGCTAAAATTTTAGTAATAATTTTATAACCAAAGTTACCACAAGCTATTTGTTTATAGTCTCCTTACTTTTCCTGACTGTCTCCTTTATGAAAAAGAGTAATAAGAGTATCATTTAATTTTTTATAGATAAATATTGTTATTGAAAATGTCCTGATCCATAATAAAAACATCTTGTTTAATAGTATCCCAGAATTCATGATAGAACTTACCATTGAGTCTGTCCGGTCCTGGTGCTTTTGTAGGGGATAAATCTTTAACCGCTCTTTCCACTTCTTCCATGGTAAGCAGATTGGTGAGCTTATCATTCATGTGTGTGGTAACTTTTGATTGAATAAATTTTGCCGCCTCCTCAATTTTTTCATCTGATGCTACCTGTTCTGTAATAAATCTATATAATAATTTTGGAAAGAATTTCTAACTTTTGACGCTTCCTCCTTCCAATGACCTTCATTGTCCTTAATTCTAAGAATTTTGTTATGATTCCTTTGTTGTGTTGTTGATAAGAAGAAGAAATTTGTGTTGCGATCTCCACAATCCAACCAAGTTTGTTGTGCTCTATCTGACCAATATTTTTATACAAATCTCATTAAACATAAGTTTATATTGTAAGTAGAGGTCTCTCAAGATACATGATGTCTATGTAGTAAAATATTAAAACCAAAGAAAGTAATAAGCCTAGATTTTGTGAGACGCCACCTTGAGGGTTCTCTACGTCCATACCCTTGGTAACACAGGAGGAAAAATTGCACAAATGCCTCAATCAACCAAGGTTCAATAGTTTCCACAACTAATCTCAAGGGATCTCTGTTCCCCAAGATTCAAATTTTCAATTGTGTCTCATAAAATACAAGTATGGTCTTCCTTTGGTACAATGGAACTCAACTATGGATTAATTGATCCAAAATCACCTAAAAGGAAGCCTTTTTCTTATATGCATTAAAATAGCAGTGACAACATATTTTAATCAGAGAGAGAATAATGGGTGCACCATGTCAAATCATCTTCAAAAGATGAACTAATAAAGAAGATAAAGAGAAATATCAGACAAAGAAGATGAAAAAGAAAGATTGAAAGACGTGTAAAAACCATGTATAATGTGGTTCACTCAGTGATTTTCTTGAAACTGTATACTTAAGCTAAGTTCAATAGCTCCCAATTGTAGCAAAAATCTACAATTGAGGGTTAAATTATAAAAATAAAGCTCTGAGAGCCTCCTAAAATTGGGTACCCAGATCATTGTATATTTGAGCCGCATGTAACCAATCAAATGACTAGTTACCCAATTATTAAAAGGTGTTTAACCCAAAAGATGAATGTAGAAAAATAATTGTCTAACAAGATCCATACATGTAACACATTGACAAACACGCGCATCCCATTAAAACTATATACACAACTCATTAAAAAACATGTAACTCATTACAAAATCGCATCCCATAAAAACACAAAGATAATCCACCGACTATTCAAATTTTGGACTTGTTAAGGCGAGAGAAAATATTTTAGGACTTTTTAAACAATTAACTCATTATTAAAAAGATACTTTTATTTTATTCATTCATGAAAAGTAAAATATCTGATTTTCTCAACTGGCCAGAGCCTTGCTATTTCTTCAGCATTTAAAGGGGAGGTCCATGGTTCGAATCTCCTCCCTAACGGATGTAAAGTAAGAGGTACAAGGCTCAAACCCCTCCCTGAACATGGGTAACCTAGTTCTGATTTACCATGAGAATATATATGGTGAGGCATGTATATCTCCGTGGGATTAGTCGGGTGCGCGCAAGCTAGCCCGGAACCCATGTAACCAAAAAAAAAAATCTGATTTTCTAAATTTTTTAGTAACAAAACATGAATAAATTTTGAGTAATATTTAAAATGATGATTATTCAAAATTATAATAATAATTATTATTTATGTTTCAATATTTATAGATTAAATTTTTTGCACATTTTTATGTGAAATTAAGTAAAAAAAAAATTCAAATTATTTATATGAAATTAAATAATAAATATTATTATTAAAAAAATTTATGACAATTCAAAATATAAATATATTAGTTGTGAAATATTTTTATAATAAAATTAGAACATGATTTTTAAAATTAAAAAATTACTAAAACATTAGAGAGATATATTTTTTGAGTTTTAGAGAGTCATCACTTGAGTAGGATTAGTTTTTTTACCTCCCATTCTAGTTAAACAAATGGAAAGCTGATAAATCTATGGGGAAATTTGTTTGTAATTAATGAGCTCTTAATCTAGTTTATTAAAGTCACTGGATCAATAAAATTCTTTGTTTTTCTCACTAATTCAAATCTGAATACCTCTTAATTGGTCTCTTTCATTAAGATTTCAAACCAAGTCTGATTTATTGACAATGTATCTTAACAAAATAAGTTATATTCATTTGTTATTCAGCATTAAACACTTGTCACTTAAAAAAATCAAACGACACCTAAGAGTTATTATTTGAGTAAGAGTAGTGCTTAACCTCCCGTTATAATTAAACAATTGGAGATCGGATGGATTTAGCATAAGTGGATATTGGATAAATGGTAGGTGGAATTTGAAATGGTGTTGGCTAACTCGTTCAGTTATTCTGATCAAGGTAGGGCTTTCTATGATTTGAGCTGTTGCATTTATTTAAAATGGTGAGATTGGGCCTCAAGATTGCTGTGTTAGTGTTGGACTTTTCTTTCTTATAAGTCCATTTATATGAGTTGGACCAAAAATATTTTGGATAAAAAAAGAGAGTCTTAAGCAACACCAAATTTTGCTTGTAAGCCTTATAGTTCTGGGTCGGTATACATGAGAAACACACAAGTAGAAAAGAAAGAGTGCACGTCATAAATGGTCAAAAGTAAAAACAAATGCAATGGTGATAGAACTAAAAAAAGGAAAACCATAAGTGATTGTAAGAATTACCCAACCAATCTTAAAGAGTATTTAAATCCCCGAAAATGCCTCTTTTGCGATTTTAAGGGAACCGCTATTTTACCAAACATCGAGTATCTAACCACGAGATAATGTCATCAAGTACATTAACAATTCTGTCATCGGGTTCCCCTTCAAGAATGCTATGATAGCCATCAGGATAAAGCTTAAGCGTCTTGTCACTACTACTAGCATTCTCATATAGATACTGACTTATACGAGGATCCGTTACTTTATCAGCAGCTCCATGAAGAATAAGCATTGGAGATGAAACTTTATCAACATTCGCCTCTAAATACTTTGTTGCATTCAAAAGTTCCACAGCAGTCTTGAGTCTTGTTGGATCAGAGTAAGATATCACATTATATGGAGTCTGTAGAAAAAGTTAGTTAAGTTATATTCGGATGAAACTAACATTAGAAATATTAAAATTTACCATTTTTCTTTTCTTCAATTCTCGGAAAGCTAACTCGGCTAAATCTTTCTGAGGAACGAGCTTAGCTTTTGGTAAAACCCTCGCTAACTGAATTAAGATATTCTGAAGATAAATCGGAGGGGCCATTTCCTCTGCGATCTTAGCAGAAACTTAGAGTCAGCTTATTAATATAAAATGGTGAAATGAGTTAATAAGAGGAGTTTAGATGTGATTACTTTAACCATTGGAGCTACAAGAACAATTCCATCCCATTGTTGTGGTTCCTTGAGAAGGGTTTTCAAAGCAATTGCTCCTCCCATTGATTGACCGAATAAAAAATGAGGCAATCCTATTATCTCAGGGCTTCCTGCCATGTCATACAAAAACAAAAGTGTTTTCGAATTTTAAGGTTTCATTTTAGCTTCTTATTAAAGTAACTTTTTGTTTGTGATTCCATGTTTCTTTTACTAATTTAGATCTGAATGACTCTTAACTGGTACGTTTAAGATATTGTCTCTTAACAGAATAAATATTATTTATTGTTTATTCGGTAAAAACATAACTTATCGCTTAAATAAACAGATAGACGGAAAATTTTACCCTTGATTTTTGTAAATTGTTGAATGACATTGTCAACTATGGCATCAAATTTGGGTACATAACCATGTAATCCCTCGGAGAGACCAAAACCAGGATGATCAATCGCATACACGCCAAAACCGGAAGCAGCTATATGTTTAGCGATGCCTGAAATTCCAAAAGTATGTGTTAAACAACTCTATAGTCTAGGGAAACTGTATAAGACTAGGGACTAATACAAACCTTCGAAGAAGAATGTGCAAGTATCACCATATCCATGGCAAAAACACAATGCACCTTTAATTCGTACTCCAGGTTTGGGCAACCAACTTTTACAGAAGATCTCTTGACCCTTTGAGTTAATTTCGTACCACTGTGTAATCAATTGAGTATGGTTCAGTTATAGCTGCTAAGTCTTACTAGTGATCAATTTGATTGTTTGATCAACATTAATGAATAATTGAATTTATAACAATTGGAATTTAAAATCATAATAAGCATTGAATAAAGGCACAAGTAAAACTGACCTCTTCCATCCTGATATCAGTTGGAGCCATCTGGTAAACCACCAATAGAACACAAGAAAACGATAAAAAAAAAAAAAAAAACATTAATCATCAAGCGGACAATTTTATATAGTCAACCTTGAAATACAAACCTTAAACAAGATGTGATCGAGCTGTTGTTGAGAATTAACGAAAGCTGCTCGGACCCTTCTCCGAGCTGTAGCAGAATCCATGTTTTGTGAAGCTATAGAGTTCATTTCATCACTTACACCATCAATCTTTGACTTGTTTAAGGCCATGGTGATCACGGTTGGTTTTGTGGTTAAGTTTGGCCGGAGATATATTGGTAAGCTATGATTAGGACGGAATGAGGAATATTCCGGTGGAATGAATGGCCGGAAAGTTGAGATCAGAGCAAGGGCCATAATGAATGATCAAAATAGTGGAAAAGTAACGAAGAATCAAAAACAAACATAAAGTAGTAAAGGAAACAGGGGCAGGCTAGTGACACGATATCCAATGTATTTATATTAGTCAAACCATGTTATGTAAAACGTGGTGTGGTCTCCCAGTTTTCTAATTCTTCTAGTCCTTCGTAGACCAAAAATAGTGACTCATTTCTCCGACCTTTAAGTCGTTTAAGTAATCTCTCTTTCGTCCAAAAACAAAAAAAGAAAAGTAATTTCTCTACAAGACAATATTGTTAATCGCACCGTATGAATTGGTTTAGCACGTCCAAGGCGACAAAAATAAGAAGAAAATACTAATTGGAGTACAAAGGGAGAAAAAAAGAGTTTTTAAAGTCTAACAAAAAAATATTACTTTTTAAAGTCTTGTTATATTTCTGGTTTGTTTTTTTTGACTCTTCTACCTTTTTTATTTTTTTAATTCGTTTTCCTTATTTTTTATTAATTTTTTTTTGAGTTTTTTTACTTTAACTTACCAGATAGGTTTCTCGGTACGTTCATGAAGGTACTTACTTACCTACATTTTTTATTGTACATACCTATGTATGTTTTAACATTGTTAAGGTGTGTTTGTTCCAATTCTTATTTTTTGTATATGTTCAATGTTTTGGTTTTGTCCAAGTTCAGTTTTGTATATAATTCCTTTTTTGTCCATATTTATGCCAAGGTGTCCAGTAATATACGATTAGGGTTTAGGGCTGTATCGAAGCCATTTTCATCCATGATTTGATTAATTTCATTGTTTAATTTTTCAAGCTGTTAATACCAAACAAACCAAACAAATATCAGGATTAACCATAATGTATAGACCATTCTGTCTAGACCCTAATGTCACCTAAAGGGCCCTAATATAATGGACTTTAACTAACAAAAAAATTAAACTAGACCTACCTAAAAAAAGTCCATAATGGGCTAGACACTCATGGACCTAGAAAAAGACACATACTGGACACTAAGTCGACCAAAAAAAAACTTTGACACTAAGTCTAGACCATAATGGGCTAGACAAAGACAATGTCTAGAGTTTATGGCCCAAACTGTTTGAAACACGAGCAAGGGGCTGGACAATTTTTGACACACGAGCAAGGGGCTGGACAATGTCTGACTGGACTCATGGTTTTAGGTTTATGGCCCAAACTGTTTGAAACACGAGCAAGGGGCTGGACAATGTCTGACTGGACTCACGTAAAAAAAAGAGAAAAAAGTAAAAAAAGATTCAGAGATGACGGAGGAAGGTGGTTCACAGAAATGGACGAATGTGGTGTGCTGGTAGTGGGTGGCTTCGTCACAGCGCCATCGTTCTGGTGCAGCTTCCTGGATCTGAGTTGTCTCGAACGAAGCAGCTGGGAGAACAAAATGGTACGCTGGTGGAGGTCAGCGCTCGTTATCTTGACCAGATCGAGAATGGCGTCGCTGCTGCTGGTTCGAGAACGGCATCGTTGCTGCTTGTTCATGGTGGTGGTGGGAAGACGGAGACGAGATCTGGGATCGTGGGGGTGGATCTGGCACAACAGCGTGGTGGATCTAGTCACACCTTCTTCGTCGCGGTGGTGCAATTACAGCAGAGAGGAGGAAGGTGGTGGTGGTAGCCTGGTTCGCAACAGCGTGGTGGAGGCAGAGGCGAACAGCTTCGAGATGGAGGCGGATGTGGAGGTGGAGCAGCTTCGTTTCTTCGTTTAAGATCTGCAGCAGCTTCATTTCTTCGTTTAAGATCTGCATCAGCTTTGTTTCAGATCTGCAGCTCCGTTGGTGACGCGTGGTGGTGGTAGCTTGGTTCGCAGTAGCGTCGTGGTGGATTTGTTTCATGGTGGTGGTGGCTCGGAGAGAAGAGAAGCAGGGGCAATGGTGGCTCGATAGAAGAAAGAAAGGTGGCTCGATGGTGGTGTCGGCAGTGGCTTGGTTCGTCGTCGTGGTGGCTCGGAGAGAAGAGAAGCAGGGCGGCAATGGTGGCTCGATGGAAGGTGGAAGGTGGCTCGGTGGTGGTGTCGGCAGTGGTGGGTAGGTGGGAGAGAGAGAGAGGGTAGAGAGAGGGCAGAGGTAGAGAGGGTGGGTTTTCAGGAAAAAAAACCCTAATGGGTATTTAATTTTTATTTTTGTCGGGTTGTAATGGTATAAGAGAGGAGGAAGGGCTTTTGGGTCTTTTTAGTAGCTATTAGTTAGGATAGAAGTAGTGTTTAGTGGGGGAGGGGGTTTGTTTGTGAAGTTACAATTGATTGGGCTCTAATATATAATTGCCCCCAAAAATAATTATGCCACACCAAAATTTTAGTGGTGGATTCTTTTTTTTTATTAATACCTCAAAGATCCCTCAAATTAGAATTAATTTTCCTTCACCACAGCCATTATTTTTTTTCCCATAAAAAACATCATACATGTAGAAAATATATGGATTAACATATTTTGGATTTGTTAAGTGTTGCTTAGCAAAGTTATTTTGACATTCAAGTTGAACCCCGTGGTGATGTGGCGCGCGTTTAGCCTTCAAATCTTATTCTATTTTGATGTTTAGGATTTGTCCTGAATGCTTGTCTCATATAAAAGCATAAGTCACTGAACGAAGTCAGACTTAATTCATTCTCTTCTTCTGAAAGTCGTTTCTCTTAACTTTCTCCTCTCTCCAAGAAACCCTAGTTCTTCTGAAACCTTTGGTTTCTGAACTTAGCTGTAAAATCGTGGTAGGTTTAGCCTCTAGATTGTATATCTCTTGTAATAAGTGAGAATCATACTGATTCATCACTAGGTAGCCTTATACACATCTGTTAGTAGGGTTGTAAACGAGCCGAACCGAGCCGAATACTAGATGTACAGGCTTGTTTGTTTAATTACTCGAGTCGAGCCGAGCTGAGCTCAAATTTAATAAATTGGAATGATACGAAACTAAATACAATTTATAATAAAAATATAATAGAAAAATTAAGAAAATGCACATACCACTGTTTGAATTGAATGTAATGATTAATTAGTTGGAATATTGGAAAAAAAATTATAATGTTAAATAAGTATACCACTACTTAAAAAGAAAGATAAAGATGAATAAATAATTAAACTAAATCCAAAAACCCCATCTTCATCTAACACCAATTGCAAAAGTCTGTGAGGAAAAATTTGGAATATAAAAACAACCCTAAAGGTTAGGATTTTTATTTAAAAAGTAATTAAACATTTGATACCAACAGAAGAAAGTCTTTATAACCTATACATTAACAAAGAAAAGACATGTAAATTTTGTAATAACGGAGATGAAACTATGGACCATCTTCTTTTTAATTGTCATTGGGCAAAAAGTACATGGTTCAGTCCCCAGTTAATTTATAAAATAGTAATTCATCCACAAATAGAATTGATACTTGGATTAATAACCTTATAAAGGAACTAGAAATAATATATAAAAAAGAGGATGGAATGCTAGAATTAGTATGCTACATTATTTAGCAAATTTGAATTTTTTTTTTATAAAAACACTGAATATAATCCCCAAAAAACTAACAAATTAGCATGAAATAATTGAAAAGAATATGAAATAGCTAATAAAAATTAGATTACAACACTATTAATAAGAAAAAGAACAAAGATAATAATAAACTAAAGGTAAGAATATTTCAAGAATTAGAAATACAAAAAACTAACCAAAAAGATAAAGGGAAATAGATCCCACCCACAAAAGAATTATTATAAAATAAATATTGATGAAAGTGTTTTAGAAAAAGATGTTACCATAACTTGTGTTATAAGAAATGAAAAAGGTATTATGATTTGAGGTAATACTTGAGATTGAATGCAAAGACGACCCTTGAAACTAAAGCTATATGGGTACTTAAGACAACTGAATTGGCAGAAATCTACCCAATAGGAAAGGTGATCATAGAGAATAATGCTAGTTTTATTATGCTTCCTCTCTCGACATGTAGTCCTGTTACTTCCCCATATATCTGTAATTTAATTAATGACATTTACGAGCTAGCAGAACTTTCTAGACCAACTTTTGTACTTATTCGTAGGAGTAAGAATATGGTGGCTGATTGGGTTGCTAAACAAAGAGGTTTCTGACAATTTGTTTGGTAACCGGTTTATTCATAAATCAACCCAGTTAACTAATTTACTTTTGATTGACCGGTTCAGTTGTAGAAACGGCTAAACCTACCATTTTAACTATTTTATTTTATATCGATATATTAATCGTTTGACAAAAAAATGTCTAATAAGGGCAACTTGTTAGGTCTATCTCGCCACTATCATAATCAAATCTAACCTAGAAAGGGAATTAATGTAAGGGTGAGACTTCCATAAATGGTCCAATATTCATATCATATCCATTAATTATAACAACAAAATACATGTCAATCGATAAATTAGATAGTTACTTTTGCATGTTAAAAACATAGAATATGTGTTATAATATGATTGGTATTGGATAAAGTAAATTTTCTTAATGTAAACTCTAATAATGTTTGTACAAGATATTATCATATTCCATTGACCCTTAACAAATATTTATTAATGTTACATTCTGAAATTCCTTATATCTAGGTTAAAAATTTAAGATCTTATTCCTATGGTGTACTATGAGATGGGTACAATGGCGGAGTTATGTTGAACTTTGGAGAGGCCATGGCCCCATGATTTTTTCAAAAAAAAATAAAATTCTTTTTATGAAAAAAAGAAAAGAGATTATTACCTACGGGTTTTGAAGACACCCCCTATATCCTTTTTTAACCTCACTTACCTTCTCTTCTTACAAAAGACCTCGAACAAAATTTAATACTAAAGGACAATATCCGATTTATATTTTTACCCCTTTGTATTTTTTATTTCCTATATATACTAATTTTGGCCAGATTTTTTTTAAAACCCTAAAATTATTTACTCTCCTTATTTCTCCTCTCTCTTTCATCTTCTTTTCACGTAAATCATTTTTTCTTTCATTCTCTCACCATATTATCTTTCCTCTCTCATTCTCTCACCATCAAAGCCGATGGTGGTACAACCATGGAGAACGGTGAACAATGGCTGGCAAAGACCAACCGGGAGGTGCAGCCATGGTGAAGCATGGCGTGAAGCAAGCAACCGCCGTTTGTGATGGTTCGAGGTGTTTCACCACCACTCTTCGTCGGAGAAAAGCACTGGAGCTCGACAGAGCTCACTCCATGGATCTCACATGAGATCTCCTTCACTCCATGGATCTCACGAATGGAGCTTAGATTTCGAAGTGATAGCAACCATAGTCGGCTTCATAGCTCCTTTCTCAAACGAAGCTCCCTGCTCGAACAGAGGGCGGCGAATCTCAGGCGAAATTCGGGATGCTCCTGCGAGCAGCAGCGGTGGATCTTCAATGCTCGAACGAAGCGGATTTTCTTCTATTTTTAAGAAACCATGTAGATGAACGGAGACGAACATACAGAGGAGAACAAAGGTGTTGCTCGACACCGGAGATGATTTTCTGCTATGCTCGTTCGCTGGAGGTGAACAAACGAGAGAACAGAGGCCTTTCGTTTTCTATTCGAGATGCATGCATTTTTTTAGAAGCTTCCGAGATAAGCTACAAATCAGTGTATATTTTTTGTTTTTTTATTCAGTTGTAATAGTGTAAGGGTTTGAAATTTTAATAAAATATAATGTTAAGGTTAATACTCTGTATTTTTACCATTACTCATTAATTTTATTGAGTACTCAATCTTTTTATAGAGTACTCACTGTTTTTATGGAGTACTCATCAATTCTTTTTATTTTGATACTCAACTATTTTATTATGATACTCATTATTTTTTTCCGTTATTCTATATTTTTTTCTGATACTCTATATTTTTTCCGATACTCTATATTTTTTTCCGGTGGTCGGTGTCCAGAAATGAACAGTGACAACACACAACAATTTCTTTGTCTTTTAGTGTTAGTAAGGGCATTTTAGTATTTGGTCATTCTTGAGGTCTCTTTAAAAAAATAATATTCCCACTAGTTCCTATCGGACGAAAATATAATTTCCAAGACCCTATATGTCATTCACCCAAAAAATAGTTATAAGCTATTTTACCCTCTAAGTTTTCAAAAAAAATTTATTTGGCCAACCTAACTTTTGAATCTTCATTTGATCCCTTAATTTTT
The DNA here is from genome assembly GCA_029959085.1 of Nemophila menziesii. NCBI lineage: Eukaryota > Viridiplantae > Streptophyta > Magnoliopsida > Boraginales > Hydrophyllaceae > Nemophila > Nemophila menziesii. The sequence continues at coordinate 30,800,198 of JARWIR010000005.1, forward strand.
TAAATTTATTTTACTAGACTTATAATTATTTTATTTTATTAAATAAATTATATGTTATTTGTATTAGAAAAAAAAAATTAATTATAAAAATTATATTAGAACTTATAGCGTAGTTTTGTATAATACAAGAATTTATTTACAAGTTTAGTTTTGTATAATATAAGGATTTATTTTGTAAACTTTGCATAATATATGGACCTATAGTGTAAATAATTCTAATATTTTTTTCAGTGGTCGTTGCCCCTGAATCCCCTTGGTCCCGTCTATTAAAAATTTCTGGCTCCGCCCTTGAATGAGTAATTAAGCTAAGATGACCAAGCTAACTAATTACAAAATAATTTATCCTACTCTCCGCCGTCTTCATCAATAATATAATCGGTAAAATCATTCATATCAGATGCTCCTCTCTTGATCTTCCACCAAATATTCTTTTTTACATTGTCTCCGTCTTCTCTTCAATTTGTATTATGTTTCGCCCTCCGCGCCGCAGTTTAAAAGTCTGTTTCAGATCATCATGCCAAGTACCATTGTCTATCTCTCGCATCCTACTCGGACCGCTAATCATGACGTTTTAAAAATTGTAAAGGATCAAAGGAGAAAGATCTGGCACATGTTGTGTGTATACTGAGCTTGGCAAATTGCAGCAGAAATACCTAAGAAGACTGAAACTTTAGGAATCCTCAAGGCGAGTGAAACAGTTAGAGATTACCTTTTTAGGAGTATTTGTATAGAAAATGATTGTTCTTCCATCATCAAACCACCTATCTCTGGTGTACCTACTTTGGATTCATATATTTGCAACACTGTAAAGTGTATTTATAGATTTGTTGAAATGTGTAATATTATTTTCTCCTCCGTCTTGAGAGGAGCTAATGGTCCTGCTAATTAGGTTGCAAAATAGTTTCTTAATGATAAACTGTTTGGCAACTAAGACATTTTTTTTCCTCTAGCTATTTTGTTTGTAATGGACAATTCTCCACAAAGAATTGGCTAAACTCTTTAAGTTTTAATATATGTTGTATTAAAAAAAATAACAGTACAATCAATAAATACTTTTCATTCATAGAGATTAATTAAAAATTCTCAAGACAATTAACCCAACAAAAATCTATGAAAAAAATTGTGGCAGGTTCACGATAGTAATTGTTGGGGATTAGCTCACGCTGAGAGTACGAAAAGTCATCTCTCTTATAATATCAAATCCTAAAGCAAACCAGAAATAAAAAGAAAGATGTAATATAAGCAAGAATTTATAGAAACCCTCCCTCTCTCAAATCCGCCGTCTGTTGTCAAAAAATTTTAGGCTCGTACTAAAATCCTTAGACGGTTAGACCAATAAGATACCAACCTTGCAGCCCCTCACTAAGATGAAGGTAGGGAAGGCCTTCTTTTGGGTTGTCTTCTCAATGGCTTGTCAACCTCTTATCAAGTCGGAGATAGATGAGAAATAGGTGTCTAGGTAATATGGATGTAGACAAGTGGTCATTTAGCAACCCATTTGGACTCTCGAAAACAATGGAGGAATTTTGGGGATAAACTTTCATATCCATGCATTACTACTTAGGATTAATGCCCAAGAAACACCTCAAATTAAATTTAATGCCCCCTCACCCCTGCCGTTCTCCTTTTGCCCATAAAAGGCACCTCTTTTAATTTTTATCCTATTCTACCCTTTTCTACCGCCGCCGCTCTCTCTCTCCATGAGTTCATAAATAAATAACTATGATAGCCGCTCTCTCTCTTTCGTTTAAATTATCAGCATATACACAAACACTGTGAATTATGAGAGCACCCATTAATGACGAATTTAGCAAGAAAAATAAAGAAACAGAGAGAAGAATAAGAAGAAGAATGAATAAGAGAGGAAGAAGAGATGTTTTATTTCTTATTACAGTTACAATGTACAAAACTAGTTTATATACAATCATGTCTAACTAGATATAGCTGTAATCTAACTAATTTTTATGTAGAAGAAACAATTTGCATTTTGGTCCCTGCATTATTTCTTTTTATCCAATCCATTTGCTGTATTCAAAGATAGATTGACATCTCCACTGAAACATGATATTTGAGTATTGGGAAAGTAAGAAATTATGATTGAATTGTGCGAAAGTTTGTATAGAATAAGTTGATTGATTAACGTTGAAAAACTAGAAGAAAAAAACAATTCAAATGAGTAATGGGAATCTCTCCCAGAACTCAATATTTAGTCCGCAAGTACAAAAATGTACTTGCTTAGCGTTTTCTGAGTTCTGGGAATTTATCCCAGTACTCAACATTTGCCACAAGTCCAAAAGTGCACTTGCACAAGTACAAAAGTGGGCTTGCACAAGTACAATCCGAGTTCTGAGTAATGGGAATCTATCCCAGAACTCAACATTTAGTCCACAAGTACAAAAATGTACTTGCACGAGTTGTGGGAAACACTCCCATTACTCAACATTAGTCCATACAGTACAAAAGTGTACTTGCACGAGTTGTGGGAAACACTCCCATTACTCAACATTAGTCCATACAGTACAAAAGTGTACTTGCACGAGTTGTGGGAAACACTCCCATTACTCAACATTAGCCCATACAGTACAAAAGTGTATTTGCACGAGTTGTGGGAAACACTCCCATTACTCGCCCTTGACAAAAATTGTACTTGCACAAGTCCACTACTCGCCCTTGGCAGCAGCAGTCGACAGCAGTAAGCATTAAGGTATATTTACCTTAAGTGCCTTTTATGGGCAAGTGGCTAAAGTGCCAGGTGGTTATTGGGCTAAGGGCATTAAGGTATATTTACCTTAAGTGCCTTTTATGGGCAAGTGACTAAGGTGGCAGGTGGTTATTGGGCATTCACCCTACTACTTATCCTATTAGGCTAAGTACAACAGTTCTCTATTTTTATAGCTAAAATTGGGAATCAAACTATCTATTTCTCATAAATTTAACTCTCTACAACAACTCTGCTCCAACAGCTTCCCAATTTCAACCCCCAATTTTAAAATTTTATATTCAAACTTTATTTTAATAACATTTTTATATTTATATATTTTACAAAAGATTTTTTATATTAATATATGCTTATAATTTCTTTTTCACATTTATAATTTGTAAAAATATATTATTTTATTTTTTTGAAAATATTATAATTTATAATTTTTTCTCTTTAAATAATTAAAAATGAGATTTGATATAAAGAGTGAATTATAAAAATAATTGGACAAAGAAATAATTAAAAAGATAACTTTGTAAAATAAAAAAATTTAAAAAGCAAACCAAAAGTTCACGTATAAATAAATTGAAGAAAGAAAAAAAATTGTTACTATGTCAATTCAGCGTGCAAAAAGTTAAAAAAAAAAATGAAAATGTAGCTAACATTTAAACTCAACACATGTAGCTACTTTGACCACCAATATTGGGAGTTCTAATTGGGATTCCCAATTCTAAAGAAGCTATTGGAGCTTTAAAATAGAGGAGTCAACTCCCCATTCTAGCTTTTTGCTAGGGGAGCACTTGGACTCAGCCTCATATCCTCGTTTCACATTAATCTGCGATCAATCACACTAAAAAAGCCCAAAACTCACCCAAGACTCTAATTTTTATTTTTTTAATGCCAAGACGCTAAATATTCCCACAAGAAGTACACGATTCGAATCCCCTCCTTGAACATTAGTTCTGATTAAGTGGGAATATGCATGAGGAGGCGTGTATATTTCCTATAAGAACATGATTCGAATCCCCTCCCTGAACATTACTTCTGATTAAGTAGTAATATGCATGAGGAAGCGTATGAGGAGGAATATGCATGAGGAAGCGTATGAGGAGGCGTGTATATTTCTTATGTGAGTAGTAGTAGTGAACGAAAGTTGGCCCGGACACCCATATATAAAAATATATATATATATATATAATGAGACAACAAATACACCCAAATTTAAACCATTTGTTCCAGTAATGTAAGTATAAAAACTCCACTAAAAATCTAAGATCATGTAACATAAAACACATACAAAATGGACCATATGCAAGCAAAAGGCTATAGAATGATCATCGATGAGGCTGTTATGTTTCATATGCCAACTCACCTAATACCTCTCCATCAATATAACTCTACCACATTGTCGAGATCACAAGACTTTTTGAGAGACATCTTTAGGCTTTGGTCAAAATATGGTACATACAGAATATGTAGAAATGTTAATATGTTATACACCATCTCCTTATCTCACACAATCCACACATATTATGAGCATAAGTTAATATTACATTTTTCTGGAATTATCCATATTCTAAGTGTTGGGACTGCATTTTTAAAAAACATTCAAAGTGCTTCATTTTTTAAAAAACATTCAAAGTGCTTCATTTAGAAGCACCCGTACTTGTTAAAAATAAGTGATTTTAGATCTCAAAAATAATTTTTAATGTCTTTGACAAATATTTTAAATTTTATTAAATAGTGATTTTAACTCTAACATAACCAAATGGACTAGTCTCTCAATCGTGATGCTCAATAATTTCTAGTTCTTGATCTTTTACTTTTTCGCTTCGTACTTTCTATTTTTAATATCTTTTTTTTTTTGTTCGAAATCTATTTTTAATATCTTATTAACAATATATTATAACATATAAAAAGCATACATAGTGATAATCATATACAATCTCTTAACCCAGAGAAATTCCTCACAGCGAGGCCACAAATTTAAGCTCAAGTCATATCAAGAATCCACATTTTATGTGCAAATCAAGTCAAAAAGTGAAATCAAATGGATTCATTATGTCGAATAAATTGAACAATTTTAGATTTCACATGCGAAGGAATACGAACAGGTCGATAGTTTTTATCAAGCCAAACAGCTGTAGCTTTAGCCTCCACAACAGGCTGAGAAAAACAAATAAACATTAGTATATTAATCCTTCATTAAAAATTAATTATAAATTAATAAAAACCTCTTCATTTGGTAGCTTATAGATACAATGATCAAAGAATATACGAGCAGCAGAAGAGTCTGATACCTTCACTTTCACAACAAACCTATCTCCACTCTGATTAAATAGAAAATCTCAGATTATGATCACATATTTTGCAATGAATTTAATATTATTTTTCGTAATTGTACCCTTAATGGTAGTAGAAACTTAAGTGAAAGGTCTGTGAGGGCTAATGCATCACCAGAGCGAGCAACTTCATCTGCATTTATACCAATCCTCTCCAAAAGCTCATGACGACCTGTTTTTTTTTTTAATTTTGATTTGTTTTTAACTAATTTAGTATTGTCTGGATTTTATTTTAGATAAGAAATTTAAGAAGCTTACCGTGTTGACAATAACTAGCATAAACAGCGTTATTTACAACTCCGTACTGATCTAATTCATAGTCTCTCACTTTTAGCTCCACCTCGTGCCACTTACTCATTCTGCAATTACGAATTAAAATATAATAAGGATCCATTTACATACATTAGTGTCTCTTAGAACTTGTGATCAAGGATAGTGGTAAGAGCTAAAAGAAAAAATTATATGCACAAAATGGAGGCAGATAAAGGAAATTGGCAATTGAAAAGCATAAAACTGTAAATATTCATACATCTGTATATGAAACTTAGGAATTAGCAAGGGAAATACAATGCCAAAATGAGCAAAATTAAGTACCCTTTTCCACCTTTGAAATCAAAAGCAACTGCATTAGAGAGACACATGACTGGAAAGAGAGATGGACGGACACTCCACAGCCGGAGGTGCTGCCGGGAATGGGAGGAAAAAATGGCTGATTGACGGCTGAGATTAAGCCATATGGAAGAGGCACGTGAGATGGGTATGGTCACGTGCGGAGCGGGGGAGATTATAGCGTGTGGCATTAGTGATGAGTACAGAGTGTTTGGTGAAAAGGGGGCAGAGTGGCGGTTAGGCCAACCGGAGTAACTTAGAGTTGTTGGGTTTGTAAAAATAATTTTTATTTCTCAAAAAGTAGTTCTTGTTTTTTTGTTTTTTTAATATTGTACTCCTATCTACATAAATAATATAGGAAATAATTGATTTTTTTTTATCATTTCTAAACTAGGTATATCGATCAGACAAATTTAAAGAAATATTAATAAACCAAAATAAAACGCCGATATTGGATCACGTGTAAGAAGATCAAGAAGACCGGGAACGGTGACAAGGACATAAGGCTGAGGGTAGGTTATATATGTCGAGGGTAAATGAGTGTCAAACTCACCCGATGACAGATAGGTCGAGGGGAAAGATTGTATACGTAACCGAAATCTGAGAACAATGTCTAATTACATAACGAATACATCGTACAGTTCAGACTCCATGCTAGCCTAAGTTATGTACTCATGATAGTTTAAACTGCATACTCATAACCGCCTCATATGTGCACCCAGAGCACCTATAAATACCCCACACATATCTCATTGTGGTACAATTTATCTCTCTCTAAAATTTGGTTGTGGTCATCATACAACTTAAAAAACTCCATAGCTCCAGGTCGTAAGAATACCTTCTAACATTATGCTAATGTTGAGTGTCAGAGTGTCATTGGGAGTGCACCTCCCTTTAGACCTAACATAGTGTCTGGTTTCAGAAAACTCCAGTTATGCTAAGGAAGCTTTGGCCATATCGAGAGAAGTATTGCAAAGGTGATCGACAGTAAAGTACACGGTTAGCCTTGGGTAATACCTACTTTCTCTTCAACTTTACTTATACTTCTCTTTTACACATTCTGTTTTGGTCTTGGATCGATTTATCGGGTGGATATATCTCTAAGAATATATTTTGTGTTCAATCACCTACAGGTTGAGTAGGTAGAGTTCCTTCTTCTCTCGTGTTTAACTTATTGGAACTGCGTCCTACTTGAATTTCTAGATTTTTAATTAAATAGGCAATGCGGGGAACTAGTTGAGCGGAACTTAAGAAATTAAGTCCAATTTTATTTAATTTCTCTAGTATCACATTATATGTTTCAGACGTATCTTGCTACCTAGGAGAGTTTAGATTTACGTATATTTGCTCTTGTCTGAACCCGGAAGCTGGTGGTCTATATTGATATGATTGTCCACCTGATTGCTTCTCTATCCTGGATTTGACCACGATCGCAGTTCAAATTGAAAATTATTGTTGTTATTGTTTTGGTTCCTGCATTGTGGTGATTACTCCGTTACCCTAAATACTTCGTCTTGGTCACATCTTATTGTGATTGTAAAACATTATTAATATCATCAATAAATTAACAGTCATAACATGTTAGTGTGAGTATGCCCCAAGTTGCATAATTTCTTTTTGTGCTTTGTTGTGCTTGGTTGGCCTTCTACTGAGCAAGTTGCGAATATTAAAGTTTCTTTGAGATCATTCAAAATTTAAGTGCCAGCATGTCTTCCATGCCCACTTCAGAGTCCTCTCTTAAGTTACACATTTTGAATTTTGTCGTTATGGGCGGATTACAAAGTGTTGAGTACTGAGTTATCTACCAAGGTATTCAGCAAATCCCAAGTGTCTTCTGCACCATATCTCATAAAGCTACCCATTCATTTATAATATACAATTTTTGTACACATATCGGTTAGTCTTTGGTAAAATACATGAGCAATTTGGCCATGCGTGAAACTATGACGATGAAAACTTCTCTGAATTTTAGAAAACTTATCTCATGCATCATATAATTCTTCACCCTTGTTGAATACATATTTTGAGTTCAAATTTTACATCCCAGGTTTGACTAACATATTAATACACGATTAAAAATTCATTTTGCAAATCTCCCAAAGAAAGTATAGATGTCTCGGTTAAATTCCCAACCCAATGGATGACTTAATATTTAAGGGAGAACGAAATAACATAATAATCTTTTTGTGTTCATGCATAAATGTAAATTTTACTGCTTGAAATGCTATCTTAGATTTCCTTAAATGAATATAAGGGTTTTCATTACTATTACCTAATAAGGTATGCAACATTGTAAGTAAATGGGGTTAAATTTCATAGTTTGTCTATTCCATCAAGGGTGGTAAATTAAAAGTTGAAATAGGGACAAGGGTGGAATCAGGCAAACAATCACCTAACAATATTTTTTTTCAACCATATTCTTAGATATATTTCGAGTAGATTTTTATAGTTTCGGGGTCATATATTTCAAGCACTAGTTCTAAAGATCTCCTATCGTTCATAACATAAAATAACTTAATTAAAAATTATTATTTTTTGGATTTTTGTATGTAGACTAAGGATTAAACTACTGAAATAAAAGTATGCAAACTAAATCAATTAAAAATAGCAAAATTAAAGAACTTCCTAAGATATTTTCCAGTCCCCCACAACAGAACCAAAACGATATATGCTTCGCAAGGTCGTTGATTTTCTTACAAAATCAATACTAATGGAGATTTATTACATGACACTTATCAATTAAATTTGTATACCTCTTTACCACTTTTGTGGTGCAATGGGTCTATCCACTGAAGACTGTGGGTACCTTAGCTAAGATCTTATTTATACCACTATGTTAAAAATGGGGTTTTTAATGAGTTTCGGTGATATCAACGAGTAGTTTCTTATGGGTGAGTGCATAGGGAAGGGAATCATGGATTATTATATCTAAACATGATCAGAACAAAAAATAGAATTTAAATATTTATTGGCGCAAACATGATGGATCCTCGAGTGCTGAATGAGGGTATATGGTATTCTATAAATGGTCGTCAATCATTCTTTGCCCAAGAACATTTGTAATAAATCATCCTTAGATGTTGCATCATATTATTTTCCTCAAGATAGAAGCTTTATCCTTCAGCAAAAACTTAGGGGATCGTGGTTAGATGCTCAAACTATCGAAAGGATATGAGATGAATTAGAAATTTACTGCGCCACTTATAGTTTTAAGTTTCTCTATAGAATTATGTTCAACTAAAAAGTTAAACGGAAGATGTTCCTGGGATCAGGTAAGGATCCCTGTAAAAGGATATTTAAAGGAAATCTAATGTTTCAACTGATAATTTTAAAAGTGTTTACAATAATATAATATTTCCACCCTAAGCGTTGGAGCCTAGTTGTTTATCCTAGTAATGGAAGCAAAAAACTATCGGTTATAAGTTTCTAGTTAAGACAGTTTGTTCCTTTTTATATATTAAATAAATAAGAAGAAAATGAATTAATTAACAAATAATTAGAAAACTAAGTTCAAATATATTAAAGTAACTAATTTTTAAATCCAATAATTATCTTTCAGTCTTCTAATATCCTGGACATTTCTTAGTCTTGGACTCTTCTATTTATGGCATGCTTTTGAGATAAGCTCACCAACCATTTTCTTACTAGAAGGGCTTTGTCTGTTTTGAGTTTTCTAGCTTAGTTTGTGTGGGTCCTTTGTGCTTCTCCATCCTGAATCTTTTAATTTCAGCTTGAGGTCCTATTTCCCAATTCTTCTTTTTGTAGCCACCAAAAATAGTAATTTCTTGAAATAGTTGCAATATCACATTTTATACCTCGTTCTCTCTCACGAGGATGGAATCCGACATATATACGTAAATACTGCAATTATACCAAGAAACACATTGAACCAAGATAAAGTGTCCTCGGTGATAGACAATTCTACCATATTCTAGATATGCCACTAAATTTGTTCTATACGAAAATACTCAATATAAAGTGTTATCAAGGATGGTAACTGAGAATCTATATCTAAAAGAGTTACCCTTCAAAAAATAGAAAAACCAACATCCAATATAAAGTAAGTCAATGGTGGCCCCTATCGAGATGGATATAGGATGGATTACATCCATTTGACAATATATAACTGATGGAACATTACAATAGGATCCTAGGGACGCCTAGCTACATATCTAAGCAAGCGACAGAAGCTACAAAGCATATTGACATCTACCTAGGGGATTTGACACAGTTCACAAGGTCTGTTCTATATATCTATATAGTTTTCCTTATTTTGTAATTCACTTAGGTTCGTCATTGTTTAGTCACCGAGACACAACTTGTTTGTAAGTTGGAGAAGGGGACCCATTTACACATCTACCTAAGAAATTATAATTTTTTATGTAACTTTGACTTGAATTTGACGTGAATATGTAATTGACTTTCTGATTGGCTCTTCCTGGTCAGCATGATCAGTTCTGCTATTATAGGGAGGTTTCATTTTGATAATGCTCTGACAATCAAGTTAGTGGTTGAAACATTCATACGAGACCTCTTTGATTATGAATCTTTGAGGGACGCATGTATGGAAAGAGTTTGCTTAGTAGTGTGAGCTTGTGAGTGATTGAGTGAGTATCTTTATCATAAAATAGAAAGCATACATACACATGTGTGTGTGTTAGAGAGAGAGAGAGAGAGAGAGAGAGAGAGAGAGAGAGAGAGAGAGAGAGAGAGAGAGAGAGAGAGAGAGAGAGAGAGAGAGAGAGAGAGAGAGAGAGAGAGAGAGAGAGAGATACCAAATTCCTAATTGATAGGGATCCTTACTAAGAGTAGAGTCCTTGTTGAAGTAGAATCCCTTCATTTGTGGTCTATTATAGGCTCACGACTCCTTGTGACTAGATGAGGGTGGGCTTATATTGTTTACTTTTATCTTGCTATATTCATGTGCACTAATACTACAATAGGCGTCCTAGGAATTATTTACAAATGAGACTCACCACCCTGCGTGCTTGGCTCGAGTCGAGGGTGAATTTCACAAGTTGGCCAACTATGACCGACCATGCCTTTTATTATTTTGAAATATTGATCATATGTATATTGTTTAGCCGAGGGTCTATATGTTTCTTGTTGACTTTTGTTGAGTATAAAATAGTCCATATCATTGATCACATAATAGTTATAGTGACTTTGTCCTATCAACTAATCCTTTTGATTTTGTCAAAACTGTCGAGGCTATGTTTACTATGTTGAGAGGATGGATTGAAAATTCCACCTTTGATTGAAATTGAGGCATGTTTATTTGATCCTTACTTGGCTAGCTACTTAAAAGGTGTGATTAGTTCTCCCGCCTTTCCAATTTTATTGGATGTTATATTGACACCACCTTTTCCATTCATTAATTACCTTGGATATTTGAACTAACTAGGCTCATAATTACACAAGTAATTCATATGCCCAAATATTATGTTATTTTACCTATTATTTAGGACGCTTTTACTCTACTTTACCTCGTTCTTTGATCATATTAAAAGATTTATAGGCAAATGGAGATTTTGAAATTTTAAAAACGAAATGTGATATTTGAACTATATTAGAAATCAAGATATTTAGCAATTGTTAAAACTGAAGACGAAAATCATAAGTTGACTCAACTCAAAAGAGGATCCACTTGGATCAACCAAGTGGGACAAGATAATCCAAATTTGTCCCCCATAAGAGGCCAAGTTTAAATTTGAGTCTTGGAAATCAAGAAAAAAGAGTCAAGGAAGATCAAAAATCTTGAAAAGTAGATAAGGCAAAAAAGAAGAGAAACCAGAAAGATCTATAGAAGAATATGAGATAATTAGAATGTAAATTCTAGATTACTCATATTTTGAATAATAATTTTAGTCATACTTTAACCCTAAATCTACTCTCATAAACAAAATTAGACTAGCTCAGTATTTCTTGGTGTGGTGAGAATCACCATTAATTGGCTTTATTTTTATTAGGAATAGATAAACACCATAACTTAGGGTCTTAGAGTGGGATTTATGTAATTAAGATTTGTAGAGATTGAATAAATAGTTATTTCTTTTATACTTGTTTTCTGTATCGCAGTCTGTTTTCCTATGACTTCACCCATTCATTATAACACTGGTTCCTACCTACATGGGCGAGAATAATTGGCAATATGAGGCAAAGAACATCACGTTGTTGACACACCATTGGTTTCACAAGAATTGGTTCGTCTTCCTCGAAGAAGTTAGTTTGGAAAGAATAGCAGAGACAGTGAAATTAGGAGTAGAAATTTATCTAGACGATCCAAATTCCTCAGTGGTTTGATCCTGGGATGTTACGTTGTGATATTGAAGAATTCAAATATAATTAAAAATTGATTGTATCTAGCGAGCAATATTTCTATCTTAATTGTTATTCAATAAGACTATCAAAAACACGCTTTTGATGTACATCAGTAATTATTGTTTTGCCTCTTAGAAGTGTTTCCTAGGAATACTAAATGACCACCGCTTTCAAATCTCTTCATCAAACCATTAAATACAACATTTACTATCATTATCTAAATAAAGGTTTAACTTGAAGAATATTACTAAAAATGTTAAGGGGTGGGTGTGAAGTAGTGCTTCACATTTGATCCTTTAGTGCACTATATGTACATCCTTATGGCATATATAAGGTAGTGTTCCACATAAGGTTTAGATTCTTTTACTGAATTTATAACCCTAATCAGAAAAATTTGATTGATTCACCATTGATTTGTATATGGTTGAAATTCGCTCTTAATTTATCAAAATCACCGTGGTGCTCCTATATAGGCGTACTTGATGAATTCATCACCTATCATGCAAAGTTTAAGCCATGCAACTCTTAATTATTTCAAATCCTAAGTGGGACACAACGATTAAGTATGCTCTTGAAATCATATATGTGAATGTGGAGATGGTGTTCATCTTCTATAAGAGACACATTTTGTATTTAGAGCACTCAAAACAATTAAGATATGTGCATGATGTGATAGTATCAAAAGTCTACTAAAACAACAGGTATGGTATATGATATGGAGGTCTAAGTTAAAAAACGTCAAGTTGAAGAGTATGTTCATTCTAACTCTATTTAGTTGTTATTCCATTTCACTACATGTCAATTCCAACCAAAATATATATTGATGCTTAACTACAAAATCTATCTTTTCTTAAACAATATGTCTTGCTCAAATCTTATTTTCTCATCTTCTCTTTCTTAGCTATATGTAGGGATTTCGGTTTTTATAATAGAATTGTCTGCCTCTTCTTTGCATCAATTTGACTTCACGTCATTTTACTCTATTTGGATCGTTTCCCACATCGACCAAACAAGAAAATATTGGTTCTTTAAATTTTTTCTTTTTTCTTATTGGAAAAATGAGAACCCTATTAGGGTTTAACCGCACTCGCGTACGACTTCTGCCCATCAAGAACATGGGTCTTGGGTGAATTAAAAAATAAAAACAAATACTTTGTCCCCAAATTTTATATTGGTTCATTTTGAATTTTTAAATGATTATACATGTTATTGGTTCATTTTGAGTTTTGAAATGATTATACATGTTATTGAGTTCCCAATAATCTAATTCGTGTCTTCATTTTTTATGTTGCAACAAGCCTCTAGAGTGTCTTTTTTTTCTTTTACTTTATATATTACAGAGTATTAGGTTATTACGAATTCTTACTGATATTCACTCACTACTTAAAATATTAAACTGAATATTCATAAGAGTCTGGTCATATTGATCTTAAGATTTTCCTGTATACTAAAGAATAATACTCTATCACTGAAATAATTATCAACTCAAGACTTCTTATTTTATCTTCGTTCATCACTCACTGACCTTAATAAATCATATAATAAACCTGAACGTATAGAGAAACATTATAACAGTAATCTGCATATATTCGTTCATATAGATGTGTATGGGGGTATCCATGCCATACCTTACAACAAAAATTAATTAAGCCAACGAGGCAAATTAAGAGTCCTGAAACTGAGGAACTCCATATTCCATTCCATTTGCTTCATATGCATTCATTCCCTGTGGCATCTATATAAGATCTATGTTAAATTCAATAAAATAATTCTTAAGTAGGTTAAATAATGATAATTACAAAGATACAAGTTTGTTGGGCATTCATATATCAAAATGTACTACATATAAGCTAATTATGCATGTAACCGGTTATTATCATTAATACACAAAAAGAAAGAAATTGAATAACTTACCTGCATTCCTCCTATAGAATCCATATCTGGTGAGTTGAAGTCATGGTACAAACTCGCTGTTGATAGCTTCATAGAAAGAAACTACAAAAAAAAATTATATATATACATATATAAGAATTGAATATTATACAAGACAAAGAAAAATACAATTTAACAAGTTGGGTTATCTCAACTGGCCAGGACCTTTTCGCTTAACCAAGAGGTACATGGTTAAAAAATAAAAATTACAATTCAAGTTTGAAGTATTAAGAAAGTTTGCTCTAAATAAGATGTACAAAACTTACATCAATTTGATTTTGCAATGATCAGACATAATTTATAATAACATCCAGCATTACAGCCATTCCCATTGTCTGTCAACATTTTATACACAATATTAGGACAATCAATAAGAGAGGAAACAAAGGAAAGATGAAGATTGCTTACTTTGTAACATCTTGGAACCAGGTCTTGTAAGGACCTAAACTTTTCATTTATTTTCTCCCTGCGTAACTAGTTCAAGTTCATGAAAAATAAACATGGAAAAAGTTATTAATATTCATCACTTTATGATCCATTAAAAAAGTTATTATAAAGAAATTAATGATGATTCTTATATATACCCACCCTTTCAGCCAAACTGTGTCTATCAGTAGCTTGACCTCTCTTTGCCCTAACATGAATAACTTCTCTTGACTTCTCCATAAGTTTCTTCTCATTTTTCCTTTTCCTCTTTTTCCCACTATCCTTCTATCAACAAATTAAACAGCCATATAATTGATTGAATTAAAAATCGGCCCTTTGATGAGCCTTGTATAATTAAAAGACAATAGTAAACACTTAATTAGTTGATCGAGTCCCTAAATATATCTCATCTCGTATTACTTCATATTATTCGTTTGATTAGGAAATGATATCTTGAAAGCAAATTGTTATATAACAGAAAGATTATCTTACCAGTTGACTTCCTTTTTTCTTGTTAGCTCTTTCCAAATCATAGGCAGAAAATGATTGAACCAAATATTCTAATGACGATGCTCTATTCATGGTGTTAGCAGCATGGCTTAACCTGAACCTGGTGGAAAGAAATGAGCTACTTGATCACCATAAACTTGAACAGCATTATTAGGAATATCTATAAAGCTTGAAATATCATTATGGAAATCTAAGGGAAGCTGAGACAAATCCATGAGTTCTTTTGAGTTAAGGTTCGCAAATGCACTTATGTTAAGAAGATTCATCTTGGGAAAGAATTGTTCTAAAGTTTGGAAGTCTACAGTGAACTCAGCCATGTAATTTAGTTTTGAATTTTGGCGACAATAAGAGAGGTTATATATATATATATATGTATTTTTTTAATCTCGCGAACATGTACATCTTAGAAGGGAGAAGCAAGATCCTGTCTAGTGAGCTAACCTCACCTGGTTAAAGGTTTTAAATATTACTATAGATATCCTCCAAAAAGTTATCATACAAATAATTTTTTTTTGGACAAACGTAACACTATTCTAGGGGATACCATGTCAGCGAATCCCTAGCCTCGTAAAATGGAGGGTCAGTGCGAACTGCACTTCTTCATTGCTTATCCTCTGCCTAACTTTACGCGCAGTGATATCCGCCACCCCGTTCAGTCGTCGCGATAAATATTTAAAGAACATGTTCTGGTGTTCTCCAGCGATTTGAATAATCCGTTTGACGTACGGCTTGACTTTCCACCACGCAGATGATAACGACTTTATACCTTGAGTAATGTCAAGGTTATTCGAACAAATAATCATCTTCTTACCTGTTTCCTGTAATCCCATTTTAGCAGCTTATAGGACCGCAAATGCTTCCCCTTCTGCTACCGAATCTTTCCAAATAGGCTTAGGGAAGATATATCTGTCACTTATTCGTGTGTCCTGTTTGACTATCTCAATACCACTTTGTTCTGATTTGTAGGGCTGAACCCGCCCAGACCTGTCTACAAAAAGAACATGATAAAAGTAAGTGTACCACTGTATCCGTTTTTCTGTCGCACCTCATGCACCATTCATCATCACTACATTGTCTTAAGAAAAGGTTTTGCTTAGTAGGCAGAACATTCTGGCATGCCTTCCAGGTAAAAGATCTAAATTTATTTGGTACATTTGATTTCCAAATTCTGTTCCATAGCTTTGGGTCTTTTAGTTGGCCTTGGTTAGAGGTCTGAACTTCATTCTCGTCTGCTATTCTCATTAAAATCTTGTAACCTGATTTTGTAGTATATTTCCTTGATCGTGTTTGAGGTCAAGTAAATGTGTCTTTCTCTTCTCTATTAAGAAGAGGTATTCTGCTAGTTTCCCCTTTGATTGGGCCAGGCAATGTCGAGTCAATCATCTCCCAGTTCCACTGATCCGTATCTTCTTTCATAAGTTGGTCCACTGTTTCCACTTGAGTTTCACTAGGTCAGTCTTTGATAATTCCCGACTATAGCCACCGATGTTGCCAAATGTTTGTTGATTCTTCGTTTCCAATTTGAATGATACCTTGTTGTATTAGAAGATCTAGACCCTCCATTATACTTTCCCACGACCAAGATCTACACTATATGAGTTTAACATCTAGAAAATCTTTATTAGGAAAATAAATACATTTGAGTACCTTAGTTGCCAAGGATTACGGATCCTGTAGTATTCGCCATGATTGCACCGCTAATAGTGTTGTATTTGCCTGTTTCAGATCTCGAAATCCTATTCCCCCAAAAACTTTAGCCGCTCTCGTCTTTTCCCATTCAAGCTAGTGTATTTTCCGTTTTTGAAGCAAGTTCCACCAGAATCTGGCAATAATCGATGTAATTTTCCTGCAGAATTCCTATAGGGAGGAGATTATGGACATAACATATGTAGGATTGGCCTGTAACACTGCTTTAATAAGAATTTCTTTCCATTCTTTGGATAGCAGCTTCACGATTTATCCATTTGCTATTTAAACACCTTGGCTGCTATCCAAGCCAATGTTTCGATCTTCGATCGTTTATGACAAAGTGGTATTCCAAGATATTTCTCAAGATCATTTGTTTCATGTATCTGTAGCGTTGTCGCTACATATGGTCTGGCTATCTTTGGTGTTTGTTTATTAAAGCAAATAGTAGATTTGTTGTAATTAACTTTTTGCCTTGTACACCTACAGTACGTGTTAATACATTCTTGAAATTTCTCCACAACCTGTCCTTCCAGTGACAGAAAGAAAAGTGAGTCAACTGCAAGAAGGAGATGAGAAATAACCGGGTAGTTCCTAGTAATATGTATTCCTTTAATTTGACCGTACGTAACCTTTGCGTCAATAAGAGAGATTAGAGATTCCGTAAGAAGGGATAAAAGAAGTGGTGACAGAGGGTCGCCCTGTCCTAGTCCTTGTCCGGGTTGAAGGGAGTTTGTCGTTCACCATTAATGTTTATTTGAAAAGTATCCGTCGTGATACAGTTCCAAATCCAGTTTATCCATGTCTGGTTAAAGCACATCATGTGAAGAAGAAGTTTAAGGAAATTCTAAGTATCTGATCATATGCTTTGTTCATACCCAGTTTAGCTGCAAAGTGTGCTTCCTTTTTAAGTTTATGTTTCATACAAAATGAGACTTCTTGTGCAATGATAATATTATCTTGTATAAACCGTCCTTTGACAAAAGCCGTTGCATTGGAGATGTGATGTCATTCATGATATCTTGTAGTTTGTTAGCAAGAATTTTTGAAATAACTTTATACCCAAATTTGACACACGAAATAGGGCGGTAGTCACCCACCCCATTCTGAGTATCGCCTTTGGGATAAGAGTAATCAGTGTGCCATTAAGCGTGACTAAGGATGTATTGTTAGTAAAAGAATCTGCCACCATAGCCATAATGTCATCCCCTATGATGTCACAATATTCCTGGAAAAAATTACCATTCAGACCATCAGACCCTGGTGCCTTCCGCGGGCTCATATCAAATACTGCTTATTTGTCTTCGTCTTTATCCGGAATGGTAGTAAGCGTCCTATTCATCTCTGGGGTTACAATGGAAGTAATATTTCTAAGCACATCTTCTAGATCTAGTAATACAAACACATTTTATGGGACATGAAGTATATTGTTTGTTGTCTCGTCACCTTTGTCGTTCTTTCCGAAGGTCTTCATAAAAATTGTTGAATTGATCCTTAATTTCACTCTCATCTTGTGTCCATTCTACATTTGCGTTTTGTATACCTGCGATTTTATTAATATTTCTTCTTTGGGTAGTAAGGGAAAAAATATTTAGTGTTCTTATCCCCCATAATGAATCCACTTATCTCTGCTCTGGCTGCCCAATAAATTTCTTCACGTGTCCTATACATATTAAGTTGATCTTTAATTTATTCCTCCTCCTCATGGGCTCTCTGTGAGAAAGAACCATTAGTGATTTCCACCAGTTTTTTCTTCAATTCTTTGATGCGTTCTTGTTATTCAGGAAAGTAACTCTACTCCAGATTGTCAAAGCCGTCATTGTCACACCCCCTATTTAGTAAGACTGTTTGTATTGATCCATCGTTTGTAGGCTCACCCCACGCATTGTTAATTATTACCTTGCAGTCCTCATGTTCAAACCAATTTGTTTGAAATTCAAAGTGTTTAGTATGACGTCTTCCTTTCCCGTGTGGGTACAAATTGATTTAGCGAATGGTCAGACCCAGTCACAGGTGGTATGTATGTTATAGCATTAGGATTTTGTTCCATCCATTCCGTTGTGGTGAAAGCTTTGTCAATATTTTATTTTACAATGTTGATATCTGATCTACGATTAGTCCATGTATAGTAACTCATATAAGTCTGGATTTCAGTTAGCATATTGTTAAAATAAACGCATTAAAATTAAGGATGTGATGTTGGTTAGCTTGTGACTTTCTCAGTCTTTCCCTCCTATTGAGTATGTTGTTGAAATCACCAATGATGACCACTGGTTCGTCGTGGTTTGATTTCTATTTGCTGAGTTGATTGTAAATAGTTTGACGTTCACTATAAAAGTTAGGATCATGTAAAAACACATAATAATAGGAAATTACATTATCATTAATTTTAGTAATAATATAATACGGTCCAAAGTCCTAAATAGAAATAGTTATAGGTGAGTTCCAAACTAACAAAAAGCCCCTAGAGTGATCCTACGTACCTTGGGGGTTAACCACAAAAGAGTTATCCAAGTTCAACCTTCTAACCACCAACAGAGCATCCTTCTTCGACAACATAGTCTCACAAAAACATGCCACCATGGATCTATGCTCCTCTACCATGGCCCTCAAAACCTGGACTGTCAGGGGGGGCCTAATCCCCTGGCAGTTCCAAAAGATTGTGATCATTTCAGCCCCACAGCCAAACCTGGGTGGCTACTTCCTCGACCTCCTCGTTTACCCCTACCTCCTCTATCAACCACCTTGCCAGTAATCCTCCGGTGTTCTATATCAAAAATAGTCCTACCATCAGACTCTGAAGCACTCTGATCCTTCCCATGAACCGCCTTCTTTGTTGCAGGTTTTCCTTGAGATATTTCTTCTTCTGGATCTTCTTCTTTCTCTAACTCTGAGTCTCCATCATTGGCCTCATAGAATTCCGCAAAAGGTCAGCGTATATGTTCTCTTCTCCATCCTTATCAGTATCCTCAGTTTTCTGTCTTTCCTTAAGAGTCAACTTCCTGAGCCGATTACCCTGTGCACTAAACACTGTTGACTTACGATCTGTAACTTGTTGGAAGTATCATTCCACGTTTTGTATGCCAACCTATGCTTTTTTGACCTATGCTTTTTTGAATTACGATTATCATTCCCTTTGAACCTAGACGTGCTATCTCTATCAGACTCAGTACTTTTCTCTGTGTTCTGTCCTTTTCCAGGGTCAGTAATAGTATTCGAATCATCCACCTCTTCATCGTTTTGTTTCTGCTCTGTGTCATTGTCACTTAGAATAATAGTACAAATAACTTGTTGTGTAAAATTACCTCGAAGTGCAGCTTGTTCCATGACCTCTTTCGACGTATTTTTTGTTTCCTTTCTTGTTCTCCACCCATGTCATGATCTCCATCACTACCCGAGCTATCACTCCTAGCCATATTGTCTTTACCCGTGTCTTTGTCATTTTGTTTCTTAGTTCTAAGTTCATTGTCCCTCCTCCACCCTGATGGTGGGGGGGGGGGGGGGGGGGTACTTATCATCCATCCTGTCCCAAGTGTAAGCTTGAATGTGGGAGTTAAAGTCTGCTCACACCCACTTACTAATACCAAACAGAGGTTGTTCTAATGTATCCTTAATGACATTTTCCATACTCCAAGTAACAACTCTTATATTGATATCTGATAGCTCTTCCCTCGTCGCAGGGTCACCACAGTTCTCCCTCTTGTGACCAAGCTTACCACAAGCAAAACAGAAAAGTCCCACATTTTCATATTTAAAGTAACCCATTCCACCCCATCCAACTGTCTCATATATATACCAGGAGGAATCAGGTCAAAGTTGAGTTATGCAAGGACGCAGGTATATAGCAAGTAAGTAGCAAGGTTCTCCCTTTAGGGCCGACTACATACTCTAATCCTAACCTGAACCTCAGAGTTTTAACTATAGCGTTATCCATTTCTAGAAAGTCAATTTCCTCTACACCAGCAAAGCATCACGTAATAATTTTAATACTATTGATAGTATTCTGAATATGAGCAAGACCACTTACTTGAACCCACACCGCTGAGTAGTTCGATTCCGTGTAAGTACCATTAAAGTCGTCATTCCCCTTAGTAAAGCCATTATGAAAACCAATCATGTTACCATGTCTTAATCCCCAAAGACTGTCGAACTCTCTCTTGCTATCAATATCTAGTTTAAAGTAATTGGTACTAGCCTCAGAGACGCTTATGTTACCTCGAACCATCCATCTGTCAAAGATCCACTTTCTAAAACCAGCCAAGTTCACCTTCTCGTCTCTCATAACCTAAACAATCTGTACACCTTTCTTGTCAAGATGTTCTACGCTTCGAACTCAGAAGTCCAAACTTATCACTCCAATGTCATCATCTTCAGATATATGAATTTGAGTAATAGGCAGAGCAGGTCGAGAATGAGTAGCCATATTATCGTAGTAATAAATACAAAGACACTTGAAATCGAACACGTACACTATATAATATATGCCCAAACTAATATTATTCTGGACAAATTGTAGAGAAAAAAAGTGTCTGTTGGTTATGTTTTGAAAATAAAACGTAGGAAGATAAGTGAGATTAAGGAAAGAGGTAACCTGATATAGATTAGTACTCTTGTAATGATTAAAAAGTACATGATGGTTTTGATAAGGGTTAAAATCCAGATGTCATGTTGAGTTTGTTTTAGTGGCCTTAAATATTTTGCTAAACGCGTCCACGTGTACCGTACTATGGAAGGTAAAAGGTATAGAACACTTCGTTACTCACTCCATCAATGTAGCCTTAGGTATATCCTCTCTTTGGAAGCTGCATGCATGCCAAGTCAAAGACTAGGCTTGGGTTTGTGCGTGTTTGTGTTGAAATTGACACTAAGGAAGATCTACCTGAGGAACTATTTGTAGATACGGGAGAAGAAGAATTACATGTAGTGAAAATTGAGTATGATTGGAAACCAAGGATTTGCTTGAAGTGTAACAAAATTGGGCATTTAGAGAATAATTGTCCAAATTTAGTCAAAGCTTGGGTACCTAAGGAAACTGTTAAAAAGAGTAATGATAAAGGTAAAGAGAAAATAGATTACAAGCATTGGAAGGTTGTTAACAATAACAAGACTAAACAAGCTCATAAATCCTCAGCCTCTACTTCAAATGATATCACTTGTATCAACTCTTTTGAGCTAATTCAGGAAGATGACAGTAGTGGTATTAACAATGATATAAGTAGGTTTATAAATCAAAGTGGAGATAAAGAAGGAACTAGACCCCCTAACATCTGATCATGGACATTGCAGCTTGGAATGTGAGAGGATTTAACAATCTTCTCAGGCAATTAGATGTTAATAATTTTTTGCTTAATAATAAGGTCAGGCTCATTGCTCTTCTGGAAACAAAGGTGAAGAAGCATAATAGTTTGACCATCCTAAAGAATCACTTCTCTCACTTGGAAGTGATTCACAAATATAATAAATGTGAAGATGGTAGGATATGGGTGTTGTGGGATAATAACTACATATATGTTAACCTTGTATTTGAATCATCACAATTGATCTTTATTCAGGTTTTTATTCAATCTACTAATCAATCATTCTTCATGGGGTATGTGTATGCTAGTAATGATGTTGATGAGAGAAAGAAATTGTGGACAGATATTATAAACACTACTCATCAGTATAAGGATCATTGTATTTGCTATATGGGAGATTACAATGAAATCCTTAATATTGATGATAGATTAAACTGTGATTCATTATCTAATGGAGCTTTAAACTTTGCAGAGTGTATTGAAGAAGCTTCACTATTTGAGCATCAATATGCAGGGCAATTTTTCACTTGGAATAATAAAAGTGATGGTGTACTAAGGGCTAGCAAAATTGACACGGCCTTTATAAACTCTAAGTGGTTGGATAAGCTTCAATCAAACATTATTATTACTCCTCCTTCAACCTCTGATCATTGTGCTCTGAAATTAACCATTGGTGAGGTAAAAAATTCAGGACCTTGTGCTTTCAGATTCTTTAACATATGGACTGATCATAAAGAGTACTTGGATCTTATTAAGAAAAGCTGGAATATCAACATTAATGGTAATCACATGTTTGCTTTATGTATGAAACTGAAGAAGATTAAGAAATTTCTTAAGAAAGTTAATGCTAAGTATTTTAAGAGAACACTTGATGATATCAAAAATATCAAAACTCGGTTAGATACTATTCAAATCAGAATCATGGAGGGAAGGCATTTAATGACAGATATAGCTGAGGAAAAAATCTTAATTAAAAAGCTGGGGATAGTTACTTTAATTCATCATGAAGCCATGAAGGAGAAATCAAGAGCTGTCTTTATTAATGACAGTGACTGTAGTTCTCAATATTACTACAGACTTATCAAAGGTAGAATTGCTAAAAACAATATATCTACTATAATTAGAGATGATGGAACTATTCTTACTGACCCTAATGATATTAAATCTGAATTTGTCAATTACTATAAAAATTTACTTGGCACTGAGGAAGTTGATCAAGAAATGTGTTCGGTAAGTACTATAAAATCATTAATAAACAAAGAAGTTCCTCTAGAGTTTCACTCTGGCTTAGCTGCTCCTATCAGCATTGAGGAAATTAAGTCTGCACTCTTTGCTATAGGAGATAGCAAAAGCCCAGGCCCTGATGGGTTTACTGCTATGTTTTTTGAAGCCTCATGGGATATAGTAGGTACTGACTTTTGTAATGCTGTTAAACAATGCTTTGATTCTGGTAAGTTACTAAGTCAAGTAAATTATACTAATATCATCTTAATACCTAAGGAAAAAAAGGCTTCCAATGTGAAAAAGTTCAGGCCCATTGCTTGTGTTAATGTCATATATAAGACTATTGCTAGGGTCCTTATGTGCAGGCTCAAAAAAGTAATGAATTATATTATATCTCTAGAACAGGCTGCATATGTAAAAGGGAGGTCTATTGGTGATAACATACTAGTAGCCCAAGAGGTGGTTTTGGGTTATGAAAAAGTAACTGCTAGTCTTTCATGTACTATTAATCTTGATATGCATAAAGCATATGATAGCATCAACTGACAATTTTTAATAACAACATTGAAGGTTTTTAATTTTCCTAAGAAATTTGTGGACTGGATTATAATGTGTATAATCACTCCTTCCTATTCTATATGTACAAATGGTGAACCATGTGGGTATTTTAAAGGGAAGAGAGGGTTGAGGCAAGGAGACCCTCTCTCTCCCTATTTATTTTCCATTTCAATGGAGGTTTTTTCCTGCACTCTTTCACACTATATCAAAGAATGAAGATTTTAGCTTTCATCCCAGATTTCATGAGGTGAATCTTAATCACCTAATATTCGCAGATGACCTATTGATATTCTTGAAAGCTAATATAAAACCAGCTATAATAGTAAATGAAGCTTTAGCCTTATTCTCAAGATCATCAGGTTTGCAGATAAATTTAAACAAAAGTGAATTGTACTTTGGTGGTGTCAATGATGATGTTAAATCTGAGATTTCTACCATCTTGAATATAAGAATAGGTAATTTCCCTGTCAGGTACATTGGGGTCCAATTAAACTCAAGGAAACTGAATGTGAAGGATGGTAATATACTAGTAGAAAGAATTTGTGAGAGCATTAAAAGTTATAGCTCAAAATTCTTATCTTATGCTGGCAGAGTGGAATTAATAAGGGTAGTTCTAATTAGTAAGGTGATTTTTTGGTGCAGAGTCTTTCTTTTACCTAAACAAGTGATATACAAAATTAATCAGAGGTTGAATGGTTTCCTGTGGAAAGGGAATTTAGAGAATGCTACAGGTGCAAGAGTCTCTTGGGATAAGGTATGTTCTAACAAAAGTGAGGGTGGTTTGAATATTCCAAGTATAGAACATATCAATAAAACTTGTTTATTATATAACTTTTGGAGATTCTACTCAATGGATCAAAATCTCTGAAGCATCTGGGTTAGAGTAAATATTTTGAAAAATAGAAGTATTTGGAGTCTTCATATTAAACAGTCTCATTCTTGGATGTGGAAGCAAATCCTTAAAATTAGAAGTATTGCTTTTGAGCTGATACATCACAGAGTGGGTAATGGTGAAAGAACTTTAATCATGTGGGATAGATGGATTGAAAATAGAAGTGTGCAAAGTATCTGCAAGATACAGTTAGATGATTCAAATCTATCTAGTAACAAAACAGTTAAAGAGTGCTTTGGAAGAGGAAGATGGAGAATCCCACCTTGTATTAGTAAGGTTTTTCCTCTTATAAAGAATTTTCAACTTGGTAATAAGCCAGATTCTATCATTTGGGAAGAAAGCATTAAGAAGCAATTTTCTTTTAAGAAAACTCTAAAAAGAATTTCTCCCCATTGTGATAATATTGATTGGAGTGAAGTTATTTGGTCTAAAACTTGCATTCCTAGATGCTCATTCATTGCGTGGTTGGGAGTTTTGAATAGACTTCCAACAAAGATCAGATTAAGTGAGTGGGGCCTAGCAGTAAACAAAACTTGTTTACTTTGCAAAACTGAGGATGAAGACTCAAATCACTTGTTTATGACGTGTAAGTTCTCGAAGGCTGTACTATTGAAATTGCTTAATAAACTCAGCTGCAATAGAAGGATTCGTGGTTCAGTACTTGAAATGCTTGAAGAGATTCAGCGATGCAGCAGTAGCAAAGAAATGTTGATGGTGCTTAGCACGTGTTTTACTTCTTTCATGTACTTCATATGGAATGAAAGAAATAGACGTGATCATGGTAAATATGAATTTAATGAAGATCGAGTGTTTAATGAAATCACTTCCTTTGTAGCTGTTAAAATTAAAAGTAGAAGCTTTAAATGTAATAGTGCAATTATATTAGCGAATAAGAATTGTAATTTGTAATAGCTATGTAGTTGTTTAACTTATAAAGTGCCCATATCAAATGTAATAGGTCAAAGTAAAGCCCATTAGTTAGTGGGCTCAAATGTAAACTTGAAGTTGATTTTAATATACAAGTTTGATTTGCTGATAAAAAAAAAGTATTTTGCCGTGAAATTTTGTTGTGTTTTAAATAGACTTCTTGGCTCCTTTCACGACTTGGATTGGGTTTGTCCTGATTTTTTGACTTCTTAGATAAATCTTGGGGTATAACTTCCTTAATGTATCTAGGAGTTTCACACATAACACACAAATCGTCTCAAATTACTCCAAGAATACATATATACTCCAAAACTATCTAAAAGTCAAATAACATAAAATATTGGGATAAATACCACAATTAAATCTCAAAAGCATACCCTTATTATATCTATATAATCACTAAATATATCACAAAAGTAGAGACATCACTCTTTCTGAATGGGGTCCGAACCCACTTCTATGTTAAGTAAATACCATTCTCTTATAAGTCTCCTAGGATATACTCAGTATTGAACTCCAGCTATGGGGGCCACTCTAATCCTATACCCTATAGTGTGTCTTAGGTTAACTCTGACAAGGGTCGGCCATTTCCACTGCCACTATGTATGAGTCATCATTTTAGATTGTCTTGTTTAAACTTGAACTTTTGTTTAAGGTTTTTAAAAATAATCCGAGATTTGTAAATCCTCAAGAAGTTTTCAATTTACCTCTACCACTCAAACTATTGTTATAAAGGGTTTTGACATGTAGTTTGGTGTACTTATTAGCCTCTTTTAATACTTAATTGTTTATCGAACAATTTCTTGTAAAATAATCGATTGAAAAATCAAGTTGGTAAGAGATAGAGATCAAATATCCAAGTATAAATAATGGAAAAATGCCTAAATCTATTCGAGAGTGAAATTGCAAAGACCGGATGAAAGAAAAGACCCAATACTAGGTTTAACCCCCCTACAAAACCTATACCGGACTTACGACGAACATTCATGAAGAGTCTAGCATTGAAGTCATTATACACAAATATAAGGAATAGATCCCCGAGAATTCAAAATAATAATCGTATCTTTATAATCGTTATCTATCTATTAGAAAGGACATCATTAGCAGTATGCATGCGGCCAAAACTTTGCAGGATCCCTGAGCGACAATTTTGGATCCAGAATTAAAACCTAGAAGAGGAAGTTTTGGCCATCTTGTCCCATAAATATGATATTTCTCTCGCAGCATCATTCTTATGAATGGCTTCTTCAAGCACGCACACACACATAGAAGGGGGGGTTCACTAAGAAACTAACCTCCATTCTAGATTATAAGGTTAATTTTTTAGGTCATACACTTCATATATATACTCATCTAGGACAATATATCTAGTAGGGTAGATTATAATTTACAAAAGTACAAGGAGTGTATCCTTCTTTGTCTTTAGAAGAGGATATGTGTGTCCTAGTGGTAGAGAAAATGAGAGATCTAGAGTGGAGATTGTCCTCTTGGTTTCCTAGTGTTTGAGATAACACCAGTTCTCCTTCGAGGATGATCTAAAAGAGGGTGTAAAGGTATGTAGTCTTCTAGAATTATTAATTAGCTTAAGTTTGTAACTTAAATTTAAAAACACAAAAACATATTCTTTTAGATTGCATTTTCCTAGTTAAATAATATGTCTGCATTTAAATTTTGGAGGTTACAAAATAAAAATTGGATACCATGCTATTGTTGAAAAGAAGATGAGGAAAGTCTAGACCAAAAACTGAACATTCAGAGAGCTAGATCTAATCTTTGCAAAATCATTTGGCATGCTAAAGTCCCCTAAAAAATAAGAGCATTTATTTAGAAATGTTGTCGCGAAACAATACCTTTCAAATATAACCTCTTCAAAAGGAAGTGTGTGTATATAGTAGGTATTACATCCAATGCCCAAATATAATTGAAACTATTTATAATATGTTCCTCAGTTGTAGAAGAAGTCGTGAAGTCTGGACTGCTAACCAAGCAATAAATGACATCAATAACGAGGATAACATTGATGATGAATGGATCATCAAGATCAATAAAGCCTGATCTAGAAATGGATGGGATAAAAATGTGTTTGTGGCTTACATCTTCATCATTAATTGGTTTATGTGGAAAATTGCTTGTAGGATTTTTTTATGAATGATATATAGATCCTAGATACGCCTTATGCATTAATGGAAGATGGCTTCGGAAGGACTAGAACAATAACAATTCTCAGAATGATATGATCGGAAGAAGTACTAATACGTCTGAAAATTGATTGGAACCTAAAAAATCCACATCTTTTGCAAAATCACTTCGCTAATAAGAATGAACTAACTGGTTTAGATGTTGTACATATGACGCGGGATGGAACATGCTTAGGAGCTTATACCAAAAAGCTTGGTGTACAACAACATGAATGAAAAGTTTGTAATTATGTGAAATAAGCATAACTTTTGAAATGTGGTTATTTACATAGATCTTTAGGACATATTTCATGGTATGAATGATCCAACAACTTAAGATGGAATATCAAACTTATTATGAGAAAACTTGCATTTATAATTTTTCTAATTAAAAAACGTTGTTGTCCGTCATATTTATCGCTTGATAAATTAATTGACTAATATTTTAACTCAGGAGACCAGACCTAGAGTTGAATAGTTTTTTTGTTTCCTTTGTAACGTTATTTATTAGAAGTTTATAAAACAAAGTCGATATCAGTTAATTGTGTCCTTCAATTGTAACTTCTACTTCTATTAATACATTTTTAATTGAGAAAAAAAAAACTTAGAGATGAATGAATTTTTTTTCTTCAACAAAAACATTAGTTTGCATAAATTGGCCACTTGCAAAGATAAAAATTAGACTAAAATGGAAAACTTAGAAGTTAAAGTAATGTTCTTCAATATTCACCATAAGTTATCGGCCCACTAGTTAGATCTTTATTGGACTCATGCATGTATAATTTACAAATAAAGGGCCTTACACTGAAAACTTAACAAATGCATCTTCGGTTAGAAGGACGTCCACCCCATACCCAGTCCATACCATACAATACCATGATGATGTGCTTGCCTTTTTAACTTTTGTGAGTTCTTTTCCGCTTTATCAGGCATCCTTTCATGTGACTGTCTTGGATATTTAACTTTATGATAAGAAAGTAGTGCATGGGTAGGAAGTTAGCAAATCAATAGTCAATCGTCTTTCTTCACTATCGATTTATAGATTATTGAATTAGTTAATTTGTCATTGGATATTATCATTGTCTTCGTTTGGTTGTAATTACTCCAAGATGTTTCTACATAAGCATTATTGTACCCACTCCTATCTATGGCTTGAAATCAACAACTTCCTCATCCACTTGATTTAGCATATAGAAGTTCATGACAAGATGTCGACTTCAGGGTATTGATACATCATACATGGATATGAGAAACTTGTGAAAAAGTCTACTCATGCGAACAATTGAAGCATTTAATCCCGGCCCATAGCTCACATGCATCATTATCCTTAACTTTTCCTAGTTAATACCAGAAATAGATAAATGACAATGCATTATCTTTTGCTAGTAGAGTTATTACACTATAAATGGAAACCTCTTGTCAAAGTATAACTACCAGCTAGCTAAGCTCCATTCACCACTTCAGTGAATGATATATATATTCTCATTCTATCAGCTTCAATCCAATTAAGTGCATTTCACATCTTTCCTTTCATCTTCAAAAAGAATAATATTGGAGGCCTTTCACATGATCCATCAATTCCTGGCCCGTACTTCCAACTTAGATCATATTATGAATCTATGAATCTATCGCCCTGCCCTATAATTTTTTTTCTTTATCTATTTGTTAATATTTATATAGGACTGTAGCCTGAATTTTAAATTAAATGTTCTTAAAATATAATTTCAATTCTTTTTAATAAGAATTCTCATAAACTATATTTACAGATTTAGCTGTCCTTTAGAAAAAAAAGTCCCCCAAATCTGCACTAACTCATTTTAGTAAGAAGTATAGCAAAACATTTTTTTTCTTGGCCTGGTTTGGGTTCTTTGTGAATATTTTGCTTCACGATGTCACTATCGTAGCTAAAAAAAAAGAAAAAAAATATGTCTGTTCTTAAAGATCGGCCATAACTTACAAGACTTATTATTTTCTCAGGTGTCTCTTTATGTCTTGGTAAGATGTCCGTGGCGTATCAAAGGATTGCACTTTGCGAATGATACATTGTCCAAGTTTTAAAAGTTTAAAACCCCATGACCCAAGATGTGATAATCAAAAGATGATGAGTTTGAATTTTATTGAAATTAAAATAATTCGTGAATATAAAATAACTCTTCAAATATATATAAAAAAAAAAAAGAATTGGACTCGGATGTTAGTAGCTCTTAACACAACAATTTTCTTCATCGTTTTTTTCATGGTTTAAACTGACTTTGCTTTAATCAAGTTGATTATGTTATTTGCAGTTGCATATTTAAAATAATTTAATTTAAGGGGGCTTAAAATAATATGGGTTAAAAGAAACCGAAAAAAAAAATTAGAGTTATTTGTAAAATATGGATATCATAATACATATGTAAACTTATAATCAGGGACGGATTCAGAAAATAAAATGAAGGGGGCTTGATATATATGAAAGTTCAAGGATTGTTGTTTTCAATTTTTTTAAGGAAAATATTAAAAACATAAATTTATAATTACCAATGTCATAATATAGAGATATAGACATGCAAAATATTGTGATTCTCGTTCGTACAACAAAATAAACTTACAAGTTACTAATTACCTAAAAATGATGCAAAATAACACCGTTAACGCTGCATTTTGGAAAAAGAAACAACATCACACCTATTTTACACAATATCACTAAAATTATATTAATATTTCATATTCTAATTATTTAAAAAGGATAATATTATAATTTTATTAAGTAATGTATAAAAGCGATAATAGTCTAAAATTAAAATAAAGACCAGTAATGAATTACAATATTCTTATAAGTTGGTGAAATTTGACAAAGTTATGACTTAAAGTTAGTATATTAAATAAAAAAATATTAAAATATAAGAATAAAGAAAAGTCATAATAAATAGTTACGAAATTTTATTTAATAGGTATGTAAAATATAAGATTTTCTATTTTAAACAGAATTGATTGTATATTCTATGTGCATTTTTAAGAAAAAAATTAAGCAATTGTTATGTTTCGAACACAAATACCTCTATTCTAAATCTTATAAACCAAGTACAACATCCACTAAGGTACAATACCTTATGTGCATTTTAAAGCAAGAATGTATAATATAAACGTTTATAGGAGACTAATAATTTTCTGGACGAAAATTACACATGCATATCATAAAATTTACGGGTTTGGGGGGGGGGGGTTGAGCCTTCTCTGGGCCTTAGCTAGATCCGCCCATGCTTATAATCCACCATACCAATTGGGGTTAGCTTAGCTGGTAAGGGTCTTGGTTCTCATTCTAAGCGGTACATGTTCGAACTGAGTTAATGACTTCAAGTTCAAAAGTGGCTCTTGGATGTTAACAAGTACATGGTATTCTTATTTCAGAAAAATCTTGAAATTTTTTGTACATATATACAGTTCTTGAGGCTGAAGTAACTGGTATATTGAAAACTACCCAAATGCTTGTGAGTACCCGGTAGAAAAAGTTATCATTAAAAATGATACGAGCGCTATCATGTAACCACTCGCACGAAATTAAGAAATTAAAAACCCTAGTACCTGTAAATAAGTAATATTAACAGTTTGACTGAGGAATCTGGACCTTCTTTTATGTCAATCTCAAGGAGAGAAAATGTTACAAATGTATGAGTTGCCAAACATGAACTTTTTAGCACTTTGTTTGACAATTGAAATTATATAATTACTATCTGTTAGCATATAGCCTCCCTTAATAGGTTGTTTTAATGTGACAAATCCTCTTGTGTTTAGTGTGATAATTACTATTGTTATATACATTCTATGTTGCACTCTAATTCATCAAAAAGCACTTCTTTATCATTTAGATCAAAGCTTTATTGTTATATCTTAAGAAACTAATTCTCTTACAAATACTTTTATTCATATCTTTGTGTACATTGAGAATTAGCTTTAGTGATCAACTACAAAGCTTATTAGAATGATGTTCTCTACAACTCTCGTGAAGAAGGTTTTCTGATCCGAGCACCACCGCAAAAGATATACTCACTAAAAGGTGTTTTAGACCTTTGGTGCGGTACACCGGAGGTTCTGTGCGGTACACCGCAGCCCACGGACTACACCACGGACCAGGGGGCTAGCCCGTCAGAGAGCAAGTGAATTTAGCAAGCTTGGTGCGGTACACCGGACCAACCCCGCGGTGCACCGCAGATTAGGGTTTCCTGCAGCAAAATGAAGACTAAAGAATATATCCATTGGGGATATTAATATATCCGTTGGAGACAAGTCTTATGACCGTTGGGAGCATTTTGCAGCTATAAATTGAAGGTCTTTAAAGGCTACAATTACACCTTCAACCCATATACACTAAGGGGCTTAATTGTTATCATCCAAGAAGGTGTCAAGAGCTATAATTGTCATATCTACTCATTCAAGGAGTAAATCAAAGGAGCTTCAAAGTTATTATCAACTCAAGAGAAGTTTTAAGCTTATAGTTATATCATCTCTTTAGGAGTTCATTAGCAAAGTTTTTTCACCCTTTAAACACTTTGTATTTTATCCTCTTAAGTCTAGTTCTTGTAATAGCTAGATTAAGAGAGAATTTGAGTATCGGGAGTATACTCGGTGTCCTTGTGTTGTGATTACACAAGAGTTTCCTTCGTGGTTTCGAAGAGGTTGTCCTTCGTGTTATCGAAGAGGTTGTAAGGGTTATTGTGTTCTCGACCCGGTTAAGAGAGACACGGGAGCTTAGTGAAAATCTTGAAATCCTAAGGAGGCTTCCTTAGGTAGTGGATGTAGGGAAACCGAACCACTATAAATCGTGTGTATCTTTCTATCCCTACTCTATTTACTTTCCGCACTTTATATGTTTGATAATATGCTAGCATGAATATTGTGATATTGATTATCTAGTTTATCTAACATATTGTCATCTAGAGTAGTAAGAGAATAGAAACTCGTTTTACTTGTATCACTTTTATATCGAACCTCTTAGCTTATCCATTGTATGATCCCTTAGGAGTTTGATATATTAGTTGACTTAGAAGTTTCTTTCTTAAACTTATAATTGTCCAAAAGATTTTTAATTAGGCATTAATCTTATTAGTAATCCTATTCACCCCCCCTCTAGGACTTTCACTATCCAGTTTTAATCTATTACTAACCTAGAGTATTTTTCTGGTAGATTTGGTTGAATATACTTGTAAAAAAATTAAGTATCTATAAATTATTATTTTCAAAAAAATATACTAACAAATACTCAAACTCTACATCAAAATTTGACTATGGAAATTATTTATTCTTTTATTAAACTCTTAATCTAATATCACAATATTCACTATTATATATTAAACAATTAATTTTATAAAATATATGAACATAATTAATTAAATACCTCGTCTGTCCCAAAATTAATGTTCACTTACTAAAAATAGGGATTTACAATTATTGTATTTAAAATATCAAGACATTTTTTCAACTTTTTCTATTATTACCTTCATTGAAAAATTAAAATTTATACTTTCAATGCATAAGACACTTTATGGGGGGTAATTTTGTAATGGTGTATGCAATTATTAGATTTTTTTTAATCTGTGTGAAAAACTAAGTAAACATTATTTTTGGGACGAAGAGTAACTAATAAATATATAAAGAATTCTAATAATGAAGATATTAGTGTACAAGACTCGAGCTATTAGGAAAACTTATCACATATATAATATATATGAGTTTAACATGTTGGGTAACGTCGGCAAGACTCAAACTCGTGAATCCTTTGAACCAATGGCTCTGATACCATGATCGATAACCAACTGAACTAAAAGTTTAAGCTATTAGGAATAGTTATCTCATACATTATATATAAGTTTTACATGCTCAATAGTATTAATATTTTATTATATATTCAATGATATATATAGTGAATAAATAAATATATAGGATCTTCAAGTTTGCAGCCCATCTCGAATTTAGGAGGCTTATTTTATAAATAGAAGATTAACAAAATTTTGAATTGTTTCTTTTTTCAAAGTCTGGGTGGGTTTAAACCCATCCCTATATACCTTTAGGTCCCCCACGTGTCACTTGTATCGGCTTACTATTTATGGTTGGAGCATTCTTAATGGCAATCCCTTTGTTATGTAGAAATTGTTTACTTACTAAAAATAATGTTCCAAATATATTGCCCACTTAGTATTTCAAGACATTTTTTCCTACTATTTCCACTATTACCTTTATTAAATTATTAAAATTTATATTTTCAAAACAAATTTAAAATATCAAGATACTTTTTTAGGGGTATTTTTGTAATGGTGAATACAACTATTATGTTTATGAATTTGTATGAAAGCTAAGTGGATAAATTTTGTGGAACAAAGAGACTATTTAGTATCTACATACACATATGGTTGCACTTATAATTTTGTCAAAAAATTCGAGGCGATTGAAAAACTTATTTGTTGGTTATTTTATTTGTAATGATGATGTCGTAGTATTTTTTGTCCATCTGATTATGCATGTGTATTTTAGTATCAATGTTTTTTGTGATATGTCTATTTTAAGGGGCATTTACTTTTTAAGGCACAAGGCCATTTGACAATACTAACAAACTCTCCTAATTGGTTAGTTAGAAACCAAGTAAATAGGCTTTAATGGCCAAAAATACTTTCCCCCTTCTATTATCAT
This sequence comes from Nemophila menziesii, assembly GCA_029959085.1. Taxonomy (NCBI): domain Eukaryota; kingdom Viridiplantae; phylum Streptophyta; class Magnoliopsida; order Boraginales; family Hydrophyllaceae; genus Nemophila; species Nemophila menziesii. The sequence goes on from JARWIR010000005.1 coordinate 30,834,463, forward strand.
AGTGAACACGTCTGAATCCAAACAAAAAAACTCTTATAGAAGTTTTGATTAGGTTTTTATTTTCTAGTCTCTCTTCTCTATGTTCTCTCTTCTCTCTCTTCCTTTTATGTCAGTATTGGAACAAAAAAACAAAGCAAACATATTCACACTCAAATATCAAGCCTCTCTCATGCACAAGAAAACTGTCGCCACTAGTGGACCACTCTACTGATGTCTCCCTTTTTATTCTAAATATAATCCCTTAGGAGACATTATTTTAGGTAGAAAATGGACTTATTAAATAGACTTTTATGCTTATTTCATCATATTACACTTTCTCCCCTTGGAATTAGACTATTTGCATTTTTAGAGCTTTTGTGCGTTAATTTGTTTGTTTTTAGTCTAAATCTTTAGGTACATGGATGCTATGGAGAACCAAGAAAATGAGGATAAGTGAGAAGTAAAGTCTTAGATCGAGCGGAAGAGTCAAAGGAAAGAAAAGATATCCCGAAGAGTTGACTAGAAAAGCTGCAAATTTGGAAGACTGATACTAATTGCTGATTTTGAGCCACTTAGACACTGATTCATCCTTTGAGTCGTGAAATAACAAAAATGACTCTTTGAGTTAGGAAGAATTTGCAACTGGAATGAGTCGATTTGGAGTTGATATGCGAAAGTTACAGTCGTTTTACCAACGGCTGTACAGTAGTTACGGGAATTACCAATTAGACTTGGGCTTTTAATTACGTAATTAAGCCCAAGATTAGACCTAATCCGTTTTCACCATCTATATAAGCTCTCTTAGACCTTATTATTCAGCACCTCTCATATTTTCTTCAAATTAAATCATCCTTAGAGAGAGCGTCAAGAGGCGGAAGCAAGAGCAGGAGCTAGAGAATCCATTTTTCTCCAACAACCGTTCTTTTCATCCCTTCAACTAGGTTTCATATTCTATTTATATAATTTAGGATAATGTCTTTTATTTATTTAATTTTATTTTTTCTTTCGAACATGAGCTAAATTATTAAGTACTTGAGAATCGCAAATAATGGGTTGAAACCCTAGTTAATTAATTTTTGTTTTTGAATTTTGGATTTTACGATTTAATCTGAGTTGGGTATTTATTATTGGATATTATTTTATGCTTGTTTATTATTTCTTTTCTGATCAATTAGAAATAAGTTTTAGTAATTAGGCTATTCACTTTAGTGGCAAAGTGATCACCTTGACGGGCGATTTACTTACGGACCTAGGTAATAGACATGTATTATTCGTCAATGACCCTGACGGGATTGACTAACCACAAAGCCAATTCTGTAAGAGACTAAAACCATTTGAAAGTAGGTATAATCTCCCTGATGGGGTTTATAATCCCGTAGGATAGCTCCTAAGTTCACCCTGACGGGGTTAGGAGATTATAGAGTCCCGACTAATAATTAAAAATGACAACTCTACCCTTAAATAAAACAGTAATTGCATTGACTTAGGTGAATTCCCTTGAGAGACTCAAGTACATCTCTCATTCTTGCGTCTATCTGTTATTTACTTGCATTATTTCTTTACAGTTAATCATTTAAGCACTTTATTTTATTGTGTCTTTAGTCCTTAACAAAACCAAACAAAAATCTTTCATATTTTATAAACTGTACTTACAACTACTAGTACTTATCTATTGAACACTTGGGTTATACCAGTCCAAACCCTGAGAACGAAATTTGATTTATCGGAGTATTACTTGGACAACAGTGACTTGCGATATTGTGGTTCCTCTATTTTATTCGCATTTTTATAACTCCCCAGGACCCACCAAGTTTTTGGCACCGTTGCTAGGGATTGTAGCGTGTGACCTCGGTGTTTGATCCCTAAGTAGTTTTAATTGTTTATTTTTTTCCGTTTTACGCTGGTTTTTGTTTTGTTTTCTTTTACATGTTCTTATATTCAGGTAATGATCAAGAGATTCAGTTAGAGATGTATGGAGGACATTACCCAAATCACGTTCCATTTGACTATTGGGAAGACTCCTCGGGATAACAGCAATGAGGTAGTAACTTCTACCAACAACCTTATCAATACCCGCAAGAGCAAGGATGGAACAATCAACGGATTGGGAATAATCAAATCCAATCATCATATCACTATCAGCAAGAGAAAAGATGGAACAACCAGTGGGTTGAAAACATTAAACACTCTCGACCTCATCACTATCAGCAGACATTTGCTAGAGTCAAGTGCCTGGTTGAGGAAAGTGAGGCAAGAGATCAACAGTGAAAGGCGAGAGAAGAGGAAAGCAGAGCCACCCGTGCATTCATACAACAGATGATAGACGAAATGGTTGTCCGAAACAACTCTCCTAACTTAGCCGAAAGTGGTAAAAAGTCTTATAAAGATTCCACTCCCCAGAGGGATGGAAGAGATCAACAGGAATAAGTAGTTGAGGAGGAGGTGTTGAAAGAAGATATTATTGATAGTGATATGACCACCGTGCCGATTATAAATAGAGACCACTATGTGGTTAAGGATCTTGTTAACATGGTGGAAGAAGGAGTAGCAACGAAAATCCTAGAAATTGAAAATGAGATTGCTATTTTTATGGCATATGCACATGAGCAAGATGTAGAACGTAATCAAGAAGAGGTGGTGATCGAGGTTATAGAAATTCCAAAGCAAAAATATGATGAGGTAATAGTGGAAGATTGGGTTGAAAGTAAAGATGAATATGAAGAATTAAAGTTTCACAATAAAATAAAAGCTGAATCTCCATCACAAAAAGTTTCACCAATCACCATCTCCACCACGAATCTTGAATGAAAATAGAGTTGAAGAATCACTTCCACTACCACAAATGATCAACATGTGTTATACAAGAAAAGTTCCACACCGCGAGAGTAAAGCGACAAGGAGGAGTACCTACCCACCATATTTTAAAGATGAAAAAAGATTGAAACGAAGAATAAAAAGGAGCTTATACCGTTGAAAACGGTCATCTACTATCATGTGGTGGAAAATGAGTTCGCCATGAGAGCAAGTAGGCGAAACGGAGATATTACCCACCCCCTTTCAGAGATTGGTTGAATAAAATTCTAAGGGGGAAGGTTCTAAAGCTTTCATATAAAGGAAGAGGCGAGTTTAAGCGGAGGAACGCCGCAATGGCCTCAATACCATCTTCATGGAAGGTAACGCGTCGAACTTAAAGACGTAATAAAAAAAAGTGCTTCTTGCGAGACAACCCATGTTTAAATTGATTTCATGTCTTTAAGTTCATAGTTTTATTGTTATTTATTAGTGTTTAATTTTTAAGAAATGAGAAAGGTTGGTGTTTTTTTATGATTACAGGAGTAAATGTCTTGAGTTTGGGGTAGGTGCTGCGAAAAAGAAAGAAAATTTGGTTGTCAAAATAGGAGACAACCGGAAACCCAGTTATGGAGCTGTAGCCCCCCAACTTTCTGACATGTGCGGTGGAGACACAAGAATTGGGTGTGTCTGGAGTAGCGCCCATCGACAGCAACCGGGAAACCGGTTGTCTTCTAACTAGGAACCCGGTTATCAGAAACTTCGGGAGGTCATAACTTTACGCTTGAATGTTGGAATTCGCTTTTTCTTGAGCCTAAACTGTGTATTTTTTTAGAGCTATCCAGTGGTGAGGTCAGAAAGGTCAGACAATGAACGGTTACCCGGTCAAACCAAACGGGCGCCCGATTAGCGACTATAAAATTGTGTGCAAAGTGTACTCACGATACAGAAGATAAACGGATACCCGGTTAATACTGAACGGGAACCGGTCATCTCGGCGAAAAAATGACCTAATCCTTATACAAACTCCTTCCTCCTTTCCCTTCTCCAACACATGAATAGCAAACCTGAGCTCTGAAAATATATGCAAACTACCATCAAAACACCAAAATATCATCAATTCATCTCTCTAAACATCATCCCAACACATAATCAATCACAAATATTTCCAAAAACACCAAAAATCAACTTTTAATCCAAAAACATTTCTTCACCAAAGCTTAAATTATATCCTTTAAACCTCTCCAACACCATAGATAATTACTACCCATCTCAATTAAACCACCATTGTCACTACTGTGCCACCTTGAACAACATCAAAAGACACAAATTTCATCAATAGCTTTTGTACTTTGAAGGTTGGAGATTGCAAGTGCAAGGTATCAAATCATCACAAATTCCACGGCAAATCCGGTAAAATAGCTAGAACTCATCTTTTCTTTCTATTACCAGTTGGAAATTAAGATTTTTGTTTTAGTTATTTATTGGAGGAATTATGAATTGTTTGAGTCTACCATTATATATTTTGCAAGTAATCTTTAAGTAGGTGAAAAATTGAGTTTGGGGTCATTCGAGATGAAGATATGACATGAAGGTTGGAGAAGTTACGAAGAACGTGAAGAGAAATAAGAGTTTGGTGTTGAGGAAGAATTTTAGAGGAGGTGATGATTTAGAGGGCTAGGAGGAGATGATTAATTAAAGGAGACATGGGTTCGAGTTGATGAAACGCACTTTACAGAAGATGAATTCAACTGTGTATACATCGTGACATAGAAGACTTCCCAACCTCGACGAAATGCCACATGCATTCGTCTTAGTGCCGATCCAGATATGTTTCCTTCTATCCTTTTCTCACTTAATTGTGTATATTAGTTTATTTTCTTTATTGAGTCTTTTCGAGTCCTGGGGACATGACTCATTTTAGAGTTTGGGGTGGAAAAGTTGCCTCATCCCAATTTTTATACCGTTTTCAATAAAATTAATTAAGGAATGATTTGACTGTAGAGTTTGTTGAATGTCCGCAAAAGCATAATTTTTGTAAATTAATGATAGAAAATAGTAGACCTTGGAATTAATGTAAAACGCAACTTGAATGCATGCAAACGCTAGATAATTAATAAGAAAAATTAATGAACAATGCGAAAGAAGTAAGCTTGTATTTGGTAAGAATGAGTGGTTTGTAGAATGTGAGATCTAAATGAGTAGAGAACCCACGTAATTATGAACTAAAGGTAAACTATGTAACTAGAAAAATGATAGAGGCAGTTCTTTGATAGATACTTGAGACCTTTTTAGCTTTCTAATCCGTGATTAATGTTATATCCTTCTTAGCCCCATTTTTAAGCCTTTAAGCCTTTCTTTTGAAGCCACATTATAAGCTTATCCTTTAGATGTTAGAACTATACCATATGACCCGCACTTGAATCACGATTGTTTAAGACTAGTTGTCCTTGAGCTTGAGTTTGGGGTGAGGGAATCTGTTATTACATCTGTTGGGTAGATTTGTGATGTGCTTGAATGATTATGCACTTTATTTTAAATTCCTTTGCCGATTTCAGAAAAGAAAAGAAAAAGAAAGAATGAAAAAAAAATTGAGAAAATAAGTTACCATGACATCTCACATTAAAAAGAATGTCATGTTTAACTTACAAAAAAAAAAGATTGAATAAATGTGAAAATAAAAGAAACTGCAAAGGAATATTCTTATTATAATCATATTGATAGGTTGGGTTTATTTTGGGGATGCTAAATTTGTGCGTCAAGTGAGTGAGATCACATGTGAGTGTAAACTCAAGCTCAGGACAGTTTGTTGAAGACTAGTGAGGAGAGAGCCAAAAGCTCACTTTTTATTATCCAAATGTACCATACCGTCCCTAAGCCACGGTAAAACCGTAAAGTACTCGTGATCATGGGTACATAGTGAATATTCAGCTAACAGGGAGTAAGTTAAGTGGAGCGTTCAAAGCGAGTAAAGATTGATGAACACCTATAGCCACCATCTCGAGCTAAGTATAAAGTGTACTTTTCTAGCATTGTGAAGTTAATTTTGGATTGATATATCTATGTGTTTGATTTTGTATGATAGGTGTATGTGTGCATTAATTATTAGGTTGTACTATATGAAATTTATTTTGAGTTTTGCTTTGGGTTTATTCTTTAGATTCTGCAGGTTGCTTCTTACCTTGGACCTCTGTTTTGTTTTACTTTGTTGGGACGACAAAGGTTTGAGTTTGGGGTCTTGATGTCTCCATTTTTGTTCTAAATATAATCCCTTAGGATACATCATTTTAGGTAGAAAATGGACTTATTAGATAGACTTTTATGTTTATTTCGTCATATTACACTTTCTCCCCTTGGAATTAGACTATTTGCATTTTTAGAGCTTTTGTGCATTAATTTGTTTGTTTTTAGTATAAAGCTTTAGATACTTGGATGCTATGGAGAACCAAGACAAGGAGGAGAAGTAGATTTTAAAATCTTAGATCGAGCGGAGGATTCAAAGGAAAGAAAAGATATCCCGAAGAGTTGACTAGAAAAGCTGCAAATCTGGAACGTTGTTACTAATTGCTGATTTTGCCACTTAGACACTGATTCAGCCTTTAAGTCGTGAAATAAAGAAAATTACAATTTGAGTTAGGAAGAATTTGCAACTGGAATGAGTCGATTTGGAGTTGATATGCGAAAGTTACAGTCGTTTTACCAACGGCTGTACAGCAGTTACGGTAATTACCGATTGGACTTGGGCTTTTAATTACTTAATTAAGCCCAAGATTAGACCTAATCCGTTATCACCATCTATATAAGCCCTCTTAGACCTTATTATTCAGCACCTCTCATATTTTCTTCAAATTAAATCATCATTAGAGAGAGTGTCAAGAGACGGAAGCAAGAGCAGGAGATGGAGAATCCATTTTATTCCAACAACAGTTCTTTTCTTCCCTTCAGCTAGGTTTAATATTCTATTTATGTACTTTAGGATAATGTCTTTTATTTATTTAATTTTAGTTTTTCTTTCGAACATGAGCTAAATTATTAAGTACTTGAGAATCACAAATAATGGGTTGAAGCCCTAGTTAATCAATTTCTGTTTTTGAATTTGGGATTTTACGATTTAATCTGAGTTGGGTATTTATTATTGGATATTATTTTATGCTTGTTTATTATTTCTTTTCTGATCAATTAGAAATAAGATATAGTAATTAGGTTATTGACTTTAGTGGCGAAGTGATCACCTTGACAGGGGGTTTAATTACGGACCTAGGTAATAGACGTGTGGTATTCGTCAATGACCCTGACGGGCTTGACTAACCACATAGCCAATTGAGTTAGAGACTAAAACCGTTCAAAAGTATGTATAATTTCCCTGACGGGGTTTATAATACCGTAGGATAGCTCCTAAGTCCACCCTGACAGGGGTTAGGAGATTATAGAGTCCCGAATAATAATTAAATGACAACTCTACCTTTAAACAAAACAGTAATTGCATTGACTTAGGTGAATTCTCTTGCGAGACTCAAGTACATCTCTCATTCTTGCGTCCATCTCTTATTTACTTGCATTATTTCTTTTCAGTTAATCATTTAAGCACTTTATTTTATTGCGTCTTTAGTCCTTAACAAAACCAAACAAAAATCTTTCATACTTTATTTTATGTATTTACAATTACTACTACTTATCTATTGAACACTTGGGTTATACCAGTCCAATCCCTAAGAACAAAACCCGATTTATCTGAGTATTACTTGGACGACCGTGCACTTGCGGTGTTGTGGTTCCTCTATTTTATTCGCATTAATTTATAACACCCTAGGACCCACCATCTACACGCAGGTTGCCGCTCTCCTGCACAAGATAACCGCCGCCACTAGTGGACCACGATCTCCACCTTCGCATCTTGCTGCTCTTCTACACAATAAATCTGGCGCCAAATGCAATGACCATTCTCTACTATCATCAAGCGAGTGTGAAAACCCAAATGATGATAAAAATTAATTTATTTTTAGATTTTATTTTGTTTTTCGTTCATTACGAGTGTGAAGAGATGTTTTTTCAGTTTTATCAAGTTTTATTTTACCTTTTTTTTCCAATGCTAGTGTGAACAGATGTTTTCTCTTCAGTCAAGTTTTTGTCCTGTTTTTTGTTCCAATGCCATGTGAAGTGATGCGCGCTGAAAATGACCATGTGAAAAATATTTTCTTTTTGTTTTTAGTTCTAATGCGACTGTGAGATGCGTTTTAGGTTTTATCATGTTTCATTGTTATTTTTTATATAAAAGATATGTTTCATTGTTTTCAAACGTCTACTTTTTTTCTTAATTGTAACTTATTAAAATAAAATAAATTGGAAAAACAATACTTTTAGATTTGGAAGAAAATGGAAATGGAAGGAAAATGCTCAACTGGAGATTTGTTTGGTATGTATCAATTGGATATGTTTGGTATGTACCAATCAAAAATCTCTTCACACTTGCTGAAACAAAAACAAAGAGAATTTCTTCACACTTTTACCAATTGCATATGTTTGGTACGTACCAATTGGGTATTATCTTTTTGTTTTTGTTTCAATGCGAGTGTTTTTCATGTTTCATCTTTTCGTTTTTTTGGAATTGCTTTTTAAGGAAATATTTGTTTGGCACAACCCAACTGGACCTTGACACTGTATTGGATTGGGTTATCTAAATAAGTACGGACTCATCTCCCGTATGTTGACTTGGGTACGGGTACATATCCAACACGACATTAACCTTGATATGGACAAAAACCATTTGAGTTTACACAAATGATATTAGGGACCTAAAAAGATGATTGTATAACAATCATAAAATAAACATAGGTATATACCTATAGTATTATAGCCTAAGTAGTAACATAAAAAAGGGGTATAAAAAATAATTGATGCGTGCCAAATAAGTTACATAGTACGTACCAAACAGAAATGATTGCTACGTACCAAACAAAAATAATTGGTACGTATCAAACAAAAATAATTGATACGAACTAGAAGACAAAACTGAAATAGGGATATAAAAATAAAAAACAAACTAGAAAATTAAATTTAAGTCCTTTGAAAAATAATTTTGTCAAGCTTTTATAAATAATATTTTTTAATTTAAAGTCTTTATCTACAGATTTCTCCTATTTTAATTCGTTTGTAATGATAAAATACTTTCATCCTGCCAAAAAAAACTTAACATAAATGGCATAGAAATATAGTCAGCAAACTTTTAGAAATATCTTTTGAAGCTAAGTCTTGTTTGTTAAAGAAAGAGAAGTATACATCAATAGAGTGAAATAATTGTTTTTATTTGGCCAAAAGAATAACAGTATTATGATTAGATACATAACTATCCTCCATCTAGTGCATATGAAAGTGCTAGAACGCATAATTTCAAATGTTTAAGGCCTCAGCCGCCCTACTATTCAAACTAGAAAATAACACAAGTTTAATCGATAATATGATAGCAACTTTTTAATTATTTTAGTTGGGATTCTAATGGTATATATGGTTTTCCTGAGAGCATATACGTAATTTAATTTTATAATAGAAGTTCTTGAGGTAAGATTACAATATTTTCTTTTTAAGAATTCATTGTGATTGAGAATGATATTTCTCCCCTACTTATTTATGTAAAATATTTGAGTGTGAGAATATTAGACATGAGAATTATATACGTGTAAACTATTGTAACTCAAGGTGACTATTGGATCCGTCGATACCGATTTTGAGACTGAACCAGCAAACTGGTTTTGAAATCGGAAATGGACCGGTGGTCATTGTACATTGGGGAATCGGACCATATAATCCCATTTTGGTCTGATTTTTGCTTTAAAAAACCAGTCTCTTAAAGACCAGACAAATAAAACCTATAATTTTTTTTCGTTTTGTTTATTCACTCACTTCACTTCTCTCATCCCTTACATCTTTCATCCCTCTCCATTACATGCTACCAAACCCACCGCCCCCATTTAATTATTCACCGCCCAACTCATTGATCCACTCTGATTGAAATCAAACATATGGATTTGGTTAATCCATTGAAAAATTAAATAAATACTAGAATGATTAATCCGATTAGTGAATTTTAATTTTTTGTCTCTGTCCAATTAGTGCTTCTTCTCGATGATTTTTTTTAATTCATGATCATATTTATATGATTTATAGTGATTGTTGAGTATTTGAAGGCAATGACTATGTAACTAATTCGTTTTCTTTTTTCTTGTTTCTGAGATCGTGTTTGTACTAAAGTTCCTGATTAACACTTCATTTCATATTCAAAGAATGGTTAGTTCCTTTTTTTTACTATGTTTAATTCATTTTTTATACACTTTTTGGTGAAGATTAAAGGTCTAACCTTGTGTTTTTTTACCTTGCATGTGTTGATAATTGCAAGTCATGAAGGAAAAATCTATGGTTTTCTTTGATGGGTGATAGAACGAGGGCGGCTTTGGATTATCTTGCTAAGGTAACGGATTGGGTGTTTTTTGTTTGGTTTATGAATTTTGTTTGAAGAAAAATTTCATATTGGGCCTTTAAAAAACTCAAAAGTTTCTTTAAAGCCCTTATTATATTAAAAAATGATGATTTAAAAGTTATAAAATTTGATAAAAATTGCATAAAGTTATAAAATTTGATAAAAATTGCATAAAAGTTCATGTTAAGCTCAAAAAATTGGTAGATTTGACCCTTAAAATGAAAATAATGCGATTCATTTAGGTTTCAGGCAACGAACCTTACAATTTTTTTGAAAAATATGAATACTAAGTACCTTAACTTTCCTAATTGCTTGGGTTTTAACCATTAAGGTTTCAAAAAAATATGTTTTAGTCCCTGGAGTATTTAGATATTGGTTTAAAGTTTGATAATTGAGTAAAAAAATTGAAAAAAATTGCTTTTTAGTCCCTAGAAATGAGTAGAAGATTGAAAATAGGAGTCCTATACTTTCAAAAGTTGTTATATTGTCCTATTAGAAGAGGAAAAAAATATTAATTGCGTTGAATAAACGAAAAGTTTATAAAGATTGATTTTATATTTGCTTTATCCATATATGAATCTAGAAAATTGCATTTTAGTCGCTACATGATCTGTACTTTGTTTCCAGTACTTTGTTTCCAGTGTTAAAAAATTATAAATCCTTGCGAAATGACTTTATATACTTTCGAAAGTTTTTATATTGTCCTATTAGAAGAGGAAAATATATTATTGCAATGAATAGAGAAAAAGTATATAAAGAATAATCTTTATATTGATTCTTTGTTTATTTATCAATCTGAAAAAATGCATTTCAGGACCAATTAGACTTGATATCTGACGAGGAGGATCAATTAGACTTGTTACTTAAATTCAATTCATATTAGATGTAAGAGTTATTAGCTCAAAACGTCCTTAGACACAATAACCCACCCCTAACAAGTCCCTCCCCCTTTATTACTACCTGCCAGAGTCCAACGTTTTTTTGATAATACCGCAAATACCCATGCTACTAAATATATTAGTTGATTTATTCCATAATCATCGAGTACATATATGATAGATTCCATCATTATCGCTACTGTTACATTTCCATATTGATAGGAGATCATTTAAATTCCTTAATTATAGCTACAAACATGGAAAACTTGTTATACTCATACACGAGTAATCATTTGCACTACACTCAACAAACAAACAATTCCCTACACACAGCAAGGCTCATCTTGGTTTGAAGGTATGTTACAATTCAATTATCATGTTTAACATTGAATAAAACATAAATTCCATGTTGCAGACTCATTAGTTTTATGGTTTTTTTTTTTCATTTTTTCATGTTAGTATCATCAAAGTTGGTTTGTATGTTATTATTCATTTATAACAGTCAGATACAAATTATTGATGTGTTGATTCGACTTGGCGTGGTGGCGAAGATCCAGCAGCGAACAAGCTTCTTAACGGACCTGGCTGCGTGGTGGTGGTTCGACTTAGTGTTGCGAAGTTGTGGTTCTAGGTCATTGTGCAAGGTGGTGGTGCACATCACTGTTTTACATTGTTACACCATCAAGTTTAACGGTCAAACCATCGACTTTAACTGTCAAACCATCGACTTTAACTGTCATACCATCGAATCTTGACACACCTTCGTTTACAAATGACACACCATTGACTGACACTGTCACACCATCGTTTGACAATGATAACCCATCGTTTAACAAAGTCACACCAACACATAACAATTTCACACCACTTTATGGGTAGGGTTTGGGTCTGGATTCTGGGAAAGAGACGATGGGTTGTTGACTGAATTTTCTAATAATTTTGGGACCGGATTCTGGGAAAGAGACGATGGGTTGTTGGTTGAATTTCTAAATAATTTTTTGGCGGCCCAAATTTTCCTTTTTGATAAATGTTGACTTGCTTGAAATCAGGGATTCAGTTTTGGTAACCCAAACGTCATTAAATGGATTATAGGGGCAATTTTGACTTTCATGATGGGCTGGACCTGATGGGCAATGGTCTATTGGCTGTAGACTATATGGGTTAATGTGGTAGAAATTGTAATATTTTTCTCTTGCTTTAATTCGTTATATCATTAGTAATTGAAATTGTAACACCTCTGCAAATGGAACCAAGTAAAAAAATATACTCAAAAAGCGGTTTTGCATGTTTAGTACAGGACCTACTTCATAGACCATTAAGCAGAACCTATAAGAACCTGTATCCGGAACCGTTAAGACACCATATCTGGGACCGAACCAAGTCTCTCTTATAGGTTCGGTTTTGGTAATTTTACTGTTGTGACCGAACTAGAACCGGTTCGGTAAGGGATATACTAATAACCCAAAACGGGCTAATAAACCCTGAAACCGTTAAAAATCAGTCTGAATCGAACCGATACGTCCGGTTGCCGGGCTAAAATTTGTAGCTCATTAACTTTTCATTATAATATTTCTTTAATTGGTTTAGTGGAAAGATAATTTGTCTTAGGGAGTGGATATATGATAAACAAAAGTTTCCCGTTCTTTTGATTCGCGATGAGATATATTAATCCTAAGTTAAGCTCTGTTTGGTTTGTGAAAATATTCTATTTTTGTTTTCAGAGTTTATTTTCAATAAATGATTTTTCGTTTTTTTTCTAATTTTTTTAGAAAATATGGAGAAACGATTTCGCGTTTTTTTAGTATATGAGTGTTTTTATATAATTTTTTAAAAAACTATTTTCATTTTCTCTGACTAAACATCTTTTTATATATGTCTTGAAAAATATAGAAATAAAAACAGAAAATATTCATTATTTTTACAAAGCAAACAGGTTTTAATTTTCCTTTTCTTTAGTCTGGTTTTTGTGGAATCGGCTATATATTTTTTTTTTTGGGGTTAGGTAAACGGTTGTATTAATAAAAAAAACTGTACACTATACAAGAGAGTTACCTACCTAAGCCAAAAGGCTAAAGATAGCAACTAAGAATCTAAAAACGACTACCTCATACTGATATTAATACAAGTTAATCGTCCACCATCATCTAAAAATGAATGATGAGGGAACAAGTAAAATAAAATGGAAAAGATGCACCAATTAATTTCCTTGATAACCGTTTCTCTAGATAAAGAATCACCTCTTATAGCTAGGTGATTTCTCGCTTTCCAAATACAATACACGGTAGCTCCAAAACCAATCATCGGCTATATATTTTGGTGGTAAATCTAGTTTTTTTATATTATATTATAGTTTTAAAAATAATATTAAATAATAAAATGTACAATTAGTCAAGCACGCTTCTACATTAAGATCCATGCACCAAAGTGGAGTTTTTCTTAAAGTTAGCATTTTTTTAATAAATAATTGGCAATTTAGCATATAAAGGAAAGTAATTTCAGATTTAGCACAAGGGCCGTATCCCGAACACCGCCCTTAGGCAAAATTGTATTTTTGTTAAGGGCGGTGGTTGAATGACCGCCCTTACAATTTTGCCTAAGGGCGGTGTTCGGGATACCGCCCTTGTGCTAAATTTGAAATTACTTTTATTTTTATGTCAAATTACCAATTATTTATTAAATATATGCTAAAATAAAAAAAAACTCACCAAAGTGAAACATTAAAATTGTCATTTTCAAGAAAATGTCAAGCTTCCTTGAAGTACCTCTTATCTTGGCGTTTCTTTGTTCCTTCCTTTAAAATATATACACCTCCACAGTCCACATGTCTCCTTCCTAGAGTTGAGCTTCGCACTTGCATAAACACATATTAATCTATTGACTTTATTACTTATAGCGATACTGTTGACAAAAAAAGAAAAATGTTGACAAAAGAAAAACTTAAAGCGATACTTTTTTCTTCAGTAAGCTAATATTAATTTTTTTTGTCAATAAAATATTAAAAACTTGCAAATAACAAAACAAACAGAGGTCAACCGAGCTGTTACTCTTGGAAAAATTGTACTCACTCGTTTAAACGGAAAATAGATTTCAAGAAAAACAAAAGATAAATAATTTCGAATTATACGTAACACTACACTATTACAATTAATTAGAAAAACGAAACTTACACGGAAAATTTGGGGAAAAAACAAGTACATGGAATGTAAAGTTTAAAAAGATATTTTGTTCGTGCCGAAACCTCCAACTGAGGTTCTACTCTAGTCTGGTAATATCAGAATATTATACGAGAGAGAAGAGTCGAGAGTAGTCTTTTCTAAAGTTTAACTTTCGTACTTTTAAAAATCGGAAAGACCACTATTTATAGGTGAAGAGATGGTTTTCAAAATCCTCACAATAAATGACATATAAGGACTTATTTATTGCTGACGTTTTGCAGGTCACACATTTTCAAATTGTATCATGAACCTGGACTCTTTTCTAGCTTCTAGTTCATTCCCGTTTTGCAATAGATGGCATTTAAGGATTTCTTTATTGCTGACGTTTTGCAGGGCACCCATTTCCAAATTGCACCATGATCCTGGACTCTTTGCTGCTTTTGGTTCATCCCCGTTTTGCAGTACTAGCCATACAATACTAGTCTCACTTAAAAAATTATTTTATTTTTTGACTCCCCCACGACCCCACCCCCTATGCCGTCACCAGGCCAGACGGGTGGTGGTGGTGGTGGTGCGCCCTTGTGGGGCTTTGCTATCCTCCTGTAGCTTTCATAGTATTTATTTCTTTTGGAATGGATAGAGAGGTAAGCACTTATATACATACCTTTTCTCTTCTCCATTTCCGATGTTGGACTTTTTACTCAATAAAAAGTTTTCTCCGCATCTCTCAGTAGGATGGAGAATCTGAGAAAGGAAACCATTTAAATAAAGTATTTCTAATGATTTTCTTTTCATCTTCCAATGTAGGACTTTTCAATACGTGAATAGCTTTTCCATTTCTCCTATAAGATCATGACGAAATTCACATTAATAAGTTAATATTATTATGCGATTTCCAACAATCCCGCACTCAGGTTCTTGGGAGATAAGGTGAACAATTTTCCATAAATGTCAGCATTTGGTGAATTGTACTTAAGTGGCAATATCTTTTAATTTTAATTGACACAACGTGAAGTGAGGCAACCACCAAAATTCATCAAGTGAACATACTCTTGAACTTGACGGTTTTCATTCGAGACCCTCACATCACATACTCTACCACGCTGATACTTATAGGTTCCTCAAACGTCACCCTTTGTTCATCAAGTCCTTCTCTAATAACCACCCCTTACGAGCTATGAACTTTATGGAATTATTCATATGGGATCATTAAGGGTGTTTCCTTAACATCCTATCATTGATGTTGAGTCTCACATTTAACGGCGAATTCATCAACTCCTTCTCAAAAGGACCACCATAACTGGCTATGAATTCATTAAGAGTTATACAATCAACCTTGTGATCTTTCAAGATGGTATGTCTTTATAAGTGAATTCATCAATTTCTTCTTGATAGGACCATCACGAGTGGCTATGAATTCATTAAGTTGATTCACATTGTGCCATAGGGATGGAGAGATATCACATAGACTCATTAGTCACATGTTCCCCATTAATGGGTTTCAGTCCCATGCCTATTGACGTCTCCAGGACTACTCTCCTAGTTAGGCTTTTGGTGAACGGATCAACTAGAATTTTCTTTGATCGTACATATTCCAAGGCTATCACACCATTTTTCAGCAACTATTTTACCGAACTATGTTTGATGCGAATGTGTCTCTTTTTTCCCTTTTCAGCAACCACGTCATGTATGGTGTTTTAGATCGTGGTCCAAGGTTGTTAAGACTTTAATATTAGGAGATAAAGATATTTTTTGTAGATCCATATCTTTTAAAAAATTTCAATCTTGTTTAGCGTTAGAATGGTCATGGTCGACTTTTTAGAGATAATTGTTGTGGAAAATGGATTTATTTTCATTATGCTAAATGTTGTGTACTCATAGTTATCATTAGATAGGTCATGCACAATATTTAATGATTATTGATATGGATTATGAGCATGCTTAGTGTAGAGATCGAACTTGCTCAGTGTGGAAATATTGTTGCTCAATTTTCTACTTGCTCATCAATCTTGTTTGTTGTTAGTGTTTATATTGTAGGAATATATGAAATGGCCTAAGAAGTATTGGTTGTTTTCAAGGTCATGTTTGAACAATCCCTCCTCCTTTTCCATGAAGTAGTGGATTTAATGCAATTAACAACTTTTCTGCAACCATATGGCATCACTTGACAAACGACTATAAATATACTTATTCTATTGGTGATTACAAAATTGTAGGCTTCGTGATGTCACAACTTACTAGAATATTAAGTGGGTTATCTCTCATGGTGATTATGCTCAGTTGGGGATATATATCATAGATAATATGTTTGTAGAAGAAAACTCACCTTCCACCATAGTGTCGTTCATAGTGGTATAAAATAATAAGTTGATTTGATGCATTTTGATGATAATGGGATTTATCTAACATATATCCCTACTTATTTTACTTATCAATTCAAAACATTGAAAAGTTTTATGTTGGTTGATGGGATACACATAGTGGACCAAAGTTTTGATGGTGGTTCGAAGGAATTCATATGTGTTCTTTACCGATAAACTGACATGGAAGAATTTGAGTTTTATTATGTGCATAAAAAATTAGAAATGATGGGAAAGCATTGTAGATCTAAGTCGGATAAAGGTTGTCCTTGGTGTGTATATAATTTACGAGAGGCGTCTAATGGATGCATGTAAATTACGGCCTTAACAAACTATCATAGATGCGCTGAGGTGTTAAAAATGAGTAACAAGCAGTTGGACTCTAATTTTGTCTCTAGTGTTATTGTTGATAAGATTTAGGTGATACCATCAACCACCCCAAAAGGGTACAAATTTTGATGGAAAGGCTAATATTTTCAATATCAAATACAATTTTACATGGGGTAGAATCAACAAGTCCAAGGAAGAGATATTTGGTGACATAGTGTATTTTGACAAGATGAAAGAGCTCGATCCAGTATCTGATTTTCTATTAGAATATGACCTAGTTATTCTCAAATTTGAGTGATTTTCTTTCGCGTTCAGTGCTTATATCTTCAATTTCTAATCTTATCAGACACTATTACCGCCAGAAACCCACCTCGGAAATTGACTTTTGGTTACTAGCTACGACAAATATCGTCACTAGTAATATGGTATCATTAGGGACGATAATTTGTTGTCCCTAGTGAGGTTTTATATTTATTTTTTAAATAAAAATGGTCAATAACGACGACTTTATACGTTTTTAGGGACGACTTGTCGTCGCTAAAGATAAATTTTAGAGAAAATATCGTTATCACATAATTTTTTCTTCCTACTAAAGTCAATAAAAATAACTATTAACCCATTCCTAAAACATTTGGTTAGAACGTCATAAAAAATTACATCGTTTGACGTTACAAGTCATAAAATTGTATATAAATGTCAAAATATCCAAATAACTGTCTCGATAAGAATGGTCTTGATACGTTCATCTCGGTATGTACGTCACATCTTGTTTTCACCTGTTTTATCAAACGTATAAGTATGAACTAAATAGATAACAAACATGAAACGTCTCATAAATGAGTGAGAATAACTTACTAGTCTATCTCATAACCATAGTCATCATGACCCTCGATGTCATGATCACTATCATTGTATATTTATTGACGAGATGGGTTGCCGTAGTCATCGCCAAAATCATCAGCTGTCTTCGAGTAATTCATCATCATTGTTGTCCAAGGGATCGTGCCCCAAAAAGTGGAGAAACCTACATGCCTTATCTACTAGTAAAATGTAATTGAGAGCCATCTAAGATATTCGTATCAGCTATAGGAATGAAGATCAGATCTGTAGAAGGCGATATGGATTCTGCACCCCAGAAATTGGCACTCCGCCCATGACGCTCGTTTACTTCCCATACAACTTTCACCCCTTTTGGGACTCTGTTTCATTTATTTTATTGATATATAAGACCTTCCTTGCTTGAGTTGTTAAGATGTAAGGCTCGTCACTCTACCAAAAAGACAAGTGTTGATCAATGTTGCTCTGTGTTATGACTTTTTCATTTTCTTACTCCCGTCAGTGTTATACCACTTGCATTCGAACATGAAAATCGAATAACCATCACTGGATTTAACCATGATTGTTTGACCAACTCAACGTAAAATGTTACTCCACCTGTGACTGTACGAACACTGTAATCTTGAGTATCTCCTTGTTCACCTTTTGCACGTGTAACCTATATGACGCCATTTATAATGCAAGAATCGAATCTATACATGGCACTCTGTGAACTATTTCCCAACGCTATAAGTTCTGGTGTTACACATGCTTCTCCAGATTGTCACATTCCAAAACCTAGAATAAATCTATATTAGTTCTCTAAGTCGAAGAGTGTACAAAATAGGAAAATTTTATAAACCTTTTGAGTGAAACACTGAGCAAAATGTACTAGGTGAATCTTTCTACATCGTACTCGTGATGAAGAGTTGTGTTCGATGTAAAAAGCAAATCATGTGAATAATATTTAAAAATAAGGAAAGTGAAATTTAAAATTAAGGTGGATTCTTTCATGCATAACCCAGTGGAAAGTTATAGGCGGTCAATATAACTGGTCACATGATATATGAGTTTTTAGTCATGAATAAAGGGCAAACCCCATCGATGTCCAAACCTAGACAAACATTAAGAGGATCACGAGCAAATTCGGGGTCGTGCTTGTCAAATGTTTTCCACCTGATACCATCGACTAGATA
Organism: Nemophila menziesii; assembly: GCA_029959085.1. Classification (NCBI taxonomy): domain Eukaryota; kingdom Viridiplantae; phylum Streptophyta; class Magnoliopsida; order Boraginales; family Hydrophyllaceae; genus Nemophila; species Nemophila menziesii. The sequence continues at coordinate 30,853,438 of JARWIR010000005.1, forward strand.
ACGTAACGCATAATCGTCGGAAGACAATCCGATATGGTTCCAAATCATATTCTTTGCTATGTGTCTCGAAGCGTATAATTTTTGAAACCTTAGCGTAATAGGGAAGTATAACAATTTTTTATGAGGTAATTTATCCCCCTTCTTCGGATCACACCTAGATTCACTAGAGATTTCTTGAGTTTTTAATTTTCTTTATAATACAATACACAATAATTCAAACAATCGATCGTAATGTAGCCCATACCCATACTTTTGAACTTGTTGTTCAACTCTCATATGATGTAGACAGATTATATAATTCTGATACAATACGACCCAACAATTACATGAGTTTAGTTAAAGAGGTATTCGTCCACTTGTTCTTAACTTTGACATGCATCAACTTAGCTATGAATTCAAACACCACATAGTTGTGGAACGGGGGTACAACTCATTCTCTATATTTCGAACAAAGTATCGAAACAACCTCATTTTTAATTGGAATATGCTCTCCCATATGCTCGGTGGCACCGAAAGAACCGCCGACATTAAAAGTGGATCTCAGATCATCAAACACGTTAACCATTTCTTCATCTACTATAGTAGGGGTAGAATTATTTACATGAACTTGTGCTACTTCATCGCATTTTATCGAAACCTCGTACGTTGGCAAGATTCCGAACCTTAAAAGATGCCCTTGAACTTAGGAAATACGTTGCTTTCAATTATTCAAACAACGCTTACACGGACAAAAAATGTAACCCGAACTATTCACATGATTTTTCTCATACCTAATAAAATCCCTAACCCCGAGCATATATATATATATATATTCTTGATTCACAGTATTAGTAGATCTAATCCAACCCTTGCAGTGAAGAAACTAATTTGAATAAAAGAAATACTGTATAAATATGACGATCAAAATAATGTTCTGTGAAATTATTTCATAAATAAATTTATCCGTAAAACTATTCCATAAATAAATATAGAATATTAGATGTTTATATAACTCACATTAATACAAAATATATATATCTACAAAAGCATACAAGTATTTAAAATTAATATACTCGAAAGAGTAAATACATCTGTTACCCCCTGTACTATGGGCCGATTGACTATTTATCCCCTACTGTTTAAAATGCGATTGTTTACCCCCTATACTTAGTTTTCGTGACTAGTTACCCCACGTTTGACCCACTTAACGAAATTCATGTACGTTTTCGTGACTATTTACCCCATATACGGAAATATACGAAACCTTAGTATCACGCAAACAAACATTGATTCCGTTAAGTGGGGGAACGAGTCACAAAAACTTAGTATAGGAGGTAAACAATCGCATTTTAAATAGTAGGCGGTAAGTATCAATCGGCCTGTAGTACAGGTGGTAAAATGGGTATATACTCTATTCGAAAAAGATTAAATTTGAGAATATACCTTTTCTCAAAAAGCAGGTATTTTGATTTCAAATGGACCCCACGCGTGGAGGAAGATGTTGTGTTCTCAGGTAATGGATCGGCGAATTTCCAGTAGCGTGGATTGGTGATGATGAAGATGGTGTTTTTTGGATTAGGGTTTGGTGTTTGGGGTTGGGAAATTTTAATAGATGTAATAAAAGCTCAAATGTGCCAAGGTGTTGTCATAAGTTTGCGTAGATCATTAGTGACAACTTTATGTAGTCACTAGTAATCCACTTTTCGCTGCTAAAGATATCAATAGCGATGACTAGTTATCGTTGCTGATAAGTAAGTAACTTTAGCAACAACATATGTTGTCGCTAAAGAGAAGTTTATTTTCAATTATATTTGAATTATTATTACATATAAAATATTGTCGTTAATATCATTAATTGCGACAAAAAATGTTCGTTGCTAGTAATATATAACTTTAGCGACGATATATTATCGTCATTAATGATATATTTTAATTATTTTACCACCAATGGGGGTGACCGACGTGTGTAGCCCCTATAGACGAGTTACTATCAACGATATTATGTTGTCTCTAATAACTTCCTTGCTAAAAATAGTCGATGTACTAGTGCAACCATTGAAACAAATAGCTCAACTACCTATCGCAAGACCTCCAAGATATCACCAAATAAATGAAATTGGTTATAAATGAAAGATTATACAAAATCCATTCTACATATACCTTAAACCTTATCCTTTCAGTCATCTCTCCATGCTTACTCATGCTACCCTCCCATTTTAGAGTACCATCGACAACGAAGGCAGGTGCTCAAGAGCACCATCGCTAAGGTGAGGATGAGTGGATTCAAGAGTGAATTTCAAGTGGGATATGGTAGGGATATGGGGCGGGTGGCGGGCCTAGTTGGGGTAATTAGGTGTATATTTGAGATTATTTTTTCTTAACTATAGTACGTCTAGCTAGTATTTTGATTCATACAACGGTGAGAATATTATTTTATTCATATTATAGACTACCCAAGAGTGTGCAACTCAACTCTAAATTCCATAAAGAGGGTCCACTTTAAACGTATTAGTTTGCGTAGATTTAGATGGCCATACAAAGAGCATTAGTGTCTACTCAATTAGTTCATTGCACATACTCTCACCAGCCACATCAAAGAAATTTCCAATAGGGAATTTAATTTTTATTCAAGTAAAAGCTATATCGATCATGTGAAGAAACTTTACTAATGGGGTCCTCTACTTTTCCTTTCTTGCTTTCTAGTGATTCCTTTTGGCTTCTATAAAAAATGTCTTAAATTGATTAGCTCATAAAGTATCAAACAAAGCCTCTCAACAATTAATTCCATTATTTCTAATCAGCCTTTGGAGTAAAATGAGTAACTATGAGACAAGTAAGACTATTAATTCAAGTGAAGAAGAATTTGAGCTACGAAGAGGTCCATGGACTCTTGAAGAAGACAATCTTCTTATTCATTTCATAAGTTGTCATGGTGAAGGTCGTTGGAATTGGTTAGCCAAATGTGCAGGTAACATTCCTTAACAAGTTAAAATTAATCCTTGTTTAAAATCTAAATATACCCTAATCATGTTTTTGATGTATTTTGAACCCTTACTCCCTTTCTTCCAAAAATAATGTTCACATATAACTCATCTAAATGTCATTTTGTTAGGATTAAAGAGAACAGGAAAGAGTTGCAGATTGAGATGGTTAAATTACTTAAAACCCGATACTAAACGTGGAAATCTGACCCCACATGAGCAACTTTTAATTCTTGAACTCCATTCTAAATGGGGTAACAGGTAATTAATTAATTATATATCCTCTCTTTTCACTTTTTCATTCTTTTATTTTCACTTTTACAATTCATATATCTTATTAATGATCCATGCATGCAGATGGTCGAAAATCGCACAACACTTACCAGGAAGAACAGATAATGAAATTAAGAATTACTGGAGAACAAGGGTTCAGAAACAGGCTCGTCAGCTTAAGGTTGATGCTAATAGCAAAACATTTCTTGACGTGATTAAATGCTATTGGATGCCTAGGTTACTTGACAAGATGAAACAAACCTCAATTGATATCTCAACCATTGAAAATCAAGATTCTATAGATGCAACTTCTTCTCTACCAACCATAACCACCAATCATATGATCATCTCTCCAGGGTCATTATCAGTTGCTCGTGATCATAATAACCACATGGACAAGTCAAACTTATTAAATTTCCCTGCAATTGAAGATAATCAAGGTCCTTATCAGAATGATTGTAATTACTATTTTGATAGCACAAACTATAGTGAAGATTATATTGGTCATGATCAACAAGATATATCACTATCAGAGTATCTCATGACTGAAACTGATTGGTATAATAACGATCATGAAATGGTAGGTTCTATTTGGAACAATGATGATGAATTATGGAAGCTATAATAATGGTATAAAAGAAAAGACTAGATGGATTACCCGCCCTGATATTATAGAGGGACAAATTAATTATCACTAGACTGAAGATATTAAATAACACATTTTTAATGCATGCATGTTCTTGTTACGTTACTATCATGTGTGCTCGTGTTAATACTCTGCTAATGTTCTTCATTTTTAGAAAAATGACAACAAGAACTTGAAACCTTTGATGATTTTTTCATCAATAAAATTGTATTCTCACAAAATATGTTTTCTTTACCATGTTTGTATAATTGATTAACAAAGCATATTTTAGTATTGAATGAATCTAGAAAATGGATTCCAACCATTAATTAATCCAACACTATCTTAATTAAAAGTATCATATGTTATCCTGGAGAATGTATCTTGGAAGCATGCACTTTTAGTCCAGAAGAATTAGTTTTTTAACAAAATTAAAATATTTTTCAAATTTTTTAGTAGTAGTCCTTTTAAGAAACACATATATATGGTGTTTCTCTAAAAAAAAAAATTAAATTTAGAGTATTTAAAAACACTAAAATTAAAATAAACCATGTCAAACGGTATAATATATATAGTTTACTCCAAGTTAAGCTCATGTATAAAATTGACCAATGAATCAGAATATCCAGTAATCCAGTTAGACTCTTCCCATAATAACTTTCCTTTTATTTAAACGCGGTCTCACATTTAAAGATGAGTATGTAGAAGTTAAATTCTCTTATCGATCGGCTAAATTTTTCATTGTGAGAAAGAAAAATTGTTAGTTAATGAAATTTTGTCCAACGTTAAATTTGGTGTTGTGGGAAAGAAAGTCAAGATAAAAATTGCATCTGATTCCATAAAATGAAGCATTAAATCGTCAAGAGGCTGCAAATTTTGAGTAGTTTCATTTAAGTTGTTGCTTTAATTTACTGTTTTATCTCTTACAATTGGTCTTTCGAATCAACAAATTCCAATATGAATAGGATGCCCACATGCATGATCATTATATCTCTTTTTTATGTTCATCATATAGATTACTTTAAGTGTACAAGATTTATAAAAGGCTTCATATTCTTGTGCAAAATAAAATAAAAATCTTCATTTGATGATCGACCATATATTAACTATTAAGAGAATACTACGAGACAAGTAAAAGTTTATTGAAAGTACAACTCTCTAGCTTGAGGATAAGAATATTAATCTAAATAGGACTACACTATTTTCATGTGTACTCTAGACTCTAGACTCTAGTTATATATGAAAGGATGTAACAAATTAAAACGTGTCTAAGCCACAATTTAATTTCTTAGTCAATTTATCCATTCAAATAATATTTCAACCATATGTTTTCTTATAAAAGATGACAAATAACGTCCTCTAAGAAATGTAAATATGCGATTATTTTTTACTACCTGAATCAGGGTTTAATATAGGATAGATTTCTAGGGTGTTCGGAGATGAATTTAGAATTGAGGGGGTTGGTGATGGGGAAGGGACGGGTTCGCACATTTTATCACTGTGTTCGACGGGCCTACGAGGGCGGCCATAATATCCCCCTCGCTCACCCTAGATCCACCCCTTCCCCGAATAACGCGAGGAAGTTCAAATATTCGAAGTTGATAGTTAAAAGCATTTATAGAATTGGCATATGTAACTGTTTAGAAGTTCTTGTGCAAGTCTTAGCTCTCGTTGGCTTGTCATGTCAATTAACAAGATGATACGCACAAAAGTCCGCATCTCATCATGTGACCAAACAGGCTAAGTTTTCATGTGAAGAAAAAGGGATCTTTTAAGACATGGACAACCATCAAATCTTCATCTTATCATTCCTTTGGTTGTCATTAGTGCAGGTTAAAGTATCAAACTCTCTATAGACACTCAGTTAGACATAGGTGCACTATAGGAGAGCCTTTTTCATACATGGACAAGTTAGTTTTTAAAAAATAAACTGAAAATTAAAAATTATTAAAATAACAAAAATGCTATTTTTCACTATTAAATTGGACAATATTTTGTGAGGTTATAGGAATCTAGTAGCTTTATGAGTGAGAGTAAAGTTAAAATATTTGATTCTCACAATTCATAAACTAAAAGATATTATAAATTAACTAATTATTATTTTACCTTTATTATTAACTTATTTTTTTTCATTTTAAAGGTAGAACTTTGTTGTTGTTTTATATCGTTAGAGTGTATAATTTAGTTATGATTTTTCAAATATAGTTTTGGTTTGTCTTATCCCCACTTAGTCCTGTGTTATTCTTTCAAATTTCATACTTTTTCTAAATGAAGATGAAATTAGCTGAGAAAAAAATAATTGTTACATAGAGAAATAAGATAGACTTTTTTATCTTTTTTTTTTGTTCAAAGCATAATTATATAGATAGATAGAAAGAACGGTTACAAGTTACCCTACCCCTATCGGGTCTTTGTCAGTTCTAAAGATAGATGCTAACTGGGGAGGGATACAAATATCCCAGTTGTCAAACAAATTGCTTAGAAGCTGTTGTTTGGCAACCCAGTCAGCCGCATTGTTCTTACTCCTAGAAATAAGATTAAAAGAAGGACTCGAAAGTTCCACCAAAAAATAAATATTACAAACAATGTTTTTAATAGAATGATTAGAGACTTGTAGTCCTGAAGAGAGGGTTTCATGATTTGCTCAGCATCATTCTCAATAATCACGCTTCCAAAAGGATAATCTAGTGTCATCTCAGTTGCTTTAAGGATCCCCGTGGCTTCTGCTTCTAACACTGAATATGTCTCGATTTTCCAACTTTTACCTGTTACAAATTCACCATTAGAGTTTCTTAGTAAACATGCTATGGCTGACCCTTTATCCGAGAAAGCCGCATCACAGTTTATTTTAAATTTGTTAGGGGGAGGTTTTTTCCATTTCTCTTTAAACTTTACATTTAAGTTAGGGTTGTTTTGAGTCAACGGTTGAATAGTAAAACCCTCTTCCTTCATTTTATCCATAACGTTTATATCATTAGGGTTAGAAATTTTAAAATATTCTTTCCAAATTTCAATGGAACTATAAATAGTTCTTATAGGGTCACAATTTTTTCCATTATAAATAAAATTGTTTCTGCTCTTCCAGATTTGCCAAAGAATGATACAAATGAGTTCAAGTATTCTATATTTTTTGTCAAAATTAGTAGTAATATGTTTGACATAGTTCAAGATCCAATGATCTAATCTATTAGTGGTATCATTATCTGATTTTATATTAAAGGGACTGGAGAACCATACACCTTTGGCCCAAGGGCATCTAAAAAGTATATGTTCTACTGTTTCAATGTTATTGTTACAAATTTTACATAAATTTGTATCATTGCACTTCCTATTATAAAGATTTTCTTCTGTTGGTAGGAGATTTCTAATAGCTCTCCACATAAAGTTCCTAATTTTTGTTGGGGTTTCCATTTGCCAAATGAGATTCCAAAGTTCTTTATCTCTATTGATGGAAATTGAAGGTGTGTTTTGATTCTTCATAATTTCTTTTTGATTTTCTTCAGTTTTTAACTTATGGTAGGTTTCTTTAACAGTATAAGTACCATTTTTACAAAAATTTATGGTGATAAGGTCCTCACAATCTATTTTGGGTATAATAATTTTTTCAACCTTATCACTAATTTCTTTACAGTATAGATTTTTTAAGAGATTGATATTCCAAGTTTTATCCTCATTCATGAGGTGTATAACTTTAGTCACATCATTATTATTTGGTTTTATAATGATATTATTGTTATTAATCCAATTATGTTTGTGTAAATCAATGGTAGATCCATTTTCTATTTTCCATTTAATATCATTTTCAAAGGTGCCTCTTCCTATAAGGATGCTTCTCCAACCCCAAGAGGGTGAATTTCCTAGTTTAGCTTCCAAAAAGTCACAATTATGGAAATATTTCCTTTTAGAACTTTATAAAGAAGGGAATCTTTTTTATTAGCTATGTTCCAAGCTTGTTTACCAAGAAGTGCTTTGTTCATTAGGTGCAGGTCTCTAAAACCAAAGCCCCCATCAGACTTGGATAGGGTTAAAAGATCCCATTTAGCCCAATGAATTCTTTTTTTGCCTTTATCTCCCCACCAAAATTGTGCAATGATGGAATGAATTTGGTTTACTATTTTTTTTTGGAAATATAAAGTTTGACATCATGTAATTAGGTAAGCTTTGAATAATGGCTTTGATTAGAATTTCTTTACCCCCTTCAGATAGGAAGAGGGTTTTCCAATTTTCCAATCTTTGTAAGACCTTATCAACCAGGAATTGTAGGTATTTTGATTTTGATCTACTCCATTCAGTAGGGAGGCCCAAATAGTTACCCAGATTATGGATTTTTTTCATGTTAAGTCTCTTAGCCATAACATTTTGAAGAAAAGTTGGAGTATTGGGGCTAAAAATAACCCCGCATTTATTAAGGTTTAAACTTAGGCCTGTTCCATTCTTATAAATATTCATAATATCAATGAATGACTGAATTTCAATGTTTTCAGCATTGAGAAAGAAAAGGCTATCATCTGCAAAGAGTAGATGTGTTATGTATGGGCAGTTATTCCCTATTTTGATACCTTGTATCAATTGTTTTTCTTTTTTGTCCCTAACAAGGTCATTTAGGGTTTGAGATATAAGGCAGAAGATCAAGGGTGAAAGGGGGTCCCCTTGTCTAATGCCTCTAGTAGGTTTTTGAAGTAGGTGGTTTTCACCATTGATCATAATAGAGTATGAAACAGAGGTAATACACATCATAAGTTTCCTAGTCCAATCTGTATTAAACCCCATTTTAATCAAAAGGTCATGGAGAAAATCCCACTCAACAAATTCATATGCTTTTTGAATATCAGCTTTAATAGCTATCATGTATTTTTTTGTTGTTTTCCTTCTTTTGATTTGAGTAATTAGTTCATGGGCAATCATTGTGTTTTCTTGAAAAACCCTATTAGGCATAAACGCACTTTGATTTTCACCCACTAAGGCATTCATGTGGGGTTGTAATCTATTGACTAGAATTCTTGCTATAATTTTGTAGATAAAATTAGAGCAGCTAATGGGTCTATAATGTTTTATATTAGTAGGTTTACTAATTTTTGGGATAAGGGTGATAATAGTTTGATTAATATCATTTAAATCCCCTTGATTATTCCAGAAGTTATTTATAACTCTCATTATATCTAGTTTAATTATATCCCAATAGTTTCTAAAGAAATTTCCATTATAGCCATCTGGTCCTGGTGCTTTGTTAGGTCCCAGTTCCCAGGTGGCTTTTTTAACTTCCTCTTCATTAATAGGTTTATTGAGGTTGTCTGCTGTTTTCTTATCTATTTTAGTAGATATGATATCAATTGTACTTGTAAAGTTCCTAGAACCCACAGAGGTGAAGATGTTGTTAAAGTAGTTTGAGATTTCAGCATTGATATCATTTTTATTATCTAACCAATCTCCATTATCATTGGTGATATTTGTGATTTTATTCCTGCTTCTTCTTTCTTTAGTACAAGCATGGTAATACTTTGTGTTTTTTCCCCTTTTTCAAGCCAAAGGTTTCTAGATCTTGTTTTCCAAGAAAATTCTTCTCTTTTCCAAGTTTCCTCCAACTGTTTGATAGTGGAGTTATACTCATCCCAATTGAAATTGGGGTTGTTAGAATTAGAGATAATTTCTAATTTTTTGATAAGATTATCAATTTGGGTTTTGTTGTTGCCAAATTTTTTTCTATTCCAATCCCTTAGTGCAAGGCTACATTTTTTGAGTTTATAGTTTATGACACTCTTAGGGTTACCCCTTAGGGTTTTGTAGTCATTCCACACTTTCTTAATGATATTGAGACAATCAATGTCAGTTGTCCAGAAATTTTCAAAGTAAAATCTCCTTTTTTTGTTATTAATATTTTTATCATGGTGTAGCACAAGGGGGCAATGGTCTGACCCAATGGCAGGAATAATAGCTGCCCAAGCATTAGGAAACAAACTGTCCCAACTGGTATTATGAAGGGCCCTATCAAGTACAGCTTTAATAATTTTTTTATTAGACCTTTTTATCCTATCATACCTTATCATTGATCTTAATTCTCTTTCTCTCCCGAACAAATTAAACATTAAAGAATACTTACCTCATCGGAAAAAAACAAGATCAAACTCAAGCATAGCATTTGCTAGAATATTTTGCTCAAAGATCGGAGCGAAGGTCTGACCTAGGACGGTGAACTTCGTTCTCAATTTTTAAAATTGAGCAGTGGTTTGGTTGATGTTTCGCTTGATGCCTTAAAATAGTTTATTTATTAGAAATGGTGTTTGTTTCAATTTTTTTGTTATTGTGGAATAATTTCAGAAGTTGTTAGTAACCCTACCATGATTGTTTAGTTACATTCAAGCCATGGAGATTTTTGAAACCCTTTGTCTTACCCTATATTTCCAAAAAAAAAAAGTCGTGTTTTATTTTTTAAAGTTAAATTTTTTTTATATAGAATACTTATTATTTTTTAAAAGTTAATTTGCCCTATATTAAGCTTATTGATTTTTGAAAGTTGATTTACCCTATATTCAAACTAACCTTGTCGAATGATCTTAGTGTAGTGTAGTGTAAGAGTTTTTTTGATATGTATATAATTTTGAGATTTTTTCAATAAAGTGTTGAATTTTTTTGTCATAAAATTTTAATATTGTTGAATTTCTTATTTAAATAAAGAATTTGGATCACTATTTACTTGTACTTATCTATTTAATTTGTGATTTTAAAAAAATTGTACTGTATTGTTATTGGTTTAACGTGAAAATAATGATGATCTTAATGGAGTATGAAAATACACCACATGAACCTATGATGATCTTAATATGCGTACTAAAACTAACGTAATTTATATATCGCGTAGAAAAAGTTGTCGCATGAAAAGTGGTTCATCTATTTGTCCTACAAATGTTGTTGATTTTTATGCGTAACTGTAGAATATGCTTTATTGTTGTTATGTATAACGTGCAGATTGCTTACTTTTCCCTTGCGTGTCGGTGTGGTATGTAATGCATTTATTCGTATGGTATCCCAAAATTGCATGGCAGGTCCCTATGTTATTATAGAATGGTTACCTTTCAATTTCCACCTAAATATGTTATATATAACTACAATATACACATGTAGATCCTTATAATATGAGATAGGGTCCATTAGTGCAACTAATTTAAAATTATACTTCATATAATGATAAATAAAGATTCTTAGCATGCCAATTTTGGATAAATAAGGACTTGTAGAGCAAAAATTAGATAATTATTAAAACAAGATAGAAATCAATTTGTAAACCATAAGGTCATGTGGTGCAACTAATCCAAAAATTGCATCACTCATAAAAAATTTAAGGTACTTGCATGTATTTATGCAAACTATATGGACATATACACTGTTTTTGGGCAAAAAATATTTACGTTGAAAAATTCTACAAAATGCCACATCGGTAAGAGTAGTGGTTGTAGAGTCCTTTAAAAGTGTGATGATGCTTGGGTTTGAGTTAGATAGTAGTACAACAGAGAGTGGGTATGCCCATTTAGACACCGTCATTTGGATACGTCATCATCTTTTCCAGTCTATTAGATAATGACTTTGATTAATTCCCACCATCATAAATAGTTGAGTTATTGATTATAATGATGAAGAAGAAGCCATTGTTGGTTGCTTGAATGTAGGGTTTTTAGAGGATTATCCTAGTGCGAAAGGTGAGATTATAAATATTTACTTGTTGGCGTTTCGGATGTGATATAAATATAATGTAGGACTAACACCAACAGAACTAGGACTCCCCGCAAGCGTATGGGTTAACATCAACTAAAAATATGATAAACGTAGAGTTATCGTTCCTCAAGCACTACCTCGGGTGTAATAGATATATTCAGCTTGTACAATAGTGTAAAGTTGCAATTAAACTGATAAAATATGGGGGTGTTGTTTTGTTTTCTTACTACAAGGACTAAAATTCAATTAATATAAAAAACTAATTAAAAGGTTAAATAACAGTAAATGCAATGAAAGAAAAAAATGTATGAGAATGAGATGTTTGGTTCTCTAATTGGGTATGAACCCTTGACCTTGGTGTTTTCCGTTGATAAAATAGATTGTCAACGCTTGACGGAAATACACATTTGCAGAGAACAGATCGTAGGTAACAAGAAATGGTAAGTAGGGTATCATTCCACAGAGATCATTGCGATAAATGTATTTTATTCTAATAAGTGAAGAGATTATAATCTACGAAAGCAATACATAAAAGTAAATAGGAATAATTATTTGTTGGGTTTTTATATTATCAACTAAGAACAAACTGAAAGGGATTACAATCAAGCAAATAATGGTAATTTAACTAATGATTAAACTAGAAGGTAAATAAGAAATAAAATAGGTGATGAACTTGATTAGGAAGGATGCTTGAGGATATTGTTAGGTAAATTCTTATGTCGTTAATTGATTTTGCTAATCTATAAGGGAGAGTTGGTTTTAGTATTTACATTAGTCGGGAATCTAAGCCACTCTATCACCTATTCGGGCACCTAGAGTATCTACCTTACACACCCCCAGGTTATCCGATGTATTAAAGAATACAAGCCAAAGACTACCTAGCGAGCAAGGACCCCACTCGTCCAAGTCACTAGGCGTTAAAATATTAAGTATGTAACCTCGCCCTTGCACGGATGTCAACTAAGTTGCAAGAGCTCCCACTACTTGGCCAGAGCACATGAGTATTTAAATCAAATATAAGAACAATGGAATGAATTAATCAGTGCCCTATTCTATTAAACATATATTAATATCCCAAATGAAATAACAATCTCAAATAACTAAACATAAGTCATTACATTAACATCCTCAAGCATAAAGAGTTTTACCTCATATCAAACTAATACAAAATAAATAAAAACTAACTAAAACTAAAGAAATAATCATGTTTAAAACTGAAAATAAATGATAGTTAGTGTTGAAGGTGAAGTGAAATGAAGCTTCGTTGAGGTAGAAGTGAAGGGTTCATGGACAACCCTCTTTCTTCCTCTCATGTTCTTCTCCCGCTTCTCTTCTGGTGGCTGAAATTATTTCTAAAATTGAAGTATATCTAGTGTTCTCATAAAATGGCTGAAATGAGGCTTTTATATCTTGCCAAATTCGTTTGGCCCCATTTGATTAGGTTAAGATGAGGTCCATCCCGTTTTTGGATGCTGCAGGTTCAAGGTTCGAACCATGGGAATGGTTTTTGTTATAACATCTTCATCTTAACTCTGAATTGACTTCTCTCACTTGAAACGCGGTCGTGACTTCAAGATCTTTCCATTTAACTAGGGATCAGGTCCAGAACTCTTCATCAAAATATCGTGATGCACCATCTCTACGGTGCCAGACTACTCCAATGATTGCTCTAACTTTCCATAGTGGCTTCTAACTTTATTTCCGCTTTAACTTGGAGTTTATATTCATCTTTGGACTTCTTCTCTTCACTTTGGACTCTTGTATCAATTATGTACCTAAACTACACACTAAACACACCATTAAAGCATAAAAATCTATATAAACAGCAAATTGTCCAAAATGAGAAGTAAAAGTGCAATATAGCAAAATATGGGAAAAGTCTCTCACTTAGACCCAATAAACTCCTAAAACAATGTCTCTGTTGTGAATTTATTTGTCACAAAAATAGAGATATGGTGTGGTTGGTGTCTCTATTTCCTTTCCTTTCCTTTCATTTCCCTCTATTTTTAAAAAAATCAAACCAAAAGAAATTATATTTCATAAAGTTGACGTGTGCATGCTAGGAAAAAGATTGAGGGGGATTGACTTGACACAAAGCTACCTATTAATGTCATTTATATATTTAGTTATATTGTATAGTCTATGTGTATATGTATATATTGTATATATTATTATATAATATTTATATTGATAAATAGCATGGTTTGTATTATTAATAGAAAAAACATGAAATTTCAATTTCTTATACCATGAAATTGGATTGCAAGGATATTTTAGTAGGGTAGGGAAAATTATCCTATATTGCTTATACATGGGCATACATATTACATAATTTTCACAAGTCAAGCAAAATACTACAAAAATGTGAATCTGAAATAATCAAATTAACACCACATCATGACCATTAATCCAACCATGGTCACGTCACAATTATATCCACCAAAAAACCTTGAACTTGTTTGAGCCGAAACGATTTATCACCGGTAGGAAAATACTCCCTACTTCCTCCACATCGACGCTACCAACACTTGGCTCCTCCTCTATGTCGGGACAAGAAGCACGAGTAGGGTCCTCTCGATCAAAGAACTCGTTTATCAGATACTCATTGTATAATTTGGCCCTTTTATCTAGTAACTCAAACGGGCACACGCTTAACTCGCATTCTCCATGACAATCCAAACACAACCATTCCTCCCAACGTAGTTTCATTGGATCATTATTCCTATTGTTAGGCATACCTAAGCACACTACTTCATCCAAGGAATACAAAACAACTTCCATATTTCCTAGGATGAGATATATAAAAAAATCAACAATATGTAACAACAAATGAAACATATAATTTATTACATGAAAGGAAAAATTATTGGAATAACAATTTGTGATGAGTAAAGTATGCATGTATTATTCATAAAATAAACTGGTATTGTAACCAAGATGAAGGAACACAATCTATTATTTGATACTTGAAAATAATAAACTTAAAATTGGAGCAACGAAAACGAGTTAGTGCATGCACGCTCACACTAAGTACCCTATGTTATACAATGGCAATGAAGTAAATATATACATCAACGAAGCTTGAAGCTCTCGTGTCGTATTTTTGGAGATGTAATAGAAGCTAAATGAAAATTGATAATGTAGCATTATGAGTGATGCAACCTTCATTTTATAGGACATAGTGTTTTTTATGTCATGAAAAAGGCAAATGAATGACCTTTCATTTAATTATACATTAGTACTTGTGCTTTTTAATAGATAAGAAGTAAGGTTTGGTTGGTAAGTGACTTTGACATTGTCTATTTTAATTATTTTATCAAAGATCGGACTATAACATGAAATATAACTTATACATAAATTTCTCATACAATTCACTACAAAATCAGATAAACGACTTTAAAATTATTAATTTTCTAGCAGTGTTGAAGGTTCTTCCTCAATGACATCCCAAAGCCTCTTTTTGAGACATGTGTTCTTCGGATGTCCAACTGCCAAGCAATTACTGCATCACCGTGGTTTTTTGGCATTATCCCCCTATGTTGGGCTTCCTCGGGATCTTATACATTTGAAGGTCCCTAGGAGGGACATCTACAACACTACCATTTTCATTTGGGTAGTTACTAGTTTGAGCCACTATGTTCGTTATCGCCTTGATCTATCGTTATATCCCCTCTATCTTTGGTCGGTATGTAAGTTCATATCTACCCACTTGGCATGCAGGTAATCTATTCTCGTTGTCACTCTTATAGTAGGGTTGAATTCTGATAAACACTTGTCATGGTGAGTTATAATTCTCTATGGGGTCCAACAAAACTGAATCTAGGTGTTTGAAATCTCTTTGACTCCCTCAACTTTCATCACGTAGAATATATGCCTACACAAAATTATATGAGTTTCATATAGTAGTTAGGCGCTCTCGAATATCAGCCTGGAATCAACCTGTGAATATGAAACCAAACGGGTCAAACTCAAAATTTTGTGTTAGGCAGTTATGATTTAGCGTACCATTACCGGTGTTGTATTCTGAGGTGTGATGATAAATCAACCACTCGAGATATTAAAACTCCCAAGAGTACGAGTAGTCACAAGTAATAAAGTATGTTTATCTCCACAAGGCATTAAGAGTTAATAAGTAATTGTAGCTTCAATTAGAGATTTGTTGTCGACAAAAAGTAAATATATTTGTTTGGTTTTCAAAATTAAGCAATACTAAGACTAAATTTAAACTAATAATTAGCTAAAGAAATTAAACTAAAGAGTGTAGAATGATGGTGAGAAGGCGTAGATCGAGACATTTGTAGTCCCCACTAACTATAACTTTGACTTACTTACAATTCTAAGGGCAAAACGGGACGTTATCCCTAATCGAGATTCTAAATTCATCCTAAGTATCTCTCAGATAAATAGGGACTTTTATTAAATCCTAGGAATCTCTCTCGATTGATCTTGTATTATTATTTAATGACAAAGGTTCTAATAATATGTGATTACCTACATCGTTTAGTTCTTTCGAGTCTTCAACTCCATAAGGCGTAATTAATCTAGTTCCACTACCAAATCCCTCTCTCGGGTGTAATTAATATTTAACAAACCCTGTGCATATTTCCATAGTATAAGAATTCAAGCATGAAGCACAAGAATAGTTACAATAACAACAATACACACTTTATTTATATGTAAAATCCCAAATTCATACGAAATAAATCCCAAACACAAATTAGGGTTAATACCCCGATGAGGATTTACAAATTCTTCAAAACGGAGAATGAAATATACCATTCGTTTGAAGATAACCAAAAAAAATTAAAGATGCATGAAAGTGCACAAGTTTGGAAGAGACTGGTGGGTTAGACTAAAGACAATCGCAAAGTGGTTTAAATTTGGTAACTAAATTGCACTAGGTGAAAAATGAAGAAACAAATTGAAATGGGAGTTCATAGACCTTAAGGTAAACATAAACAAAACACCATAAGCAAAGAAAGAGGATTGGGAAGCATCAACTCACTAGAAGCAACACAAAGTTATAAAGAGGAAATGGTTTGCGAGATTGCTCCAAAGCAATTTAGAGGCATAAATAATACATATTGCCCATATTTCCTGGAATTTTCAGGGTATGGGCAACCCCTGACATTCCAGGCGCTTAAGGATCTTTATGCAAAACCTCCACCACAAGTAACCTTCCTCTGTGAAACTAAGATTAATTATAACAGGCTTTTAAATACTACTAGTAATATTAAAATGAATTTATTCCATACTACAGAACCACTAGGTTCCAAAGGTGGATTATCTTTATTTGCGAAAGAAAATTGTAAAATAAAATCTATTGATAGTTGTGAAGACTTAATACACTATAGTATAGTTAATGATAAAGGAATTAAGACTTTGAACACACATGTTTATATTAGTCCTTATGATAATTTAAAATCTAACTCGCTTATGAGAATTAATAATTGTAAACCAAAAAAAGAACCCTAGAAAATTATAGGACATTTCAACAGTATTAAATATCTAAATGAAAAAATGGGGGATTTATACACCATAATAAGACTATTTAATGCTTTAACAAGTTAATAAATCTCAACAAGCTTGAGTAAACAATCTCTTATGGTTGTAAATGTTCTTAGACCAATAAAAGACCAGAAAAAAAATTAATAAAGTCTAATCTAGATAGTGCTATTCACAATTCTAAGTGGACAAACCTATATCTAGAAGCATTGCTAGTTCTGACCCCAGCTATTAGGAATAACAACCCTTTAGTGCTTCATATGGATAAACATGTTAATAAAAATCAAATAAGTTTTTACCTTGAAATATTTTGGACACTTGAAAATGATTGTATGAATATTATTATTAAAATTTGGACTGATCATCAAAATCTTAGAGGGAACCTAAATATTATAATAAGTTAAAAGTTTAAGAAATACAGTAAAAAAATCAGAGTCTAGAATAGAAAAAAAATTTAAAATAACAAAAAAAATTGAAAAAATTATGACTAGATTGGATGTAATATCAAATTCCAATAATAATAACACAAATGTGAGGATTATAATAATTCAGTAAACGAACTGGAAGAAACTTGGTATAGGGAAAAAAGTTATTAGAAAGAAAGGTCAAAAAATCTATGTCTTAATAAGGGATATAAAAACGCTAGGTATTATCACTCATATACAAAAGAAAGAAGAAGTAAAAACAAAAATTAAGAATAGCAAATGAAAAAGGAATTTGGATTGAGGAAAAGAAAGAGACTCATAAAATTACTTTAATAATATTTTTACAACAACATGAAAAAAGAGATTATGAAAATACACTATAATAAATAAAACCTTCAATTAGTAAAGATATGAGTGATAAACTTAACAAACCTATAAATTAATTGGAGGTTAAAAAAGTTGATTGGGAATCGGGGCCAAATAACACCCCAAATGCTGATGTTTAGTGGGATTTTTTACAAAACATACTGGAATACTATTAAACTGGATGTCATGAGAGTTGTGGATAATTATTGGAATAATAAAGATAGTTTAAAGGATATACACCAAACACTCAATACTATTATACCTGAAGTAGAAAAACCTAAGATCGATAGTTGGTCTAGTGGTTAGACTACTCCGTAGAGACCCAGAGGTACATCCAATAAAATAGAATGATAGCACATGACCTTATACTTATATGAAAAGTAAAAAAATACAAAAAAGTATTTAGTTTGCAGTAAATGTTAATATTAAAAAAGAATATGAGTTTATAGAATGAGAATTTTTTCCAATGATATGTTAAATTAAAATGGTATTAATAATGATTGGTTTAGAAAAGTTATGTTATGCTTTAATTCGATTACATACTCAAGTTTAATCAATGGTGAAACTCACCAAATAAATGAACAAACTATAGGCATAAGACAAGGGGATCCTTTACACCCCCCCCCCCCCCCCCCCTTATCTTTTGCCTTATAACTCAAACTCTTAATGAACTCGTAAGAGACAAAAATAAAAAAGACGTATAAAAAGGAGTAAAAATTGGAACATTGCCAATAAATAACACATCTGTTTTTTGCAGATGATAACTTATTTTTTCTTAAGGCAGACTATATAGAGATAAAAGCATTCAATAGTATTATACACAAATACAAAAATATACAGGGTTATGTTTAAACCTTAATAAGCGTGGATCTATTTTTGGCCCGAACATACCAATACTAATACAAAATATAATGTCTAAAGGCTAAATATGAAGAAAAAAAATCTTGAAAATTATTAAGGAATCTCAGCAGAATGGGGTAGATTTAAATGCAAAGACCTATAGTTTATAATTAACTAAACACTTAAAATAATAGAAAACTGGAAAACCATTTACCTCCCGGGAAGAGGAAAAGAAATATTAATAAAAGTTATATTACAAAGACTACCTAATTATATAATGTCAGATTTCCTAAGACCAAAAGCACAATTAATAAAAATCATGGAATTATTACATATTTCTGGTGGAGCGGTAATGGTAAGAAAAGAATATATTGGGCAAAATGTGAAACACTGACAAACTCAAAATATGAAGGAGGTCTTGGATTTAGAGACCTCCATATTATGAATTTAGCCATAATTAATTAAACATACATGCAACTTAGCTAATAAACAAAACTCATCATTGTATAAAACTCTAAAAGGTACATATTATAATAATTTTGTCTATCTTGAAGCCAGACAAGGCAACTTAGCCACGTGTGTATGGAAGAGCATCTTTAAAGGTAGAGATACTTTCATTAAAAATAGTCACTGGAAACTTGGAAATGGTGAGAGGATAGAAATTAATAAACTTAACTAGATAACTAACAATAATGATATCTATATACCAGAGAATTACAGATACATATATATGAAGGAACTTATTGATAATGATTACAAAACTTGACAAATTGAATTTTTGAAAGAATTATACCTAAATTAGATTGCTAATAACATACAAAGTATGACAATACTTGTCTTTAAATGTGTAGATGAAATATATTGTGATTATAGAAAAAATGGATTATATAGAGAAAGGATCTTATCCCAGACTAAAAAGAAAAGGTTAAAAAACAAAAAAAAAGAAGAATGAACATTTACCTTCTCAGTCTCAATTTAGCACAAAGAATCTATGAACTATGATATATAATATGAAAGAAACCTAAAATATAAGAAACTTCATGTGGAGAGCAATCAAAAACTTGTTCCCCACTGTAGACAACTTAAATAAAAAGCATTACAGTAAAGAGAAAACTTGCAAAATTTGTGATAATAGTGATGAAACAATAGAACATATGCTCTTCATATGTCCTTGGGGAAAAAGAATTTGGATACACAAACCTTCTTAGTATAAAGACCTAAAATGAATCTACAAATAGAGTTGATATGTGGTTAACTACACAAATACAAGATATTATAAAAAGATTTGATAAGAAAGATAGAAACTTGAATTAATATGAATTATTGCTTGATAAATATATAAAAAAATACTTTTGTGTATAATAATATAAAATGTGATCATATGAGCATAATCACACAAACTGGAAAACTTTGGAAAGGATATTCCAAGATAACTAATCCGGAGGACTCAAACTTCATAGTTTTAGTTGATGATAATAATTGACACACAAAAAAAAACTAGTAAGAAGAAGAAGAAGAAGAAGAAGAAGAAGAAGAAGAAGAAGAAGAAGAAGAAGAAGAAGAAGAAGAAGAAGAAGAAGAAGAAGAAGAAGAAGAAGAAGAAGAAGAAGAAGAAGAAGAAGAAGAAGAAGAAGAAGAAGAAGAAGAAGAAGAAGAAGACCATCTCTTAATTTCATTAAAATAAACTGTGATGCGGTATTTTTTGAAAAGAAGCAATAGTAACATGTATGATTAAAAATTCTAATGGCGATTTTGAGATAGGTAAGAGTTGAGAAATTAGTATAGGTCCAACGTTTGGAGCAGAAATAACAGGCGTTTTGAATAAGACCGAGAGGGCTAAAGAATAATCAATTGGAAGTGTTGTAATTGAAAATCATGTGGAAAATATTCTACAACATTTATCAAATAATCATGAGATTTTGTGTAATACAATTTACGATTCAATTTGTAATATTTATGGTATTGCCGAGAAAACTAATCCCACGTTAATTCCTATCTCAAGTGGTAAAAATATGGCAGATGGCTTGGTTGTCAAACATAATCTACCCAGTTAGCTAGTTTTTTGCACAAAAACAGTGAATCTATAAAGATAGGTTAACTAATCATGAGACTTTGTGTAATACAATTTACAATTCAATTTGTAATATTTATGGTATTGCCGAGCAAACGAATCCCACGTTAATTCCTATCTCAAGTGGTAAAAATATGGCAAATGACTTGGTTGTCAAACTTAATCTACCCAGTTAGCTAGTTTTTTGCACAAAAACAATGAATTTATAAAGATAGGTTAACTTGGAATATTTTGAACTATCTTTATCTATATACAGTAAAACCTCTACAAATTATTACTCGATAAAATTAGTAATGTGCCTAGTCCCAACTTGGGACCAGAACAAAATTAGACCCCAATAGATAAAATAATAAGATAATAATATTTTTATAATCCCAATGTCTATATATTGGTCCAAACAAAACTATAAATTAATAATTACTAAAAGATTTTCTAGTAAGATCGATAGTTGGCTTAGTGGTTAGGCTACTCCGCAGAGACCAAGAGGTCCTGGGATCGAATCTTATTGGAGTCAAAATGATTCCGAGTCCAAAGTGGCTCTCATATGTATTCAAAAAAACAAAAAAGATTGTCTAGTAAAAAATGAATCTATAGTCACTTGTTTTTTGTTGAACTTCAAATCTATATCGAGTTCATCTTTAAAACTCTTCATTGCACTTAAAAGTTGAGTCATTGTCTTCTCGAATTGTAGCAAAAAGTTATGAAGATTTGTTGTTGCTTGCAATGCTTCTTTCCAAGTAACCGGTTCCAAAACTATTAATCATCCTCAACTTCATCATCGACTGGATTTTGAATGGTGTCTTCTACAATCTCTTCAATGCTTTGAACCTCGAAAAATTTATTATTTTTACCAGGATAATCTAATAAGTGGTTCACATCCTTTTTTTGTTGATAATGCATACATGTGATCAAGTTCTCAAGCTCACGAATGTCTTCTCCAGAATTTACATTGTTTAAATCACTTGAGTCAATTAGATTTGTCGAACAATTTTACAATGTCGAAGCAGTTTTCTATGGCCTCTTGCTGCACATTTTTCCAAGCTGAGACAACCAAATTGATAGCATATAAAACATTAATTTTTCTGGAGAAGAGATGTCCAACTCAGAATTTTCCAAAATCTTACAGTATAACCTTTTGCGATAGTATATTTTAAAGACTCTAATTATCCCAACAGCATATGGTTGAATTTTTGAAGTCATGCTTGGCGGTAGAAAAAACAACTCAATGTTTTAAACCCCTTGGATATTAGTTGAATGAGTTGGACAATTATCCACTACGAAGAGAATTTTTCGACCGTGTATTTGTTCATCCAACCAACGAACATATTTTTTGAAAAAAACCCAATCATCCATGCTCTTTTGTTGGCACGGTATTCACAATCTTTATTATTCCTATTAATATTCTTAAAACAACGTGGCTTTTCATACTTAGCAATGACCCATAGAGGATTTTTTTCGAGTCATCCTCATTGCAACAAGTACCAATTGTAAGTCTTTTCTTGTCATGTTTCCTACCTTCAAGTTGTTTTGTTGCAAGTGAATGGTCAACTTGTAAGCTGTAAAATAATTTAGTTTCATACATGTTAAAAAAATCATAGGAAATTGATCAATTTTTTTTCTTATAGACTCTAATTTCTTCTCCATGTCATGTGTGTCGACTGAGCCACTTTTTCTGAAACGGTGATATGATTTGATACCATGCCTCAACTTGAATTTCTCAAGCCAGCCTTGTGAAAGTTTATGCTCTAAAGAAACCCGTGGATACAAAAGTTTAAGCGCCTAAACCGCTTTCTCTATGATTAGGTCTCCTGTTATAATCACACGCTCTTGATGTTGGAGAAACCATTCATAAATAACTTTCTCCATGTCCAGGTATTTGGTTGGTTTGTGATGCTTGGAAGATTCACCTTTGTGAAAATCAGCTGATAAGAACTTTGATGATTGCTTGAGAGTGTTTGTTTAATGTTCCTTAACTAACTTTCAAATTGAAAGTTTTGTCAAACCACTGCACAAAACCTTGTTGAGTGCATCATTGGTAATCTCTCGTATTCCCGCATAATAGTTTTCGTTGTTGATTGGTCATGGTTGATTTTTGAACACCTTTTACTTTAGGATTCATTGTTAATGTGATTGTAAAAATTCAGTGGATATTAAATAATGATCAATTTCTAACCATGTTTAATGCACTGCGTTGGTATCATGGACTAACTTTTTGGTACCATGAACTAACATTTTACTTATTCAAAAATAATGAACTTGACAATTCAATCAATTTGTAAATGTACATATGTAGAATGTGCCTTTTCGAACCGGTTTTAAGCGTTCTAGTGCTTAACGGTCCGGTCTGATCCACCAGTCCTATTCTTACCGGTGCGTTCCGGTCCTTTTATAACTAGTTTTGAAAACCAAACCGTTAAGGAGAACTGGTTTTAACAGTTTTGGTCCGATTCTCACATTAAAAAAAATTAAATACTAATTTAATACATTTATCTAATACTTGTAAAAGACATTTTTGCTATATATCATTTTTTTGGACGAATCTTTTTCTATATTAATCGTAGGGACATTGATTTATAAAGGCCCCAGAACCATCCACTATACTTATTGAAGCTCAAATCTAACAACCTAGCTACAACCCAACTAGGGAGAACAAGAAGACCAAACAATCCCCACTTCCCTTATTTAACTGTGAAAAAGTAAAATAAAAAAAAATATTAGGTTCTGAAATCACGTTCATCCATTCTTCCTATTCTCTATCATCTCTTCTCTCTCTAACCTCTCTCTTTTCTCTCTATTCTCAGATTGAAACAAAAAATAAAACAAAATCTCTTCACCTTTTGTTGCTCTCCTGTACAAGAAACCCGCTGCATTAATGGACTATTTTTTATGTTCGCACAAAGCCACTATCCTACACAAGCAAACTGCCGCCGATCTATGCACCGCTGCCGATCTACACCACCAAGTCTAATGCACAAGAAAACCGTCGGCTGGACCATTCTCCACCATCATCAAACAGGACCCTGTCATGCACCAATAAACTGCAGTCTCTGCACCATCATTAAAGCTACTTGCAAAGAACCCAAAAAAGGTACAAAATTGAATTATTTTTAACCTAATAGTGATGCTATGTGAGTTTTGTGGGTCGGTGTTTCTTTTTTTTGTTCCCATGCGAGTGTGAAGATTTTCTTTTTGTTTTTTGTTTCAATGCAAGTGTGAAGAGATTATCATGTTTGCTTATTTTTTTTCATTTAACTTAAAAAAAAATGCTTTATAGTTTTTAAAAGTTTAATTTTTCTTTCCTTTATTTTGCAGAATTTGGCACAACGTCTGGAGATTGGAGATGTTATACTTTGATGAGACTTCCTTTTTTGTTTTTGTTAAAATTCATTGTTTTTCAACGTTTGCTTTTTTTCGACCGAGAGTTGAAGAGAATATGGTCTATATGCTTTGAATTGGCATGTATCAATCAGATCTGATTGGTACGTACCAACTGAATCTCGTTGGTACATACCAATTTATTATTATCTTTTTGTTTTGTTCCAATTCGAGTGTTTCATGTTTTATTTTTAATTTTATTTGGATTATTTTTGCAGAAAAAATTGTTTGGCACGTATCAATTGGACCTTGATACAGTGACTTGGCACTTACCAATTAGTGTCCGTTTGGAAGTGCTTTTTTGGAGAAGCACTTAAAAGTGCTTTTAGCATTTTAAGAGTTTTTTTACTTTGAAAAGCACTTTTATGAGAAGCACCAAATAGGTACTTCTTAAAAAAAGCACTTAAAATAATTTTAGATTTCAAAATTAATTTTAATAATTTTTTAAAATTTTGAATTTTATTCTAAAAGCGTTTTTTTCTTCTAAAATAAGCACTTCCAAACAGGCCCTTAGACCTTGACACGGTAGTTTGGCATTTACCAATAGGACCTTGACACGGCAGCTTGACACGTACCAATAGGACCTTGACACGGTAGCTTGGCATGTACCAATTGGACATTGACACGGACATTAACCTTGATATGGACAAAAACCATTTGAGTTTTAACAAATACTATTAGAGACCTATTATGCAATTATATAAAAATTGATTGTATAACAATTGTTAAACGAACATGAGGTATAAAAATTTAATTAGTACATAAAAAACTAAAAATATTGATACGTACCAAACTGAAAATATCAGTACGTACCAAACAGAAAATATCGATACGTATGAAACAAAAAATATCGGAATGTACCAAACAAAAAAAATTGATATGTACCAAATGATAAAACTAAATAGTGGTATAAAGATAAAAAAAACTAATCAAAAAATCAAAATTAAATATTTTATTAAAAAAATTTAATTAAAACTTTATAAGTAACCTATTTTTATTTTTAGGCTCTCACATAATAAAGTAACAAACTCCTAAAAATTCTAATGAGTACTCCTTTACTTTCCATCTTTGAGAAAAGTTCTGCTTTAAATTCGTTACCCCTATAAACTATAAGATTCTTTAAGGCTTTATATTAAGTGACATGTAAGACAAAAAAGAATAAGTTACATGAACTAACAAGATTTCCACTTTCGAACACAAAAAAACAAGATTTCCACGGTAGTGGGCGCCGTTGAATTGAGAGGCAGCTCACCACCCTCCAAATGGATCGTTAATATTGCTCCTCCGAATTAGTTGGTTTTCTTTTTCTTTTGAACTGATAAAGTTGGTTGTTTTCAAAAAGCCGTTGAAGCAAAATGTTTGCTTTTGACTTCAATACTTGATTGTAAGAAAATAGGGATAGGGATGATTCCTTAGAAACAATTCCACTAAATTATATTTAAGATTTATATTATTTGATAAACAAATCTTATCGAACTATATATTAGTTTGTTTTATTATTTTTCATTAAATTACTTTTAGATTTATACATTAAGGTTTATGTTGTTGTTTAGTAAATCAAATCGCATCAAACTATATTTAGGGGTTTGTGTTGTTGTTTAGTGGGACAAATCTCACCAAACTATTTTTGGTTTATGTTGTTTAGTAGAAAAATCCCACCAAACAAATTTGAATTTATTTCTAAAACCTTGTTGTAATGATGAGAGTGTAAATCATTTTCTTGTTTATATCGTCTTGTCTCTTTATTATAGAAGCCCAAATATAAAATAAAGATGCATAAACAATATTACCAGGATCAAATGTAAAATAAAGTCATTACTTATACAGTTTCAATATCAATAAAAGATCAAAACAAAATTCAAAAAGTATAAAACACCAATAAATAACTGATAAAATACTAGCATCTATTACACTACAAAACGTACTACTTCTCTAAACATGAAATAAAGGAAAATATACTCAATAACATTAAGACCATACCAATAGAAAACTAGTATGACCATATTGGCTAGTGTTTTTGGATCGTTAGCATCCTATACAATCAATCAAAACTAATATTTTCCATATTAAATTGTATGAAAAAAAAAAGTCAAATATGACCTTGTTCAAGCTTCAACTAATGCAGACTCTACATCATCAAAGTTTCCAAACATTATAATACCAGGTTTTATAACAACGTGAATTTCTCAGAAATATAAAAAACGAAATGATGAGACTTCAAGTGAAGAACAATCGGGGTTTTTCAAAAAAATCTACAGTTTTTAGTCCAGTTACAAAAGCTTTTTGACCTTCCAAACAGTGTTTTTTTTCTTTTCAATCCAACACATATACTATCATCTTTTATATATGTACTATTAACACGCCAAAATTCATCTTCAAATTCACTCTTTTTGTATTCCATTTAGCCACCCAAAAGTGGTCGCACAATTAGGGATGGCAACGGATCGGTTTTTTGCAAAAATTCTGAAAACCATAACCATAACCGTTTTTATAATTAAAAACCATATCTTAACGGTTTTAATTATCGGTTTCATTTTTTAAAACCATAACCGTATTGTTCGGTTTCGGTTTTTTAAACGGTTTTACGGTTTTTAACCATATGCAAATGATAATTTAATAAATATATTAAATTTCATAAAATAAAACCACATATATAAAAGAAAACTACAATGTTTATAAAAATTGTGTTGACATTTGATTAAATTGCATAATTATTATTTATTTGGTTAAATCTAATATTTTGATTTTACTTTTAGAATTTCAATATATCTAATTTAACCTAAGTTATTATAGAATTTGAAAATATATATGATAATAAACGGTTTTGGGTTTTTCGGTTTTATTTTTATCAAAAACCATAACCTAACGGTTTTAACCATCGGTTACACTTTTTAAAACCATAACCTAATGGTTTTAACCACGGTTATATAATTCGTTTTTTATCGGTTCGGTTATCATCGGTTTCGGTTTTTAACCGTAACCATTGCCATCCCTAAGCACAATCAGTTTATTTTTCATGAAACTTGCAGTTTTTAGTCTAGTTCCAAAAGTTTTTTGACCTTCCCCAAACAACGTTTTTCCTTCAAACCAACACTTGTGTACATCGCTTATATATGTACTATTAACACGCCAAAATTCAGCTTTGAATTTGCTTTTTCCGCACCCCATTTAGCCACCCGAAAATGGTCACACGATCAGTTTTTTCCGCAAAAGCATGCAGTTTTTAGTCAATTTCCAGAAGCTTTTTTTTACCATCTAACAACGTAATTTTTTGCAATCCGTGAGCAGTTATGCCATCTCCATTAGTTGTATTACATTCTCTCCGAAATACAACCCAATATTCTTTCGTCTCAAACTCCGTTTTGACCACCGGAACTTCAGTGTATAGTATAGTCATATATGCTTCATTTTTGTGAGACAGGGTTCGTTTTTTTTTTTTTCTTTTTTGGACGTTGACAGGGTTTGTTTGATGCTTATGTTAGAATAAAAGAAACGCTTTAAAATAAAATAAAAATTATTTTAAAATTATTAAAAATTATTAAAAATAATTTTAAAATCTAAAATAGTTTTAAATATTTTTATTTAAAAAACACATATTTTACGTTTTTTTTTAAAATGTTTCTCAATGTCTAAAACACTTTTGAAATTGTAGTAGCACTTTTAAATGTTTTTTCAAAAAAATGCTTCCAAATAGGCACTTAACCATAGTTATATAATCAATTCAGTTAATATAATAATTTGTCAAGTTAAAAAAATCTGCCATTAATATAATAGAGAAATTAAAAGCATTCACCATATCATTAAAACATAGACTAAATCATAAACATAAACATAAGCAAGTTGAATCATTAAACATTAAACAAAACATATTTTTTCTTCCTCCACTTGGTCAAAACTGAAATACTCAAAAATATTCAACCATCTATTTTCCACCCTTACTATAACTATCTCGTAACGTGACTGTCCTATTAAACACAAGTTTTTCCGATGTTGAATTCTTATCAACCGCAAAATAACCTAAAAAACATAAAAATCACAAAAATAATCATCCTCAACTTTTTATTTATAATCAATCAACTGTAAAAAAAAAAAAAAACTTACCAAGTCTTTCAAATTGAAATCTATCACCAGATTTAACATCCCTAAGTGATGATACAGCATATGCATTTTCTATCACTACTTTAGATTGCGCATTCAAATCTCCTAACCAATCTTCAACTTCACTCGGATTCTGCTCATAATTAAATAACATAATGTATAAAAATTAAAATAAAATAATCTTCTAATGGTAAAAAAAAAATAAAAAAAAAAACCAACCTCGGAAAGGAAGAGTCTATCAAATAATCTAACCTCCACCTTAAGTGGTTCAACCCCAGGTGAAGATTCAGCTACCCAGTGAAGAACCCCCTGTAATATACAAACATTAAATACATTCAAAATAATATATATATATATATGTGTGTGTGTGTGTGTGTGTGTAAGTTTACCTTCGGTTTAGTAGTTTTTGAAGCATCATATTCTGCTCGGATCTCGAGAATAGTTTCTTTATCATCTCCAAGTATTACATCTGTGCATTTTATGGGAAAAGCATACCTATATAGAAAAAGTTTAAGTGTGACAAAATATATTTATTTTTATTTAAAAATAAAAAAAGACGCTTAAAATTAACGGACCTAAGTAGGACAGATTTTCCAGGAGCTAAACCATAGTAATCTTTAGAATCTTTCATTCGAAAATCAGTTCGATCAATGTATACCACTTTCGAAAATGGAACCTACACATGAATTTTAAAAAAATTAACAAAAAGAAAAAATAAAAAACCGTAACTAAATAAATTTAACACCTTATAAACTGAAGATCCATCGTCCGTTTGTGCATCAGGCCATTTCTTAGCATCCAGATTTATCACTACATCATCTTCAAGATTTGTAATAACAACCTAATGTGTACAAAAATGTTACATAGAATATATTAATCATATATCTATATCTATATTTGTATATTACATTACCTTGAGTGGATTTAACACAACCATAGCTCGAGGTGCTGTTTTATTTAGTTCCTCTCGTATATGATACTCGAGACGCTCAACTTGAATCATACTATTATCACTGTACAAAAA
Source organism: Nemophila menziesii (assembly GCA_029959085.1). Classification (NCBI taxonomy): domain Eukaryota; kingdom Viridiplantae; phylum Streptophyta; class Magnoliopsida; order Boraginales; family Hydrophyllaceae; genus Nemophila; species Nemophila menziesii. Next base: position 30,882,707 of record JARWIR010000005.1, read on the forward strand.
AATAAAATAAAAATCAATTATGAGTTAAATTCAAACGTAAATTACAAATTTAACCTTCTGGTAATTCCAATTCCTCGTACAAATGCATTAATTGCACTAGGTGTAAAACCTCTTCTTCTAAGTCCAGATAAAGTCATTAAACGAGGATCATCCCAACTATCTACCCATTTTTCAGTTACAAGACGATTTAACTGCAAAAAATTAAAAAAAAAATTAAAAAATATAAAAAGTTGAAAATTATGTATTTAAATATTTAAACTTTTACCTTACGCTTTGACATAACTGTGTTAGTTAAATTTAAACGTGAATATTCCCAAACATAAGGTTGGTATAAACTCAATGCATCTAATAACCAGTAATATGATGCTCTACGTGTCTCAAATTCAAGCGTACAAAGCTGTTTAAACACACAAAAAATAAAATTTAATAAAATAAAATAAAACACGAAATTAAATATTAATTAGAGAAATACCGAGTGAGTTATATTCTCCAAAGAATCGACAATACAATGAGCATAATCGTAACTCGGATATATACACCATTTATCACCAGCGTGTGGATGAGGAGTAAACTAAAATTTAAAATTAAAATCGAAAAATGAGTTTTATAATGTGAAAAAACTAATTAATTAATTTAATTAACTTACCTTGATTCTATATGCAATAAGATCATACATATTAAAATTATCGCTTTGCATATCTTGTTTCATTCTAAGTGTAGCTTTACCTTCTTGAATTAAACCTTGTTTCATTTCATCAAACAATTTTAATGATTCATTAATAGGTCTATTTCTCCAAGGACTATTTTCTTTTTTTTCTCGAAATTCTTTTATTTCTTCAGGTGTTTGATGATCTACATAAGCATGACCTCTAGTTATTAGCTTTACAGCTAGCTCATAAAGCTCTTGAAAGTAATCACTCGTGTATGTGATCTGTCATATATTAATATTCATTAATATTCATTAAAATTAAATTATTATTGTTTTTTATGTTTAAAATTTTTACCTTAAAAGGCTCCCAACCCATCCATTTTACTATTTCCTCAATATGATCGATATATTCTTTTTTCTCAGCTTCTGGATTTGTATCATCATACCTAAAAAATATTATATAAATTTATTGAAATTTATGTGTAATCTTTTTTTTTTTAAAATAATATAAAATAACTCTGACCTCAAATAGCAACATCCACCTCTATCTTTGGCAAGTCCAAAATCAACAAACATAGCCTGAAGAATTATTATTAAATATTAAATAAAAAGCATAAACATTAAATTAAGTAGTTATATATATATTAGTTTAATAACTCACCTTTGCGTGACCTATATGTAAATAACCATTAGGTTCAGGGGGAAAACGCGTATAAATTTTTCCTTCTGTAGCTTTCAAATGTTTTTCAAGTAATTCTTTTGAATTGCAAGGTCTTAAAACAGGTCTATCACTAAAATATACTTCTGTGTGGACCTGAAAATCATTAAAATTATTAAATTAAAGCTTTGTTAGACTCAGAATCAGTATCTCTGATCATGGATTGTTTTCTCAATGACATGTTTTATCTTGTTTTGTCTCTTATCTTTAATAAAAAAAATTATTATTATTAGTTTATGTAGTAACTAGGTATAATATGCAATATGATAGTTATTTAAGAGTAATTAATAGTTAAAATATACTAGAAAATTGTACAATATTACATTAGTTTTATATAAATTTTTTAGTAAGTTTTAAGATTAAGATGTCCTTTTAAGAAGAAATTTAATATTATTTATTAACCTATAAGTAAAAATCAAATTGCTAAATAAAATATTGGGGATATTTCTTAACGATTACATGAAAATGAAACCCTTTTTTTAACTCTAACTTCTTAAGCTTAGCATTGATTAACTATCTTAATCTTAGTTCCATTACTCAATTAAATGAAATCTCTTTCATAATTCTTATTTTTTTATATTATTTCTACTAAAGGTTCAACTAAAAGTTTCACTCAGGACCTTCAAATTATTAGGACTATCACGCATATTCTATGGAATTGATTTATCCTATTCATTAGTTGTAAATAATATCAAATTGACTTAATTAAAGTTTATTTTATCAAATTGTAAAGTGAAAGATTATATTTTAACTCAAATGTAATTAATCAAGGCATTGAGTATTAAAAAACCTTCTATAACAAAACTAAAGAATCGGGAGTAACGAAGTACCTTGAAGTTTTCTTGTGGTGAAGGAAATATCGAAAATGGATTAATTTCTTCCTCAGATGGTTTTACTTGGGTTTTGACCTCAGTTTTATCCTACACAAGGGCAAATATGGAATAAAATTATGAAAGCAAAATTCAACCCATATTAATATAAAGAATTAGCAGTTTCTCTCACCTCAATCTTAACAGGTTTCTCTTTCTTCTTTTTAACAGGCTTTTCATCATCTGCAGCTGTTCTTTCACCCAGTAATTCTTTTAATTTTGCATCAATCATTTGCTGTAATAAAAATTACCACTTTAACCGGAATTTTTTACTTTTGTAAGAGATAGATAGAGTCAAATGATAACCTTTACAATCTTTGGATCTGCCCAAGGCTGCTTTTTCCGAACATGACCAAATAGTTCACCAACTACAAAAATTAAAAAAATTAAAAAATTATGAACAGAATATAAATAGAGTAAATCAAGAAAAATGACTGACCATTTGTACGGTACCGCTGCTCCAAAATAGCTTTCTTGTTCTCTTCAAAGATTTCATTAACTATACGCTCTATATCTTCCACGGACACTTCTACCCCTGTTTAAAACTTAAAAGTCAAATCACAAGATTCAAATCCCAGATTATAAAGTAGATATAGATTCCCTATAGTAATTTTGACTTACCAACACCACAAGCTTCATCAAATTCTTGGATATTCAAACTCTCTGAAGCAGTAACAGATAAAAATGAAAGTGCAGCATCTAATTGAGCAGGGATTTTTATCTGTAGAAAGTAATATAAGCAAAGAAACAAGGTAAAAAAAAGAAATTGAGCTACTTAACCTTAGATGTGACTATGTATTTAAGCAGTATAGGCCGATGAACTAAAGCATTAGCTGGGAATTTTGTTGCCACCTGGCATACAGTAAATAACCCTACAGTTAAAAAAATGTTCTACACTCCAAAAATATTGTAAAACAATAATATATGAAGTATTAAAAAACTTAAAAGATAAGCTTACAGTGTAGAGAAGATTTCCAACAGTTCTATCACAGCCATTAGTAACATCTGCCTGCAATAAAATTGAGTCAGATACATCAGAATTGGTAGTTAATTAATTACACATTGGTCCATGTGTATGAAAAAAAAACAAATGTACCCTTTTAGAGCAAAATAAGTTCTAATCTTTAAGCAATTAACAATTAACATTTTGCTAATTCATCAAACACTTGCCTTTGGTATCTATTTGTTTAGCAATACAAAGTGATTGTAATCAATGGTTAAATAAACCTTAACAGTTTTGTGGTAAAGTGAATTAATTATCTCTATATGTAAACTTTTGCATATACTGAAGAGCTAAATTCACTCTCCAATTGATATGTACCACATTTTTTCTCATCATTCGAATCAACCAAATCGAAAGAACAATAGTTTAATAATCAGTAGTGGCGAATTGAAGAGTTACCTCGTGAATAACGGCGGTGAGATTAGCGGTAACCTTATTATTAGCGATAGTGTTCTTTGCGGTGCGTTCATCTAAGCCGATTTTCAAGAATAGCTCCACCGGGCTTTCTCCGCCATCGCCGCCGCTCTTCACCACCATTTTTAGTGAAGCTGGAAACACTTTTGGATAGCTCTTCTATGCTTTTGTCGGGAGTTTCTATTATTTCTTTGTATGAATTTATCTTAAAGTTATTATTTATTTAGTGAGCTAAAAACCCTAACGTCTTAAAAGATTCTGAAACGGAAAAAGTTTTTATCTACTACATGGATTTTCATGGAGATTAATGTTATTTTACCCCATAAATTTATGATACTATATGTCAAACACCCATACAAGTTTTGACAATTACTCAAATTTGCCCAAATTAATTAATTTAGTTACGGTTTTTTACCAGGTGGATCTTAATATGGTCACAGATATGCGGTATTTTTTGTTTTGTTTTGACGTTTTAGGTGGTCAAAGTTAACCGAAAGTGATATTCTAAAAGTTTGTGTTATTTGGGTAGATTTTCACTCCTTGAGACCTCCATGAGCCTAACCTACCTAAATGAGTATTTTGGAGGAATTGTGTTGTCTTTCACTGCGGTAAATTATAGTTGTTGTTCGTTAATCGTAATTAGGATCTTCCACTTAGTTATGAGATTTTTACTTTGTTGGTTACTTAATGATGGTGAATCGAAAATACGATTATTTCACTTGAATAGTTATTGACAGCAAGAAACTAATCATATATTTTGTTGGTTTTTTATGTAATGTTGTTTTTTATGTTGTGTCTGTTTTTATGTTTAGTCTCTGTTGTAATGTTTATCTTTCTGTGTAATGTTGTTATCATAAATAAAAACGACTTTTTGACAAAAAAATTGGCAGCAAAGGCTAGTAAGAATTTCTAAATTAAAATCGTCAGGGGTCTTCATTATCATCCATGATATGTGTCAGACAAACTGATCTCTAATAATCATGCAACATAAGTCATTTGAAGAGTCCCTATAATACATGGGGTCAACCAACGATTCCACTTCTTTACTAGTCCGACAATCCGCATAAGTATTGCTCTGCGATAGATGTGACATACCTCAAATCCAACGTTACGACTCAAAATATCAAACATTCACGTTCTAATCCCTACTACATACTCTATATTTCAGCAGTGTGTGTACCTCTAATTAATCAGTTTCAATGCACAGATCTATAAATCTACAATCTTCCGATTCGAAACTCAACATTCGACACACATAAATATGTCAATTATGTTAAATCGTATATCGGTTCCTAAAACAAAATCTACAAATATATCAGCCTAAGTTTTTAGACTTCTAGTTTATATTATTCTCATAAACAGACAAATAAAGCTTGTTTAATAATACACCTTATGTAACTATTAGTGTGAATTCATAAATTTATATATATTAGGGTATAGGTTATGCTTGGAGGCATGTGAGAAAAATTTACTCTTTTATCTTGAATAAACTAAAGTATGTGAAAAAAGTGTGATAGTGTGTGGAAAAATATAATAATAGGTATAAGTGTGTAAAAATTTTATGAAAATGTGGGAGGATTTGTGAAAAACAAGAAAAAGTGTGATAGTGTGTGAAAATGTGAAAATGTGTAAAAGAAAAAGAGTATAAATATGTGAAGATGCGTGAAATTGTGCGAAAAAGAGTGATAGTAGGTGAAAAGGTAAAAAAAATATGAAAATTGGTGATAGAAAAATGTAAAAATTGATGAAAAAGGTGGTATTGTATGAAAAAATATGGAAACATGTATTAAGATATGAAACGGATATATAATTAATCGAATTATACACTTGAGATAAAGTGACACAATTTTACACCGTCTTTTATAATATATTTAAAACTAATGTTAAATTTGAACCAATTTTTAGTTTTTCATAACTCTTTATTATATATAAATTAAAAGTTATCAAAAAATATTAATATTATTCGAAGAGAAGTATTGATAGGTATGCTTCTAAAATAGAATCTAATAATTATTTGCTTACATTTTTTATTGAGATAATTTTATTTTTCGATCAAAGTTAAGCAGAGTAAAAATTTTAAAAAAAAAGTTACATTATACCTCAGTTACCGCAGTTACAAATTAATTAAAACGGATTTGGGCCTTAATCACTTAATTAGGCCCGAGTTAGACCTAATCCGTTTTATACCTCTATATAAACTCCTTTTGACCTCATTAATCATTAGAAACAATATATTGAGAGAGTGGAAGCGCTTGGAGCAAGGAGCGGAAGAGAAGAAGATTAATATTCCAACCAATCTTCAACAATTCAGCACCAAATCCCTTTCCTATTATTATGTATGTCACAATTTGTATTTCCTTTCTTTATTTAATTATGAGCTAAACCTTAATTAGTTGAGAATCGCATTTATGGGAGGAACCCTAGTTTTCTAATTTAATGTTTCTTTGAATTTGGGATTGTTTAATTTAATTTAATGTGTGTATTTTGTATTGACTATATTCTTGTGCTTGTTTACAATCAATAACTTAGCTAATTAGAGATATGTTTTAGTAATTAGACTATTCGTTAGTGGCGACGATCATCCAGAAGGGGATCTAATTACAGAACTAGAATATAGACCCGTCGTGTCCGTTATTAAGCCTGGCGGCCTTAACTAACCACGTAGCCAATTAGGTATAATCTTATTTATTAGAAAATAGCTTATAGTCACCCTGACGGAGTCAGTAATACCATGGGATAGCTTCCTAAGTCTATCCTAACGGGAGTTAGCAAGATATTAGAGTCCTAACTAATATTAAAATACCGACTTTACCCTTAAACAAATGCATTAGCTTGTTAACTTTGGTGATTCCCTAGAGAGACTCAAGTATACCCCTCATATTAAGTAATCTTCTTTAGTTTAATTTAGTTTTAATCTTATTAGTTTAATTTTAATTCTTGTGTTAGTAGTTTATTAATCAAAAACAAAACAAATATCTCCTTTTATTTATTTATCACAATTACTTCTACTATTCTTTCTAAACACTTAATCCTAATCTCGCAATCCTGTGGAGACGAATATCCCGATTTTACTTATCTAGTACTTGGAACGACCTGTACACTTGCGGTTAGTTGCTTCACTTATTTTGTGTTGAATTTATATCACACTCTAGGAGCGACCACATATACATGGAACTAATCAGCGTGAAACACTGTCGCTTTAAAATCTTGCCAAGAAAACCCCAATTGGATAAAAACTTTTACAAAGATAAAAGTATTGTATCTTTCACACTTCCCGTAATGTCAGCAAGAGATCTCTGATTTGACGCATCCAATATTGTGGATAAACTTCTTGAATGTTGTGGCTGACAATACTTTGGTGAAAAAATCAACAAGATTGTTACATGATTGTATTTGATGAATGTCAATATCTCTATTATTTTGTAACTTGTGTGTGTAAAGAATATTAGGTGATAGATGTTTCGTTATGTCGGTTTTTACGTATCTATTTTGAATTTGTATGATACAAGTATCATCATCGTCATACAATACAAACATTATATTTATTATTTAAACATAAACTCCAATTCGCTCGAATATGTTGAACTACAGATCTTAACCATATAAATTACATATAAGTAGGTTGAGGGACAAATGTTCCATCAGTCAAATTTTCAGTATGATATGAATATAGAGTTATATAGAAAACGTAAGTAGCTGCATAATTACTAGCAGATGCATGCTTCATCATAAGTCGATGCAAGTCGTTTCGACACGTTGTGACTATATCATGGAATGTCCACTTATATAAAATATTTCATAATACCCCCCCCCCCCCTAGATATTAACTAAAGGATATGTCTCATTAAAACCTTATCAAAAAAACAAATTAGGACAAAATTTGATGAAGTAAAAAAGAGTACATCATTCCTTGAGCGTATGACATGTATTCAATTTGTCTCGTTAAAACCTTACCAGCAAAACCCAATGGGAAAATCGTGGTGAAGGAAATAGAGTACATAATTTTACTATATTCTCCCCATCTTTACGACATTACATATTACCTAATACAATTCATACTTGTGGACTTGTATCTTGATTGTCGTCATTAATGAAACTTTAAAGAGAAATTCTTCTAAATTTTCACTTCAGGGTATTGAGTGTTAGTAACATCATTTGCTTGATCAATAAAAGGATTATATAGTTTTATGACAATGAATATAATGTCCCGTCAAAACCTTACTAGGAAATACCAGTGGGGAAAAACCTCAATGAAAGAAACAATGTACAACACCAAATATCACATACTTTTCATTATGACATGAATTATGAAAATAATTATTCTGAGTATCATGTCATAATTCAGACACTTGTATTTCATATTCTCGTACTTCAAATAAATTATGTTCTTTATAACCTTTTCAGCTCCAAGCGCTTCTCAATTTTTAATAACTTTATATTTAGATGCTCTAAGTACTTCGGGCACTTATCATGCTTTAAGCATCTTTCGTGTTTAAGCACTTGTTAAACTTCAAATACATACTGTGCTTCAAGCACCTATTGTGTTTTTCAAGAACTTTAATATCCACCTAATCATCACTACACTGTATCAATAACATAAGAATGAATACTGCTCCCCATAATTACTTTTAGGTTTCTGCAAGAACCTTCGTGATACAAGTAGGATATTAAATTTTAAAATCCACTATTATCATTTCTATCACTGTCGTCATATTTCACCATTTTATGGTTTAAGATCCTTATTTATATCAAGAGATATAGTGATTGAAATTATATTAATCTCAAAAATCGTCTCACAATTGCATATGTTCTCAACAAATAAATAATCTACATGATTTTCCTTTATGAAGGTACCCTGGCCTCTTCAATTACCATACTTCTTTTAAAAGTAATGCATTAGCCAATTGGTGTCGCCTAGGGTGTGATAAAAACAAGATAATAAAAGATGGATAAACGATGCACTAACACCCTAGGCTAAACACGTTACTCACTGAAGTATCATAGATCGTATGCAAGTTTTACTAGTTTGTAAGATTCGCTCCTCAGAGACTTAGTGTGTTATACGAATGGACTTAAATAAATAGTGTAACAGAAAATAGTTAAAGACAAGAAAAATAAATAAAGATGATTGATGAGGAGGTTAATGATTAACTGAATAACATTAAAGACAATAAATAAAATACGAGAGAATAAGATGAGCAAGTATACCTCAGGTTTTGCTAGTATGCACTAATCCTTCTATTATTATTTTTTTACTAATTTATAAGGGTGATTATATCTCTTAGATAAGTAGGCAGGATTCTAAATTCCTCCTAATCTCCTTCCGGGTGGACTTAAGAGGTGGCCTAACAATTACCAAGGGACTTAACTAAGGTGCTCCTACGCCACTAGGTTCTTAGATGAGACTGGCATGCGCAATGGTTGGTGGTGAAATAACATACCCTAATGACTATATATCTAGGCAAGCTCTTCTAGATCACTACCACACACTAGACGCTTATGTGGTGTTTCAATAATTAGACACCCTTTCCGGGTGACCATCTAACTAATATTATCACAACCCTAAATTGATCAGATTTAAGATAGACAATAAATCAAAGCACATAAAACAAATATATGGTTAAGAAGTTATAATCAATTTAAAATAATTCTCCCAAATAAACTTAGATAGAAGAATATAGAATTCAAAGATTATACATATGCAAAACCCAAGCTATGGGAAAATTAGTTTATACTAGCAAGAAATAAACTAATAAAGATACATACTGTCAACTTGCTTCTCTTGAATGACTTCTATGATGCTTAAGGTTTAGGACTGAGTAAGGACATGTTTACAATAGTTAAAGGGTGTATTTATAGGTGTTTAGGAAGACCTAGTTTGGATTTCTTGGAGTATAAGGCAAGCAATTGGACTCCTTTTCCAAATCAAATTCGTTTCCTAAAATATAGGAGAAGGGTAAACATCTGTTGTCTTGTTTTGGTCGTAACTTCTTCAGTATTGCTCTGATTCTCGCCTACTTTATATCGAAACGACCACGTCAAAAAGATCTACACTTCTCCTTCAACCCATTCTTCCAAATTCCCTGCCTACTTTGAGTTATATTCACTTTAGTGGACGTGGCTGCAGAATTTCAGATTTACTTGACAACTTTTCATTTCCTATTTTATCTGTACTTCCTTTTATCTCCAATTTCCATCCATATCTTCTTTCCTTATCTCTTTGGAATTGATTTGATATCTAATTAATTTTCATATATATTTAAATTTTCACATTAACACACAAATTAAACCAAATATGCTCTAAAAATAATAAATCATCAAATCAAGACAAGAAATAGGAAAATATAAAAATATGAATAAAAATCTATAATTAATTGCTCTAATACACCTAAAATGATATCTCCAACCTAGATTAATTCATCACAAATAGGGAGACATCAAGACCCCCAACTCAAAGTTGTATCGTTCTGATACAATAAAGATTAAAAAACAAAGGGAAGTCTCTAAATACACACACCTAAGTCAATTAAGCATAGTGGAAAGGAGATAGCAGAATATATAATAGACTCAAAGCAACTACTTAGAAAATTTCATGTATTAATATTTACAAACTAGATTACATGTACACTCGTCATATCTACAATCAACACGGCTTGAATTCAGGGTCAGATTAGCTTCGCAATGTAAGAAGGAGAGGTTCTTTACTCAGTTTACCAGGGAGGCTATAGATTGTTCATCGAACTTTACTAGTATGCAAATATCCACTTAAGTACTCTCTATCGGTTCAATCACTTCTAGATCACATAGCAAAGAATCATAAGTTCTTTAAGGTTGTAATGTTGGCTTAGAGACGGTATGATAAGTATATTTGGATAATTTAGAGTGAGCTTTTGGATCTATCCTCACTAGCCATCAACGAGTCGCCCAAGATCTTGAGTTACTTTCATAAAGCATTCTCACTCAACCAATGATTTCCTTGATGCACAAAATAGCATCCCCAAAACCCAATAAAGCATAAGATGTTCACATAAAAGTTCCACTTTTCCGGTCCAAATATATATATTCTTTTCAAATCAATTTTTTTTGTATAGCTATGATTCTCTTTTTGATGTGAGATATCATGTTGTTTCTTTCACATAGGTTCTCTTCTTTTTTATAACTTTTTTCATTTACTTTTACCCCGGCAAAGGGTTACAATATAATAAACCTGTGAATCATCATCAAATATAGAACAGAGCATAATTAATAAGCTCAAAAATTCCCAACCCAATAATAATTCCCATAATGGTGGACCCACCACCCCAAACTCAAGCTCTAAAATAATTGTCTACGCATCGCGATTCGAATGCGGGTCATATGGAAAAGTCATAATATCTAAAGGGATATGGCTTATAATGTGGATAATAAAAAGGCTTTAGAAAGGCTAGAATGGGCTGAGAAGGATATAAAATATGATAAATGGACAGCAAGCTAAAAGGCAACAAGTGGCTTATGAAAGAATCGCCTTAATCACTTTCTAACTATGTAGTTTCCTTATTTCTTACCTTTTGCACGTTCATCAAATGGGTTTATCAACTAGCTTGGATCTCACGGCCTACACATCACTCACAGCTCCCTGAGATTGAACATACTTTCTATCGCATTGCTAACTGATCTTTTCTTTACTATCAATGTGTGTTTTCTACAAATACTCAAAGCATACAAAATAAAACAGCTCATAAACATACTACTTTCAATCATCAACTTACTGAGCTTATGCTTTCAAGCTATTAAACACACTCTACATCTAAATCCCATGTATCAAAAAATTTAATTTCTACCTATAATCAAAAAAATCACATGAAAATGGAGATGAGAGACAACGAATCCCCACACCCCCAACTCAAAAATAAGGTGTGTCCCCATGACTCGAAAAAGACTCTAAAAATAAATTAAAAAAAAGCAAATAAAGCATTTACAGAAATGGTAAGGGAGAAAGAGAACATACTATCGAGGCTATTGCCTCGCATTATCGACATCCAAGATAGGATTTACCGGATCGCGCTTTAATTGCTCAAGAAGTGTCATGATGTGCACATGATTAGCTTTGATATGTGCCACATCTTCGGCTAAGAAAGTCTGAGTTGCTTTAACATTATTCAATCGCTCATCTACCTTTTCTCGCCAAATACGATCCTCTTCATCTTTTGTGAGTTACGTAACTCCTGCTCCTCTCAAAATTGTCTTGATCCAAGTATATTCAATATTATTACTCATCTTATACACTAGTTTGTCTTCTTCACCCAGAATCACATTTGCTTGTCGTACAAGGCACGTGATGATAGTAGGATATTTTAAATTAAATAATGAAGTAGGAGAGATCAGAAATCGCATCACCTGCTCAAAGATCAGCTATGCCACATCTACTTCTTCCCCTCTTAAAATACAATTCAGAAAGATTGCGTTCTTCTTAGTTACATCCAAAGTTTGCGTGTTTCCAAAGGCGATTGGTGTAAGAAAATTGTGCCAAACTTTTGTATCTGCTTGAAGACATTTGTAAGACCAAGGTGCCTTCAATTCTCCCTTATGTGATTGCACTTTCTCCTTATCTAAAACATGCTCAAAAAGTATATTCGAATCGAAAGTCTTGATATTTTGAACCACTTCTCTATACTTACAGGGTCCGACTAATTTCTTGAACTAGAAGTGGTTTCGAATCTCTTCAACTGTAAAAGGAACTAACTTGTCTCTAACTGGAACACGACCATAACTATCTCGGCTAAAGAGGCCTAAATAGAAATCCAAAACTAACTCTAAACATAAATTCAATCTTCGCAACATGAATGTATGTTGGAATTATGCCCTAGCCCCGAGCGTCTTGTAATGAATTGAACACAAGTGTTTACTGTACACGATAATAGTTATCCCTACGGTTTTGATTAAAGAATTTGTTTCCTTGAATCTATGGCAAGCCTTTATGATTATGGTATTAATCTACATAATATGAAGGCAGATCCTTTGATTAAGTTACGAACTAGATACCATAAGGTGTAATGATAATGAGAATCTAGATCATAGGACTTAATCTAAACTTGTTCTTAATCGTAGGATCATCGAGTTAGGACCTCGATGATCCGGATAGATTAATATGTAGCTAACGAGTATTTATTGGATAAATATCGGTAGTTCTCGTTTACCGAGTTAGGTGCATAGATAATGCACATAGAGATGTGATTATCGAACCGACTAAAATCTAGAGATTCCTAATGGTGAATTACCTTGAACTGTTAAGTAGGTTAATCTCTAGAAGGACTTTTGTGCTTGTAATCCTTCGACCTGAGATCATCACTATTGTTGTGTATATGCTTGTTGTGTTTTGATACTGGACTACTAGTGTGTCATAATGCTAGTCGAAAAGATATTGGATACAACTAAGTATATATGCTCCTAGGGATGAGTCAAGATGGAATCTATCAACTCTAGGTAAAGAGTTTGAGCTCTACGATGTCATAAGATTATAACGATTGTATCAAATCCTTGGCCAAGGTGATAGAATCAATGAAGAAAGGTGTTTCTTAGGTCATTCGTCAATCGTTGATAATCGACGTGTAACGTAGTTGATTTTCTAAATGGGATTTGATAGTTATACCATATCCCAGGATAATCCAGAGCTGGAAAGATAGAGGGAATACGTATATGATCCTTCACCGGGTTCTTTGTAAAGAGTTACTTCACGTTATCCGGTCGTCGGGGAGTGTTGTTAGGCGCCAACCTCGATTAGTGGTTAATTTAATTAACTACTACCGGTTTAACGATGAACCCACGTAGTCGCACACTAACGAGTGCATTGAACTTGCTTCATGACGTTAATTAGTTTTATTATTAGATAGTAAATATTAATTAATTATATACTTGGAATATTGGTAATATTAATTTGCTAGCACAAATTAATATTCTGATATAAGACCGGTCTAAGACAAAAGAGAAAGAAAAAAAAGAGCAATAAATATTGACAAGTTTGTGGATCAAACCACGTACCTCCAGTAATGTGAAATGTGTCACTAACCGCTGGGCTAGTCAATTGTTTTTGTATAATGTAGAAGGTCCAAGTCCACTTCACAAGTGGTAATGGACTAGATTATTAAGATAATTAATTTCATTATACGTTCCTGACTTTTCCAATACTTTGCCTTTTCATTTTCTTTTGTTGAGTTTACATAAGTATAATGAGAGTCATTATACAGTATTGTTTTTCTCATCAGTTTTCTTCCAAGAATAAAACACACAAGAAAGTAAAAGGTTTTTTTTGGTTCCAAGTCAGAATTTTGATTCTGAAAGCAAGGCTCAAGCTCGGTATGCAAAGCGTGGAGGCTTCAATTTTTTGAAGCTAGAATTAGCCAATTCGATTCTCATACAACGGATTAAGGTATGTAATCGATTTTTAGTTTCTGTTTAAATTCTTAAATCGCACTAGATTGGTTTAGGACTGCAATTACTTGTTTCCGCTGCTTATATATTTGATATAATCGTGATTGCATTCCTTCAATGTAGACCAACCCAATCTATCTCCCATCTCTAAGAATCTCTTGTACTCACCTTCTCCAAGTTCTTTTTCAAATACTCTCTCATAAGCAAAAGGTGGTTCCCGTACCTGTTTCTTTGCAGAAGCTAACAAGGCTTTTGCAGCTTCATTAATCTTGGGCATAGGACTCTAGATTTGTAGAGGTTGTGGTGTCTTTCTTATGAAAGTTGAAATCTTTTTGCTCTTTGAATTTACCACAGCTAGCTTTCCTCTATTCTCATCACCTGTTTTACCCTTTAAAGTGGAACTTGAACTTTTCTCAATTGATTTCTTCTCAATAGAACCCAATACCTTACTTTGATTCTTCTTCATCTCCCAAATAGTATATAATGTTTCTGTTCTTTTCGTCATCTCAATTGACCTCCAACTCAAAGCTTTTAACACTCTTTAGAATTTGTAATCCTTGATTATTGGTTGAACAAGCTTTATTTAGGAAAGATATTATGATGAGGATTATCTATGTGGGTAGGATGAACTCTTGCTTGACTGGTATGGATCTAAGAAATTGTTAGGTGAAATTTGGAAATTTTGGCTTTTGATTCTTGAATTCTAGGTGTTTTAATATGATAAGGGTGGTTGACTCTTCTTTATAATGATGTGTGAAAGGATTGGATGTAAATTTATGGTGATTGGGTAGTGTTTTGATGTTTGGTGAAGCTTTAATGGAGTTAGTAGAGGTTTGGGGAAGAAAGAGAGACTTAAGGATAAAGAAATTCGTGTAAAAACTAACCTTCTCTTTGATTCCCTGCTTATAACCTTTCATGTTTGGATCTGGCGGCGCCGTGCGGTGCACCTGAGCTGCGGTACGGTGTACCGGACTCGACAGTTTCCAAACCCTGGTCGCGAGTTGTCAACACGATTTTACCAATGTGCTCTCGGCAATGTACCTGATTTACAAATCGTTTTCACGGTTTTTGGACCTTCGGTGCATCAGAAGTATGGTGCGGTATACCGCACGCACCTGCTGACCTGAACCATGGTCGCGAATCGCGACATGGTTTTCTCCTCTTGGTCTCGGCATTGGACCGGATTTCTGGACCGTTACGACGGTTTTTCTCATGCAGTGCACAGGACCTGTCCTGCGGTATATACCGCAAGGATGGTCTGGTTTTTGCCAAATTTTCTGTTTTTCTTTTCCTGACTCGATTTCTTAAGTACCTGAACATTAAAAACACTAATACCTTCCTCAATAATGCAATATCAACTAAAAACAACTAATCTAAACATAAAATATTGCGGGTTGTCTCCCATACAACACTTTTACTTAACGTATTTCGAAGTTAGGCGTGTTACCTCTATCAAGATTTGCGAATATAGCCTCCCCAGCAATGAGCAAGGCTATGAATGTATACTAACCTCTTGGGCCTGATCTATATCACCTTAGCTGAAACAACTTCAGTGACTATGAATGGTCTCATCCATGAATCTTTGTGACTTCGTGGCCTATTCTCGGGATTGCGGGCTTTCCATACAACTTCATTGTCGACCCCAAACTCACTCTTTGGTATAGTATCCACAGGTTTTACGTGGATTTCTTCTGGGACGCGGTGATGTGAAAAGGTTGTGGATGATAGGAACTGTGGGATCTAACTTCCTCGGTTTCTTACCCCAGACATTGAATGTCTCGGATACATTTTAAGCATGAAGGGTAACTGTTCCCTCCCGGAAGTTGATGATGCTTTGACTTATGGCCATGAACGGTCATCCAAGTATGATTGGAACCTATTTATCTGCCTCATAATCAAGAATAACAAAGACAGTAGGGATGGTGATATTACTTGTTCGGGCATGAACATCCTCCACTGTTCCCCATGTCTTTGAAACTGAGCTACCCGCAAATTGTAACTTCACGGGAGTTTTTTCTGTTTTCTCCAGCCCAAGCCTTTCGAACACGGACTTCGGTATAAGATTCACAATCAAACCTACATCACATATGGCTTTCATCTTTGGAATACCATTGATTTGAATAGGAAGATTAGAGCTTCCTGTATCTTTGAGCTTTAATGGTAACTCTTTTTCTACTCTTCTCGAGACTCTCTTAGTTTGAGCCACAGTCTCTTCCTGTATCCTCGGCTAAGGTCTATATCTTAAACTCGTACCGACAAGATGGCAGATTCAAGTTTTGTTGGACTGGTCCATTATGTATTCTGTTGGATCTACTAGGTGATGCTCGATGTTTTAGAGATCGATATCGATGTTCTCCCCTTCAATGATCTTTTTCTGATTACGTTGTTCGATCAATCCTTCTTCAGAAATTAATGTGTGTATCCGACAATAATTTTCGATCAGGGTTGTCCATGATTTTTCATATGGTTTGATTTCGACGATCCTTTTCCTTTCCGGTTCCATCCTCCCAAAGTTATTCTTATGCCTCCGTAATCTACCTTTTTTTTGTGTTTCCTTTGATCCATTTGCTTTCTAGGTTGGTTTTATCTCTCTTAATTTCTCTTGTTAACCTTGTTGCGAATTTCTTCTACCTTTACTTAAATTCTCAAGTCAGTTTGTATGCATGACTGGCTATATTGGGGTTGGGAAGTCAAATATATCTGGAACTCGTAGTTGTTCAACCCCTAAGTAAAAACGTGATAAAAAATTGATTAATCCAACTCATCTACGTTATAAGCAACCTCAGAGAACTGATCTATGAAAGATTGTAAGCTTTATCCTTTTCCTTGGATTTGATCGAGTAGGGAAGAGTTTGTATTACCAGTCTTTCTGTTTGGGAATCGAGCACATAACTTCTCGGTAAACTGGGTGAAAGTTTCTATGGAGCGTGAAAGCCCGACAATAAGCAACATATGAACTGTAATAAACGCCAGTTCTTTGGAATGTGTTGATGTGTGCATCTGGATTTTCCAAGCCGTGGAAAGTAGGGATATTTGGTGGTTTGAGCTTGCCAACTTAGCGGCATCAAGTATCCCCTACGAAAAATGGCTTGTTGTATTTATGATAGATACTGGATAAGCCTGTAATATTTCTTACGACTGCTCGAAATTTTTTTTGTTGGTGTTCCTCTCGCCGCCTATATCTTCTTCAATTTTTGTACATAGAGTTATCATCTCTCGAGATGCTCTGATGTAGGCATGTTTGCTTCTTCGGGTAGAGTTATTTTGGATATTAATGATAGGGGATTATGGGGTAGAGGCGCTTGTTGGTGACGTAGCTTATCCAGATTTTATTGTATTAACTATTGAAAGTGTTGGGTTACTCACATATGTATTATTTCTTCCTCAGTCTCTAAGTTATTGGTGGATACTAGGGGTACGTGATGTTGCTCGGCACTAACAAAAGGTTCGAGGCTGTCTCCTGAGGACCTCCAGTTTTTGTTGTTGAAGGTGATTCCATCTTGACATTTGATTGGACTAATAAGGGTGCCTCTATTTCTGCTTGGCTTGGTAGATCTCGTCATCGATGGTATCTCAATAGGTTTGGAACTTTCATTATCATAGACGACGCCCAGTTGATACAGCGTTGAACACCTGACCAATTGAAATACACAAATGGTAGAACACCATTTCTTCTTGTGAATGATTGATTTGTATCTATCTTTTTCCGAACCTAGTGACCTAAAATTAGACAAGGTCATGACCATATGGAGGTATGCCTCCCGCTGGCACTCCAACGATCAAGCAAGTATTAGAATCGTGGACCGAGGAGAATATATATGGATTAGGTCCGACTGTGGTATGAATAATGTAAGAATATAAGTGATACCTTATTAAGCACATGTCATGGATATTTATAAATAAGAAAAGCATGATATACATGGTTAGGTTTTAGTCGTAACACACGAGCAAATATCGGGAGACTATGTCCTCGAGCGTACGTAGGGTAGGACAATGTGTCCTCGAGCGTACGTAGGGTAGGACACTGTGTCCTCGAGCATACGTAGGGTAGGACGGAACTTCTCATACTTTGTTTAGAAACTCTTTTAAACTCGATAATTAATGGTAACAAGAAGCAATGATATATTTCGAAGACAAAACATATCTATCACTCTTGTAGCATAACCAAATTTATAGGTTACTCACACCATGTGATGTTTGTATTATCTTAAAATTTAGATGTGTTGTTTAAAATCATTCCATCAAGTATTATATTGATAAATAGATAAAGAAGTCAAACCCTCAAGTAAATATCAAGTAAATATATGAAAATACAAATAATGAGATCGATAGTTGGCCTAGTGGTTAGGTTACTCCGCAGAGACCAAGAGGTCCTGGGATCGAATCTCATTGGAGTCATTTACTCCGAGTCCAAAGTGGCTCTCTAATCATGTATTAAAAAAAATACAAATAATAATTAATTTATGGGGTTATTGTTGAAAACATCCTCCTTAAACTCTTTAATTGTTTTTTTATGCTTTCAATAATCTTATTTATAAAAAAATGCCTAATGAAGTAATTATTTATAGAAAACATCCCCTTTATATTTTCTATACCTTTATTAATTCCATCACATGCGCGCGTCCGTGAATTTTTCTTAAAATCGTCATAACTAATTCAAAAAAAATCAGAAAATTAAAAAAAAATATTTTTGAATAAATCTAATTAATATTTACGTCTATGAATTTTTTTGATTTTTTTTGAATTTTTTGATTTTTTTCGAATTTTTTTAATTTTTTTTTCACAGACACGGAATTCCATGTTTTAAACATGGAATTCCATGTTTTAAACCGTGAAATAAACATGAAATTCCATGTTTTAAACATGAAATTCCATGTTTTAGTGTCTGCGAAAAAAAAATTAAAAAAATCAAAAAAAATCAAAAAATTCAGAAAATTCCGAAAAAAATCATAGACGTAAATACTAATTCGATTTATCCAAATATAATTTTTTTTGATTTTTTTGATTTTTTTTGAATTAGTTATGACGATTTTAAAAAAATTTCACGGACGCGCGCGTGTTTATTAGTTTTTTTCTTATTTTTTAATTGTTAATTATAAGGGGGCTGTTTTCAATAAATATTTTTTTCTAAGCACCTTTTTCTAAATAAGTTTTTTAATAGGCATCAATCAACAATTGGCTCTTAATTTATTTCCTTCAAATCTTTTTTACTTGAATTATATTCCTTTTTTTTTAAAACACATCTATATTTCGTTTGACATCTCTAACCATTAATATGTTATATCTGATTCTTCTCTTTTATATCTCTTCAACTCTAAACAAACTAAACTAATCTTTTATTTTTTCTTTAATATATATATTTTTTATATAATTCAAATAAAAATCAGTCTTCTCTTCTTTTTTTTCTTTAACTTTATCTTTATTATACTTCCTTTTCTTTCTTCTATTAATAATCTCTCCTCAATCCACATCTACCTTAGAAAAAGTGCATCAAGATCTAGTATTAACATTATTGCATTCTTATATCATCCCAAAAAGTATCATGAAGTTTAAAAGAGATGGATGGGAGTTTTTCATTTTGGAATTTAAATTCCTTTACTTTATCATTCGACAGCTTTTTGTAAAAGTCTTTAGCTGTTAAATTTCCATTTTCTGAGTGTTTCCAAGCAATTGTATCGTTTGCTCCAGTACTACTTATGTTCAAGGAAAGAATTTTCTTTCTATAATCATGATTGAATATATAATTTATAAGATTAATATTCCAAGTGTTATTTTGAGTAATAAGCTCAGATACGTAAATATAAGAATGATGAAGTGTGTTTATAGGTTTTCCAAGATTTGGAATCCAATCATTTTCCCAAATTTTAATGGATTTTCCATTACCAACAATCCATTTAGTATCAAGAATGAAGTTGTTTCTTCCTAATAGAAGGCTTCTCCATCCCCAAGAAGGATTATATCCTAAATTTGCCTCGATAAAGGAGGTATTTGGGAAGTATATTCCTTTAAGGATGGAGTGAGCTAAAGATTTTTCATTTAGGTTAAATTTCCAGGCCGAGGAAGTAAGAAGAGAGATGTTCATATGAGCAAAATTTTTAAAATTTAAACCTCCCTCTCTTTTGGGCAATTCTAGAAATTTCCAATTTTTCCAATGTATTCTATTTTGTCCTTTATTTCCCCACCAGTAATTAGATATAAGAGAAGAGATTTTTTCACATATTGCGAGAGGAATATGAAAAATAGTCATGATATACACAGGAATTGATTGAATAATAGCTTTAATCATAACTTCTTTACCAGCCTCA
The DNA here is from genome assembly GCA_029959085.1 of Nemophila menziesii. Taxonomy (NCBI): domain Eukaryota; kingdom Viridiplantae; phylum Streptophyta; class Magnoliopsida; order Boraginales; family Hydrophyllaceae; genus Nemophila; species Nemophila menziesii. Next base: position 30,903,072 of record JARWIR010000005.1, read on the forward strand.
GATAAAGTTTTAAGATTCCAATTATCAAGTTTAGAGATTACTCTATCAATCAACCATTCAAGAGCTTTTATTTTTGATCTTCCCCAATCAGAGGGAAGACCTAAATAAGTGCCCAAATTTGTAAGATGGTTCATGTTGAGTATATAAGTAAGATTATGAGCAACATTTGAGGGAGTATTTAGACTATAAACAACTCCACTCTTATTAAGATTAATATGTTGTCCTGAGGCATTACTGTAATCATTTAGAACCTCTTTAAAGTTTAGAAATTCATATTCATCAGCTTTTAGAAAAAAAAGGCTATCATCAGCGAATAATACATGGGTCAATGTGGGACAGTTGCGACTAAGTTTGATCCCTGTTATAAGATTCTTATTAACTTTTTCATTTATAAGAGAGGATAAAGCTTGAGTAACAATACAGAAGAGAAAGGGGGATAGAGGATCCCCCTGTCTCAAGCCTTTTGTAGGTTTTTTAATGGCTTTTGGCTGACCATTTATTAGAATTGAGTAAGAGACAGTGGTAACACATTGATAGATCCAATCAATCCAAATTTTCGAGAATCCCATAGCCTTTAAAATATCAAATAGAAAGTCCCATTCAATACTTTCAAAGGCCTTAGAGATATCAATTTTTACAGCAGCTGAGTATTTTTTTGTTGTTCTTTTATTTTTTAGATAATGAACAACTTCATGAGCTATTAGTAAGTTATCAGTTTTATTTCTAGATTCAATAAAGGCTGATTGTTCTTGTGAGATTATAGTATTCATAAAAGGTTTAAGCCTTTTAACAAAGATAGCTGCTATTATTTTATAAATAAAATTTGGGCAGCTTATAGGCCTATAGTGTGTAATAGAGGCTGGATTAGGGTTTTTAGGAATCAAGGTAATATAAGTATTATTTAAAGAAGTAAGGTTACCTTTATTCCATAAAAAATCTGAAATAGCTCTCATAAGATCAAATAGCACCTGTAAACTTTGTAATGCTGCTACTGAAAATATAGAACATCTTTTCTTTTATTGTTCATTTGCGAGAGCCACATGGTTTGCAACTCCTATGGGCTTTCAATTTTCAAATGATTCAAACCTTAGATTGGATAAATGGCTCCAAGAACTAATGGATGCTAAACACCCAAATGATGGAAATGAAAGACCTATAGTTGAGATGGCAATTTGGATACTATGGCATATTTGGAAGGCTAGAAACAAAAAGCTCTTTGAAAATAACAACATTAGTCCCTCTATTAATACTTTAAAAGCATACAAAGCCTATGATGAGTTTGCAAATTATAACAACTTCAACTCTGAGGCCTTACCAAAAAACGAAAAAGAAAACACGGAAAATAACCACTGTTATAGTAAGTATAACAAATCTGATCTTAACTTTATCTTTGTTGATGCTTCTTATCTTACAAAAACTAATAAAGCTGGTGTTGGTTGTATTTTCAGTGATTATAAGGGCCACATTTTGAAAGCAAAAGCTTGGAACTTTGAAGCTAACTCTCCTGAAGAAGCTGAAGCAATGGGTATTCGCTTTGCAATCACTGAAGCTACTACCTTACCCAATTGCAAGCATATTTTGAAGAATGATTGTTCTAGCCTCATCAATAAGCTCAAGACAAGCACGAAGTTTGGAAATCGTCATCTCTCCCACATTTATGAAGATATTCAAACATTGCTGCGTTCTATTTCAGTTGATTTCCAGCTTGTTTCTCGGAAATCAAATCTAGCTGCAGATTGGGTTGCAAAAAGGAGTATTTCACATACTCTTCCTTGCAATTGGGCGGTTTTCCCACCCCCCACCCTTTGTAATTTACTTCTTTCTGATCTTGTAGCTTCTGGTATTGGCTAGAAAAATCTAAACTTATTGTATTTTTTACGTTTTTAATTAATTTAAATTAAGCCTTCGACAAAAAAAAAAAAAACATTATTGCATTCTTGAAAGAAGTCACATTACAAACTTTGTCAAAGTTTGGATGAGAGGAAAAGGTGCGTGTTTTTTTTCTTTTTTTCGGATTCACTTCATATCCTCCTCCTCCTTAAAAAGAATATGCCAAACGTGTCCAACAGAATAAGGAGATTGATTGATAATAGTAACATGATATGCTTCATAATGATAATAGGCCAGCACTGCAGGAAGGAGACCGCCACTGTACTCTCTTCTTTTCTCCACGTGGGCTGTGCATATATATAACACCATTTCCCATTAATATTTCTCTAAATTAAGATTTAGTACTCGTTGGTGGTCTATTAATCATTACTAAAAGTGTAATTGGCGTTTGTTAGATTCGTCCTTTTAGCTATTGTTACATGGCATTTGATTGAACCATTTACTTCATCGGATAATTATTTTTAAAGCCCCCGTAACATCAAATATAATTATAAAATCCTCCCTCAGCTAAACTAATTAAACTTAACTAAAACAAGATAAAAACTCAAAACACCCCCATTACTTCCCATTACTTCTTATACAATAAAAATTCAAAACTAAAAATTAAAACCCTAATTAGATTTTGTTTCCACATTTTATCTGGTTCCCTATTCTTTCTCTCTTCTCACCGTCGCCCTCACCCTCTCTTCTCTGTGACCAAGAACCGAACCCATGGCTGCCCACACAAACCGTAGCCAGCCACCACAAAACAACGCCAGCCCCACCACCAATAACCTCACCATCAAACCCTCTCTCCTCAGCTTTCCCCTTCCTGCACAAGAAACTCGCAGCCCCGTTCTCCTGCTCCGTCTCCAAAAGGTCGCAGCTACCCTGCACAAGATGACCGACGCCGCTATCCTGCACACGATGACCGCCCCACCGTTCAGATTCGGTCGTTCTCCATTATTGTCGCTGTGAACCTGTCGTCGCCGTACAACTCGACGCCTCCACCATCACCATCTCCGCGAGTACCACCATCTTCGCTACTTCCTCGTTCGCTCTCGTGGGCCTTCGTGGATCATTCTCCTTTGTGGCCTTGATGGACCATTATCCGATCTGGGCCTATCTAACTTCCGGCGACAAGAAACAAGGGGCTCGCCACCACCCATAACCTGCCGCTGGAGTAGATCCGCTTTTGTGGGCCTTCGTGGTCTTCGTGCGCCATTCTCTGATCTTAGCCTCTCTAACTTCCGGCGACAAGAAACAAGGGGCTCGCCGCCAACCAAAACCTATCGCTGGAGTAGATCTTCCCTGCAGGAGTAGGCCTTCGTGCGTCATCAGTTTTTTTTTAAAATTCTGTTGAAAATAGTTTTTTTGGTTTCCTTTTTAGTTCCAATATATATTGTAAAAGGATTTCTTTTTGTTTTAGATCTAGATTTAGATTTGTTTGAAATGTACCAAATTGATCTGTTTGGAATGTACCAAAGTGATCTGTTTGGAATGTACCAAAGTGATCTGTTTGGAATGTACAAATTCGTTTTTATCGTGAAATTTGTGTATTGTTTTTGCGAGAAAAACTTTGTTTGGCTCGTACCAATGGTTGGATCTTGGCACGGTAGCTTCGATCGGGTTGTTAAAAAAGTCCGGACATAAACGTTGGACATAAACAAAAATACTATTTGGGGCCTATCATGCAATTACAAAAAAATGATGGTATACTAAATCGTAAACGAACATAATAGCAGTTCGTACGTACCAAATAGAAAAATGGGTGCTTACAAAAAATTGAATAAAATTGGTCTATACCAAAATGTAAAATGTTGGTTTGTACCAAAGACGAACTGAATAGGGGTATAAGGATAAAAAATCTAACTAAAAAAATCAGAATTAGGCCTTTCTTATAATGTTTTTTTAGTTAGGACTTTATGACTAATTTTTTGGTATTTTAGTTTTTTTAATTAATTTCCTCCTATTTCAGTTCGTTTCATCAATTATATATTCATATATTATTTTATTTATTTTGATATATGGGTGTCCGGGTCAGTTTTCGCGCACCACGACTATTCCCATTGGAAATGTACACGCCTCCTCATGCATATTCCCACTTAATCAGAACCAGGTTACCCATGTTCAGGGAGGGGACTCGAACCTTACACCTCTTTCTTTACCCCTTTAAGAACTCAAGAAATAACAAGGATGAGGGGATTCGAACCCTATACCTCTTATATTCATATATTCTTATCTGTACAGCTAGGTCCTAAGACATTAAGGCCCCGTTTGGTTCGTGAAAATAATGGATGTTTTCTGTTTTCATTTTCTATATTTTCCAAAATGCTACTGAAAACGTGTTTGGATAAAGAAAATGAAAACAGTTTTCTGGAAAATAAAATGAAAACAATGCTATATTAGAGAACGTGAAATTGACGTTTTCCATATTTTCTAAAAATATTGAAACTGAAAACGGAAATCATTTTCTGAAAACGGAAATCATTTTCTGAAAACATATTCTGAAAACGAAAACAGAAAATGTTTTCATAAACCAAACAGGGCCTAATATCTGAAGATTAATAATATTAATATTATACTTCAGTTACTATTGAAAATTTTATAGAGGTTTATAATTTCAAAAAAGGACATATAAAACGGTCTTTATGGGATATTTTCTGTGTAGTAGGGTGATTGGTAAAAAGAAAATAGATAATAGCTAAGTAGATTGATCAGTGGATTCTTGTGGTCAAACTAGATTACAATATGCTTCTAATCTTTTATACTGTGGTCAGAAATATGCTTATAAATCTATTTATAACAAATGGATGGCCAGTTAAATAGTTTGGCTTATAAGAATCTAAATGCTTCAAATGGGATGGATCTTGTTTTTCTGGGTTCTTGTCTTTACTTAAGATTATGGGTAAATTAATCACCTGAAAGCTAATACACAAACTAATAAAAAAGTGATTACATTATATGATATATAAGCAACAATATAACCTAAGTGTTGGCAATTAAATCATCACTCAAAAGAAATATAAGCCAACAAAATAGTTTAATGGAACGTGAGTTTTAAAAGTAAAAAAAAATTGTAAAAAAAAGGGTTAAGAGAAAAAAAAAGGTTAAAATAAATTTGAAATTAAAAGGAAGTTTATATAATCTATATATATGTGTCATGTGTCGGGTATGAGCAACTTTTCTGCATGAGGAAACTACTTTTGAAGGCCACCTTTTGGCCAACTTTATGTTTTAACACCAAACCAAAAAACCTACTTTTTAAGGCATTTAGTTACTTTCTGATGGAAGAGCTATTACTATTATACCCACATTCAGTCTAGTGTTACAAGGGTACAGACCCACGAGGACTGGACGGGTTGTACCCATGGCCCTTTTACAGTCCAGTTTGCTATGTTATTCAGTAGTTTTTTTTATTAAGTACAAATTCAAGGAGGGGCTGGCCCTATAATGAAGAAAAACAAGGGAGGGCCGTACCCAACAGAGACAAATGCAATAAACAATATACGGACTGTACTTATTACCAAAATATAACTTGGGGCTGGCCCAATAACAAAGAAACTAAAAAATTCAATCAAAATTCAACTCAACTGTATGGGTTTGGCCCCTTAACATACAATTTTTTCAACTGGGCTATACCCAGTACGAATTACAAAAAAAAAATCCAGTCAAAATTCTATACCACTGTATGGAGCTGTACCTACCCTAATCTATTCTAAAATGGGATGTACCCATAACTGGGTTGTACGTATAACTGGGCTGTACCTAGTACGAATAAAAGTCCAGATTCACGAACAACAAAGATTGCGATGGTGCAGCAGAGGAGGGCCTGAACAGTGAAGGCAACGAACGGGGGCTTGGTGATGGTAAATCAGTAGTGTTGAGGTGGTGGTTGCTGATCTGGGAACTAGATCTTATCTAAACTCAGACGATATGGCCCAGATCCAACAAGGGGGTATTGAATGGTGATGGTGAAGGGACTGCAGCCGCGGCGGTCCCCAGCGCTTCAGTGGATCCACGTGAAGCTGAGCGCCGACGAGGATGTGGTGGTGATGAAGAGCGGAGGAGCGCGATGGTGAAGCAGTGTTGGTGCAAGGGTGAAGTAGCAGAGCGGAGGAGCGGCGGCTTTCTGGAGGGAGGCGCAGATCTGACGGTGGCTGGAGGTCAGAAACTTGGAAGGGGAAGGCTGTGGTGGTGTTGTTGGTGATGAAGGCGGTGGTGGGTTGGGGGTGGTGATGTTTCGGTGTTGGTGGGGGTGGGTTTCTGCAGCTCGTCAGTGGGAAGGTGGGTTGGGGGTGGTGATGATGGTGTTGGTGGGGGTGGGTTTCTGCAGCTCGTCTCTGGTGGTGATGGTAAGAGGGAGAGAAAGAGTCTGGTTCAGGATGGAAGAGGAGAAATGGGTTCGCGTATCACAGTAGAGAGAAAGGTGAGGGGTCACATAACCTATATAGGTTGGGTGTTTTAGATTTGGGATATTCACTGTATTAATAGGAAAAGGGAGGGTTTTTTGGGTATTTAGTATTCTTTAGTTGGATGTTAACCACTTAATTAATAATAGGACTTTCTTTATAAAGTGAATTGGCCGATAGGCCGTAGTAAATAAATGTCCTTCCTGCATAAATTAGTTGTTTGACTCCAGGGTTATAACAAGGGTGAATTATATATAGGGTCTTGGAAAACATCTTTCTTCTCTATATAGTAGTTCCAAAAATGCTATTCTTCTTAGGGACCTCATTTTTGACAATAGTCTTTCCTACCCTTACTAACACTAAAAGACAAAAAAATGTGATGTCATTGTTTCTCTCTCCACTACCTACCACTAACCACCTACCTCCAACCTCCAACCACCTACCACCAACCTCCGACCTCCGACCACCGACCACCAACCACCGACCACCGACCTCCGACCACGGACCTCAGGCCACCAGTTACCGGTCACCGGAAAAAAATATAGATTACTCCGAGAATTTGCTGAGTACTCCGACAATTTTGCTGAGTACTCTATATATTTAAATGAGTACTCTATATATCCAACCACTGACCACCGCCTGCCAGAAAATTGCGAAATACTCTAAGAAAATCTCGGAGTACTCTAAGAAAATCTCAGAGTACTCTAAGAAAATCTCGGAGCACTCTGAGAAAAACTCGGAGTACTCTTAAAAATTGAGGACTAATATAAAAAAATTAATGAACAATTTATTTAACGAAAGTAAATGAGTATTACTAAAACAAATATATTATCTCATATATAATTACACAAGCCAAAAAAAATACTACCTGGTTTGACCAGATCTAGATCTGGTCAACCTACTGAAGAAAAAAAAATAAAAAAAATTACACGTTGCTTCTTCTTCACGCGCGTTGCACCGCTGCCATGGCCAAGAAACCCACCACCGCAAGCTCAGTGGTTCTCTTCGCGAAGCAACCAACATTCGAGCTTAACCACCATACCACGACCACAACCACCACCACACGAACACCACACGAAGACAGCAACAACCACGATTGAGAAGCTCCGCCACTGCAACTCAAAAAATTAACGCCACTGCAACTCCTCCATAGCTGAGCACGAAGCGACTGTAACTCCGGCGAACAACACATCGAACCACCACCACATATCGAACCAGCGGCGCGGAGTTCAGATCTGTAAAGCTAGATAAGAAATACAACGGCTATGGAGCTTCAGGAACGAAAACCGCCATTGCTCGACTGAAAACCGCCATTGCTCGAGCTCGACTGATGACTGCCTTATTCGCCAGAGAAGAAGGCAACTACCACCCCTGCGAAGGCAACCACCACCACTGCGAAGGCAACCACCACCGTGCGCCTTCCTGTGGTTGAAGATACGGAGTTGTTGAGCTTCATTGCGTGATTTCCGGAGTTGTTGAGCTTCATTTCGTGATTTCCTCCATGGATGACGATAGGTGGAGCTTTCTTGCAGCGGGCGTGAAGCTTTCTTGCAGCAAAACAGTAACTCCGGTGAACTCCATGGATGTGTTATGGTGGTGGTTCCGTGGATGTGTTATGGTGGTGGTGGTGTTTTGGTGGAACCTCCATGGCTGCCATGATAGGTTGCGAGAAGGGTGGTTGTGGTGGTGTGTTTTAGTGGTGGTGGTGGTTTTGGAGCTACTCACATCGAAGGGGAGAAATGGGGAGGAGAGGGAGGTGAGAGAAATTGGATCTGGATCTGAAAATGTAGTTTGTGGTATCTAAATTAATATATATAGGAAAAGAAAAAATAAAACGAGGGTAGAAAGGTAACAGGGGTTTTGGGGTTCATGTGTTAAAAAGTTGCTGAGCTCTTTAGTAAGAAGAGGCTCTAGGCCGGGTCCCCATCTTGAAGAGGAGGGTGTGTTCAAGACCCTAGGTGTCATTATCTCTTATAACAATTCATTATTATGCCAATATGAATTTAAGAATAAATATTTATTAGGTAAATTATTGTGACAATCTTGTTTGAATTATTTAATTAATAAAGATTCCAAATAAGTGTATATGAAAGTTATGATAATCAATTATTTATCTATTTATCTTATACAAATTCAATCTTACCACATAAGTTTTTTTTTTTCTTAAAAACTAACGAATGACCAAAAGATTATGTGAATTTGTAAATTTGTCTTAGAAATAGATAAAAGTTGGTCATGACTCATGATACATATACATCATGAAAATGTAAAGAAGTAATGACAACGATTAATAGTAGAATGATTAATAAAGAATGCAACTCCCCAAAATATATTACTATACTGTTTTTTTTTTTTCGGGTGTATTTTCTTTCCCGTAAAAACATACACTTTAATTTTGATGACATTTGTCTTTTAAATACTTCCATTTTGTGCACTTACCATTCTTCAATTGTCGCAATTATTAGAAGCTGAACAAGTCTTACTTTCATTTATATAGAAATTTACTTCAAACTTTACAAATATAAAAATAATTATTAATCTAATTCATAATGACAAAAAACAAATAGATCATAGATAATATCATTTGTAATGTCGCGATGCGGGCTCACCCTAACATTGTCTCTCACTTTATAATTCTGATTGCTACGTCGTGTATGGTTCTCCTTTCATATGTGCGACCTCTAGGAAAGTAGCACCTCTTTTGCTAGGCATGCATTGGCACATGCAAGCAAAAAGTGTAACATGAATTCTTAGAACTAATTATCCTACAACAACAATACAAATAGGCACTATCATGGTGTTTCTTTGATGTATCAATATTGCTACAAAAGAAAATTATTTTCAAAAGCCACGCTACTTTAAGATGTAAAAAAAATTATTTGCAAAATTAGGGCCAATTTTTAATGGAAATCACTAAAACAACTCGTTTTAGGTTCCATTTTTTTCAATTATAAAAAAGACCTCATTTTTGTTAAACCAAATTCTTTTAATTTCTATATCTATTCTTTTGAATAAAAGTGTCATTATTAAAAAAAACTTGCAAAAGATAGATTAAAAAAAAGCTGAAGGGACCATTCTTTAAATTGAGTTCTAAATTTTTATTTAATATTCAACCATTTTTGTTATTTAGCTAATTCTTTACATGCTCGTGGTTGTTAGAATTATACCCTATCCTTCTGATCGTCTTGTAATGAATTGAACACAAGTGTTTAATGTGCACGATAATAGTTATCCTTACAGTATTGATTAAATAAATTGTTTCCTTGAATTTATGTCAAACATTTATGATTATGGTATTTATCTACATAATATAAAGATCGGTCCTTGATTAAGTTACAGATTAGATATTATGAGGAGTTATGATAATGAGAATCTAGCTCATAAGACTTAATTTGAACTTGTTCTTAATCAAGGATCATCGAGTTGAACCGGATAGAATAATATGTAGCTAACGAGTATTTTTTGGATAAATATTGGTAGTTCTCATTTACCGAGATAGGTGCATAGATAACGTACATAGAGATGTGATTATCAAATCGACTAAAACTAGAGATTTCTAATGATTAATTACCTTAATTTGTCAAGTGGGTTAATCTATATAAGGAATTCAATACTTGTAATCCTTTGACCTGAGACCATCGCTATCGTTATATGTGTACTTGTTGTGTTTAGATACCGGACTACTAGTATATCAAAATGCTAGCCGAAAGGATATTGAACATAACTAAGTACTTGTGTTACAAAGGGTGAGACAAGATGGAATCTATCAACTATAGGTAAAGAGTTTGAGCTCTATGATGTTATAAGATTATAAACAATTTATCACATCCTTGGCCAAGGTGATAGAATGAATGAATAAATGAGTTTCTTAAGTCATTTTCAACCGTTGATAATCGATGTGTAACGTAGTTGATTATCTAATAGAATTCGACAGTTATGCCATATCCTAGGATAATCTGGAGCTATAACGATAGATGGAGTACGTGAATGAACCTTTACTAGGTTCTTCGAAAAGTGTTATTTCATGTTATCCAGTCGTTGAGTAATGTTCTTAGATGTCAACCTCGATTAGTACTTAACTGGATTAATTTTTATCAACTTAATGGTGAACCTACATAGTCGCACACTTACGAGTGCATTGATTTTGTTATTATTAGTTATATTTATAATTGGATAATAGATGATAATTACTAATTAACTTGGAATATTAGTATGTTGATTTGCTAGCATATATTATCATACAATATTGTACCGGGCTCAAACTAAAAGAGAGAAAAAGAATTTTGGACGTGTGTAGTCCAAGTCTTGAGCGTGAGCTATAACCCTTTTTTTTGTCAAATGATTAATTATATTCATACGCATAAAAGTAAAGTACAAAATAACAACCAAGACCACAAGCGGTTTGGTCTAGGTGGATAAGTTGAGCTGACTTGGGCGGAGATGAAACCCTCCAGTCACCAAACAACGTGCCAATAAGCTTGTGCTTGGCGACCCACTCAACTACTCTATTACCTTTGCGGCTAACAAAGGAAAAAAGTGGATTCCACAATACCGTATATCGATTTAATAATATTACAACAATCGAAATTACTACACAGAAGTCTAAAAGCTAGGGTCTCGTTTGGTTTGTGAAAATAATGGGTATTTTCTGTTTTCATTTTCTATGTTTTTCAAAATACTAATAAAAACGTGTTTGGCAAGAGAAAATGAATACATAGTTCTGTAAAATTAAATGAAAACACTGCTATATTGGAGAACGTGAAATTGATATTTTCCATATTTTTTGAAAATATTGAAAACGAATACAAAACTTATTTTCTGAAAATATATTCTGAAAACAAAAATAGAAAATATTATCACAAACCTAACAGGGCCTAAAGGTTTCAATATTACTTCACAATCACTTCACTATCACCTATAGGTCTTTACTCACGTTTTGTCCCTTGTGCAACCTGTTGTAAATAATGCTATGGACCTATCTTTTATAATTCCCGTCAACTGTGATGAAATAAAATAGTTGTTTGGGAGTTAGATTTAACAAAAGCTCCAAGCCCAGATGGGTTTACTGATATATTTTGTAAAACTTATTGAAAACTATTAAATTAGATGTAATGCGAATTATTAATGATTTATGGTTTAATAATGGTAGTTTGGAGTCTTTAAATCAAAATATAGATCTCATTCCTAAAGTTGATAATCCTTATGAGGTGAATCACTATAGACCTATAAATTGCATGGATTTCATTTATAAAACTATCTCACAAATCTTAGTAAATAGACTAAAACCTTTGATGGCATCAGGGTTCACACCGGGTAGGAATACTCAGAAAATTATTCTTATATCCCATGAACTTATAAAGTTTATAAAAAGAAAAAAAGGCTCCAATTTTTTTTATCTTGCCATTAAAGCTGACATAAAAAAGGCATATGAATACATTGAATGAGATTTTTAGAAAAATTGTTAACTTGGATGGGTTTTCACCACAAATGGGTAAGTAAGGTCTTGAATTGTGTAAATACAGTTTCATATTCAATACTTATCAATGGGAAAGACCATGAAATTAATAAATCAACTAGAGGTATTAGGCAAGTGGGCCATTTGTCCCCTTTCTTGTTTTGTCTAATATCTCAAACACTTAACCTTCTGGTTCAAAACAAAGTTAATAAAAATCAAATGGAGGGTTTTAAGATTGGGAAGACTTGTCATATCACCACTCATCTTCTCTTTGTTGATGATAGTATTTTCTTCCTAAAAGCTACTTATAAAGATATTTAAACTTTTAATAATCTGATGGAATATTATAGTAAAGCTACTAGATTGTGTCTTAATAAATCTAAATGTGTTATTATTTATAGTCCCAACACTCCAAGCCACATTAGGTATATTATGACTGAAATATTACAGATGAAACAAGTTGAATCTTTGAGTTCTTACTTGGGTTTACCAACAGATTGGAGTAGGAATAAATTTAAAGCCCTTGAATGGTTAGTAATAAGAATTTTAAACAAAATTGAAAATTGAAAAACATTTTTTCTCTCTGAAAGTGGGGAAAAAATACTTATAAAATCTGTTCTACAAAGTCTTCCTAACTATATTATGTCCTCTTTTATAATTTCAAAGAATTTATGCAACACCATCAATAGCATCATTTCCAATTTTTGGTGGAGTAAAAATAATGATAAGAAAATTCTTTATGAAAATTGAGAATCTTTTTGTTCCTCCAAATTCTTGGGAGGGCTTGGCTTTAGAGATATCAATTTAATGAATACAATTTTATTGGATAAAGTTGCATGGTATGTGCTCCATAACCTAGATTCACTACTAGCAAGACTTTTAAAATAGGATATGCTCCTTCATTCGGTTGAAAAGTGTTTATTGGAGGGCAGAAAAGTGTTTGAAAAAATATAAAATGGAAATTAGGGAATGGTTTACAAATTAATGTTCAAAGTGATAAGTGGATAAATAATAAGGATGAAGTCCATAAGACCTAAAGATAATACTATTATGTTAGTTAAAGAATTTTTTAAGCCTGGTAATTAGAGCTGAAATTTAGAGATTGTTAACTCAGACTTCAGCCAGGAGATAGCTAGTATAATTGTATGTCAATTCCCTCTTATGAATGCAATGATTTCTGTTTTTGGAATGCTACTAAAGATATAAAATTTAATGTTAAAAGTGCGTGTCAGGTACTTAAAAATAATAAGGATGAAAAGCAAAAGGATCTTATATCCTCACTTCCTTCTTCATCTCATTTGAATAATCCAAAAATTTGGATTACAATTTAAAAAATGAATTGTAAACCTAAGCTTAAAAGTTTTATGAGAAAGTGTATAAAAGATAAAGTTCCAACTGAATTCAATCTTTATATTAGGAAATGCATGATTTCTAAGTTTGTAAAATATGTACTTGTAATGGTGAATCAGTTGAGCATCTACTTTTGCTTGCCTTTGGTCTCGAGCTGATTGGTATTCTTCATCTTTAACACTTAAAACAATGAATAATAGTACTTCAAGGATTGGTGATTGGTTTTTAAAAACTGTTGCCTCTTTGAAAAAATTCATGCCCAAGAACTATATTTTGCTAAGTTGTGGAGTAATATATGTTGGCAAATATGAAAAGGAAGAAACAATTTTGTGTTTAATGGTGTTTCTCCTTACCCTAACTATTCTTGTAAAGTTGCTTACTCAAATTGGAAAGATTATAAAGAAGTAAATTAAAAAATTAATGGTGCAATTTTTAATACTGAACTCAAGGATTTAAATCCTAATAACTCGTCAATTATTGAGCTAAATATCATTAATCAAAGTGACTTTGTCACAAGTAATAATATTAAATGAATATTTTTCCTACTAATAAATATAAAATAAATAACGATGCCAGTTTTTCTCTTACTAGTTGTGCAATCTCTTATATAATCAGAGACTCTTTTGGCAAGATTATTGAAAGGGATGCTAAGATTATAGAAGCTAGAAGTTCTATAGAAGCAGAGACACATGGCATTTTGTGGGGATGCGAACTAGCTCAAGATTTTCCTGCCAACTTAACAATTATTGAGAGTGATTGTGAAGTGATAGTGAAATCTTTAACTTCTAGACTTCCGTGTAGTAATTTAGATTGTTATAATATTATTAAATCGATATGCGGTACTGTGGAATTGTGTGAACCACTTTTTTTTCTTTGTTAGTCGCGAAAGTAATAGAGTAATTAATTGGGGCACCAAACACAAACTTGTTGGCACGTTGTTTGGTGACTAGAGGGTTTCTCTTCCGCCCCTGTTAGCTCAATTTATTAACGTAGACCAAATCACTTTGTAGTATTGAGTGATATTTTGTAATTTTCTTATTTATGCATTTTAATATAATTAAACACTTGACAAAAAAATAATATAAAAGAATACGATAACTGTTGGAAAATAATAAAGAATAATACTTTCTCAAGGGATTAAAGACCTAATCAATGTAAAAGACAAAGACAAATTGAAACAAATTTTTCCTTGAAATCCTTTGCGGATTTCGGTATGACCTTGCCTTTCACCTCCATAAGTCAATAATTTTTGCCTAATTTCCGGAAAGATGCCGTTAAGTACCATGTCTTGTTGTTAATCCTAGCTAGATTTCTTGAGATGTATCATTTGTCTCTCTTCAAATTTAAGATAATTATGAAAAAGATCCCTTATCTTTGGTAATTAACCATTTATTAAACTTGTAAAACCCCTATATGTGAATTACTTTGATAGCCTTTCGGTGCCAAAATGCCATCACTTTCACTCTTTTTCAAATCACTCGACAAAGTGTAAAAATTCCTTGTAAGCAAAACAAGTTACATCTCTTTAACATGCTTTGTTTCGCCAGTATATGGAAATTGGAATCATTTCAAATCCTGTAATACTCGACATAAAAAGCAAAAGCTGACTCTTTATTCCCACAATTTCTTTTTCTTTATTTTTCCTTTTCTCTCTTTTTGACTACCAAATCTAACTATCATTTCTTCAACTATCTATAAATTCTCTTCACACCCCTTAACACATTTCTCACTGTTTAAAAACAATATGGCTGTAGATGTATGTTCAGGTTTTTCAAGTCCAAGAATATCTTTCTCTCATGATCTCAAGGAACCAGATCATGAATGTTATATTCCTCGATCAGATGCGTTTTTACTCGAATCAACTATCGATTTTGATTTCTGCATTGATGCTCATATTTTCTCTCAACAACTTTCATCAGCTGATGAACTCTTCGCTAATGGTAAGATCTTGCCCGTTGAAGTAAAAAAAACACAACCCTGTAAAGAAATTCATCAAGCTAAACCTGTTTCAAAATCTCCTCAGCAAATTACAAGAATTGATTTAAAAACTCAAAAATCAAGAAATGCAGGAAATGAGGAGACTAAGAAAAAGATGCTCAAGGAATTTTTATCCAGTAATTTCGATGCAGAAGAAAAGAAACCATTTTGGCAGTTTCGAAGAAGTAGCAGTGTAAACTGTGAAAATAGAAGAAATAATAGTAATGGATTAATCCGTTCTTTACAGTTTCTATCACGAAGTAACTCTACTGGTTCAGCTCCGAATCAAAAACCTTCATCAATGCCATCAAAGGTTGTAATGCAAAAGCAACGTTCATCTAAAGAACGATCGATTGCTCGAAGTAGCTCTTCTGTTTCATCTTCAACTCAATTTTATTCGTATAATTCAACTAAAGGACGGTCATTGAAAAAGAGTTACAGTCATGGAGTTCGAGTTAATCCTGTTTTGAACATTCCACATACTTATATTTCTAAAGGTACTGTAAGTTTGTTTGGGCTTTGTTCATTCTTCTCTAATAGTAAATCCAAGAAGAAAAAGAAATAAGTTTGTTGGTAAAATTACCTCTATAATGCAGCTGTTGTATATATATATATATATATGATTCATCAATATTACCACTTATATAGTTATAAAGGTTAGATTTATAATATGACATTGAAAATGTAGATTATTAATGTGTAAGAGATTCGGGTCAAGTGGTGATTTTACAATCTATTGTGGTATAGTTTTTTTTTTTTTTGCCAAACAACTATGGTAGATTATGAATACTTTAGAAATTATTGTCCAAAAAAAAAAAATACTTTAGAAGTTAGGGGGTTAATTTTCTGATTGGTAAAAAAAGTTCACGCATATCAAAATGTCAAAGATGTAGGGAGCAAGAGAACAAGGTACCCGACCTTTATGGTCATCCATGCTTTGTATTATGCTTTCATATTTCTTACACCTTCTGCCTATGAGATTGTAACTTTATACCTCTTTTGAATTTAACGGTTAGTCAGAATAAAAATCAAAAGCATATAAGTACTATAGATTATAAATGAATTAATTTTATTTAAAAAAATTGAAATTTAGATTAAAGTTATTAACTTGAACAAATATTTAAAAAAATGTGAGGGAACTTTCGCAAAAATTTCTTTCAAAGGAGAAGGACATGAATGTTTCTTGTTGACCAATCCTTGTCTACTGATAATAGCAAAACATATACGGATTGTTTTTTTTCGTTTTCGTTTTCCTTTTAACTACCCAATTGATTAGGACAAGATTTGGATCCAAGGATACTTTAAAAAATAATCAATAATTGAGGTCCCTATTAATAATTGGTTTGTTAATTATTTATTTTATTAAATAAAAAATTTGGTATACTGCATTATTGATCTATTGGTCTTTTTTATTTAAATGTATATCTAATAATCATTTTAATTAAAATGAGACTTGATATCAGAACTTATTAACACCGTACTTTAATAATTGGAGTAATTTTTTATTTTCACCGTACATGATATAAGAAATATCATTTTTCCATAAAAACTAAAAATATATTAAAAGAATTGGATGAATATACAACCAAATCCAATAACCCGTAACAAAGTAAAAGAGATCAAAGAAAATAAATGGCAAATCGCTTATCTACCCAAAACCGTTTTGTAAATCCTAACCTCAACAAATATTACTGCCTCCCTCAATGTATAAACGATAATACCAAACTAAATAGGAAAGACAAACAGGTTAAAAACCATGAGAAAATCACTACAATTAACATAACATTTGTTCGTACAATGACTGCGAGTTTAACATTTCGACTAAGTGTCGAGTAAGCTTTGGGAGTGTAGGATAATAATTAAGTAGACTAATACTCTCACAACCAATCAACATAACAACACGATAAAACCACAAGATGGCCTAACACGAAACACTAAACGAAGATGATACAACCACTAATAATAGGACAATTAAAATGCATATGATCTATGTTATACTCATATTGTTTTTGATTCTCTAAGACAGTGATATGGGTAATAACGATTATCCAAGATTCAAATAATTCATGTAAGAAATATATTACCATGAGTTATGTTTACCTTATTAGAGTAGGAATTTATTCTCACATCGTATATGTTTCTAGTTAGAATAGTGGTGGTGGCAAAAGTATGATAAAATAACAAGTAAATAAAGATAATAAAGACACACTCAACAATTACGAGAAACTCACTGTTAGTGCACTGATCATTTGCAAGTTATAGTTAAATGTAAGATTCGCTCTCAGAAATTTATCGGTTAGCTCAATCTCGTGTTTACATGAGAAAGCGTAGTAGAGATTAATTGCTAAAACTAAAAGACAAATAAAAAAAATGTTTTGTTTTTGAAATAGGAAATTAAAGAAAATAATTAAGCTAATGCAAATGATTAGACTACCAAGAATGTAGATGAGAGATATAGCTTAGTTCTTCTAGTATGCACCTATCCTCGTAAATCACTATTCTAATTACAAGGGTGATTTGAGCAAATATAAATAGCCGAGATTCTATAATCCTTCTAACTCCCGCCATGGTAGCTTAGAAGGTAACCCCAACACTACCAAGCGACTTGGGTAAGGGGACCTTGCATACAAATCGGTGATAAAATCTAACCATGTTGACTATCTAGTTAGGCAAGCCCGTCATGATCAATACCGCACACTAGACGATTATGTGGTGTTGTCTATAATTTAATCCCCAGCCAGGCTGACAATCCAACTACTAAGGATAGTCCTAATATTGGTCAGATCTAGGGTAGTAATAAGTCAAACACACAATATAGATATATAATAAGGACTCAAATCAATTCACTGTCACTTTCTCGAATAACATATAGAAATAGAATTCAAGAATTATACATAGTGCAAACCCAACCTATGGGAAATTTTGTTCATAATTTAAAATAAAATAAAATAAAACTACAGATAAAATACCTAACTAACATAGTTGAGCCAATAATATAAGATAAATTACTAGTGGTAGAGTGGAAGTATGGAGAAGAGGAGTTTGTGACTATCCAGCTTCTTGTTTTCTTCTATAAGTCAACTTGTTTCTTTGGATAATCTTTAAGTGTAATTATGATTAGGGACTGAGTAAGGACACATTTTTAAAGGTAAATAACCATATATAGGTGTAGAGACAAAATCTAGGACATGGCCAAGTCTTGGAGTCCTAATCCAACTCAAACTCCTTTTCCTTAACAGTATTCTAAAAGACGCTAGGCGGGCGGTCGACCACCTTCGAGCGCCTAGGGGACTAGACGGTCACCTTTTTATTGTTTCTTTCCTTTTTTAGCTTTCTGACTTCTTACTAGTTTGTTTGTTTTCTTAAATGTGAACTCAGGTCTTTACCCGGTTCCTTTATTATCGTTAAGATGCGAGGACGTGGATAATGTTACTCAGGTTTTTGAAAACTTTTGTGAATGAACGTGATCACACATTCATATCCGATCGACATAGAGGTATAATCAACTCGGTCAGAATATTTTTCTCCAAATTTATATTTCATTTTTCATGGTTCACTTGGAAAAAAACTTTAGGGGCGCGCTAAAAAAAGGCAAGGGGATTCAACCCATAACGAGATGATGGTTACCTTAGTCAAGAGCAACACGTATGCTAAGAACGCTGAGTTGTTCAACTACCATCATGAAAAGTTTCTTAACAAGGGAGGGCGGGATATTCACAACTTCTTGAAAAACTTACCGATAGAGACTTACACTGACGTGCACTTCAAGGGCAAGAGTTACAGTAACTCCACCTCAAACCTGGCTGAATCGTTCAATACGCAAATCAAGAAATTATGTGGACTTCCAGTCAAGGAGTTGGTTGATTGCATATGTATTACCTTGATGGGTCAGATTTCGAGGATATATAAAGGATGTCTCGATTGGAATACCGCCTTGTGTCCCCCTTTGCACGAGGGTACAAAATCATGTACAACAAAAGACGCCACTGGGCTGTATAACTGTCAAGGTTTGCTTAACCAAGTCAGTTATTTTCCCCACATGGTCGTCGATATCGAGAGACAAAAATGTTTGTGCGGGACTTGGCCGAAACAAGTATTTATGTGTAGGCATGTCGTTGTCGTGCTTGACAAGTGCGTGGAACCTAGTACTCGTAATCAATACGTTAAGGTATATTTATACAGTTTCGAATACAGAAAACTCTACTCCCTCAACGTTCCTCTTTTTCCGTCCATGACGCGTCCACCTTAGATGCACCCAGACGGTTTTGTGGTGGAACTACTGGTTTGCAAGAGACAATCTGGGAGGCCTCGTACTAAAAGATTGAAGAGAAAGGAAAAGGGTGGACCGAACAAGAATATTCGATGCGGGTGATGTGGTTGTCTAGGAACTCATAACACGTTGACATATGATTATCCTTTGAATTTATGTTTTTGTTTTTCTTGTTTTTTGCATCAAGAAATTGAGGGAATAATGATGTAGAGATTGATTTTGGTTGTTGAACTATATTATTTAATCGCTTTCTATACAATATATGGATTTCCAGTTTAGCAGCCGAGATTTTACAAAATTTACTTGTTTATAGTGTCAACTAGTTTTTTGTGTTGTTGATTACCATATTATGTGAAAGTTCAGTGTTGTAGTTGCACACCTACAATAATGTAGTAGCAAAACTAAAATATTGTAGTTGCACAGAAATATCGAGCTTCTTTTTGAAGTTTTAAACTAAACTAGCATGTGTTCAAACAATCATACGTTTGAAAAAAAGCTTAAAATGTGTATAAAAATATTCAAATACCATTAAAATATTGAAATACGTCATTAGGTCATCGACAAATAAGCTAGCTTTAAAGATCACTTAAAACATCCATTCATAACACAACACTTACTTAAACTAATAATAAAATATTAGAAATAGGAATAAAAACCAAATGATATACAAACTAATCTAAAAAAATGTTTTGTTGGTTGATCGACATCGGGTATAACGACATCTTCCGTTGGTTGATCGACATTGGGTATACCAACATCTTCAGTTGGTTGATCGTCATTTGGTATAACTGTATATTTCATTGGTTGATCGACATTTGGTATAACGACATCTTCCTTTGTTTGATCGACATCGGGTATAACATCATCTTCCAGTGGTTGACCGACATATGGTATAAGAGAAAAGTCTGGGACAGGATTGAAGTTGTATTTTTGCTATTGTTGTATTCGTTTAGTAGCGTCTTGTACAATCCAACCCTGTGTTGCTTGACTTCCTCGATAGTATACTTTCTCAAACTTTGCAAGATATGTATACATCATATGCATACATCAAGACAAAGATACCACAGTCCAAAGCATTGTTCTGTTGTGGGTAGAAAGTTAATATTTTCAACACAACCGGTGTCTAGGAATCTGGGTCCAGACTGGGAAAAATGCTTCTAATGTAATCGAGAACAAGGCATGTTTTCATCTGCAGCATCTCCGGTGTGATTTTCCATCTCCTTGTCCGATATCATCGAGTTAGATGTGTCTAGACCTCTTCATGAGTAACTTATGTGTTGCACACTAGCAACGACCAATGTCCCATACCCCTTCTTGTCTATTTCTGTATAGAGTGGAAACATATGTAGTGAGTGCTTTCATGTGCCATTTTATGAAATTTGTCAAAAACCATCTATCTTGCTTCTTCTTTCATGTTTGTATCATCGTAATCAACTATCTGAAGAATGAAATGCTTCACAAGCATTGTTGGTCAGCTATGTACAAGTGCAAACTCGAATATTGTTTACAATATAGAAATAAGAAAACACCTATCATGACCTTAGAAATGTAATTGTATTTCATGTTGACGTTTTAACCCTCGGGGTCAGATACAAATCCAATCTCATGCAATTATTACATCATACATACCCACTTCAGGTCCTACATAATATTTCTCATAATCAGTGTCCAAGTGTCCAGCCCTGCAACTACAATATTGTGGTTGTACAAGTTCAAAATTACAGTTTATTTGCGAAACCAAAATACTAATCAACTGATGCATCTATCATTCGGCCTCTTAGAGTATTCTTCATATCTCCACAATTAACCATGATTGAGTCTTTTTTCCATATCCTAAACAACAGCAAAAAACTTGTTAATAGTCAGATTATTTAAACATAAGCAATGGACATATCAAAATCGACAACTTACTCGTTATGGGGAATTCTTTTCCTGAACCTTTTCCATATATTCTTCTTCGAATAAATCTTTCAATGGTCTAACAACTTTGACAATTTCTCTTTTAATTTTTTTCAGCTTGCATTTCACCAGCCACCGTTTCGGTAGTTATTTTATCAACCAAGCTCGTACTCTTCTTGATTGCCTTTGTCTTCTCTTTAACTCCTTACCTTTTTTGTTCAATTTTTCCTTCACATTGTCTTCGGAATCACTGTCCATCGAGTCAATAACTAATTTTACATTCTCTACGTTTTGGTCTTCAATTGCAGCTTCTATATTTCTTCTTGCTTTTATATTTCTAACCATGGAGCTAACTTCTGGTTTAGTCTTTCCTGTCCTTCTTCTCCTTCTTCCCATACTTCTCTTTTTTAGTCTTTTATTGTTCGATTTCTTTCTCCTCAGTTCATTTTTCTTCTACTCCTTTCTCGTCAACCTTAAATCCCTTTTTCCCCCTCCTGGTTCTTTCATAGTGTCCTTTTGATGCAGGGTCCGGGTAACTTCTGTCTGATTCTTTTGCATTCCCTTTTCAATTTTTTTCTTTTTCTAAACCACAATTTTAGCTGTCTCGAAATACTGCTTATCACATACACCTTCAGGCTCTTCGTCGTCAAATTAGGAAACACCAACTCCTTGAGTTTTTTCTTCATTTCCTTATTTTCACCAGACACTGTCGAGTACAAAACATCCAATGTCTTCATCTTGACCGCTAGGTTTTCATTTTCCATTTTCAAACCCCTTTAAATCATCCTCAAACTTTGTTTTATCTATTTCAAGGTCAACCATTTCTGCTAATTTGTCGGATTAGAGTTTGTTTTTTAGTATTTAATATAAAATTCTGATTTGTGAGTGTAGTTATCTGCTTAGTCAGTTCTTCCTTTAGGTATTCAACAATATCTTCCTTTCCTAGCTCCTTATCTTCAATATCTAGTAAACAAACAAAACAAAAAACAAAAAACGGTAAGTATAATTTTTGTGTTACACTTACATTCAATTTAAGGAAATAAAGTAAAATGAATTAAATTTTACATTCGTTCTCAGAAACTTTATTTTCAGATTATACTCCTCCTCTTCCTCTTCCTCTTTCTCTTCCTCTTCTTCTTCCTCCTCCTCCTTCTCCTCCCTCTCTTTTTTATTTTTTTCTCTTCTTAGCAGATTGCTTAACCACCTCCTTAACCATCCCCTTCTTCTTTTTCTTTTTTTTGTTGTTTTTAACTTTTTTTTTTTTGCGTTATCTCCTCTTCCTCCTCTTCCTCAGTCTCCTCTTCCTCGACTAGTTATGATTTTTATCTTTTTTATTCTTCCTCTTTATCTCCTTTTTTACAAATTCTTCTTCTTCTTCTTCTTCTTCTTCTTCTTCTTCTTCTTCTTCTTCTTCTTCTTCTTCTTCTTCTTCTTCTTCTTCTTCTTCTTCTTCTTCTTCTTCTTCTTCTTCTTCTTCTTCTTCTTCTTCTTCAGACCAATATTTTCTACTTCTGCATCAGGTATCTCAAGTTTCTGTATGACCTACAATTTGTAGAGAAATTTATTAATCAGATTTAGTACATATATATATATATATATATATATATATATATATATATATATATATATATATATATATATATTATAAATCAAAGGTACAAATGGCACATCAAGTGCGTTTAATCAACTTTTTTCATACTATTTATACATAGTTGGTCTTTAGTTTGTCGATGACTTCTACCTTGTATTCATTGTCTTTTACCATTCACTTCTACCTCAAAAATTTAGGAGATGCATCATGCCATTTCTATTCATTGATGGTTGTGTGCTCGTAAAACCATCCTTGAAACAAAATAAAAAAAATTAGTCGATTCAACCAAAAAACATACACGTTTGAGAAATTACTTTTTTAAATAAACTCTTACCACAAGGACATTGACACATCCCGTAACTTGTGTGGGTTTAGTGTGCTTTTCCTCCAAAGTATCAATCAAGAAGCTAGGAGTGCTTCTTGACCAGTTTAACTTGGTTATATTCTAAAAATATTCAACACACTTTACATATCTCCTGTTTAGCACTTCACCGCTGGTGTAGAAGAAGAGGGTACTAAAAACAAGTATCACCAGCAACTTCGGGAAGTTTTCTTCGATGCTCCTGTCATCGTTCGATTTTAGGACCTTGACTAGCGTTGTCTCTATATTATTTTTCTTTATCTCTTATTTTAAGTATCAGACAGTTAATTCTCCCAATCTGACCTTGCAACTATAATGTCCTATACAAGCTTTGGTACAGGTTCAAAACCTTCTTTAATAGCGAAGAGGACTTTGATGTCTCTCCCGATAAAATCTACCGTATCCTTCCCAAGTTTGAATTTTTTTGGAGCTATTGTAGTATTTGATAATCTCACATGGTAGGATGTCCTCTACCCTTCTTCCATCTTGTTTTCCATCCGACTTCTTGATATCAAACAGTTGTTTGAATAGGAAGTAGAATAGCTTTTCTCGGCACGCGTCTACATGTCTTGATGTAACCCGGTTATCTATCAATATCATATTGATAGCCTGAAGTATCAATCTGTAGCATCTTGGTTTACTGGATGATTCTGCCATATCTGCATGTACGTAAAGTCAAGAAAACAAAGTTTGATATTAGTAAATAAAGCATACTCATATGTGTTTGTATTTTTGTATTTGTCAATGGAAAAAATGATTTCTCGACCCTGCAACTGCAATATTGTAGTTGCAACACTGATGTCTCCCTAAATGTTCTAATTTTATGCCCTTGGGAGACATCATTTTTTATATTTATTCGACTATTTTGATGGACTTTTGGACTAAATATGCAATAATCCGATTTTCCTCTTTTATTTCTAGTATTTTTGATTTATTAAACTTTTGCGCATAATCTTGTGTATTTTAGTGAAAAGTTTGTAGGTTTTGAATATTAGCTAGGAGAGGAATCCGAGAAGAAAGTCAAAGATCGTGATATGGAGTCAAGACTTGAAGATAAATCCCAAAAGAATTTGATTTTAGAGCTGCAAATCTGGAAAACAGGCCAAAGATTGCTGATTTCAAGGAGCTTAAGAGATGATTTAGCTGCTGACCTTTGAAGAGAAAACATTCCTTATCGAGTTACGGAAATTTAGCAACTGGAATCAAGTCAATCGGAGTTATAACGAAGCGGGAAAAGCCGTTTTAGTGGAGATGGTGCAGCAGTTACGGGATTTGGGCTTGATTAGTGGACTTTGACTTTTTATTATTCACTTAAACGCTAATTAAAAGCCCATTCCGAATTTGAGCTTATAAAAGGAGCTTTTGACCTCATTATTTCTTACCTCTCAATTTATTCTTCAACTTAAAACATCCTTAGAAGAGAGCGTCCAGAGAAGAAGGAGAAACAAGGAAAAGAAGAAGCAAGAGCTGGAGACGGTCTATATCTTCGATTCTCAGCCAATTCAACTCCATAATTAGGTTCTTTGTATTTTTATTTCTGTAAAACGATATGAATCTTATTTCTTTTTCTTTAGTTTTTGTTTTAATTAGTATGAGCTAAACATTTATTAGTGCTTGAGAATGCTTTATGGGTGAATCCCAATTCCATTGAATTTCATGTCCTGAATTTGGGTTTCTGTTAATTAAATCGAATTGGGTCTTTTACATTTTTCTTTAATTTGTGCTTATTTACTATTATTGACCTGATCAATTAATAATAGGGTTTAGTATCTAGGCTATTCCAATTAGTGGAGATTGGATCACCTTGACGGGGGGTTTAGGTACAGAAATAATTACAGAATATAAAATATAAACTATTTGACTTTGACGAGCGTAGTTAATTTTATGGCCAGTGAGGTAATTTAGCTTAATCATTCGAAAGTGGATCATATTTACCCTGACGGGACTAGTGACACTCTAGAATAGCCTTGTAGTCCACCCTGACGGGGGTACAAGGATTATTGAATCCCGACCAATGTCAATTGACCAATTTGACCCTTAAACAGAATAGGTTATGAAATAGAATTAGGAGGATCCCTTGCGT
This sequence comes from Nemophila menziesii, assembly GCA_029959085.1. Lineage (NCBI taxonomy): Eukaryota > Viridiplantae > Streptophyta > Magnoliopsida > Boraginales > Hydrophyllaceae > Nemophila > Nemophila menziesii. The sequence goes on from JARWIR010000005.1 coordinate 30,928,339, forward strand.
TCTCAAGTGCTATCTTCTCATACTTGCGTTTTACACTCATTTACTTGCGTTTTACTATTTACTTGCATTTTATATTTAGTTCTCATTACTTAGAATTAAGACAAACAACCAATCAATCATTCAAACTTTTATCTGCTTTCATAAGTGCAATCATTCATTAATCGATAAGCATTGTAGTTGACCAAACCGTCCCTGCGTACGATCCTAGAATCACTTATTACTACTTTGGACAACCGTACACTTGCGGTTGTGGTTCGATTACTCTTGCATTTATTTTAGAACACACAAAGGACCACCAAGTTTTTGGCGCCGCTGCCGGGGACGGTAGCGTGTGACCACGATGTTTATCCTTTAGTGATAGTTGCATTTTTATTTTCAGTTTTACGCTTGTGTTTGTTTTGTTTTTACAGGTGCTTTATTCAGGTAATGATCAAGAAATTCAATTAAAGATGTATAGAGGACATTACCCAAATCCTGGTCCATTTGACTATTGGGAAGACTCTTCGGGACAACAACAATGGGGTATAAATTCTTACCAACAACCATATCAATACCCGCAAGAGTAAGGATGGAACAATCAATGGATCGAGAACAATCAACAACAGCTATCATATCACTAGCAACACGGGCATGAATGGAACAACCAGTGGGTTGAAAACATTCAACAACCTCCACCTTCACCACAAATTTCCCAATTAGATAGATCACTCAAAGAACTCGTGAGCCTATATGAACAATCACTGAAGTTAACAGATGAAAGAAATTCCCGCTTGCAAAGAATGTAAAATCAGCTAGATGAAATACTTACTCAAATTGGAAAACAGTTGAGGAGGAGGTGTTGAAAGAAGACATTATTGATAGTGATATGACCATCGTGCCAATTATAAATGAAGACCACCATGTGGTTGAGGATCTTGTTAGCATATTGGAAGAAGGAGTAGCAACGCCAAACCTAGAAGTGAACACAGAGATTGCTATTCCTAAGGTGTATACACATGATCAAGATATAGAACGCAAACAAGAAGAGGTGGAGATCGAGGTTATAGAAAATCCAAAGAAAGAACATTATGAGGTAATAGTGGAAAATTGGGTTGAAAGTGAAGACAAATGTGAAATGGTTGGAGAATCAATCGAAGAATTAAAGGTTAAAGAAAAAATAGAAATTGAATATCCGCCACAAAAAGTTCACCAATCACCATCTCTACCACGAATCATTATTAGAGATGAAAAATCAGAATCACCTCCACTACCACAAATGATCAATATGTGTTATACAAGCAAGGTGCCACACCGCGAGAGCAAAAAGGCAAGGAGGAGCACCTACCCACCATATTTTAAAGATGAATACGAGATTGAACCAAGGAATAAAAATGATCTTATACCGTTGAGAACGGTTATCTACTCTAATGTGGTGGAAAATGAGTTTCGTCGTGAAAGTAAGAAGGCGAAACGAAGTACTTACCCACCCCCTTTTAGAGATCGATTGAATAATATTCTAAGGGGGAAGTATCTAAAACTTTTACATTAAGGAAGAGGCGAGTTTAAGCGGAGGAACACCGCAAGGGCCTCAACACCATCTTCATGGAAGGTAACGCGTCGAACTTAAAGACGTAATAAACAAAAGTGCTTCTTAGGAGACAACCCAAGTTTTAAATTGCTTTCATGTCTTTTAAATTCTTAGTGTAAATTAGTATAATGGTTATTGATTTAGTGTTTATTTGTAAGAAATGAGGAAGGTTGGTGTTTTTGATGATTACAGGAGTGAAGGTCACGAGTTTGGGGTAGTTAGAACGAAAAATAATGAAAATTTTGGGTTCCAACACAGTAGAAACCGGGTACCCGGTTTGTAGAATGCGGGGACCCGTGTTTGGTGCTGTACCCCAGGTATCAAAACTTTGGAAGATCATAACTTGACGCTCGGAGGTCGGAATTAACTTTTTCTTGAGCCTAAACCACATAACTTTTCGATCTCTATCCAATGGTGAAGTCAAAATTTCCGTATGAACAGCTAAAAGTTTCTGACCCAGCGTTTTGAGGCCCGCCATTAGTTGCGTCTCGTGGTTGCGTCTCCACTTAACACCATTGATGACGAACCAAAGCTCCAAAAACACTCAAATTTCATCATCAAAACACCAAAATATCACCAATCCATCGCTCTAAACATCATCCAAACACATAATCAATCACAAATCTTTCCAAAAACACCAAGAAATTCAAGTTCTAATCCAAAAATTTCTTCACCAAAGCTTAAATTATATCCTTTAAACCTTTCCAACACCATAGATATTAAATACCCATCTCAAATAAATCACCAATTCCACTACTGTGCCACATTCAACAATATCAAGCAACACAAATTTCATCAATAGCTTTGGTACTTTGAAGGTTGGAGATTGCAAGTGCAAGTGCAAGGTATCAAGTCATCATAAATTCCATGGCCAATCCGGTAAAATAGCTAGAACTCTTCTTTTCTTTCTATTACCAGTTGGGAATTAAGATTTATTTTAGTTATTTAGCGGAGGAATTGTGAATTGTTTGAGCCTATTAATATTATATAGTTTGCAAGTAATCTTTAAGTAGGTGAAAAATTGAGTTTGGGGTCATCAAAGATGACCATAAAGGTTGGAAAAGGTACGAAGAACATGATGAAGATAGAAAGTTGGGTGTTGAGGAAAGATTTTCGTAGAAGAGATGATGATTTAGAGAGATAGGAAATGATGAAGATTTGGAAAATATGGCAAAAGAGTTCGAGGTAATGAAGAACACTTTATTCAAGATGGATGCAACAATTAAATGATCTTTAAAGCTTGATGAAGTAGTATTCAAAACCCTAACATGAGAATACACGTAATCGGCCTAGTGTCGATCCAGATATGTTTTCCAATCCTTTTCTCATTTAGTGTATATTAGTTTAATTGCTTTATTGAGTCTTTTCGAGTCGTGGGGACACGACTCATTTTTGAATTTGGGGTGGGGTTCGTTGCCTCATCCCAGTTTTTATGTGTTTATTTGTTTTTAATTGCTTTCAATAAATTAATTAGGAGTTGCGTTTGACTGTAGAAGATTTTAAATGTCCCTTTTAAGCATACTTTTGATGAAGCTATGATAGTAAATAGTGGACCTTAGGGAATAACATAAAACGCACTTACAATTGCATGCGAACATAGATAATGAATAGGAAAAATTAATGAACAATGCAAAAGAAGTAAGCTTGTACTTAAGGAAAATGTTTGGTTTGTAGAACGTGATATCTAAATTAGTAGAGAACCCACTTAGATATGAACTAGAGACGAACCATGTAGTTAGGAAAATGATAGGGGCAGTTCTTTGTTAGCCATTTGAAGCCTTTTAGCTTGCTATCCCTTATTATAATTTTATCCGTCTTAGCCCAATTTTGAGCCTTAAGCCTTTCTTTTGTAGCCACGATATAAGCCCATTATCCCTTAGATTATTAAGCATGACCAAATGACCCGCACTTGAATCACGATCCTGAGACCTGTCTCGAGTTTGAGTTTGGGGTGGAGGTCCACATTTGGGAAGATACATTGGGAAGGGATTATATGTGTTTGTATTGAGGCACAAAAATTTAGATGATACTATTATTTGTAACCCTTTGCCGGATTTTAAAAAAAAGATTTTTTTTTTTTTAAAGAGACATGACCTTTCACATCAAAATGATGGTCATGGGTATCTTGTACAAAAAAAAAAGAAAAGAAAAGAAATGAAAAAGAAAATAAAAAGAAAGAATAAAATAAACCGGCAAAGTGGAATATTTTGAAAAATCATCTTAGTTTATATTGGGTTGACATGAGGACGCAACATTAGCGCGTCAAATGTGTTGAGTGAGAACATTATATGCGTGTAAACTCAAGCTCGTGGACAGTTGTTGATGGTAAGTGAGGAGAGAGCCAAAATCTCACTTCAAATTTACCAAATACACATACCACACAGTCCCTAAGCCTACGCTAAAACCGTAAAGTCCTCGTGATTCCTAGGTACATGGTAAGTTAATAGTTTGTATACTAAGTGAAGCGTTCAAAGCGAGTAAGGATCGAGGAACAAACTATAGCCATCATAATGAGATAAGTACAAGTGTAACCTTCTAGCATTGCAAAGTTAATTTTATGATTGAAGTTATTTATGTTTGATGTTACATGATTAGTGTATGTGTATGTTAGTTCTTAATGTTTGCTATATGAGATTTATCTTTAGAATTGCTTTAGGGTTTATTTGCTAGCTTCTATTTTCTCTTGCATCTACTTCATTCCCCTTGTTTTTAGTTTTGCTTTGTCGGGACGACAAAAGTTTGAGTTGGGGGTCTTGATGTCTCCCTAAATGTTCTAATTTTATGCCCTTGGGAGACATCATTTTTTATATTTATTCGACTATTTTGATAGACTTTTGGACTAAATATGCAATAATCCGATTTTCCTCTTTTATTTCTAGTATTTTTGATTTATTAAACTTTTGCGCATAATCTTGTGTATTTTAGTGAAAAGTTTGTAGGTTTTGAATATTAGCTAGGAGAGGAATCCGAGAAGAAAGTCAAAGATTGTGATATGGAGTCAAGACTTGAAGATAAATCCCGAAAGAATTTGATTTTAGAGCTGCAAATCTGGAAAACAGGCCAAAGATTGCTGATTTCAAGGCGCTTAAGAGATGATTTAGCCGCTGACCTTTGAAGAGAAAACATTCCTTATCGAGTTACGGAAATTTAGCAACTGGAATCAAGTCAATCGGAGTTATAACGAAGCGGGAAAAGCCGTTTTAGTGGAGGTGGTGCAGCAGTTACGGGATTTGGGCTTGATTAGTGGACTTGGACTTTTTATTATTCACTTAAACTCTAATTAAAAGCCCATTCCGAATTTGAGCTTATAAAAGGAGCTTTTGACCTCATTATTTCTTACCTCTCAATTTATTCTTCAAATTAAAACATCCTTAGAAGAGAGCGTCCAGAGAAGAAGCAGAAACAAGGGAAAGTAGAAGTAAGAGTTGGAGACGGGAAAGTAGAAGTAAGAGTTGGAGACGGTCTATATCTTCGATTCTCAGCCAATTCAACTCCATAATTAGGTTCTCTGTATTTTTATTTCTGTAAAACGATATGAGTCTTATTTCTTTTTCTTTAGTTTTTGTTTTAATTAGTATGAGCTAAACATTTATTAGTGCTTGAGAATGCTTTATGGGTGAATTCCAATTCCATTGAATTTCATGTCCTGAATTTGGGTTTCTGTTATTTAAATCGAATTGGGTCTAATACATTTTTCTTTAATTTGTGCTTATTTACTATTATTGACCTGATCAATTAATAATAGGGTTTAGTATCTAGGCTATTCCAATTAGTGGCGATTGGATCACCTTGACGGGGGGTTTAGGTACAGAAATAATTACAGAATATAAAATATAAACTATTTGACTTTGACGAGCGTAGTTAATTTTATGGTCAGTGACGTAATTTAGCTTAATCATTCGAAAGTGGATCATATTTACCCTGACGGGACTAGTGACACTCTAGAATAGCCTTGTAGTCCACCCTGACGGGGGTACAAGGATTATTGAATCCCGACCAATGTCAATTGACCAATTTGACCCTTAAACAGAATAGGTTATGAAATAGAATTAGGAGGATCCCTTGCGTTCTCAAGTGCTATCTTCTCATACTTGCGTTTTACACTCATTTACTTGTGTTTTACTATTTCCTTGCATTTTATATTTAGTTCTCATTACTTAGAATTAAGACAAACAACCAATCAATCATTCAAACTTTTATCTGCTTTCATAAGTGCAATCATTCATTAATCGATAAGCATTGTAGTTGACCAAACCGTCCTTGCGAACGATCCTAGAATCACTTATTACTACTTTGGACAACCGTACACTTGCGGTTGTGGTTCGATTACTCTTGCATTTATTTTAGAACACACAAAGGACCACCAAACACTGCATAATATAGTTGCAGTGTCAAACTGGAAAAAGTTTGTTTCCAACTTTTGAGACTACTCTAAAACATGTTAAATTGATTATAGTACTATGAAATTGTATTTCTGCAACTACAAGAACTTAGAACTCACAAATAACACCGCATAACATTATAAATAAATAAAATGCAAAATCAAGGTTTAATCACAACACGGTAGCATTTGTAATTATTTTTTAGTGTTTATAACAACAAAAAAGCTTGTTTAACATAAAAATGAAATAGTTGAAGCAGTTCAACCTAGAGAACGAGTTCAAACCTAAACATAAATCGTCCAAGCACTTCGATATTCACACAAATCGAATATAAACACTAAAGTTCCATTACATACTAGAAACCATGATTTAATAAGCCTTGATAACAATTTTATGCATTAATAATTCTATTCACCCACTGTTCGAAGCATAAAACACAAAAAATATTTGTAAATAACCCTAAAATCACAGAAAAACCGTAGAAAGGAAAAAGAAACCGAGTACTCATTGAAAATTAGAGAAAAACCGTTGAAATCACACATGATTCTATCTATTTTTTTAAAATACCCGATCTAATTCTCAAAAAAATGCAGAAATCGTTGAAAAAATCGTGTGTTCTTGAATGGCAACGGATTTCTAGCAAATTATAGAGTGAAGTTTGCTGATTTCGAGCAGTCTTTGTAGTGATTTGTTTGGAAGATTTTTTTTTAGAAAATTTTGAAAGTTTTGGCTAGAAGGAGAAAGAAAGAAGAATAAAAGATGTTTGATTCTTTTGTTTGTGAGCGGTTTTTTAATTGTTAGTGGACGGTTGCGAGAGTTTTTCTTTGTTCCGTGTTTTATTATATTTCTTATGTTAGAGATAGTAATGTTATGTGGCCTAAAAATGAAAGATTAAGTCTATAAATAGAATTTTCCAAAATAAAAAGTCATTTTTATTGAGCTGACTAATAAATTTTCAACCTGGACCATTTTCGTTGTAGCAAAACTACAATCTGGCATGTCCCAATTATTTGGTATTTTTTGCTTTTTCCTTTATCTCAAATTAACCAAGTTTTTGATCATTGAATTTGTTGTATGGTTTTTATATTTTAATTTTTAAAGGAACAATCTTTTTTAGAAATAATTACAACAGTTGGCAGAAGGGGCCGATATAGAATTTTGAATCAGAAAGAGCATTATTTAGTTTTAGTAAAATTAATGTATAAATTTTTAGTTGGGGAGGGTTAATTTTCTAATTAAGGGGACTATAATTTTTTTTATTCATATTTTTACTTATTTATAAAAAATAATCGGGCTAAATTGTAATGCTATCTCATAAGTTGGGGTGGACTGCTAGATCGGGCCCTGCTTGGCAACATTGATTTTTCTTCACTTCCTTTCTAGTAAAGCTGATTTTAAAAAGAGTAATGCTGGATATCATCCCAAATCACATCACCCTTTTATTACCTCCTATGTGAATTTTAAATGAATTAATCATATGGTTTCTCTTTCCTGATTTATTATTTGTTCTCGCTTTTATGATTGGTTCATATAATCCTGATTTATTATTTGAGCCAATAATCAAAAAATACTTATTAAAAAAGTTATTAATGAAAACAAGCCTATAATAAGATTCTTTATAAAAAAACATTCCCACCCCAAACTACCCCCCACACTTAGCAATTAAAAAGAAGAAAAAAAGAAAGCACATCAGCGGTTGTTACACTACATTATAAATTTAAAAAAAATAAAAAGAAAACAACAAAAACACACGCATATACACACATATCACACATAACACACACACACACAATCACACACACTCGAAGAAAACCAAAAGGCAGCGAGCGGGAGAAGAAGAAACGCGATAACCAACGGTTATGAAGACAAAGGAAAGCGAAATCCGGCGTAAAGGAAGTGAAAATCAATTTCAAGAGCCGGGAAGCTAACAACAAAGACTCGTTGCTTACAAAATAAAAAAACCATACGTAAGTCAAATATAATTCTATTTTATGGTTATTTTGAGGTTTTTGAAAGTTATTTTGGATTCGTAACTGTTTTTTGCGTGATTCATGTTGATTTTGTGTGATTTTTTACTTATTTATGTTTGATTTAGTAAAATAGTGATGGTAAATACTGATTTTAGAAGTTTCTAGGGTTTAGAATAGGATTTTATGATGGATGTGATCTAATATTGTGACTAATATGAACGAAAATTGGATTAGAGTGATTAATCTGTAAAACAGGGACCTATATTGCAATTAAAGCAAATTTTTTAAAGTATAACTGTCAAATATAGATAATCAAGGAATTACAGTGATTTTTTTGATAAATACAGTGAAAATTATAGATAAACTGTGTAATTTAGGGACCTTAGAGTGTAATTTTCGCATAATATAGAGACTTAAACTGTAAAACTGTGTTTTTTGTAGCATTCACTAAACAAAACATGAAATTCACTGTTTAATTCAGTGAATTTCATGTTTGGAGAAGTGAATTATATATGATAATGTCAGTTCAGACTACTAATCTGTTTCTTGTGGTTGGAGTTTGTGTAAATACAGGGAAATTATGGATCCAACAAAAAGAATAAATGATGAAAAGGTTGAAGAAATCGATGATATAGAAGAACCACAAAGAAAATACAAGGAAACACTACATAAAAGACAGATGGATGCACTACAAATCGGCAACCAAACGTATAGATGATACCTTATCCGAAAAAACACTAAAAATGTAGAAAAAACATTCAACTATTTAGAAGTGGGAACTGGACCTGATTTCGAAAACCCAACTCAAGCAAAACTGAAGGAAGTTGATTGCCCCAAAATGAATGAAGGAATCCTAGTTTTTTAAGAATTTTGAATAATTTGATTAGCATTGAAATTTTTAAGGTTTATTATGATTTGTGATAGAAACTAAATTTTAAAAAAACCTAATAATATGTTATTTATTTGAATATTCATTATCGAACAAAGGTTTTGATACCAACTGCTACATGTTTTGCGCAAACATCTCGGAAACCATGGCACAATTGAGTGGCTATTATTTCTTATACATTCAAAGTGCAAGTGAAGAGTAAAGATCAACAAGTTACGTGAAAGTAGTCAAAATCTGAAAATATTCATAATTTCAAACATGGTGTTTGAAACATGAAATTTCGTGTTTGAAACAGGAAATTCCATGTTTGAAACCGTTTACCTGAACACTAACAAAGTTAAGGTACTCAGCTCGAAATCTATACTAAAATACTATACCATCGAAGGAATGAAAGACATATATATAGACAAAAAGGATCTAAAGCATAACAATTGAAATGTAAAAATTGTTAAACTCGTGAATATTAAAGAACCGTTAAGAATATAATTTGTCGTACAGAATACATACATATATATATATATATATATATATAAGAGAAACATCTTGACAACTTTTAGCATTATGATTTCCTGGTATGGTTTTCACAAGGTATCATCTTAGATTCATACTGAAATTCACCACAATACTTAAAATGCCTCTATTTCTCGATCATTCGTAACATAAATATCCATACGCTACAAAGCGTTAACCAAAAAATGCATGTTGGAGAAGTCTTCTTCGTTGTTAAACATACAATTCACGTCCTCTCCGACGGAATACAATAAATGCGTGGAACTTAAGAGCAAGGAAGGCCATTTAGACATCACGAATCGAAAACAGAATCGAGACTCGGGAAAAGATCAAATGAACGCACAGAACACTGAGAACCGAACCTTACGACAGCTATAACCATCTGGAGAAAATAATTGATAACATAAGTAGTAGAATATAATCACATAAACAAGCAACAAGTTGGAACAGGAAAAAGATGTTAAGAAACACTGAATTTCATGTTTAACACATGAAATTCTGTTACTTCACAAACCGATGCAGAGCATAACAGCTGCAAAACAACCTTTACTCAAATCAAAGCAACTTAAACACAGAATTCAACAACAGTCAAGCAAAAAATCAACAAAATAAAGAATATACTACACATACATACAAAAAAAACAAAAAAAACATAATAAAATGCATAAACTGTTAATATTAAACAAAAAAAGGAAGAACACAAATACAACACAACATAACTTGTAAATGAACAAATTTAGTATATAATCAAGCAGAATTAAAACAGAATATACCTTGAAAAACAGAGAAAGCGGATGAAATTGTAAATTTAGGATGAAGCTTGAATCAAAATGCTATACAAATCATCAATATATACAAACGTGTATGTATTGTAACCTTAAAACAATCATGCGATAAAAAACACAGCAAAATGCAATAAAAAATTACAAAAAAAAAAAATTGAAAAAATAGAGAAACAGATTAGAAGAGATAATTGTATACTGTTAATGCGAGAATTTGAGAAAGTAGTTTAAAGAGGTTGAGCGAGCGCGAGAAGCTAAACCTTGAGAGAGAGCTGCGCGGCAGAGAGGAAGAGCGCGTACCAAAATGTCGTTATAGAGAGAGATACCTAAATTAATGGGAGTAATTGACATTTTGTAAAATAACTATAGTATTTATATGGGGTAAAAAAGGAAACAAAAAAAGAATGGGTTATTATTAATAAATAACTAATTAGGAAGATAGTTATATACAAATAAAATAATTAGAGGCTTAAAAAAATTATTTGAGAGCATAATGAGGATGCTTTGAGCAATAACCTCTTATTTTTCTCTCTCTCTTTTATGATTGGTCCACATAAGATGCGATAAAAGAATGATGTCGAGCATTACTCTTCTAAAAATTATTCCCTACACACACACCAAGTGAATCTGGTCTCGTAATTTATCACCTATTTTATCGAACAAAGAGAAAAAGTTATCAGATATTTGTGCTACTCCCTTTGTCCACTTTTAATTGTAATTCTTTCTAGAAAGAGGTGTCCAACAATATTTGTCTTTTTACATTATCAAGACATTTTTTCCTAAGTTTTCCAATAGAGTAATGATATATACCACCCAACATACCACCCATGACGTGGTGTGATTTGGTTGAAAGTAAATCATTGATCAAATCAAGTAAATATATAAATTAACGATTTACTTCCACTCAAATCACGCCACTTTATGGGTGGTATGAATTTGGGTGGTATATATCACTACTTTTTCCAATATCACTCACAACTAATTAATTAAAACAATGGTGCAGTAAATAACCTTATAATTAATGAATAAGGGTAATATAGCAAAGAGATCGTGTATTGAATGTCTTTTTAATCTTTGTACTTAAAAAATAGGCCAGATAAAATTGGACAGAGGGATTATAACAGATACTATAAAGTGATATCATATGTGCCCACATATGAACCACCAGACTAGGATACACAAATTTTAAAATTGAGGAAATTTTTAACAATTTTAAGGTTGCTGAGTAGCTCCAAAGCTGTCAGAAGCACTTGGTAGTAACAATGATATCTTGAGATAAAAAATTATCAAAAGAAATATCATAACATTTTTGCGCTATCATATTGTGGGTAAAAATAAAAGTCACCGGTTTTCAAAACAGAAGAAATGGAATTCCAAGAAAAATAATACTCCAATTAAAGTAAACTAACTATTACAGAAACAGAAGTACGGTTACAATATAAATACTTACACGAAAATTAGAAAAGAACTACAACGATTACACAGTAATATGGCGTCAAAAAGATATTCCGGCTTACCGGTTATCTCTAACGAAAATTCTAATGATTATAGCTTTCAGAGAGAAGAGAGGTAGAATGTTAGTTCTTTTCTAGTGTGTTTCGTAAGTAAGACAAGGTGGGGAAGAGTTGTATTTATAGGGGAGTAGGTGGGAGAAGGCTTTGCAGAAACGTCCCAATTAATGTCCTTGATTGTCTCCATAATTAGTCCTTGATTGACTGGCGTTTTGGTTGACTCACATGTTACACATTTTAATTTCCAGCAATGAATCTGGACACTATGTTGACTTGATACATTCCCGTGTTGACCAAATTCTGTAACATTTGACTGGTGCGTAATTGGCAGACGCTTGTCTTCTGGTGCGTAATTAGTGGACGTTTGTCTTCTGCTAAAAGGATTTAGCTCTCCACCGACTACTATAAGAACTAGTCTTCTTCCACTAGAGCCTTCGAAAACTAGTTTCATATTTCATTTTTTGACTCCCCAAATTCCCCAACTCCCCCACGAGCCCAAGCCTTCGCCGCGCCGCGCCGGGCGGCTGGTGGTGGTGGTGCGCGCGTTTGGTGTTTGCCTTTTCCCTTTTGGATTTCATAACCTTTAGAGCTTTTGGTAAGAATAGATAAACAAGGTATATTAAACTAGTGTATTTATTATCTCTACTCTTATATAAGACATTTTTTTAAAAAAAAAGTGGGTGTCTTTTCCACTTCTCCTATAAAAATATAAAAAAAATTAAAACTAATACCTTTTTTAAAATGATTAAAACACATTTGATCAATTATAAATTCCAACCCATATAATTGTTAAATATGAAAGTCTCTAGTTGCGTCCTAAAAAAAAGAAGAAAGTCGCTAGTTCATTAGCAAATGATTAAAAGCGTGATTAGGGGTAGAAATCGGATCCGAAATTTCCGATCCAAAAATTCCGATCTCGGAACAGATTTTTAAAGTTCCGAAATTCTGAAATTCCGATTTTTGATTTTTCCGAAAAAATCGGATCGGAATTGGAACTACATATAAATTTCTGAAATTTCCGGATTTTCCGATCCGATTTTATTTTCGAATTATATTTTCGATTTTACATTCGATATATTAAATAAATAATATATATTAAGATAAATGAAATATGTGATTAAATATATTATATTAAGAAATATTGAATCAGAATGAATTAATCATATATTGATTTAAGTATAATTACAATCGTGAATAGTTATTATATTTTTATACAAATTCTACAATGGCCGTTTTATGATTGTTGTAAGTCTTTTACTTAGAGTGATTAAGTATATAACAAGATAATGGTGGGTAAGTTTTGTGGGTCCATAATTTGCGTGACTAAAATAAGAGTATTGAACATATGAAAAAAAAAACGGTTGAAATGAGCAATTTGGTTTTTCTTTTTACTGTACTTTTTGAAATGTTTTGCAGTAAATATCAATTTGAATTGTTTTCTTTTATAATAAAAAAACATAAAAAAAAACAGTGGATGAATATTACATAGTTCTAATTTTCAACCATTACTTCCGCAATTTCCGAACCAAAAGTTTCGAAATTCCGAACCCAAAGTTCCGAAATTTTTGAACGAAAAGTTCCGAAATTTCCGTGCCGAAATTTCCGAATTTCCGGTAAATTCCGAATGCGGAACTATTATTTCCAGATCCGAAAAATTGGATAGGAATTAGAACAGAAAAAATCTATTCCGAAAAAAATTGGAATTTTTCCGAAAGACCATATTTTCGATCCGTATTTTTCGATTTCCACCCCTAAGCGTGATATTTATCTTTACTCTAATCCTAATTATGATACAATTGGAAACTACTACTGCTACTAACATTCCCATAATAATCTGAGAATCCCATAATGACACCACAAAATAGGTGGTGAAACAAGAAAAAGTATTAAAATTGCTTTAATTTACACATCTAATGCGTGCAAACTCCTTTCCAAACACAATTTTTTGTGCATTATTTTCAAATACCTAACTGCGAATACCACTTTATGAACATAAAAACATTGAGATAATTAAAAATCAACCTCATCTTATTAAAGCATTCCGTATCAATAATTATTACACAATAATTAAACAAAAATTAGCAACCCCGAACTAACTAAATTTACTTCCGGAAATTACATCCTACCATGTCTACTGAGTTTCAGTAACTTCGTACTTGTCAGCTGTAATTTCTGTTAACCATAATCCAGGTAACAGTTTCTGCAAATCAAAATAAATTAAACTTTTAGTATCTAGGCAAATTAATTGAAGTTATAATATATGAATGTAGTTGTATATATTATTGAAAGTATTGACTTACATCTAAAGTCTTCTGAACACATTTAGCTCGTTTCTTTGGTCTCCGATTAGGTTTACGCCCAACTATCGCCATAAAATCATCTTCTATCTCTCTTCTCGTTAAGGAACCTGAAAACTTGGATCTTTCCTTCTCCACACGGCTAGGAGAAGAAGAAGCAGTAGCTTCCACTGCCGGAGTACTCTGCCGCCTTGGAGAGGTATCTCCGGTGACCCTTAATGGAGATGTTATAAAGGTGTTTGAATTTGACTTGATCATTATCTCAGGACTAGTCTCCCGTTCGCCACCACCACCACCACCATCGATGGTTCCACCAATTCCGCAGCGCTCAAACTCAAGCACAGCTCTTCTTATCCGTAAATTCCTCAGCCTCACACCATCTTCAACCGCCGGAGTCTTGCTGACGTCATCTCGGAAGTTTTCTTTCCTCAAAATTTCATCTTTCATCTTAACTGCTTCGTTCTGAAAATCAATGATCACTTTCTCCCTTACAGCTGCGATCCCATTCACATCAACTTCGCCGCCGCCTACCTTTATTCTCAACCTCTTCTCCGACGCAAGCGGTGGTTTAGACGATGAGAAACACATCTTTCTCTTCTTATCACTATCATTAAAACAATATAAAGGATTATCTGATCGCCTATGAGGAGTACCATTTACCTTTTGACTCCTGATTATCTGAGTATTACCATAAGCACCGTCACAGACACCATCACCACCACCAAAAGAAGAATATGATGGAGTAGGGTTACTTTTGACGGCGGAGATATGATTGTTTTCCCTGCACCTAAAGAACTTCTGTTTACCCCATCTCAACGGCGGCATAGCGAAGTTATGTAACTGCTTCAATGATGATAACTTAAACTCCATCGTAATTCACTAATTAGCTTCTATTCTTTTTCTTTTTTTCTCTTACGAGTTTAGAGGTTTGGTGTATTGTGAACGCCGGAACGTGAATGTATCTATATATACGAACTAGGGTCGGTCATATCAACCAAAACCAAATCCTATTTCAATTCGTATATTTAATCTTTGTATAAAACCTGAAGTACCGTTGTCATATTTAAAGGAAAAGAAAAAAAAAACTATACAAATAAGAGGAAATAATTCTTTTAAGTTAAAAGAGAGAAAACATCGATCTATTATTTATTTGTCAAACGACAATTAAATATAAAAAAGAGTTATTAAAGAAAACATTCTTATAATATTTTTTAAGGCCTTTAATTATTGGGTCAATGACCCAAAAAATCAAAATAATATTATACTTGCCCCAAAGAATCATCCATTAACTTACTATTATAAGATTACATGTTTACCCGTCAAGGACGATTCCCGTTAAGGACGATTCCCATCAAGGACGATTCCCGTCAAGGACGATTCCCATCAAGGACGATTCCCGTCAAGGACGATTCCCGTCAAGGACGATTCCCATCAAGGACAAAATTTAGTTAATGATGTTATTGGGAAGAAATTTTGTCATTGATGTTATTGGGCTGAAAATAATATTATTTTGATTTTTTGGGTCATTTTTCCATAATTTAATTATTTATTTAATAAAACAATTATTTATAAAAAATAGTTTTTTATATTTTTTATACCTTTAAAATCCTTATTAGTATTAAATATATTATATTATTTTTAATAAAATATTTATTTTTAAATATTAATAAATAATAGGATACTTCTACCACCACCACCAATGTTACCCACACCACCATTACCATGTATTTAACCACCACTACAACTACCATGTATATCAAGTTGTTGATGAGTATTTGTCAGGGGAACCTTTCAAAAAAATTGTTAGTAAACCTCGTGGTTGCCGATTATGATTCATCATACCATCCGATCATCGGGAGAACCACTTTAAACACACTCAGAGTTGTATTTTTGATGTACCATCTTACGTTGAAATTTACAAGATCATGTGGTGTAGTATTTATCCGGGGCAATAAACAACGTGCACTAGAGTGATACTTCAATTCCCTTGGGGGACAAGCCATGACCAAGGTAAATATTATTAAGAACCTGTTAGATACTTTAAATTCTTTGTTACAGAGTTCCAAATAAACCCATGTGCAAGTTAACCCTATGTGATCATTGACACAATCTATTTCGTTTCGAGAGGCTTTTATACGGAAAACAGGAAACAATAAAGACAAATTGAAAAATTCAAATATTTCTCAAAATATTCCCAA
The DNA here is from genome assembly GCA_029959085.1 of Nemophila menziesii. Lineage (NCBI taxonomy): Eukaryota > Viridiplantae > Streptophyta > Magnoliopsida > Boraginales > Hydrophyllaceae > Nemophila > Nemophila menziesii. The sequence goes on from JARWIR010000005.1 coordinate 30,944,445, forward strand.
CTTAAATTTTTTGATAGAATGTAGAAAAGTTTTCTCGACTCCCTAAGATTGTTGACTAGGGGTCAACCAATGGATTTCCGACTTGAAAATCCTAAGAGATAACCCCTGGTAGTGGAGTAGGTAATATCTAACCCTATTCTTACTTTATGTCTTGATATAGAAGTGTATAAGTTTTTCTCTACCCACCTTATCACATTTTAACTAGCTCCTAACTGTTTGATAAATTTTCTCAACGAATTTTCAAACTAAAATGACCTTCCTAAATATTTTTAATTAGTAGTATTATTGATTATTGTCATATTCACCCCCCCCCCCCCTTTAGGACTTACAAGAATGTACAAAATGATTAGTTTGAATATAAGGACTCCGAAGATGTCTGAACTGATGGTTACCCGAACCTGTTGTTGTATGAGGGTGAAATTCTGAAATCAAACATAAGGGTTTGGGATCATTGAAATGGGTGCCTCCCGATGACAATCCGACTGTCAAGTCATGATTGGGCTGAGATAAATTTATGAAATAATGGAATTATATCGATTGTAATCATGAAAATTAAAAGTCAACTCCCTTTTTGTCAGGCTTATGTTATGGGTATGTATAGATGGGAAAACCCAGTGGATCATTTCGGGTGTTTTTCATATTCTAATTTCAGGATGTTCAAGTTATGTCGACCTTGAATAGTTATCATGGCGAGCTCATTCCCTCGTTCAAGCTATCGACAGCTCCCCAGAGTCGACCAAGGTTATTATTTAACCAACATTATAGCGTAGCATACCCAAACCTATGCGGGATGTAAGGCATCATGCAATTATTACATTGGTAATTCAAACCACCATTATCTCTATATATGGGATAGTGTCGTCATTTATAATCTCTTAATGTTATGGAATTTCCTCAGACCTCTGCTGACTTGAACATTTGATCGCTATCTAAAACTCAAGACAACCATCTTTTGCCTCGAGATATTTGACTTATCATCTTTAGGGTATTTCTTTTCTCCACCTAGAATTGTTTACTTATTAGGTCTCATAATGGAAACTCGCCAAAAAGTTATAGAAATTTGGACAAAGGGGAATACTCAGGTCCTATCGTCTAGTCAATGTGATCTCCAACCTATACTTTCTGGTAACAATCTCCCAATAAGAGTTTTCCGATAACCCCCAGCGATGCTAGCATGGATGACAAATGGTCGTCCACTTCTTCAAACGATAGTGAGTCACCCTACAATTATTCTTTGAGAAAACACTCTACTTCACCCTTTCCACCCAAATTTGCGGTTAATTGTGTAGTCTTGTACGCCCCAAGTTTTACATATAAGAGGTGTATCTCCAAGACTCTTGATCCTTCTACATTTGAGGAGGAATAGAGAGATTGTGAGCTTAGCTTCTACAATTTTTCTAAGGTCGTAAATATAGGTGATATATCAGTTAGGGTAGAGATCATTTACCCTAACATGGGAGAGCGGGCTTGTCAACCTTGTGAAGGTGAGATTTCCGTTTACACCTGTACTCTCAGTATGGAACTGCATGTCCATTTAAACCCTTTAATTATGGATCTACTAACGAGGTTGACTTATGTCCGACCCAACTTACCCTGAATGTCTGGTCTAACATTGACAGTTCTATATAGGGGTGTATGACGTTCTTGGACTTCATCCCATGAATCAAACTATTATGTTGCAATTATCAGTTGAAAGAGTGTAAGGGCCAAGCGGAGGTTCGGTGGTACTAGCTGACCCCTCGGGTCATGAAAGGCCATCGAATGACCAAGTATTTCTTTTCTAGCCACAAACGCTGGCACAATAATTGGGTCTTTTTAAGAAGGCGAAGGGTGATGTGTGGTTGGTGAGGATCACCTGAGGAAATATCGCGCGATGACCATCATACGCCGGTTATAAGGCCTAATAATAGCCTAGAACATAAGATCTTTGATCCAAAGCTAAACTCGGGGGTCAGGGGCAGATTGTTTTAGTTGGTCATCCTCTTCCCCCTTTTAGGGGTTTCCACTCTAAATCTCTTGATAAGAGTAAATATCATTTTTGCCCCCCGAGTTTGTACCTGATTGACAGGTTGCCCCCTAATCTTTAAAATGCGACTAACTCCCCCCTAATTTTTGCTCTTGTGCCCCGTTACCCCCTGGTCATGTTTTCCGTCCATTTTTGCTGTTAAGTGTGACGTGGCTTTTCCATGTCAGTTTTTTTTTCAATTCTAATTAATCAATTAAACCAAGGGTAAAATAGGTTTTTGATAATAATTTTAATATTATTAATAAAAAAAAACCCCACCCCCCCACACCCACCCCCACCGAGACACCACTACCCCCCTCCCCTCTCCCATTCTTCTTTTTCTTCCCCAACACTGGTTCCTCTAAAAAAAGAAAAATCAAGCATTATACCATGTGTGTACGGTATATCCTGTAATCACAGTTAGCTATATATAAATCATTTGTAAAGCTGAAAAACTATGTTTTCTGCTAAGAGTTAAAGCATTGTAAAAAGGAAAATTAGCTAAACAATAACAAAATAGAAGTGTACTACGAAAATCTGAGTAGCAGAGGAAGAAGAGGAAGTGCAGCTAAAAATCACTGTTTTAATGGCGATGATGATTCATTACCATCACGAAGGGGTCTAAGATTTGCTCCACCTCCATTTCTGTTGAAGCTACACGAAATGGTGGAGGATCCTGAAACAAACCCAATCATCTCATGGAGCTCTTCCAAGAAAACTTTCATTTTTTGGGATACTAACAACTTCTCTTCTAAGCTTCTTCTTAATTATTTCCGACACAACAATTTCGCAAGCTTCATTTATCAGCTCAATAATTATGTAAGTTTCATATTATCTTTTCTTAAAAGTCTTGCATTATTATCGTATTGTTGATATCATTTTAGGGGTTCAAAAAGACTACTTGGGAGCGATTTGAGTATGCGAATCCATGGTTTGAAAAGGGAAACGTGATTGGCTGAAGAACATCAAAAGAAGAGATGCGGAAAAAGTGGAAAGGGGAAAAGAAATTTGTGTATCTTCTATTCATCTTTTTTTTTGTCGGTACTATCTTCTATTCATCTTATGGAGGAGGAGATAGATAGACTCAAGACTGAGAATAAAAATATGGAACTGGTTTTTTTTTAGAAGAACCAATGTAGGGGAAGAAGAAGAAGAAGAATGGGAAGAAGAAGAAGGGGAAGAGAGGGGGTGGGGGGTAGGGGTGTCTCGGTGGGGGTGGCGGTGGGGTGGGGTTTTTTTAATTAATAATATTAAAACAATTATTAAAAAACCTATTTTGCCCTTTAATTATATAATTAATTAAGATTATGATTAAAAATAAAATAAAAAATGTGACATGGAAAAGCCACGTCAAACTTAACGCCAAAAATGGACGGAAAACGTGACCAGGGGTAACGGGTCAGAAGAGCAAAATTTAGGGGACAAGCAGTCGCATTTTAAATATTAGGGGCAACCTGTCAATCGGGTCAAAACTCAGGGGAGGGAGGGGGGAAATGCTATTTACTCCTCTTGATAATTAAACCATTTTTAGTTAGAGATGTACCTTTAGTTCTACCCAATAAATCATACTTTCAAAGAGTTTGGTTGCAAAGGCGGAAGAGATAGGTATGATCTCTCAATATCCACCAATTTTTATTACTCCGCCCGTCACACCTACTCTATCAATTCCTAAGCATGATTTCATTAGGTAGTAAATCTTCATCTCATTCAAGACAAAAATATAGTGGTTGAATTCAATAAGATGGATATAACTCTCGTCTTTATGATGTCTTTAGTTGTCATTTTGGGTTGAACATCGGGGGAGAAAGGGCATTTCATTATGTTTTTAATATACCACGATATGTCAAGATAGAAAAATTATATAATTGGTCAATTTAAAATCCAGTTAGAATATGATAGAAGGGTGATAATGAATTTGAATGATATCCGTATTACTTTTGTTTTAAACCATACTAGGAAATGGTCAATTTTTTTAATCATATCATAAAATATTTGTGATATATTTGAAATATGGGTTTGTGAGAATCATACAACGAAGATAAAGTCCCCAAATGAAATTTATAAAAGACGGCCTTTATTGAGCTGAGAATATTCAACATCTCCTTGTAAAACTACAACTTGATGCAGGCGAGATTCTATCCAGTTGTTTTGGTAAATTTTTCCTTTTCTTTCACTTTTTCTGAATTATCGAGGTTTGATCTTTGAATTTGTTGTATGATCCGATATTTTAATGGAGTAGTGAACAATGTTTTGCATGAAAAATTACAAAATCTTGGCAGCATTGATTTCTGTTCACTTCCTTTCCCGATTAAATAGTCTCATGTGGAATTTAGAAGTACTAGTAAGGTTTTACTCCATAAAGACTGATTTTAAAAATTATTCCCTACACATACACCAAGTGAATATGGGTTCATAAATTCTCACCTATTTGTGCAAACAGACACGTCAAAGTGACATCATACTAAACCAGGATGCTCAAATTTTAAAACTGAGGAAATTTATAACAGATTTATTAAGGTTGCTGTTAGAAGCACTTGGTAGTAACAATGACTTCTTGAAAATGAAAGTCGCTAGTTCATTAGTAGCAATTAATAATTAATGTATCTAAGTGGAAACTTGTAGTATTAAATACTTACTTAACTACAAAATTGGTGAAAAAAGAAAGAGTATTAAAATTGCTTTTCACATCTAATGCCTGCAACTCATATACAAATAGAGATTTTTGTGCAGTATTTTCAAACATCTAACTGCAATTACTACATTGTCCAATTAAACACTTGATTTAGCCTACATATAAAGACCTTAAAACTTTAAATAACTAACACAATATACTGCTACACATAAAACCAACTTCATCTTATTAAAAGCATTGAACAAGAATTTCAATATCAACAATTAAAAGTATAATTAAACAAAAATTAGCATCCCCAAATCAACTAATCACTACCATTTCTACTGAGTTTCAGAAACTTTGTACATGTCAGCTGTAATTTCTGTCAACCATAATCCAGGAAACAGTTTCTGCAAATCAAATCCAATTAAAAACAAATTAATTGAAGTTATAATATATGAATGTAGAAAGTATTGACTTACATCTAAAGTCTTCTGAACACATTTAGCTCGTTTCTTTGGTCTCCGATTAGGTTTACGCCCAACCATGCCCATAAAATCCTCTTCTATCTCTCTTCTCGTTAAGGGAATCGAAAACTTGGGTCTTTCCGAAGACTCAGTACCTGTCACTGACGGAGAACTCCGCCGCCTTAAAGTTGTATCTTCGGTGACTCTTAACGGCGATGCCATAAGGGTGTTTGAATTTGACTTGATGAACTCAGGATTATTCTCTCGGTCACCGCCACAATCAACGGCTCCACCAACTCCGCAACCCTCAAACTTAAGCTCAGCTCTCCGAATCCGTAAATTCCACGGCTTCACACCATCTTCAATTGCCGGAGTCTTGCTGACGTCATCCCGGAAGTTTTCTTTCCTCAAAATTTCGTCTTTCATCTTAACTGCTTCGTTCCGGAAATCAAGGATCACTTTCTCCCTTACCGCCGCGATCCCATTCACATCATCTTCAACGCCACCGCCTACAGCCATTCTCAACCTTTTCTCCGACGGAAGCGGTGGTTTAGACGACGAGAAACACGTCTTTCTCTTCTTATTACTATCATTAAAACAATATGAATGATTATCTGATCGCCTAGGAATACCCTTTACCGTTTGACTCTTGATCATCTGAGTATTACCATCAGCGAGAGACAAAGATCCACCGTCACAGCCGCCGCCAACACCACCAAAAGAAAAATATGATGGAGAAGGCCTAGTTTTAACGGCGGAGATATGTCTGTCAACATTAACCTTCCTGCACCTCAAGAACTTCTGATTACCCCATCTCAACCCATCAGGCAGAGTGAAGTTATGTAACGGCTCCATCGTCATCCAGTAATCAGCTCCAATTCCTATATTTTTTCTTTTATTCTTTTTTCCTTTTGCGAGTTTAGAAAATTTGGTGTAATGTGTATTGTAAATGCCAGAAACGAGAATGTACTATATATACGAAATAGCGCCGGTCAAATGCCAGATTTTGTTTACTAAAAAAAAAAGCCAGATTTTCGTATTTGTACTATTTGTAATTTTGTATAAAACCCAAAGGAACAAAAAAAAAAGAAGAGAAAAATAACTTTTTCTAAGACAAACAGAGAATATACCCCCTCTATTTTTAAAAGTAATAATTGTATTCTGATTTTCCTAATTCAACAAATGTAATAATTGTATTTTCTTTATTTAAATACTTTGATAAATTTTATACATATACTTTCTTGATATCTAAACGTATATATATTTTTTTTGGACGGGTAAAAAAGTTAAAGTACAAAACGAAAAAACCCTAAATATTAACCTATACCTAATTTCGAGAAACGATTCAAAATATTGTCCGTGTTGACGTAGAGTTCCGATGCCCTGTGTCTGGCTTCTTTCGCTAGAAAATCGGCTCCAGTGTTGAATCTTCGTGGGATGTGTTTGAAGTAAATTGGTCCGACTCCCCGGGCTAGTTGGCGGATGTGATTTACCCACGGTCTGAGATCCCATCTAGATGCCGACACTTGCTGGATGCCTCGAATAAGGTCGAGGTTGTCAGAGAAAATCGTTTTCTCTTTATTCGGCCATTTTCTAGCAATATCGAGAGCAGTTACAATAGCCTGAGCCTCCCCAATGGTACTGTTTTTACAGGCAGCCGTGGTTTGGTCTTTGTTTCGCGACCCATCAACTTTGATGTGTTGTAAAACACCAATTCCAGAGGGGAGGTGTGGTTGCGTGAAGGATGCGTCACAAGAAAACGCGATTTATGTATTGAACTCGAGATCTGTATTGATTGTCGCCAAGTCGCTGCGTTGTACGGTATGAGCGTAACCCTGTTCAAACCAGTTGTTCCCAAAGTGCTCGTGAATGTTAACCGTCGTGACTCGGATTATCTCAGTAGAATCTACCTCACAATTTGAATGTCTGCTTCGCATCTTTGCTTTCCCGATATTCCAGATCATAAGTAACAGATACGAGATGACAACTTCTTTCTTCCATCTTCCCTCGGTATAAGTGTTCACCATATTTAGAATCCAATTTCCCAAATCTGGCTCTGCTAATTCAATATGGATCTGCAATGCCGATCCTGCCCATATGCGTTTAAATAACCCACATGTTAGTAGTAGGTGTTCTACTATTTCATGGTCCACGTAACAGCATCGACAGTTACTGTGTACGTCACATTTTCGTTTCTCGAGATTTGTGCCTGTCTGCTGTCGGGATAGCATTATTGCAAGCTTTCCAAGAAAAAATTCTAACCTTTGTCGGGACGTTTGACCACCAGATTGTCTTCCAGAGTAAGTTCCCCGTTGGGATGCCAGCTGATTGGTGTGATCAAGAACACGAGAAGAGTGTTGTGATTGTTTGGAAAGTGCCTTGAGTTACTGTAATCGATGAAATGTTGTCGATGAAGAAGATAGGAAGATATAAGCTTAAAATCGAGAAATTTCATTTTGTTTTGTTTTCGTATTGCTTATCCTTTTCCCCTTTCCCATCTCTAAACGTATATTTCGATAAAGAAGATTATGGAGGTGAATTCATTGTCTTTCTACCACTTTTCTTTCTCCGCGCTTGCAGATCAACTGACTCGAAATTACTTTTTCGAATTTTTATAAAAAAAAAAAATCAAAATTCTGGTTTATGTGTTGCTACAACACACAAATATATATATTTATGTATTCCTGTAACACACAAAATCATAAAATTGATCTACATGATTCTCTTCTTTAACAAAATTGTTTTTTTCTCTTTTATTAATCGCATATACCCTATTTTTTACTCATTTTTAACTATCTTGATATATTAACTTATTGTCCAACACTTTTTTTTGTGATTATGTTTTAAGGTTTTTGTGTGTTTCATGTCACACAAAACTTAATTTTGTTTATTTCAATTCTGTGTATTCTTGTAACACACAAATCTCATAATTATGTATTCTTAAAACCCACAAATATCTGATTTGTGTATTATGGAATACACAAAACTCAAATTTGTTTATTCAAGGAACACATAAAACTCGAATTTATGTATTCCTGGAATACACATAACTTGATTTTGTTTGTACCAATTTTGTGTATTCGTCGAACACACAAAACTCAGAATTGTGTATTCTTGGAACGCATAAATCTCAGATTTTTGTATTCATGGAACACATAAAACTCAAATTTGTGTATTCACGGAACACCTAAAATTTGAATATATGTATTCCTGGAATACACAAAACTTGATTTTGTTTGTTCCAAATTTGTGCATTCATGGAACACACAAATCTCAGATTTTTGTGTTCCTGTAACACACAAATCTCAAATTTGTGTATTCTTGGAATGCACAAATTTCAGATATGTGATTCATGGAACTTATAAAACTCAAATTTGTGTATTCACGGAACACATAAAATATTTGATGATATCTCCATAGCGTTCTGAGAGAACCTTGCAAGGTTTAGAGAGAGAAAGAGGCGAAGCAGATAGATCTGGTGAAGGGGAAGTGGAGTAGGTGAAAATTTGATTGAAGTACATGTTGTACTTTGAAAGATCTAAATGTGTTATGTTCTTTGATTTTGTCGCATTATGTTTCGAACTTAGAGGCCAAAGTAGTAAGTCATTTTGTATATAGGCTTGTTTATTATGTAGTAGCCCAATAGGCCTATGTATACTTTGATATGTTTGATAATATATAAAATTTCTACTTGCCCAACAAAAAGAAAGTAATAGTAAGGTCCGCCGTATTTAAGAATAAAACTAAACTTCAATATCCGAAGTCTTTGACTAAAAAAAGAAAAAAGGGCAATTATTTATAAAGTCCCTAATAAGCTTCACAATATTCACAAAGTCTTACCCCTAACTAAACCATTAAAAATCAACCAAAAACAACAAAAGCCAAAAAAACCCTCCAACCATTCTATTACTAGTAAGAAAATAAAAGCTAAAAAATAGGTTTTGTTTTTGTTCAAATCTGGCTACACCCTCTCTCTCTCACTCTCACTCCAACGCCCACTCTCTCACTCTCTCTCCAACTCCGCTCACCTTCACTCCCACACCACCCATTTTCACCATCTCCACCACGAAGCAGCAGCGCCTCCACCCAACGTCTCTCACCACGAAGTAGCGCCTCTCATCACGAAGCAGCAGCGCCTCTCACCATCTCCACCACCAAGCAGCAGCGCCTCAGCACGAGAAAACCGCCGCCTGCAAGAGTCAAGTATCCTGCACACACTGCCCGACGCCGCTCTCCTACAACAATGACCGCCCCACCTTGACCTTGCTCCAGATCTCAGCGACAACACACGAAGATTTCTGGCGCCTGTTCGTGGACCATTCTCATGTTCTCGCCGCCGCTGGACCCATCTCCTCTCCCCTCACCAACGGAGATCCAGGCCCAACCACCCTTCCGTTCGAGGCCTCACCAACCTTCCATTCCAGATCTGATTATTTTCTTCGTGGGCCATCACCATCGTTCGAACCAGACCCCACCAGCAGCAAAATGAACCGGTCCCACCTAGTTCCAAAGCCGACGAGTTGAAGATATTTTTTGTTTTTGTTTTTTTAATTTTATTTAGTTTCAATTCAAATTAGTGTTTTCCCTTTTCTTTTTAATTCCAATATCTATTGTGAAACGGATTTCTTTTTGTTTTTTAGTTAAAAAAGTGTGATATATTTCTGATTTTTATGTTCATATTTAGATCTAGATTTTGATCGGTTTCGAATGTACCAAATTGATATGTTCGGTACACACCAAAACAGATTTGTTTGGTACATAAAAATTATTTTTTATTGTGAAAAAGTTATCGTGAATAGATTTGTGTATTGTTTTCGCGGGAAAAGCTTTGTTTGGCGCGTACCAATGGTTAGACCTTGACACGGTAGCTTCGGTCGGGTTTCTAAATAAGTTCGGACATTAACCTTTGTACAAAAAACGCCTTTAAGTGTAAACTAAACTAAATGGTCGGAGAATATAAGTACAAAAAACGCAATGAATAGGAGTATAAGGGTAAAAAATTTAATTAAAAAATCAAAACTAGGTCTTTCTTAAAATATTTTTTTAATGGAAACTTTGTGACTAATTTTTGGAATTTTAGACTTTTAAAGTAATTTTCTCAAAAGGGAGGGTCAATTAAAAAAAAAAACCGAAGTCAATCAACCTTCTATTAATTCAATGACATTTGACTTTGAAAAAAAAAAGATAAGTGCATGTTGGGATTAACTATTTTAAAGTTAAAAGCGTTTTTTATTGAAATTAAAATATTTGTAAAAATAATTTAAAAATATTTTAACATCTAAAATTACTTTAATAATTAGTTATCTAGTATTTTTTTTAAAAGAATAAAACATTTTCAAGCGATTATTTTGAAAGCAATCCCAAATGGGTTTAGGTTCTAATTTTACCGAAAAAAAAACCTACAGCTTTATCCGATCTGATTTTGTACCAGTTCATAAAAGAGCATCCCAAGTCGCCCTCTTCACCTAACATCACAGATTCACAATCATTTTTACATTTTTAGCAACAACCATTTCCTTCTCTCGTCAACATTAACATCATGAAGCTGATTGGTTCTTCTTTGTTTTGCTTTAGATCTTCTCTTTCTTCCATCAACACAATTGGTAACCCTTTTTCCCTCTTCTTTTATTCTTCAATTTCATCTTTTAATGATATCAATCCTGTCGAAGATGCTCGTTTTACTGTGAAGCAAATGATCCGTACGCGACCCAAGCTTACTGTTATAGACTACACTAAGCTATTGGGTGGTGTAGTGAAGATGAAAAATTATTCTTATGCTCTTTCTTTATTCAGAGAAATGCGTATTTTGGGGGCTCCTGTAGATAATTACACAATGACTATAGCTATAAATTGTTATTGCTGTTTAAAAAAAAGCAATATGGGTTTTGCAGTATTTGGGTGTCTCTTAAAAGGTGGTCATGTTCCTACTGTGGTTACGTATAACACCCTGATTAAGGGCCTCTTTGGTGAAGATAGAGGTAAAGAGGCTGTAGAGTTGTTTCAAAGGTTAAGTAGGGAAAAACTTTGTGAGCCGTGTGAATTTACTTTTGGGATTGTATTAAACGGGCTTTGTAAATGTGGACATACACTCAAGGCTCTTGAATTGCTAAGAGTATTTGAAAAAAGGGAGATTTCTAAACCTAACATCCAATCTTATAACCCTATTATATTACCGAGGCTCTGTCTTTATTAGTCTCCATGGAAAGTAGCAACATAACTCCTAACATTGTGATGTATAATACAATTATTCATGGATTATGTAAAGATGGACAAGTTGATGCTGCATTAGATGTTTTTAACAAGCTATCATACAAAGGTTTGGAGCCTGATATGTACATATACTATTATGATTGGTGGATTTTTTCGTAAAGGAATGTTGGAAGATGCAAAAGAGTGGCTCTCAATCTCAAGTATGAAGAAAAAGGGTTTCTTGCCAGATAGCATGACCTACAACGTTATTATACAGGGGTTTATGAAGAAACAAAAGTATGACGAGGCAATTGAATCGATTAAGGAAATGAGAAAACATGGTTTCTCAGTAGATGCAACTACTTATGAAATCATATTTGATCATCCTAAGCTACTTGATATGATTCAAAAAATGTAAACTTTTAAAAATCAACAGTCTCTGTAGTCACGTTGTTATAAAATCAGGATGAGTATTGAATGGCAAGAATCTTTTAAATTGGAAGGAGAGAGTAATGTTAGCATTAAATATTTAAATGGCTTAGTAAAAAATGTTGTGTGTAATATTACCACATTGTATTTCAGGACTAAATTTTTGTTGTTTTGGTATTGTAACTCTGGAAACTTGCTTACCAATTTCATCTTTCGTGATTTCTTGAACAAGGAAATATTATTTAGTGTTAGCCAAAAAAAAAAATTTAAAAAATGACAAAGGTTTGATATTCTCTGGATGATGATTCGTTACTTGCCTTTTTATATTAAACGAGTTCTCATACTTTTAGTTTTTGAAAAAAAAGTCAAACTCCGCAAAAAGACATTCATTTACAGGAATAAATAGCTATGATCACAGGTTACATGGAGACTTTACTTTCTATATAATTACGTTTTTTGCTTCACCATTGTGTTTTAATAATATTTATAATTAAACTTAGTATTTACTTGTGTGTAATATCTACATAGTGTGTTCTTGATGAGAATAAAATAATTACTACTTAGAAAATACATCAAGAAAATTGAGCTTCTTCTTAATGCCGAAACAACTACTTTAAGCTTCTTCTTCTTTTTCTTCTTCACTACTCTGGATAATAAGAACATCTTTCCTATTTCTAAACTTCTTTATAGGTCTTTTATCATCATCATCATCATCATCATTAACTTCACATTTGGATTCATAATTCTCAATTTCCTCAACTATTCTCTTCCCATAATTTTCTGTTTTTAATTTTCCAATTATCTTCTCCAACTGCACAAACATAAATACAATCAGCTGTAATTTCTGCTAACCATAATCCAGGTAACAGTTTCTACAAATCAAAATAAATTAAACTTTTAGTATTTAGACAAATTAATTGAAGTGATAATATATGAATGTAGTTGTATATATTATTGAAAGTGTTGACTTACATCTAAAGTCTTCTGAACACATTTAGCTCGTTTCTTTGGTCTCCGATTAGGTTTACGCCCAACCATCGCCATAAAATCCTCTTCTATCTCTCTTCTCGTTAAATTTTTTTGCTATGACCTAATAAAACACCCTTTTCTGACTATAAGTTTAATAAATAGATACAATTCAAAAACAAAATTAGTAGTATCTAATTAGATATAATACCAAATAAATATATGGATTAATGTCCAAAAAACCCCTTAAGTTAGAATTAATTTCCCCTCACCACAACTATTATTTTTTTCCATATAAGGCCTCATACATTTTCTTTTTTCCTTTTTTTGCCTATAAAAAGAGTCGTTTGAGTTATGATAAGCTTCCCGAAACTCAAATTTGGAGTTATGGGAAGTTTCTCAGAACTCAGATTTTGAGTTTTGGAAAGTTTCACATAACTCACTGTTCTTTAAAAAAGACATTGCTTTTAACGGGATAGTGGACAATGCTGTAGGGGTTTATTGAGCATTAACCCTAAATATATATCAAGGAGAGCCTTGGTTCTCCTTCTAAACGGTATAAGTTTGAACCGAGTCAATGACTTCGAACCCAAAGTAGCTCTCCGATGCATTAAAAAAAAGTAATACGAAAAATAATAGCATTACTCTTTTATTATATTATACTTAATATAGATAATAAACACCCTAATAAATAAATAATTATTTTTGTCAAAAAATAAATTCTTCCCTAAATAATTACTTTTACTTAATCACAAACAAAAAGAATATAATATCAATTTTTTTTTTTAATTTTAAAATTTGGTTACCGCCAACTACCACCACTTTCAGTATTCTCCGCTTACCACCACCACCATCACTTTTACCCCACAAACACAACCGACTATTAGCAAAAAGCCCAAAGCTTCAAATCAGTCTAGCAGCAATAACCAAGCTATTTTTCCCTCTAAAATCTCTTTTCTTCAGTTTGATTGAGATGCGTGAATGTAATCGATTGAGCACTTGTTCTTCATTCATGGATCTCATGGAAACCTGCCGGCATTGCATCTATTGCGATTGACCAATCAGGGGATATTGTAAGGAAAAATACAAGAAGATGCTAGATTAACAGTGCAAAAGAAGGAGAGAGTTAATCAAATTATCCTTTCCATGAGACTAGCAATTGATCTCAACCATCAGAGTTATTCATTCTACTCTAACAACTTTGAAATTGTATAAGGTATCAATCAGAAATGAGAAATCAACTGGAAAATCCATCAAATGATTTGCAAAATCTGAAAATGGTTTGATAGATTCTCAATGTTGAAGATTTACCACCTTAATCGAGAATATAATGAAGTCGCAGATCTCTTAGCAAATGCACCAAACAAGGAATTAACCTCTCAAGATGGATTCCCACTACTTTAGTCGAGTCTTTTTCGTTTTTTAAACTTTTATACAAAAAATGAGGGGTAGGATAAATCTTTGTATCTCATTTCCCTTTGAGAAAAAAAAATCCTTCTTGATGGAATCGACGATATCTCTCAGTCCAGATGCAATAGATGAAGGTAGTAAGGCACACTCCAATAATAAGAGTCATCTCCTTGCTCGAGTAATTATTCACCACTTCAATAATTGACTAAGTCCAATTCATTGGATTAGAGTTAATCGACTAGTTAGTGAGCACTTTATTAAGAATTATGTTAGTAAAAGAACACAAAACCATCAAAATGATCAAATTTGCAGCACCAATAGAATAAAATTTGCAAATAGGATTGATTGTAGGACCCCATTCAAGCATTCTCTGTTTTGTAGAAAGTTTATTATGATAAGAAAGTAAAGATATGAAGAAACATCGAGGTATGCAACTTTATTCCAGACAAATTTTCTCCAATCAACAAATACTCCTTCACTACTAACTTTCTTGAGCGTTTTACTAAAGGAGAATATATTCTTAATTGACCCACTCTAGTAGAATTTATCTTTGGGAGAGAGTGATATTCCTGATATGAGAAGAAGATAACCTATAATTGGAGGGAGTCTCCATCTGTTATGACCATAACAATCAGCAACAATTTTATTGCAGCTTGATCCTATTTGTAATTGTCTTTATTGAGAATGATAAATATTTCTTTCAAATTAATACATTTATCACATAAGATTGATGTATTCTTTCCATTATTGACTTTATGATATATAAAATTGAATGCAGTACCTCTGATTTTAAGTAATTGCTTCAACATCCAAGTATACCATTGTTTTTTATTTAAGCTCCATATACAATTGTTTATTATTAAGTCGGTGTTAGCCCATTTGCTCCATAAATTGTCATCATTAGAGTACATTCTCTAGAAGGTAAATAAGAGGTAAACTGTATCAACATCTTCAAGATTAGGGATATTGAGGCCTCCGAATTTCTTTTTAGTACACACAGATATCCAAGATTGTTTAGCTCCTTGTGCACCATCTAAATTTCCTTTTCAAAGATAGTTGGCTAGTTTTTCAGTAAGTTTATAAATGACCTGTTTAGGTAGTGAGAATCCCCTACACAAAATATGATCATGCTTATAAGGACAACTTTTATTAGCTTGGCTCTACATGCATAGGAGAGCAACTTATAATTCCACGTATTACTACTTTTTGAAAATCTTTTCAATGAGCAAATTTCCATCTGGTACATTAAATTTCTTCGAATTTAGGAGACACCAAGGTATCTAACTGGGATAGAACCAAAATTGATATTCAAAATAGAAGAAATCTCAACTTTCTCCTGATTTGTAGTGCCACCAAAGTATAACTCGCTTTTATGATAATTAATCTTCAAGACAGAGATTCTAGAGAAAAGATCATTTCCATATTTTACAATATGAGAAGATTATTTTATCAGTTTTAATAAAATGAGTAAGTTACCAACAAAAATCATGTGGGTAATGCATAATTGACTACATTGATAATGAAATATATTGTCCTTGTTGATAGCAATATGTTGAAATATGTCTGTGAAAACTTGCATACATATAGTGAATAGATAGAGAGAAAGTGGATCTCCTTGTCTGAGACCTCTTCTCCCTTTGAAATAACCACAAATCGTACCACTGATGCATATAGAATATTGAGAAGTACACATGCACATCTTAATCCACTTGATATATACTTCAAGAAAACCAAGAGTTATTACTTAGTTGGTTAAAAATCCCAATTTACACTATCAAAAGCTTTTTGTAGATCAAGATTGATAGTATATCTTGGAGAAATATTATTTTTGTTATAGTATAAAAACAAATCTTGAGCAACTAGAATATTGTCACACAAGAACCTACCTCCAACATATGCAGATTGATTAATTAATATGATAGAATTAAGAACGATCTTCAACTTGTTAGAAAGAAGCTTAAATAATACTTTATAGATAGTATTAACACAAGTTATTGGCTTGAATTTTCTGACATTTGAAGGAATTTTTCCTTTGGAATCAAAACAATGTTGGTAGCATTCACTTGGCTTAACAATTCACCAATAGCAAGGTATTGATTGATTGCCTTACAAAAATCATTATCTATAATACTCCAAACAGGTTTTGTAGAAGCAAGAATTCTTCCCATCAGGCCCATGAATTTTATGATCTTCAGAGATTGAGCGCTTACGTACTTAGTGGAGTGTAGCTCAGAAGGAGGTAGATGAACTAAGACACAACTTCAAGCTGCCAACGACGATATCGACAATTTGATGGCTGATCACGGCGGTTGCGAGCGGAGAGTACGTGAGTTGGTTGAATGTTAAATGAGGTCAAAGGCCAAGACGGGCAAGGAAAGCGAGAAGTCAAAACATACAATTATTTAAAAATCATATGATATATTTGAAATATTTGGTTCTAATTTAAATCTACAACAAAGATAAAAAGATAAAAAAGACCCCCAATCAAAATTTATTCTTACTCCATTAAAAAAGGCTATCTTTATTGAGCTGAGAATATTCAACCGTTTCTGGACCATTTCCAATTGTAATTGAGCTGAGAATATTCAACCGTATCTAGACCATTTTCAGTTGTAGCTGACCTACAACTTGTTGCTGGCGAGATTCTAAATTTTTTTGGTAAATTTTTCCTTTTCTTTTTCCTGTATCTTGATTTAAACAAGTTGATATTTGTATTTGTTGTATGTTTTTCATATTTTAATATGGGGCATTTAGTTTTTAAGGCTCTAAGAAAACAACTTTTATAAACTATATCCCCATGAATCTGCCCTATTAGAACCCAACTGAACAACTAGAAAAGACCAAAAGCCCACCACTTTCCCTTTTATCACAGTGAAAATCCTAATTTCAGAATTGAAATCTTATTAGGGGTTTCAAACCCAATCCATCTTTCTCTCTCTACCTCCCTCTGTCGTCTATGTCTTTCCCCCTCTCCTGTGCACAAGAAAACCGCCATTGGTGGACTTTCTCCACCAACACACAAAACAAACTCCACCACCTGAACGGGGTCTCGCTTTCCATGCCGATCCTGTGCACAAGAAAACCGCAATTAGTGGACCAGACTCTTGCACGATCTCCTGCAAAAGAACGCGCCGTCGCTGTGGACCATTCTCCAGCCATCCCGTTCAGGTCTCGCCTTCCCGTCGCCATCGTGTTGCACGAGAAACCGCCGCCGTGATTGCACAAGAAACGCGCCACCGCCGTGGATTATTCTCCATCGTTAGAAAGACTCACACCGCCGTGGACCATTCTCCAGCCATCAAAGTCGCGCTGTCGTCGTGAACCATTCTCCAGCCATCAAAGTCGCGCTGTCGTCGTGAACCATTCTCCAGCCATTAGAATTTCCATAATCCTCAAACCATTCTTCACTATTTTTTTGTTTTTTATTAGATTTTGTTTTTTGTTTTCCAGCGATATGGGTACAACCACATAGGCGAAGAGATTGCTTTTGTTTTTTTCCTATGCGAGTGTAAGGTTTTTATCATGTTTCATTATTATTTTTTGATTTGCAGGTAGGGGACAGCTAAGGATGGCGACAGATCAAATATCCTCAGAAATTAGCGTAACCACATCCATATCCATTAAGAAAAGCGATAACCAAATCCGCATTCATTAACCATTGGATTTTAGATTTTTTTTACCATATTCCTATCAACAACGGATGCGGATTATCCACGGTTAATCAGAATCCGTAATTGTTCAATAGGTTTTAAATAAAAAAATCTTATGTAATATTTTTAAAACTATAAAATTAGCTACTTAATTATTGGGTGACTATAAATAGGCAATATTCAATATAAACTAAATAAAATCAGTTAGGTACTTTATGTATGAAATGATTTTATTTGGTCGATATTATGTTTGATTTTTGTATATACAGAGTATCTTTATATATATTTTTACTTTTTACTTCTTATACTTTATCCGGATTTTGTATTATCCGTCGGATTATTGTAAAATACTAAATCCTAACGGATTATCCACCGGTTACGTATTTGGAGAACCAAACCCTCATGGATGCACCATCGGTTCTACTAACGGATTTTCTATCGGATCAGATACCCATCGGTTACAGTTAATATTCTAACCATTGCCATCCCTAGGTACAGCCCCTTGTGATTGAAGGTAAAGGATTTTTTTGGTTTTCTAGTTCTTATGCGAGTATTTTTTTTGCTTTTGTTGGGTATAGCCCATTGGCCCGGTTTGGAACACGGCATTGGTCTGGTCTGCTGGAGATGGTCTTATACCTTGGCACTTGGGTGAAACCCCTTAGCCCCTTAACCACAACAATTGTATTGAGCCAAAAGAGATTTTATTTTTGTTTATGATAGGTATAACCCCTTGTTTTACTGGTTTGTGGGGGCTAATTGACATTGACAAAAACTGCTAAACCGACAAAAGACTATGGGTATGTGGGTACAGACCTATTGGATTAATGAAAAAAAATATCAAATTAATTAAAAGAAAAAAAAGGATATAAAAGGAAAAAATCCAACCCAAAAATTAGATTAGACTTTTATTAGTATCATATTCTAACTAGACTTAAAATATTAATGTTTTGAGTTTTAGGTTCTAAAAAATAATATTCTTTTTTAATGCCCGTTTGGAAGATCCAATTATAAAAAACGTGTAAAAATACTTCTACATGTTTTAAAATATTTTAGACTTTGAAAATCACTTTTAGATAAATATTAAATAAGTACTTCTTAAAAAAACATTTAAAATTATTTTAGACATTCAAATTATTAAATAATTTTTACAAATTTAAATTTTTCATTATGATTTTTTTTTTTACTTTAAAATAAACAATTTCAAACCGGACTTCAACAATATTTTGCCTAAAAAAGTACAAAATCTTGGCAGCGTTGATTTCTATTCACTTCCTTTCCCATTAAATAGTCCTCAGGGTGAATTTAGAAGTTTTTTACGCCATATAGAATGATTTTAAAATTTATTCCCTACACATACACCAAGTGAATCTGGTCTCGTTAGTTATCACCTATTTCTGATAACAGACACGATAAAGTGACATCATTTGAATCACCGGACCATGATGATACACAAAATTGTTAACTGATAAAAATGGAACTAAGGCAAAATCATAGAATAACAGTTTTAAGGTTGTTGAGTAGCTCCAAAGCTGTAGTAACAATGACATCTTAGAGATAATGTTATCTGCTCATGTAACTCTACTCTCCAATTATCAAACATCTTTAAGCTAATGCATCTGAGTGGAAACTTGTTTTATCAATCATAATTATCATACAATTGGAAACTACACAAACATTCCCATTATCCAAGAATTTTAAAACAACACCACAAAATTCGTGAAACAAAAAAGAATTGTAAATTTGCTTTTCACATCTTATGCCTGCAACTCATTTACAAACACAAATTTTGTGCATTATTTTCAAAAACTCAACTATAATTAGCATATTATCTGATTAACCACTTGAATTAGCTTGGATATAAAGAGTTTAAAACCAACCTCATCTTATTATTAAAAGCATTGAACAAGAATGTTACAAATATAATTAAACAAAAATTAGCATCCCCAAATCAACTAATCTCTACCATGTCTACTGAGTTTCAGTAACTTTGTACATGTCAGCTGTAATTTCTGTCAACCATAATCCAGGTAACAGTTTCTGCAAATCAAATCCAATTAAAAACAAATTAATTGAAGTTATAATATATGAATGTAGAAAGTATTGACTTACATCTAAAGTCTTCTGAACACATTTAGCTCGTTTCTTTGGTCTCCGATTAGGTTTACGCCCAACCATCGCCATAAAATCTTCTTCCATCTCTCTTCTTGTTAAGGGAACGGAAAACTTGGGTCTTTCCGAAGAATCACTACCTGTCACTGACGGAGAACTCCGCCGCCTTGAAGTTGTATCTCCGGTGACTCTTATTGGCGATGCCATAAGGGTGTTTGAATTTGACTTTATTATTTCAGTATTATTCTCTCGGTCACCGCCACAATCTACGGCTCCACCAACTTTGCAACCCTCAAACTTAAGCTCAGCTCTCCGAATCCGTAAATTCCACGGCTTCACACCATCTTCAACCACCGGAGTCTTGCTGACGTCATCCCGGAAGTTTTCTTTCCTCAAAATTTCGTCTTTCATCTTAACTGCTTCGTTCCGGAAATCAAGGATCACTTTCTCCCTTACCGCCGCGATCCCATTAACATCATCTTCCACGCCACCGCCTACCGCCATTCTCAACCTCTTCTCCGACGGAAGCGGTGGTCTAGACGACGAGAAACACGTCTTTCTCTTCTTATTACTTTCATTAAAACAACATAAATGATTATCTGATCGCTTAGGAGTACCCTTTAGCGTTTGACTCCTGATTATCTGAGTATTAATATCAGCGAGAGACAAAGACCCACCATCACAACCGCCACCACCACCACCACCAAAAGAAGAATATGATGGAGTACGCTTACTTTTAACGGCGGAGATATGTCTGTCGGCATTAACCTTCCTGCACCTCAAGAACTTATGAGTACCCCATCTCAACCCATTAGGCAGAGTGAAGTTATGTAACGGCTCCGATGAGGACGATCCTATTATCTCCATCGTCATCCACGAATCAGCTCCAATTTCTTTGCTTTTTTCTTTTTTTCTTTTTTCCTTTTGCGAGTTTAGAGTTTTGGTGTAATGTGAATTGTGATTGTGAATGACAGAAACGTGAATGTAATATACGAAATAGGGCCGGTCAAAAGCCAGATTTTCGTATTTTTACCCTTTGTAAGTTAAAACCTAAAGTACCGTTGTCATTGATCAACGAAGAGAGGAAAGAAAAAAAAACTATAAAATGAGAGAAAAATAACTTTCTTTTAAGACAAAAGAGAGATTTTTTTTTTTTGACGTGTATAGAAACATAACAAACCAAACCAAACCAAAACTACCAACGCGTGTTAACCGATCCCAAGTTTCGCAATCTTGGAAAGAAGATCACGCAGGTGACGTGTTCCTGTTCTGCCCTGTGGCTGGCTTCTTTTGCTAGAAGGTCTGCCCCGGTGTTGAATCTTCGTGTAATGTGCTTGAAGAAAACCGGGCCCGCTTTCCCGGAAAGCTCATGAATATATTTGATCCACGGTCTGAACTCCTATCTAGCAGCCGACACTTGCTAGATATCTTGAATAAGGTCAAGGTTATCAGAGAAGACCGTCTTCTCCATATTCGGCTATTGACTCCCAATTTCAAGTGCAGTGATTACAGCTTGTGCTTCCCTAGTGGAGCTATTATTGCACCACGTTGTCGACATGTGTTTAACCTGTGATCAGTCGCCCTTGTTAACTTGAACAACCCCAATTCCAGTGAGAAGGTGAGCTTGCGAAAAGGAGGCATCACAAGTGAAAGAGAGATTAGTATTAAGATCGAAATTGGAGTCCTTAAATTCTGTTTCGGTGTTGTGTTCGGGGAGGATATATTTATTGGTGAACCAGTCGTCCCTAAAGTGTTCCTGAATGTTACTGTTCGTAAGTCGATAACCTCTCCTTAAAAAGTTTCTGAATTGTTATGTCGACTTTTCATTTTGGATTTCCATACATTCCACATCATCAAAGCAGGTAAGAGATAACGACTTCCTTTCTCCAGCCCCCCGAAGTATAGAGTTCAACCATAGTCAAAACCACTTCCCAAATATCCGTATCTACCTGATCCACGTGTACTTGTAAAGCAGGCCCTGTCCAAATAAGTTTTGAGAGACCACAGGTGAGTAGTAGGTGTTCCACCAGTTCTTGTTCAACACAACACCATCTACAGATGCCTTGTACCTCGCACTTCTTTTTTTCAAGATTCCTACCCGTCGGGATGGCATTATTGCATGTTTTCCAATTAAAAATTCTATCCTTCGTCGGTACATTTGATCCACAATTTGTTGTCCAAAGTACCCCTCTAGTTGGTATGTCAGTAGATTGGTGGGGTGCCTTGAAGACATCGTGATCTGTAAGAACCTTGTACCCCGTTTTCGTGACGTAGTCGCCCTTGGTGGAGGGTGGCCAAATAAATCTGTCTGGGACATCGGCTGGGAAAACCCTTGCCCTCAGTTTGACAGGAATGACTAGTGCCGGAAAAAGTTCATTGAGTAGATCTTTATTCCATGTAAACGTATTCGTAATCCATAGTTCATTAAGGTGGTCAACGTGGTATTCCGGTGGACGTTCGAGATTCCATTGTGTGTCTAACCATTTATCTTTCCAAATATTAATCGTTTTACCATTACCAATTTGAATCTTACCATAATTTATAAGCATATCGAGACCTTCTATTAGGATAGCCTATGACCAAGGTCGAGATTGTCTAAATTTAACATTTAGTAAAGTAGTTTTAGGGAAGTAAATACCTTTTAACAGTCGTGCCGTCAATGTATCGGTTTTATTTAAAATTCGCCATGCCTATGCCGGAAAGAGGGTCGTATTCATGCGCTTGAAATCTTTGAATCCCATGCCTCCAAGGATTTTGCTGACGGCAAGTTTTTCCTAGGCTAACCAGTGTATTCGTGATTTTTCACCTGAGTTCCACCAAAAGTTCGAGATGGCCAATATTAATTGGTTACAAAAGGTAATTGGGAATGAGAATATAGACATTGAATAAGAGGGTAGTGACTATATGATGGCTTTAATGTGGACCTATTTGCCTTCATCGGATAAAAGGTGAGCCTTCCATCCCTCTGTCTTGTCGAAAAGTTTTTCCACTATCCACTGAAGGGCTTCAACCTTCGATTTCTTGTGGCACAAAGGGATCCCAAATATTTACCCAGATCGTCTTTTTCTTGTATTGCTAGTCTCGTAGTGACCTGCCTACGTTGTGTTTCTGGGGTATCCTTACTAAAATAAACGGAAGATTTGGTGTAGTTTATCCTTTGACCCGAGCCCTTACAGTATTTTAATATACACTCCTCAAAATGTTCCACTTCATTTCCGTCTAGAGTAAGGAAGAACCGGGAATCGTTTGCAAATAGTAAATGAGAGATAGACGGACAGTTTCGTGTAATTTGTATACCTTTCAGGTTATTCTGTCTGACCTTTGTCTCAATAAGACCGATGGTGATTCAGTCATTAAGGAGAAAAGGAACGGGGAAAGGGGGTCTCCTTGTCTTTAACCCCTTTGTGGTTTGAATTTCTGCAAACGTTCTTCGTTAAATTTTAATTGAAACGTGACCGATGAAAGACAGTTCAAGATCCATTGTATCCATCTCTCATGAAAACCTAACTTATTCTGAACAAGTAATAAGAAATCACAGCGTACCTGGTCATACGCTTTTTCCATGTCCAGTTTAATTGCCTCCATTGGTTTAGCGTTCTTTGACTTCTTTTTCATATAGAAAGAAATTTCTTGGGCTACCAGAATGTTATCCTGAATAGCTCGCCCTTTGATGAAAGCAGCCTGAGTCGGAGAAACTATATCGTCCATGAATTCCTGTGACCTATTAGCTAGGATTTTTGCAATAATTTTATAACCAAAATTAACATAAGAGATCGGTCGATAATCACCAATTCCTTCTCGTGAATCACCTTTTGGGATAAAGATAATCAAGGTTTCTTTCAACGTCTCCAGAGAAATATTGTTATTAAAGAAATCTTGAATCATTAAAAGCACATCAAACTGAATGATGTGCCAAAATTCTTGATAGAGGCCGTCCGGTCCGGGCACTTTACTCAGGGACATATAAAAAACCGCTTTCCTTGTCTCTTCCATTGTGGGTTGTTGAAGTAGCTTGTCATTCATTGCATGTGTAACTTTCCGCGGTATTCTTTCCAATGCCTCTGTCATGTGGTCGTGACTGCGTTCTTTAAAAAGATCAAAATAGTAGTCTTGAAACCCATTCCGAACATCCGAGACTTCTTCCATCCATTCTCCATGACTATTTCTTATTCGGCATATTCTATTCGCACTACGTCTTCTAACTGTTGTCAGGAAGAAAACTTTTGTATTTTATCTCCAAATTTGAGACACCCTTTCCTTGCTCGGTCATACCAATATTTTTCCTCTTCTTCGTAACTCTTTTTTATCTCTAGTTTAGTCAGCATCTGTTCTTCCAGCACTTGTCGTGTCACAAGTTGTGTTTCGAGATATAGAAATTTTGATGTTAAGTCTTTAATATGAAGTGCATTGTTTCGGAACGTTCGCTTACTCCATGATGTTAAAGAGTTGATTGTGTTGTCCCTTTTGTTCACAAAAAGACACCAAGAGTCCAGGTTCATCCCAAGCGTCTTTGATCACCCCTTCACACTGTTCGTGCTCCAGCCACATAGTTTCAAATTTAAACCATTTTTTCCTTTGGAACGACACTAATCAGTGTGAAGTGTTAAGGGGTAGTGATTAGAACCGATTGCCGGCGGGATTATGACAAGTTCACTTGGAAACTATGTTGTAGACCTCCCCGCGTAGGCGCGCCCATGCGCCGCCTAGGCGTCAACTCCCCCGTCAACCGCTTACGCCTAGTTAAAATTCTACGCATTTTTTCCTAGCGCCTTATTCGCCGTGGAATAGGCGCCTAACCCGTTTAGGTACCTATTAATGGCAAAAAGTGGCCGCCTAGGCGCCGATTAATGAAAAAACATGTCCACATAGACCTTTTTGTTATTTTTCTTAGTTTCGACAAAAAAAAAAGTCTCGAGAATTCTTTAATTGATATTATAACTAAACTTTTAGTATTTTTATATTTATTATAGTGTTGTTAGATGAATGTTATGACTTAAATAGTTAAAATTGCTATAACTGCTACATATATATTACTAAATATGCAAAATTACACATCGGGATTCAAAACCATATAATTCCGCCTAGGCCCCGTGTAATCCCGCCTAGGCGCTAGGCCTTGGTCGACCGCCTAGCGCCTAAAACCGAGATCTACAGCATAGCCTGGAAAGCTAGTTAACTAATCAGTAAATGCAAATGCCTGATCAAGTTTAACCTTGACGGGCTTTCCAAGAGAACGATTAGTCCAAGTAAAGAAACTACCCCGAGATTGAATTTCTATTAAACCATTGTTCTAGATAAACAAATTAAATTCCTGAATACGATTATAGTTAGGGGATATATGGTAAGTTTTTCAGAACTATGAAGTATGTCGTTAAAATCCCCAATTAAGACCCAAGGTTTATTAACGTTTTTATTTCAGATAGATATATCGTCCCAAAGTTTAAGGCGTTGGTCAAAGTCATTCGGGGCGTGGATACATACTATATAGTAGGGAAATTAAGCTTCATTAATATACATGATTACAAAATGCTGGCTAGACATGATAACTTCTAGCCTAATATCCGCGTGCCAAATTACCAAAATACCGCAAGAATGAAAAGCATTACCGACAAGGTCCCTAATAAACTATTAGCATAATTAAATTTTTTCAAAATATCGGGAGTATCCTGAGCGCACAACATAGTTTCAAAAAGGCACGCAACTCCCGGCTTAAACCTATTTACAACGGGCTTAAGATTAGAAATCGTCAGGGGAGCCCGGATCCCCTAGCAATTCCAAACACATATATTCATTTTCTGCTGGCGGTCACATTACCGGGGTGACCGTGACCCATGAATCCTATCTTAACACCTCTAATAGTTTTAAACTTCTCTTTCTTCTTCCATTTGCTTCGAACTTCAGCTTCCCCTTTATCCTAATCCAAATCTACATTCTCAACAACAAAGCCACCTGATGTACTATGATAGATAGTGACTGGATCTCTTCCTCTGGCTCAAATTGTGAATCATTTACGTCAACAATACGGCCTTTGTATCCCAGACACGCAATCTCATCCTCTGCTAGGTCCAACTAGCCCACACAACTATCCTCATTCATTCCCCCTGACTCATCTGCCTTTCTACCCTCCACAATTTGTTCATTGAAACGCAAACTTGTAACTTTGAACGTGTCATCAGTCACCTTTTGTTGTTTTGAGCTTTCACCAAACCATTCCTCGTAATGTGCTTGCCTTTTAAGTGAGTCGAGATTACTATCCTAGTCACAACGTGCTTTCGTGCGAAGTTCTTTTAGTTTTTCACTATCCGAGGAGATTTCTTGACATTTGTGGAGAGAAACATCTTCTGTGTGTCCCATCCCCGTGTCACTACCCCCCCCCCCCCCCTTCGGAATCTTGCTAAACTCTCTCGCAATAGGTGGTGTCGCTGGAAACTCGTCACCTAAGTGAAGATGGCGAGCCTCAAGAATGATTTCATTTAAAAGTCCAGACCTGCAAAAGTCCGCCGCTGCCGAGCCTCCTCCTTTGGTGGCGCCACTGTCTGGTTGATGCTCTCTGCGAGAATTTTCCCCCATGAAGCCTTGTTGTTGACCTCCATGTGTTTTTTCCTTACCCTTTTGATTATTAGTTCCATCTACATCGTCCTTATGATCACGGTGGGGCTGTGGGATTGAGTGAGATGGTGCAAATCCATGACGAATTCTCTTGCGAATACCATAAATAGGAACCTCAGGCGGAAAAGAAACTGTGTTCTCAAGAGACCAAGTGACTTTGCAAAGCTCAGTCGGGTCGGTAATGTTAGTTCTGGCTAGTTTGCCACATGTGCTTGCGAGGTGGCCAAGTTTTCCACATAAAAAACAAAATAAACCAACTCTTTCGTACCTGAAGAGAGCCCAAGCCGCCCCTTCTTCCTGATGAAGATAGACACCCGCTGGAAAGGGTTCTCTGATATGAAAGCGCACGCGGAAACAGAGTAACATGACGTCTTAAGTGACTTCATCCGGGTAATCCACTTCTTACAGTTCAGTGAAGTTGTGGCTAAGAGCAACCACTGTGTCAAGAGTGTTCTACACATATGCCAATCCAGTAACCTGGACCCAAGTGGAAGAGTATTCTAATGGTAAATCCTCAATGCGGATGTTGTTAGGCCATTTGTTGAAACTGACATGCAAGCCCAAGAAAATACCAGGACGAGATTCCCAAAGCTTGACATAATCACTTTCTTCTGTAATCTCCAGTTGATATTTCTTTGGTCCAAACTCAACACAGTGAAACTCTCCTAGAACCCCCCATCTATCACATATATGTTTGATGAAGCCCCGAAGACGGATATCAGCGTTGCCGACCACTTGAAGCAAAAAAAGGTGGTGGGCTTTCCTCTATTGAATACTTAGAACTTTGACACCAAGAGTAATCACACCAAGGGATTTGACGTTATCACCATTTAATGGAATAATAGGAAGGTCGTGGCGGTCTTTAGTTGCCATGGTAGATATATTTTTAGGTTCTATAGGATTTTTGAGAGAATAAAGACACCGATAAGAGCAAATAGGATAAGTTTTATAACACAAAAGATAAAGATGAAGGATTTTGCAAGGAGGATAACAACCTCTTCTATGCGAATCATAAGAAAGAGAACATGCATGCTTTAGGAAGCAAGAGAAGGGAGCATAGTGGTTGTAAGTAATAGACACCGAATTGAGGAGGGTTTTGTGAGACCAAGAGAATGAGATCTCTCTGATAAAAGAGAGAATATACTCCCTCAATTTAAATCGACTGTCTATTTAGATTTTTCTGTATTTAAATACTTTAATAAATTTCATATATTATTATCTTGATATTTAAAATATGTATTAAAAATATTTTGATAAGACCTAATCAAACAACCTTTTCATAACTATAAGTTTAATAAATAAATAAAAATTCAAAAAGAAAAATAGTAGTATCTAATTTGATATAATACTGAATAAATCTATATCAGAAGAGACTTGGTTCTCCTTCTAAACAATATAGGTTCGAATCGAGTCAATGACTCCGAGTCCAAAGTGGCTCTCTGACGTATTAAAAAAAGTACTATGAAAAATAATAGCATTACTCTTTTATTATATTATACTTAATATAGATAATAAATACCCTAATAAATAAATAATTATTTTTGTCAAAAAATAGATAAATTCTTCCCTAATTAATATATGAGTAATGATATATACCACCTAATGACGTGGCGTGAATTGGTTGACGATAAATCGTTAATCAAATAAAGAAAATAAACAAATTAACGATTTATTGCCAACCAATTCATGCCACGTCATTTGGTGGTATTTGGATGGTATGATTTTAGGTGGTATATATCACTACTCTTAATAATATAGACATTTTATTTTTAGGAAGGAGTTTTTTTTACTTAATCACAAATAAAAGGAAATATTTCTCATTTAGTATAATAATAAATTTATATCATAATTAACTTTATTGTAATTTTTATTATTTATTTATTTTTATTATATAATATTTACAATATATAATATGTATTTAAATATTTTTAATTTTAAAATCTGGTTACCACCAACTACCATCACTTTCAGTATTCTCCGCCGACCACCACCACCATCACTTTTACCCACAAACACTACCGACTAGTAGAAAAAAGCCCCGCAGCTTCAAATAGTCTAGCGGCAATAACCAATCTATTTTTTCTTCTAAAATCTCTTTTCTTCAGTTTGATTGAGATGTATGAATGTAATCGATTGAGAAATTGTTCTTCATTCATGGATCTCATGGAAACCTCCCGGCATTGCATTATTGCGATTAACCAATCAGGGGATATTGTAAGGAAAAATAGAAGAAGATGCTAGATTAACAGTGCAAAAGAAGGAGAGTGTTGGGCGAATTCTCCTTGCCATGAGATCAACAGCTGATCTCAACCATCAGAGTTATTCATTCTACTCTGACAACCTTGAAATTGTTCAAGGTATTAATCAGAAATGGGAAATCAACTGGAAAATCCATCCAATGATTTGCGAAATATGGAAATGGATTGATAGATTCTTAATGTGGAAGATTTACCACCTTAAGAGAGAATATAACGAAGTCGCTGATCTCTTATAAAATGCGCCAGACAAGGAATTGACCTCTCAAGATGGAATTCCACTACTTTAGTCGAGTCTTTTTCGTTTCTTGAAATTTTGTACAAAAAATGAGGGGTAGGATACTTATTTGTATCTCATTTTCCTCTGACAAAAAAAAAAGATCCTTCTTGATAGAATCGACGATTTCTCTCAGT
This sequence comes from Nemophila menziesii, assembly GCA_029959085.1. Taxonomy (NCBI): domain Eukaryota; kingdom Viridiplantae; phylum Streptophyta; class Magnoliopsida; order Boraginales; family Hydrophyllaceae; genus Nemophila; species Nemophila menziesii. The sequence continues at coordinate 30,973,559 of JARWIR010000005.1, forward strand.
CCAGATGGAATAGATGAAGGTATAGTAAGGCTCACTCCAATAATAAGAGTCATCTCCTTGCTCGAGTAATTCTTCACCACTTCAATAATCAACTAAGTCCAATTCATTAAATTAGAGTTAATCGAGCACTTGGTGAGCACTTTCTTAAGAATTCTATTAGTAAAAGAGCACGAAACCATCAAATGATCAGATCTTCAGCACCAATAGAACAAAATTTGCAAAATAGGATTGATTGTGGGACCTATTCAAGCATTCTCTGTTTTGTGGATAGTCTATTATGATATGAAGGAACATCGAGGTATGCAGCTTTTAGTCCAGACAAATTAGATCCAATCAACAAATACTCCTTCACTACTAATTTTCTTCAGCGTTTTATTAAAGGAGAATATATTCTTAATTGATTCACTCCAATAGAATTTGCCCTCGTGATATGAGAAGCAGATCACCTATAATTGGAGGGAGTCTCCATCTGTTATGACCATAACAATCAACAACAATTTTATTGCAGCTTGATCCCATTTTGTAAATGTCATTGTTGAAAATAATAAATATTTCTTTCATATCAATCCATTTATCATATAAGATGAATGTATTCTTTCCATTTTTGACTTAATGATGTATAAAATTGAATGCACCACCTTTGATTTTAAGTAATTACTTCGACATCCAAGTATAATATTGTTTTTGAGTAATGATATTTATCACCCCTTTTTGGTTCACCTTTATATCACCTCCTGTGTGGAGGTTTTAAACACCAATCAGAGTGTTTCTCTTTCCTAATTACCTTTTTCCTCTTTCTTCAATTTAGTGCCACATAAGGTGACACATAAGGGGTGATACAAGGGTGTACTAAAAAGGGGTGATAAATATCATTACTCATTGTTTTTTATCTAAGCTTCATATACAATTGTTTCTTATTAAGTTGTTGTTAGCCCATTTTCTCCATAGATTGTCATCATTAGAGTACATTCCCTAGAAGGTAAATAAGAGGCAAATTGTATTAACATCTTCAAGATTAGGGATATTGAGGCCTCCAAATTCCTTTTTAGTACATACAGATGTCCAGGATAGTATAGATCCTTGTGCACCATCTTAATTTTCTTTCCAAAGATAGTTGGCTAGTTTTTTATTAAGTTTATAAATGACATGTTTAGGTAGTAAGAAGCCCCTACACCAAAACATGATCTTGCTTGTAAGGACAACTTTATTAGCTCGGCTCTACCTGCATAGGTGAGCAACTTAGAATTCCATGTATTAATACTTTTGAAAATATTTTCAATGAGCAAATCGCCATCAGATACATTAAGTTTCTTTGAAGTTAGGGGGACACCAAGGTATCTAACTGGCATAGAACCAAAAATGATATTCAAAATAGAAGAAAGGTCTAATTCGGATCCCTCCGTTGTTTTATCAACTTGCTCCTGATTTGTAGTGCCACCAAAGTATAACTTGCTTTTATGATAATTAATCTTCAAGATAGAGATTCTAGAGAAAAGATCAAGTCCATCTTTTACAATATGAGAAGATTGTTTAATCAGCTTTCAAGAAAATTAGTAAGTCATCAGCAAAAATCATGTGGGTAATGCATAATTGACTGCATTTATGATGAAATTTATTATCCTTGTAGATAGCAATATGTTGAAATATATCTGTGAGAAATTATATACATATAGTGAATAGATAGGGAAAAAGAGGATCTCTTTGTCTGCGAACTCTTCTTCCTTTGAAATGACCACAAATCCTACCATTGATGCATATAATATAACGAGGAGTACAAATTCACATATTGATCCACTTAATATATACTTCAAGAAAACCAAGAGTTATTAGTGAGTTGATCAAAAAATTCAAATTTAACTATCAAAATATTTTTGTAGATCACGATTGATAGTATATCTTGGAGAGATATTCTTTTGTTATAGTCTAAAACCAAGTCTTGAGCAACTAATATATTGTCACACAGGAACCTACCACCAACATATGCAGATTAATTAATTTGATAGAATTAAGAACGAACTTCAACCTGTTAGCGAGAAGCTTGGATAATACTTTATAGATAGTATTAACACAAGTTATTGGCCTGGACTTTTTGACATTTGAAGGAATTTTTTTCTTTGGAATCAAAACAATGTTGGTAGCATTCACTTGGCTTAACAATTCTCTAGCATTGGCTTACAAAAATCATTATCTATAATGCTCCAAATAGGTTTTGTATAAGATAGAATTCAAGCCCATGACTTTTATGATCTTCTGAGATCGAGCTCTTACGTACTTAGGGGCATGTTGCTCAGAAGGAGGTAGACGACCTAAGACACAACTTTAAGCTGCCAACAATGATATCAACAAGTTGATGGCTGATCACGGCAGTTGCGAGCAGAGAGTACGGGAGTTAGTTGAGTGTTAAATGCGGTCAAAGGCCAAGAAGGGCAAGGAAAACAAGAAGTCAAAACATACAATTATTTAAAAATTATATGATATAGGAGTCTGTTTAGTTTATTTTTTGGGGTTTTAACCCATGGTCCAAAAAAAAAAAAACAATATTTTGCATAAAAAGGTACAAAATCTTGGAAGCATTGATTTCTTTCACTTCCTTTTCCGATTAAATAGTCCTCAGGGTGAATTTAGAAGTTTATTACTCCATATAGAATGATTTTAAAATTTATTCCCTACACGTACACCAAGTGAATCTGGTCTTGTAAGTTATCACCTATTTGTGCTAACAGACACGATAAAGTGACATCATATGAACCACCAGACCATGATACACAAAATTGTTAACTGATTAAAATTATACAAAGCAGTTTTAAGGTTGTTGAATAGCTCAAAAGCAGTAAGAAGCACTTGGTAGTAACAATGACATCTTGAGATCTGTTCATGTAACTCTCCAATGATCAAACATCTTTAAACTATCATATAATTGATGAAAATTAAAGTAGTAGCAATTATAATTAATGCATCTGAGTGGAAACTTGTTTTACTATCAATCCTAATTATGATACAATTGGAAACTACACAAACATTCCCATAATCTGAGAATTCCAAAACAACACCACAAAATTCGTGAAACAAAAAAGAAATGTAAATTTGCTTTTCACATCTAATGCCTGCAACTCATTTATAAACACAAATTTTGTGCATTATTTTGAAAAACTCAACTACAATTAGCACATTATCTGATTAACCACATGAATTAGCTTGGATATAAAGACTTTAAAACCAACCTCATCTTATTATTAAAGCATTGAACAAGAATTTCAATATCAACAATTAAATTATAATTAAACAAAAATTAGCATCCCCAAACCAACTAATCTCTACTGAGTTTCAGAAACTTTGTACATGTCGGCTGTTATTTCAGTCAACCACAATCCAGGAAACAGTTTCTGCAAATCAAAATAAATTAAACTTTTAGTATTTAGACAAATTAATTGAAGTTATAATATATGAATGTAGAAAGTATTGACTTACATCTAAAGTCTTCTGAACACATTTAGCTCGTTTCTTTGGTCTCCGATTAGGTTTACGCCCAACCATCGCCATAAAATCCTCTTCTATCTCTCTTCTCGTTAAGGCAATCGAAAACTTGGGTCTTTCCGACGAATCCGTACCTGTTACTGATGGAGAACTCCGCCGCCTTGAAGTTGTTTCTCCGGTGACTCTTAATGGCGATGCCATAAGGGTGTTTGAATTTGACTTGATTATCTCAGGATTATTCTCTCGGTCACCGCCACAATCAACGGCTCCACCAACTCCGCAACCCTCAAACTTAAGCTCAGCTCTTCTTATCCGTAAATTCCACGGCCTCACACCATCTTCAACCGCCGGAGTCTTGCTGACGTCATCCCGGAAGTTTTCTTTCCTCAAAATTTCATCTTTCATCTTAACTGCTTCGTTCCGGAAATCAAGGATCACTTTCTCCCTTACCGCCGCGATCCCATTAACATCATCTTCCACGCCACCGCCTACCGCCATTCTCAACCTCTTCTCCGACGGAAGCGGTGGTCTAGACGACGAGAAACACGTCTTTCTCTTCTTATTACTTTCATTTAAACAACATAAATGATTATCTGATCGCCTAGTAATACCCTTTACCGTTTGACTCTTGATCATCTGAGTATTACCATCAGCGAGAGACAAAGATCCACCGTTACAGCCGCCGTCAACACCACCAAAAGAAGAATATGATGGAGAAGGCCTAGTTTTAACGGCGGAGATATGTCTGTCAACATTAACCTTCCTGCACCTCAAGAACTTCTGATTACCCCATCTTAACCCATTAGGTAGAGTGAAGTTATGTAACGGCTCCGATGAGGATGATGATCCTATTATCTCCATGGTCATCCACTAATTAGCTCCAATTTCTTTTTCTTATTTTATTTTTACGAAATCTGGCGTATTGTGAATGCCGGAAACGTGAATGTATATATATATATACGAAATAGGGGCGCTGTCAAATGGCAGAAGAGCTATAATCCAGATTATTTTCGTATTTTTACCTTTTGTATAAAACCTAAAGTACCGTTGTAATTGATAAAGGAATAGTAAAAGAAAAAGAAAAAACATATCTCACCTTTTTTTTTTTGGACAAGAGAAATAGAATAAAACCACCTATTTTTTTTTTTTTTTTGAGTACACCGGAGAGCCACTTCGGACTCCAATGAGATTCGATCCCAGGACCTCTTGGTCTCTACGGAATAACCTATTTAACCTATACCCATCTTATAGAAATTTCTTGTGAGGTCAAACTCTGCCTCGTTATGTAACTCATGTGTGCGGAAAATAATTCAAAAAAAAAAAAGGGACACAACTTTTAATTTGCCTAATCTAAAAATGCAATTTTTTTATTTTTTAAAATAAGGTATAATTTTATTTAAAAAAAATTCACAGACACACGCGTGTGATAAAATTAGTTGTTATTGGTGGTGGTGGCTGCAGCGGTGGTCGAAATTTTTACATTGTGGTGGTTGTGGTTGTGGCTGTAATGGCCGGAAGTGGTGGTGATCGGAGAAGGTGGTGGTCTATTATTTGTGTAATATTAAAAAATAAATAAATATTGCATTAAAATAAAATATAATAGTTAAAATAAAGGTATTTAGGTATAAAATAATAGATGACATGTTTTATGCAAATATTTAGTTTAGTGGGAAGTTTAATGAAATAGATTATTGGAGACATTTTTCTATAATCAAGTATCTTTATTAAATAGTTTTAAGCAAAAACCCGTTTTTTATTCACCTTTTATCACTTCATAGTAGGAGGTTTTAAACACCAATAAAACTATTTTTCTTTTTCAATTAAATTTTTTCACTTTGATTTAATGTTACAGAATGACACATAAATCGTGATATAAGTAAAATATATATATATATATATATATATATATATATATATATATATATATATATATATATATATATATATATATTATTACTCAATTTTTTATTAAAACAAAAGAGAGAAAATAAACTCTAATTAGATGGTATGGCCAATCTTTGACAAAAAAAAAAAAAGATGGCATAGCCAATCAACATATACCTGGACATTTTTATATTATTATATAATAGTAAGTTTATTTTCACAATTTATTATATTTTATTTTAACGATTGTCTAGTATAAAAATAAAATAAAAATCACCCAAAAACAACAAGATAATATGCCAACATGTATAATAGAATAGTCAGAGATGTTGTTTAAGTCAAAGTACTCTTATAACTGATAGAGCATGAAATATCCTATTAATAAGAATGTATAAAATGCCAAGTTGAAATATAAGGAGTTTGAAGATGGTTGAACTGATAGTTACTTGAACCTCTTGCTGTTTAAGGGTAAAGACCTGAAATCAAACAAGAGGATCAAGGACCACGGGAATGTGTGTCCTTCAATGGTACTTCAACGGTTAAATCAATATTAGACCGAGTAAAATATATAAACTAATGGAATTATATCGTCTGTGATCATGAACAATAAAAGCTACATCCCCTTTGTCAGACTTATGTCATGATTTTTATAGATGAAAAAGGCATTGTAGATAGGTTTGGAATTTTTTCATATTTTAACTTTGGGATGCGTGGGTCATGTCACCTCGGCTAGTACCGTGGCGATCTCATTCCCTTTATCAATTTTTCAAGAGCTCCCCAAAGTCCGATGAGGTTTTTATTGAACCGACATTTACGACGTAGCATAGTCTAGCCTATGCCGGATAGCCTATTTCTTCGACGTTCTATTTCCAAATCTACCGCTAGGGTGATAGTTTAGGGCATTAAAACAACCTAATATTTTATAAAGATATAGGAATTTATCACCAATTCAGTTAAATATAATCACCCCAAATAACATTAAAATCCTTTTAAGAATCAACTACAGTTCATACATAAAAGAAATACTCAAGCTACTAAACATTTAGCTCATAATGAAAGATATCAACATAAAGGATAAATATAGTACCACTATGTTTAGAACATAAAACTAATACAGATTACCCTAAAAATGATAAAGGATAGATAATGGAATAGTGTAGAAGGGTGTCTTCTTCTTCTTCTTCTTCTTCTTCTTCTTCTTCTTCTTCTTCTTCTTCTTCTTCTTCTTCTTCTTCTTCTTCTTCTTCTTCTTCTTCTTCTTCTTCTTCTGGTAATGTGTCACTCCTAATTTATTTAAGATACTATCTTTATAAGTAGCTTTTAGTAATAAAATACTATCATCTGCAAAAAGAAGATGAGTGGTGATAGGACATTCTTTCCAATCTTCAAACCCTCCATAATATTTTTATGAACTTTGTCTTGAACCAGAAGGTTAAGTGTTTGATACATTAGACAAAACAGGAAAGGGGACAAAGGGTCTCCTTGCCTAATACCTCTAATAGGTTTATCAATTTCATGATCTTTCCCGTTAATAAGTATTGAGTATGAAACTGTACTTACACAAATCATGACTTTACTTGCCCATTTTTGGTGAAATCCCATATGAGTTAAAAAAAATTCTAAAAACCCTAATTCAATGTAGTCACGAGCCTTTTTTAAATCCAGCTTTAATGGCAAGATAATATTTTTTTGTAGTCTTTTTATTTTTCATAAGAGTAATAAGTTCATGAGATATAAGAATATTTTCCTGAATATTCCTACCCGGTATGAACCCTGTTTGATTCTTATCAACCAAAAATGGCATAAAAGGTTTTAGTAAATTTACTAAAATTCGTGAGATGATTTTCATAAATGAAATTTGTGCAACTTATAGCTCTATAGTGATTCACTCAGAAGGATTATCAACTTTAGGAATGAGAGCTATGGAAGTTTGATTCAAAGGCTCCAAACTACCATTATTAAACCAGATTTCATTGATAATTTGCATTACATCTAATTTAATAGTTTCCCAATATGTTTTACAAGATATTCCAGTATATCCATCTGACCCTGGAGCCTTAGTTTAACCCATCTCCCAAACAACTTTTTTAGTTTCATCACAAGTGATATGAGCTATAAGAGAGAGGTTCTTAGCATTATTTACAACATGTTGCACATGGGACAAAACTCGAGTAAAATCCATTGTCCCCACTAAATTGTAAATATCATTGAAGTAATTTTTAAAAATACTTATTATATCACTTTTTTTTTCTTCCGTTCATTATTATCATTCTTAATTCTTCTTATATTATTTCTTTTTCTTCTGCTTTTAGTACTAGCATGAAAATATGCAGTATTTTTGTTTCCCTTTTTTAACCACTGAATCTAAATTTATCCGTCCAAAATTGTTCTTATTTTCCCAAGCTTTCTCAATAAGTTTTGTTATTGCATTATATTCATCCCAATTACCAATATTAGTATCACCATTAGAAAGAACTTTTAATCTCTCCATATAATTCTCAATACGTTTCCTATTGTTATCGAATTTTTCAGTATTCCATTTTATAAGCTTGTTTTTAGTAATATTTAGCTTAATTTATTACATTAGTAGGTATTCCCCTTAAACTTTTGTTATCTTCCCAAACACTTTTAATAATATTCAGACATTCTAGTTCACAGGCACAAAAATTAAATTTGTTTTTCTTATTGTTATAGTTTTGATCTTGGTGGAGTATAATAGGACAATGATTTAGGATAATGATTTGAGCCAACAGTTGGAATCACTGCTAACCAAGCATCAGAAAACATTGTAATCCACTTAAGATTTATTGAAACTCCACACAAAACAACCTTTATTAATTCTTCACCCGTTCTTCTATTAGACCAGGTAAATTCACAACCATGTCTTGGAATTTCTTCCAATTTAAGATTATTAATTAGTTTATCAAAACTTTTCATAAGGCTTTTATAAATACTTTTCCCTCCTAGCTTTCTGAGATGTTTCTTATTATACTGAAATCCCCAATCATAAGACATGGAATTATCATCATAACACTTAACAATTTTATTAAGAACTTGGATTATATTGATTTCAATAGGAGAACCATACATATAAGTGTATTTTTGATTTAATATCATGTGAAACCATAGTATTCAGATAATTCTCATCAGAGGCAATTATCTCCATATCAATATTATCTTTAATAAGTAGTGCTAAACCACCCCCAATCTAATAGGGTCTACATAGTGTATAAGTTTCATCCTCAATACATCAGCTAAATTATTAAGAACTTTAAAATGATTGTTAGTTTTAGTTACAAATAGTACCTTTGGATAATGCTTAGAACATAATTATAAGTCCAATAACCCCCTCCCCCCCCCCTAAAAAAAGATGTATCGTGACCCTATAAATCTATCACAAAACATGATACATCATTAATTTATTATATCCACCTTTTATCAAAGCCCATTTTATATAGGAGTCCTTTGAGGAACTCCCAATCAATGTGCTCATAGGCTTTAGAAATATCTGCCTTAATTTCCCACTAATATGACTTTGAATTCCATGTATTTTTAAGATATTGTGTTACTTCATGAGCAATAAGAATGTTCTCAAAGGTAGATCTCATTGGAACAAACGTTGTTTGATTTTCATCAATAAGCTTGTCCATATGGGTTTGCAATCTAATAACAAATATTTTTTATATAACTTTTTATAAGAAGTTTTCTTAACTTATATGGTCTGAAAGAGCCAAATAGAAATGAAATTTTAACCTTAGGTTTCAATGTAATTATGGTATCATTTATCCCCTCAAGGCTGTTATTATTCATATGTAATTTAGAGACCACTTATAAGCAGATCTAAATAATTATATCCCAATATTTTCTACAGAAATACCAACATAACCATCAAGGCCAGCTGATTTCTTAGCATTGAGTATATGGTGTGAGGTTGAAATGCCAATTGACATAAGTCATAACCACTATCAACATAAAGTTCACCAACTTCATCCTGCAACCCAAATGTGATAATCTACGAGAAGAATTGGACCCCATAGAGGAAACAAGGGAAAGATCCAATCTCCGATCAAATCTAGTGAAACTAGCCATAGCCCAAGCTTTTCACAAAAAGGTTCATCCAGAAAACATACAAGTTGGAGAATTGGTGCTACAAATGCGAGAGGTTTATACGTTTGTAAAGCAAGGAAAGTTCTTACCCAAGTGGAAGGACTGTATGTCGTGATCAAGGAAACATACCCGAAAACTTGTACTTTAACTGAGGAGAACAACACACAACTACCTAACTCCTGGAATGCGGAACACTTGTGTAAATTCATCAAACCAACAACTTAATAGCTCACATCATAATATTTCTTTTGTCGTTTCTGAAATACAACACAACAAATAGATAAGATAAATATTTCCGACCTGAAAAGGTTGGTAGAATGTAAAAAGATTTTCTCAGATCCTATTAAAGGGCCGACCAATGGGATCCAGAGTGAAAAAGTCGATAAATGTAAAAAAAATCTTGTCTCCATTAATGGGTCGATAAATGGATTCCCGACATGAAAAAGTCTATAGAATATAAAAAACGTTTCTCGGCTTCCATTAGGGGGTTGGAAAATGGATTCCCGACCTGAAAAAGTCGATAAATGTAAAAAAACTAGTATTGATTCCCTAAGATCATCGACTAGGGTGTTGGACAAAGGCTTCCTAACGTGAAAAAGTCGATAAAAACTAAAGAACTTTTCATAAGGCGAATTCCTCATTAGCCTCATAAAGCAAAAGACCAACACCAACAAAGACGAGTTATGTTGGTACACCGATCTTGAAGCCATGATGAAGCCAAGGGTCAGCCGAAAAAGTCATAGAACATAAGCATGCGCAAATAAGACGATAGGTACGTCACTTTTTTTACACTAACTTGGGATATGACCAAATTATATGCCTTATTGCAAATATTTTGTAAGACCGATGTAGTTTCAGCATCAAAGAAAATTCATAAGACCCACATAGCCTCGGAGATCAAAGAAATTTTGTAAGATCGATGTAGTCTCAGTAATCAAATAAATATCATAAAACCGACGCAGTCTCGGCAGTCAAAGAAATTTTGTAATACCAACATAGTCTCGACGATTAAGAAATTGCGTAAGACCAATGTAGTCTTGACAACCAAAGAAATTTCGTAAGACCAAAGTAGTCTTGGCGATCAAAGGAATCTCATAAGACTGACATGGCCTCGGCAATCAAAAAAATTGGTAAGACCGATGTAGTCTCTACGATCAAAGAAACTTAAAAGTACGAGATAACATCGACAAAAGAGGCAGACTGAAGTGCTGACAAGAGGAGGCAAATGTGTGTCGTCGGTAAGAGTATAAGGTTAAAATAGTTGGTGAATACCGAATCGATGACATAGTTAGCTAGAACTTCTTTTTCTTTTGCAAGAAATAGTGAAATCATAGACAAAGGAAGCCTTGGCAACCGATGATAAAGACCGACAAAGTATTGGCACATAAAAAAAAGACCAACAAATCCTTGCAAACCAATGATAAAGACCGACGAAGTCTCGACACTTGAAATAAAAGGAAGCCTTGGAAATCGCTGATAAAGGCCGAAGAAGTCTCGACACTTGACATAAAAAACCGATGAAACCTCAACAACAAGTAAATTAGACTCCAACAACTATTTAGCTAGGGAGTCATGGATTTTACGTATCCCTTCAAATATCACTAGTTCACTAATGCATGATATGATTATTACTAGAACTAGCCTATCATTTTCTATATCTCTATTGAGTAGATATATGTCTAGTCCTAGATATGATCATTAGATTGCTTTAAACATGTGTTGGATAATGTTAGTAGCACACTTGATATTGGTATATGCTATGGTAATAATAATGTCCCATTTGAGTTGGTTAGATAGGTGGATTTAGATTTTGCATTAAAGACTTAATAAAGTCCACTTACCTTACGTAAAATATTTTATTTCTTGAAAATCTTGATTGTATTAGTTGCCTTATCCACTACCGAAGCAAAATATGTGTCAATCACAAATACTATAATGAGTCAATATTGTCACAAAATTTGTTAATCAACACTAATCTCATAAAGGGTATATCATATCGTATATTTTGATAGCCAAAAAGCTATACATTTGAGCCAAAATCGTGTATATCGTGAAAGGATTAAACCCAGTAATGTAAAGTTCCATTATATAGAGATATATTGTTTCTGATAATGTGAAGTGATTGTGAATGGGGTACACTAATGGTTATTAACACGAATTTTATGAATTGCTTAGACTTATTGTTTGTTAATTGAGCTTTTACAGGCATTTCGAGTTATGATAAGTTAATTGAGTGGACCTCTTAGATAGTGTTAATGAATATGGTCATGAGTATGTTATATTACACGATGTAAGTTGTAGATTCTTTTATTACATGAAGTGTGATTATTTAGGGTATTGAATTGTTAATCGGATTTTGACATGTTATTGGACCTCTTACTATTCTGATATAATATCGTTTTAACTGGATGTTTTATTGATGTTGCTTAATTATAACGCTTGATCTTACTATGTAATGGACATTTGAGATCTTAATTCCATGTGTCCCATATAAAAGGCTCACACCTACGTATTCAACTTTATTCTTCAGTTTTCTCTTTCTCGCCTCTCTCTATTCATAATTCTTAAGTTTTCTCTCTAGTTTTGAAAAACAAGGGTTGATATGTAATTGTATAATCCAATAGAAATTCTTGTAATAGTGATAGTAAATCGTGTTGTTTATATAATTATGTTGATTCTATAATAGAGTAGTCTACGTAGTAGATTAGCTGTTAGTGATTAACCATTATCTTAAACTTTTTAGCAGTGTGGTTGATTTTAGACATTGTTTAGTTATAATCTTGTAATCTAAAACATCTACCAGTGGAGAAACTATTCTTATCGAAATTCAATATAAATGTAGAATTTGTCAAATCTTTATATTTCTTGTATTTTTTATTTTTTCTAAGTTCATTATTCTTGTGTTTGTTTTTGGTGAACTTATTTTTGCCAACTTTTAAAGATCTATCAAACATTTTACTCCAATGTAAATACTTTACAACAATTATTACAAGACAAATTTTATTGATAATTTTTTCTTGTTTGGTCCACACACAATTAGGGAGAGTCTAAAGGCCATTGGCACCAAAGATGGAAAATTGGCCATGAAATTCTCACACATCAAGGTAAATAGCCCAAAGAAAAATGGCCCAATATAGCATCATAACAGAAAAGCCTAACATTAAAACCGGCTTTCCCTTCTCCATTTCCTCATCATCGTATATATACGTTCATTCACCATCATTCTAAACTCCAAACCAATTAAAAATAAATAAATTAGCAGAAATAAGAAAAAATTAGCTAGTGTATGACGATGGGTTCAGAGGAGGGATCATCTTCATCGGAGGCATTACATAACTTCACGATGCCTACTGGGTTAAAATGGGGTAATCGAAAGTTCTTGAGGTGCATGAAGGTTAATGCTGATGGACAGATGTCTGCCGTTGAACGTAAGACAACTTCATCATATTCTTATGGTGGTGGTGTTAGTGACGGTGCTGGTTTTACTCAGATGATCCGAAGTCAAACGGTAAAGGTTGATTCTTACCGATCAGATAAGAAGAGAGAGATGGGTTTGTCGTTTAGACCACCGCTTCCGCCTGAGAAGAGGTTGAAGATGATTGAAGACGGTGGCGCAGATGATGAAGATGGGATCGTGGCTGTAAAGGAGAAAATGATCTTGGGTTTTCGAAACGAAGCAGATAAGATGAAAGACTCGATTTTGATGAAGGAAAACTTCATGGATGACCTTACCGAGTCTCCGGCAGCGGAAGATGGTGTACGGCCGTGGAATTTACGTACACGTAGAGCTGCGCTTAAGTTTGAGAGCTGCGGAAATGGTGGTACCGTCTTTAACAGTGGTGGTGTTGGCGTAGAGAATAATCAAGATATACTCAATTCCAAATCCAATGCTTTTAAAACTTCTTCTCCATCTAGGATCGGCGCCGGAGAAACTCAGATGACTCCGAGGCTAAGGAGTGAAACGGCGGTTGCTTCACCAAGCGGTGAGAAGAAAGAAAGACCAAAATTTTCAATTCCCTTATCACGAAGAGAGATCGAAGAGGATTTCATCACTTTGGTTGGGCATAAGCCTCCACGTAGACCCAAAAGACGAGCTAAATATATTCAGAAGAACTTAGATGTAAGTCTGTAACACAACACTTTCAAATTTCAATTATATATCTATATTTCAAGTTTTTTTACTGTTTAATTGGTTTGGATTTGCAGACACTTTTACCAGGAGCGTGGTTAACAGAAATTACACCTGATTTATACAAAGTACCTGAATCTTAGTAGCCATGGTAGGTCAATGCAGTTTCCATAAGTTAATTTTTAATTTAATTTGATTAGAGATGTTGAATTTTCAGGGAATGTTGAGTTTTGTGGAGCTTGAAAGGTGAATATATGCTGGCGTATATTTAAGATTAGTTGATTGATAATTTGTTGTCTTGTTTAATTATATATTAAATATTGAATAAGATGAGGTCAATTTTTGATAAGTAAATATTGATCTCATTCTTAGATGTTTGTTTATGCGATAAGTAATTTGTTTCCATTAGAATGTTTTGGTTGTGTAACTGCAGTTTCTTATATCAGATTTGTAGCAGGATTTTCAGTTTTATGGTTAAACATGTCTTAACAGTTGTTTTTTTAATACCTTTGCAATTCTAGATTTTCATACCTTTTAAGGTAATATGGAGTGTGTTCTTTTATTACATAAGTAAATTGTTATGAGTTTGTGTATCCTGGTCTGGTCTACTTTATATATCCTCTGTTAGCATTATAGCATTTTGCTTGATCGATCTAATTGTCCCTTGGAACATCTGCATTTGGATTTTGGGTTCTATATTTGAATATAGAATCTATGCATCAAGACTTTATACGTAGATTTATTTCCTAAAGAAACAACTGAGCTAATAGAGTTATTACATGGATTTAGTAACTATAGTCTATTTATAGTTTAGGTTCCAAAAAGCTCGAGTCTGCCATGATCAAGGTTAGGATGAATGATCAGTAAATCTCCCCAAAAAAACATAAGGCGTTTAGTTTTTTAATATAAACAAATATGTTATACCAATTGACCTCAAACTAAAAGTTCGTATTTATACTCAACAAACATTTGTAGGAAAACGACACACCTTGTTATAATCAATGAGATTACTTGAAATATAGAGAGATATATGATCTCGTATTACTCCATGAAATTCGATTTTGGCTCATAATGATATAAATATCGAACTATATATAAAAAATATAAGTAGTTGTGCAACTATTAACTTAAACCGCTGTGAGGCTCAAACAACTTTGTAGCTATTTGTATTAGCTCTTTGATATATCATAACTTGTTGTAAGTCGTTTCTACACGTTATGACTTTATCAGGAAATATCTACCAATTATATAAATATTTCGTAACACTCTTTTTTGGATATTTACTGAAAAAGTAGCTTGAAGTGGGAGTTACATGATATATGGTATGCCTCGTTAAAACCTTACCAGGAGAACCCAATGAGATAACCCATAGTAAAGGAAAAAGAGTAAAGTACGCAATATCTTCTTCCTTTCATTACGACATCAAATCTTTTGATAATTCCTTCTTTACTTGTGGGCTTGTAGCTCGAATATAGTTATTTGGTAAAGATTTAGTGAATAAATATATTAGAATTTCATTTGATTATATTCGTTCAATATCAATACACACTTTTTTTTTTTTTTCTCGATGTATGGGTGTCCGGGCCAGCTTACGCGCACCACGACTAATCCCATAGGAAATATACACGCCTCCTCATGCATACTCCCACTTAATCAGAACTAGGTTACCCATGTTCAGGGAGGAGACTCAAACCATGCACCCCTTGCTTACCCCCTTTAAGGGCTCAAGAAATAACACGACTGAGGGGATTCGAACCTGTACCTCCTAGTTGAGAGACAGGGTCCTGGCCACTGAGCTAGTCCCAGTGGTTATCAATAAACACCCTTGACTTGACATAAGGAGGAGTATATTGTGCTCTTTATACTAATAGATATTTTGCATGTTTATGTAAAATGTTACTAGGAAAAATTCAGTGGAAAAAACCTAAGTGAAGGAAAAAGAGTATAACGTACAAATATTGTCTCTCCCTCACTGTGATACGAATCATGACAACAATTATTTAGAACCACATAATATATTTTCGAACCTACATTTGAAATACGTATACAATATAATTTTAGCTGATGTATCTGTTGGATTCTTACTTGGACAAATTTGTTGAATTCAACATTAAATTTACAGTAGAAATTCTTTGGTGAAATATACTTAGACACCTCTTGAACTAATCTTCATTTGTCATTTGATCTTATGAATGATAAGAATCTCCACATGATCTAAGAAGTGATCAACTATTCTCTGTTTCTTGAATCTTCAGGTTGGGACAATATTATCATAAGATAATATATCACTTATGAGGAAGTAATCCATGCTAACTACATCTTGTTATAAAACTAAATACTTTTCAGTTATGTTTCATTCACATTATGTTATTCGGGAACCTTTTATACTCGTTCTTCGAGAATTTAATATTTTCAGACACTTTAAGTGCTTTGGGCACTTTTCGTTTTTCGGGCACTAATGCTTGAGACACTCGTGTTCATAAAAAACGTCAATATATTCTAAGTATCATAACATTTAAATTTGTAATTTCTTTATCATAGTAAAGTTTTCAAGAGTTTTCAAAAAATAAAATCTAATGTCATTGTATCCACAACATGAAAATGAGGATGTATCCCCATAATTAATTATAGGTTTATGCAAAAATATTTGTGATACAAGTCACGTTACAGAATAAATAATATGATATGGTCATTTACTTATTTATCGTTGTTTTTCACCACTTTATGATTCAGAATCCTCATTATTCATGTCAAGTCTTAGTGAAAGAAAATATATCAATCCATATATTTTTAATAAATAAATAATCTACATGGTTTTGCTTTACTCAGATACCTTGGTCTCTTTAGGAGCTATTAATTTCTTCAAGAGTAATGTTTGTGCCAACATTATATGACGCAATAATTCCTGGCGTATTACGTGGATGTGCACATTCCACAGTTTTTACTATTTCATTTTTTACTCATAAGATTCCCTTCTATATGGCATGGTATAGTTTGAATCGATAGGTCAACAATGCTTCATGCGCTTGTTATATGTATTACATGTCTGCCACATATCATGTGTTTGTTAGATGCATTACAGGACTACCACATTTCATGCGTTGATTAGACGCATTAAAAGTTTCACCACGCTTATTCCAGCACATTTACATCAGATTTATGGGATTTATAATATTCTTTGTATGCTCGGAATGCATTTGGTATATTATTTTCAATACTTTGCAAATAAATTTTCTTTTAAGGTCAAGTTTTGATTCTTTAGGTTAGTAAATTTAGATGAGATAATAATGTAATTATCCAGATATATCACGTTATACTTCAGTTTACAATGTCTCTCCCCCTAATAAGGGGTAGATTATCTCATCAAATTAACACCTTGCAAAACGTGCTTTAAATATATCACCTATCAATGGTTAAAGATATCGAATAATAGAAGGAGAACGAAACCCAGCATAAATTCCAACTCGTCGATTGAGATGTCTCACATTAACTTTTATTACAGAAAATTAAACATATTGGTAGTCACTTGGTAAACGAATCTTTTGGTTCTTTCACTTAGAGACCAAACAAGTTCATTATTATACAACATAACATAACAGTCACTGGTTGACCCAGTCGATCATGTCATAATACAAAGTTCTTTGGAATGTGATATATTTATTTTTTCACAATGTGCATTTCAACTTCTTGAATCTGTATATAATAAAATTCCAAATAAATAGTTGGAAACTTTTCTTATACATATTTCTAGTGTGATTTTCACGAAGTAATGCAAATATTACATTATTACGCACGTGGTTAATACAAACTATTCATTTCGACGAAAAATATCTAAGTTTAGTAATTTTTTCGGGAATTACTAAAATCATAAATGCTAGTGATGTCAATTTTATACCACATGGTAATACAACATTTGGGCATCCTAAACTTTTAATTATACTGATAAAAGGGTTTAGTACACAAATGGATGCAACCAATATATAATTTCACTGTATTAATAATATTCATAATTATAATTTCATAATGGATTATTCTTTGTGACTCTTCATTTTTGTGATATATCTTATTATTCAACTCACAGTGGTAAGAAATTTATTTATAGTAGGATTCAAGGACTGCTCCTTCCATGACTTCAACCTCAGCTGGAGTTTGGGTCACTAGGTTACACATTTTTTTCAGGATATGCAGTTCCATTCACTTTAGGAATGCCATTTTATTTACTTCAAGACATAGTTTTCAACAATAAAATACAATATTCAAACCACTTGTTCTTATCACCATCATTCTTATTTTTATAGATATGAAAAGTTGTTTACATTCACTTCAGATAATGTATCTCCATTCGTTTCAAGAAATGAAACTCAACCAGTAAAACGTGAACCGTGTTTTCAAATCAACAATTCATATTTTCTCGTTTCCAAGAAAATATAATTTTAACTCATAATATTGGAGAAAAAAGTTCACTCACGATATTACTATATCAAGAGTATAGTCATGAAATGAAATGTTGGAGACAAAATTCTCTAACATGTATATATCCAGAATACTTATTCCATAAATTTTAATAAATAAATAATTTCATATAACATAAAATATACAAACTTACCAAATATAATCTCATAGCTATAATCGTATTGAACGAAATCCTATTTTTATTTTATTTGAACCTTTCCATATGTTCATTCTTTTGAAACTATTTGCATGCTCCATTTTTTTCTCATCAAATATGTCAAATATATTAGTAAAATTTTACATGTTCGAAGAAAATCTTAGCTAAAAAATGACTTCACAAAATCAACCTGATAAGCATAACATGAATGTGGTGCATGGAAAGTATCATACTACATCAATAGAAGATTAAACGTGAAGATAACAACCATGTGATTAGTCTGTATAGTTAGTTAGTTAGTTAGCTTATCATATAATTACATTGTTAGGTATGAATACATAAGTATACATACATGTACATTGTACAAATCTCATCAGACGTAGAAAATTGATAATTCATTCATATTAGTAACGAATATATCATTTCTCTTCATGGTATTAGAGCATTTGAGTAACTTTTTAGCTTTAAGCTACTTGTTGTCATTAATGATTGCTTAAAAATCCTTACTCAGTATTCTTCTATCCTTTAATTCTATCTTCTTTTCAAATGTCTACTTTTACGCCCATCATTTATTCTTTAGTTCAAATAAAGCTTGATTCTATTAGTTATGTGTTATTGTGAGCTCAATTAGAAGTTGTTCTCGAAACCCATGGTTATCTGGATCATGTTAATGACTCTTCTCCTACTCCTAAATGTTACAGATCTGTTGCACAAAACATGGTTGATCGAGGAACATCAACTTAAAGTTTCTCTTCACTCCTTTATGATTACATCAGTTCTATCTTAGGTTGTAAAACTCGTCTCATCTCATGATGTTTGTTCTAAACTTGAGGAGGTATTCTTTAGTCATTATGGTACTCATTACCATCATATCAATATGCATCTCTACAAAATTAAAAAAGGCTATTGCTATATGCATGACTATTTGTCTGAGATTCAAGAGATTTGTGATTCACTTGATAGTGTTGCTACTTTGCTTAAATGCTCAAACATCAACTCTTACTTTTCATACTTTGAGGAGCTTGCTTATTTATGAAGATTTGCATATGAAGATGATTTGTTTGTGTGTAGTTTATTTTTCAATCCATAATGCTCTTCACACTAGTTCTAGTAATGGTGCTTCCTCTTCTTCCTCTCAAGGACGAGGTTATAGAAATCGATTAAGAAGAAACGGAAGAGCTGAGGTATTTTTCATAATTTTCTCTCTGTCTTGGGTCATTCTCCTGCTCAATTGCCTGCCTCTCCTTGTCAAATTTGTGCTAAACATACTCATTCTACCTTGGACTGTCGGTGTTGAGTTGATTTTACTAAGTACCCACCTACTAAAATTCAATATCAAGTGGTAACAACAACTCAATTAGCTAATAATTTGTCTAATGAATACAATCCTGAGTAGTGGTTTTTAGTTTTTGGTGCTAATTGTCATGTCACTAATTATCTACAAGTTTTCAACAACATTATCCTTATCAAGGAACTAATGTTGTTGTTTTGGATAATGGGAACACTCTTGATATTGAATTTGTTGGCCATGGTAAGCTTCTTCTTCTTCTTCTTCTTCTTCTTCTTCTTCTTCTTCTTCTTCTTTACAATATATTGTACATATCCAGATATACTCATCATAACAATTGTATAATTTGTTTTACTATTTCTCTATCTTTATTTATGATAACATCACTCATAAACATTTTTTTGGACCTTTGTAAGTAAGGTCTCTACCCTATTTCTTTGTTTGATTCTTCATCTGCATCTTCTCCAACCTTATCCTCATTGCTCTCATGTCTATCTATATCATTAACGAGTGTCAACTCAATTTGGCCTCAAATACTTGACATTCCTCACATAATGCTAGTGTTGTTTTGTCTCCTATTCAGGTGTTAATTTTAGATTTCTGTGGTGTTTCTTGTAATGCTTGCGTTGTCTCAAAATCACACAAGCTTCCTTTTCAATTGTTTGTTTCAAAGTTTGTAAGCCATTTGAAAATAATACATAATGCTGTTTGGGGACTTTCACATGTTGCATCTTGTTATTCAATTAAGCATTATGTGCTTTTTCTTGATGATTACATTAAATTTATTAGGTTATATCCTCTTAAACTCAAATCAGAAGTATTCGCTTCTTTTCAATCTATCCGCACTATGATTTCTATTCAATTCAATTCATCTTTTAAGACTTTAAGATCTTATAATGGTGGAGAATACACTAGTCATGCATTTTCAATCCTTTCTTCAACTCCATAGTTTGGTTTATCAGACATCTTGTCCTCATACACCTGAACAAAATGGTTAAGGCATCTCATTAAAACTACTCTCACCATGGTTACTCAAGCCAAACTTCCACCAAAAAGTTGGCTTGAAACTCTTGCTTCAGCTCAATACCTTATTGATATTTTGCCTACACATTCTCTTTCAAATCTTTCCCCTTATGAGGTATGATGTATCCTTTATTTTGATAGATTAATCTAGTCACAAGACATCTTTTTAGGGCTATATTGTGCCTACACATTCTCTTTCAAATCTTTCCCCTTATGAGGTGTGATGTCTTCCTTATTGTGACAGATTAATCTAGTCACGAAACATCTTTTTAGGGCTATATTGTGCTTATTTGAGGGATTATTACTCATATTTGGATGATTTCTCATTTCTTGTCTAGTTTTGGATAATTGTTACTTTTAGAATTATTTGTGCGTAATTTGTGTGTTAAGTGTGCAACTATTAGGTACTTGGATGATATTATATCCCAAGAAGAGGATAAGAAATCTATAAAGAAAATAAAACCCATGTTAAGGCGTTAAAGGACCAAAAAGTCACTTTTGGGAAACGAGATTAGTTACCAGCTAACTTTGGAAAGCGATAAGATGGAGTCACCACACGAATTGATGATGAATCTGGAGGATAATAAATCAACACCCTTGAGAGCTACTAGCTGCAAGTGTACGGATCGTTGCCAAGTAATAAAAAACAAGTAAGGGGGGTTATCGTTCTACAACGAGACTATGCGGTTAATGCCTTTGCGTTTTATAATGTGAATAGGGGTCGAGTTGAAATTACCAAAAGTAAAGGATATATTTGTCGGGGATTATCAAGTAAGAAGGACTAAAGTGCAAATAAATTAAAGTAATTATAATTAACTAAAGGATGAAAATGCAAATAAAAACATTAAGACGAGAAGTATAGCTCGAGAACTCGCAAGTAATATTTACTAGTTGATTCTACGATTAATATTTAAGGGTGAATTGAGGAATATGCTATAATCGGATTCAACTCTCTTCCTAACTCCTTTCTGGGTATCTTAAGACGATACCTAACACCACTAGAGACCTCTCCCGAGTGAACTCTACAATGATGATCAACACCTAAGGTTCTTACCTGAATGACTATCCGGTTAATCAAGACCTCTCGGTTCACTAACAAACACCGAGCATTTATATATTATTTTTCTTAATACAACTCCCTTCGTGGGTGAAAGTCCTAAATACTATGGTCAACCCTCTATTTGGCCAGGATAAGGGATGAAATTCAAATTCGTATATATCATCAAAGCAATAAATTAATAATTCAAAATTAATAATTCATTTGAATTATTCAATCCCAAAATTCAATAAAACGTAAAAAATTAATCTAGGGTTCATACATCATACGATTCTCAAGCTGCGAAAAATTTAGTTCATACAACAATAAGGAAAAACAACAAATAAAGTGTAATATTCATGTTCAGAATAAGAAGTAGAATAGGATTACACTGATAATCGCTGAAAGATGATGAACGATAGGTGTGAAATGACATGAAAAAACTTCTCTTCTTCTCCAGGTGTCAATGACTGCTCCTAAGCGTTTCAAAATTATGCAACCCTTATTTTTATCTTAAAAATCTATATTATATAGGATTTTCAAAACATTTTTGGAGTTGTGGGACCTTTTAAGTGGTCCAAGTCAACCAAAAAAGGTCTTAAGGAAATGCGGACGGGTTCAAACCACGACAACGATAAATTCATTAACTCTTTCATTTCAACTCCAAGTCACGAACCGTCAGTTCCTACACGCTCCAAACTTCAAGTGTCCGATTACGTGTGGTGACTCTAACAAATCGATTTTTAAATCTGGCTGGTACATTCTCTCACCTTTTAAAAGTGGTTGAATCGTCCTTTTATGCTATGACTAAGGGATGATCTCGTTTTCTTGATTTCTTATCACCATCTCGAGGTATCCTAGCATGCAAGTATCTTAGAGTTGTACACTTAACACACAAATTACACACAAAAATTACGCACAAAAATTCTAAAAGTAACACAAAAGCCGAAACTAGACATGAAAGTGTAATATATCAAATAAAGGGAAAAAGTCCCTTAACTAAGTTCTAAAACCCTCCAAAATGATATCTTGTGATAATATTACTTTATCACACGCACTACAAGAAATAGTATCTTTAGCGGCAAAAAAATTAAAACTAAAAATCTTAATTTTGCCGCTAATAGTCGTTATTTGTCGCCTCTATAAGTTTCTCGCTAAAGATACCTTTAGTAGCAAATTATTTGTTTTTGCCGCTATTAACTTTATCTATGCCGCTAAAAATATAATTTGAGGCCATTTTGGTTTTTACAAATATCATTAGAGGCCATTTTAGTTGTTGCCGCAATAGCTTCCCCGCTAATGCTACTATTTCTTGTAGTGACGGACATCATTTTAATAAAGCCAAATATATGCTTGCTCAAGGGTTCAAGAGATCTTACAGGCTGTAGAAGAGAGAGAATGATCATACATATGTTTCTTTCTATGTCTATAAAACAGACAGCTAGAGAGTTTTCTAGTTTTCCTCAGCATACATGATAGTCTAGGAAGAAATAATAGAGTAGCATTAAGTGAGATTAGGGAAGTATAAGAAGGATGCTGATTCGAATTGTAAAGAAGGTTATATGTGTGCAATTTGGAGTCCTAATACAAAGTTGAGCTCCATCATTACCTCTTCATTCTATCTTCACATTTGAAGAGTTACTTCGCCAATAAGAAAATACTTGTGTTAAGGACGAAGCTGTTGGGGGAAATTTAGATTCTTCAAGGACTAAAGTGAAATATCTGTACAATATTGGGGACTTTGAGGTCAATTCGGAAAGATGGGAGGCTTAATATAACTATTCAAAACAACAAAAGCCCCTCGTAATGTTTTACTTGCAACAGGGACTTAATTGCAAATTTTTAGTTCTAAAATTTCTGTAGAAAATTTTGTTCGGGACAATGTTTGGGAGATCAAAGGAGGGACTAAACGATGACATTTTGGGCCGAAATATTTTGCAGGGACAGAACTTATATTTGAGTTTCCACATATGGTTTCGTATCAGAGGATAAAACTTGTTACATAAGCCAATAATGGTCTCAAAAAACGCTCGAAAGAATAAAAAAGAAGTGGTCTGATAAAAATTCATAAAAACTTATCGTGGAACAGTTTTTGAAGGAGCGTAAAACATTCATATACGAGCTCCAAATTGACCGACTCAGGTTCCAATAGAAAGATGGAGAATTTTTCAACAACTTTAAAATTTGGTGTTTTACTAGATACGAAGCGAATCAAGAATGAAATTAGCCTAGAAGTCACTGAATTGCATATAAAATTTTAGAATATAAATTCGAAAGTTCTGCTATGGCCTAGTTGCATCGTTTTTTTTGGGGAAAACTTTTCGGTCAGTTTTCGGAATCGACTTTTTCTTGAGCATAGCCGGCATATTTTTTCAAGATCTTTGCAATTATGCTAACCATATTTCACTTGAATATCAAATGGAAAATTTATAACAAAAAGAGTAAAAATGTGACACGAAAAATGGAGTTCTCGATAATTTGGAACTCACTTGATTCTGAAACAACCCACAAGACTGAGGAACTCCACACACATCATCAAGGGACCATCATGGATCAAAAACTTTGAACCCCTAATTTGGTGATTGAGCAATTTTCATGAAGGTAAGTATTTCCCCCCCCTCTTGTTAGCTTGTATATTTATTTTTTTAGGTGTATAATTTTAAATTTAATTGCTTTTAGGATGCGACTCATATTTGAGTTGGAGGTGGGGTACTTTTTGTTCTCATCCCTATTTCTTGTGTTTTAATACTTTAGAGAACTCCAAAAAACCAAAAAAAAGATTGAAGTTTTTTTTATTAGGAATTAGGGTTTAACTAGTATCAGGGCCGGCACAAGAAACCAAAAATTGCTTAGTTACCTAAAGCAAAAATTTTTTTGGGCCTTTTATAATTAAAATAAAGATTGTTTTGATAAAATTAGACCTTTTTATATAAAATAGAAAAGTGAGTCCCAAAGCGGCGGGCTTGGTGGCTTTGCCCAAGGGCCGCCTCTGACTAGTATTCTTTGTATAATGTGGATATCTAATAATAGCATATATAGACTACTCGGTGATATTAACTAGGTGTGTGATTTAGAAACGCCCATATTATGTTTTGAACTACTTGTATGAAAACATGTTAGTGTGGATTGAATTGTTAGGTAGTAGTGTATTACAAGGCTAGTTTGAATGAAGCGATAAGTGAGTAAGTGTGTAGATTTTGAGATCCAACCTAGTCAAAGTAAAAGAGTTAACGAGATCACGCACTTAGAAAAATGATTAAGCCACTTGTTCCCTTTAGCTTTTGTCCAAATGAAATATTATTTATCAATCGTAGCCCCTCTGAGTCTGAGCCTTTTCTTTGTTAGCCACATTAGAAGTTTATACCCCTTAGATGATAGGATTTTACCATATGACCCACACTTGAATCACAACGCCTTATGACTAGTTGTCTCTGAGCTTGAGTTTAGGGTGGCGGGTGTTTGTTATATAGGGATCTAACATGTGGGTATTTTGTTTTGTATTATGTTACATTATGATGCATGTGATTGTATTCCTTACCTAATTAATGAAAAGAAAACAAAAGGTTTGAAAAAAAAGAGAAAAAGAAAGACGCAAGTATGGAACAACACACAAAATTTGGTGTATGCTTGGCTTCCGAAAATAGAAAATAGAAAAAAGAGAAAAAATGAATGAAAAGAATGTGTCAAGTGACATTTTTAGAACATTGTAAAGAAAAATGATGTTAATCATTGTACATGGGAACTGGGAATACTTGTGATGCATTAAAAAGGGTTGAGTAAGCACATCTATGAGAGAAAAACTCAAACTTTTAGTCAATTATTTGTTAGGTATAATGAGGAGAGAGCCAATAGCTCACTTGAAATTATCCATATATATCATAGCTTACCCAAGTCGTTAGAACAGAAATGTCCTTGTGATCCCTAACTATATGGTTAATTATCAATTAAACAAAAATGAAGGAAGTAAGTGGACCATTAGACAACATGGAAGTATCAATGATCATCCTTATCCGCCACTCTGAGCCAAGTAAAAACAAACCTTTTGCATGGCGAAGCTTAATTTTTGTAATATTTTGATATTGTTGATTTTTTTTTTAATTTTATGGTTACTACTTTTGCATGAGATTTCTATGAAGTTATATCTGTATTGCTTAGGATTCATTGTATACATCTACACGATCCTTACTGGTTATTGGTTCTTACTTTGTGCTTACATTGTCGGAGCTACAAAGCTTTGACTTTGGGAATTTGATGTATAATATTTTGTGGTATAATTTAATATTTCAGAGGCATCATTTTGGTATTTTTTGAGATTAAAATTTTGAGCATATTTTGAGTTCTTAGTTATTAATTGGGACTTATCGTATTCTAGAGAAATTTGAGGTAATTTTTGTTTTGTCTACATAGCTCTATGAAAATGGAGGGTCCAAGGATGCAAAAGGCTAATTAGGAAGTCAAGAAGTTACCCAAGATGAGTTGAAAAGAGATCAAGACAATCCAAAAAGTCAAAACGATCGATAGAAGTCAAAGCACCAAAATAAAAAAAATTGATTCGTCAACTTTGAATAATAACAAAAAATAATTGACAAGGAACATAATCAACCCCTTTGGGAAAAGATAATCATTTTTGTCTAGTACGTGTAAGAAGAAACGAAGATCAATTACGAGCTAAGACAAAAAAGTTATGAACGTTTTGAAAAGATGCATTGAGTTGTCTAGTTTTCGCAAAGAAGTCAAAACCATACTTTAGACCAAAATTCTAGGACCATAACTTAAATATCCAAGTTTTAGTAGTACAAATAGGTTATTTTCAGTTTTTAGACACACTTTACTTATTATTAACTTGTGGAGCAATAGAGAAGCAAGGAGAGCAAGGAAAACAACTCAAATTCTTCCAATTTGTAATTATTCTTCCAAACTCCATATACCGTCAACTTTATTTAATTTCCGAGTATAAGATAAAATATCTATTCATTTGGGATGTCTAATTTGTGAACTAGATTGATAATTATTTAATTATTTAAAAAATAAACCATGTTTAAATTTCATTGATTATTATTTGCTTTGAATACGAATCTGATTATAGTGGTCAAATGAATTGAATTCCATTAGCTTATAAATTTATCCAGGAAAGAGGATTTATAGGTGGATCTATAAAATAATCGTATAAACTTATTTTAAAAGTCGAATGATCTAGATAGTTTATATAGCCATTACATGTATTTAATCTAGAAAGTATCCTATAAAGTGCATAAGTTTATCCGGAAGGTACTCCTATAAGGTAGTCCCTAATTACCTAACATGACTTAGGTGGAATTTAAAATCCTAGTTAATGTGAAATTACCAATTTTCCATTTAATCAAGTGATCATAACAATTGTTGATTTGGTGAACATAGACATTCCAAGCTAGTTGTTCTACTCAAGTTAACCCCCTTTAGATTATTCTTGTCATATTTTAGTTATCTCATAATTTAGTTTTAGTTTTAATCACACATATATTCGTAGTCTATTTTTAGCATAACGAGTATCCTCAACCTTAGTTAAAAGCAGTGAAATTAACCATACAATACATGTGGAGACGATGTTACTTTCTTTCTTTATTACTTGGAGACACATACGCTTGTTAGGCGCATTATCCTCAGTGTCGATTTTACTATGGGAGCTACCGACTACCAATCTCGACTTCATAATAAGATCATTCATTCTCAGGATTCCTTGTTTTGTCGTCGGTCATCAATAAAGTTAAGTATTTAGGCTAACAAATGGTGTAAATGTGTTTGCACACCTATTGGTGCAAGGTTATATGGGAGAACTCTAGTGGAGAGAATTATGTAAATCCTAAGGTTGGAATATCCTTATGAAAGTCCTAGAGGGGGGGTGAATAGGATTACTAATAAGATTAATGCCTAATTAAAAAACTTTTGGATAATTATAAGTTTAAGAAAGAAACTTCTAAGTCAACTAATATATCAAACTCCTAAGGGATCATACAATGGACAAGCTAAGAGGTTCGATATATAAGTGATACAAGTAAAACGAGTTTCTAATCTCTTACTACTCTAGATGACAATATGTTGGATAAACTAGAAAGAACACTATCACAATATTCATACTAGCTATTCTTCTAAGTCAACTAATATATCAAACACTTATGGGATCATGCAAAGGATAAGTTAGAGGTTCGATATATAAGTTAAACAAGTAAATCGATTATCTATTCTCTTACTAACTTAGAAGATCATAGTTTGATTAGCTAGACAAACATAATCATGATATTCATACTAGTAAGCATATAATCAAACATGTGAAGTGCGGAAAATAAATAGCGAAGGGATAGAAGGATACACACGATTTATAGTGGTTCGGTTTCCCTACATCCACTACCTAAGGAAGCCTCCTTAGGATTTCAAGCTTTTCACTAAGCTCCCGTGTCTCTCTTAACCGGGTCGAGAACACAATAACCCTTACAACCTCTTCGATAACACGAAGGACAAACACTTGTGCTATCGCAACACAAGGACACCAAGTATACTCCCGATACTCAAACACTTATGCTATCTCAACACAAGGATACCAAGTATACTCCCTATACTTGAATTCTCTCTTAATCTATCTATTACAAGACCTAGACTTAAGAGGATAGATACAAAGTGTTTAAAGGGGTGCAAACAACTTTGCTAGATAATCTCCTAAAGAGTAGATATGACTATAAGCTTGTAAACTCCTCTTTGAGTAGATAATAACTTTGATAGCTCCTTGGATTAACTCCTTAATTGAGTGGATATGAACAATGAAGCTCTTGACACCTTCTTGGATGATAACAATTAAGCCCCTAAGTGTATATGGGTTGAAGGTGTATTTGTAGCCTTGAAAGACCTTCAATTTATAGCTGCAAAATGCTCCCAACGGTCATATGATTTGTCCCCAACGGATATATTAATATCTCCAACGGATCTATTGCTTTTGTCTTTATTTTGCTGCAGGAAAACCTTCTTTGCGGTGTACTGCGGGTATGGTCCGGTGCACCGCGAAGACGTTCGTCTTAAACTTCAAGCTTACTGGTCGGACTATCCTATGCACCGCGTCCCTGGTCCGTGCCTCAGTCCGGTGTACCGTGCCTCAGTCCGGTGTACCGCACACTTTCTTAGCTTACTGGTCGGACTAGCCTGTGCACCGCGCCTCTGGTCCGTGGCTTTGCGGTGTACCGCAGTTTCTGTCCGGTGTACCGCATATTTCTTTGCTTTCTGTTCGGACTAGCTTATGCACCGCGCCTCTGGTCCGTGGTATTTCGGTGTACCGCAGGTGTACTCCGGTGTACCGCACCAAAGGTTTAAAACACCTTTTAGTGAGTATATCTTTTACTATGATGCTCGGATTCGAAAACCTTCTTCACAAGAGTTGTAGAGAACATCATTCTAATAAACTTTGTAGTTGATCACTAAAGCTAATTCTCAATGTACACAAAGATAAAGTTAATAGCATTTGTAAGAGAATTAGTTTCTTAAGATATAACAAAAAAGATTTGATCTAAAAGATAAAGAATGAGCTTTTTGATGAATTAGAGTGCAAGATAGAAAGTATACAACAATAGTAGTTAGCACACTAAACACAAAAGGATTTGTCATATTAAAACAACCTATTAAGGGAGGCTATATGCCAACAATCTCCCCCTTTTTGATGATGACAAATCCTTCACTAAAACACCTTAGGAATGATATGAAAGTATAAGCTCTTATCAAATATAGCTCCCCCTCACAATAAGCATTTAAGTAAAGATGAATATAAGATGTGAAATGCATTTGTGAGTATTTAAAAGTGCAATTTTGAAAGTTTTAGTGCACATATTTCTCCCCCTTTGTCTTCATCAAAAAGACGGGATAATAAGATCAAACAAATAATCATAGAAGAGCAAAAACTCAAGTGAATAGATTTGAAACAACGATTCTAAGAGTGTGCAAGAGTTTAGGGATTAAAACAATTTTTAGAAGGAGATGCACAAAGATAGATAATTTGAAAGCAAGAGCTAAGGATAGAGACATTTTACCAACTCCTTGATCGATAGGTTTTCATCTTATAAGCTTTCTAACAACGCAAACGATTAGTGCAATTATAAGATAAACGATTAGTGCAAACGATTAATCAAGCATTTTAGTTTTTAAAGATAATTTACTAAAAACTCCCCCTCACGAAATGCATAGAGTGTTTGTTTCAATTTTGAAAAGTTTGACCAATAATTTCTCCCCTTTTTACCAATAAGAATATTTGAATCAATTTTAAGAAATCATGGGGTAAATTGTCATTTTTGAAATGCAAAGGGGTCAAGATGTATTTTCCAAAATGCAATTTTGAAAACCTTCAAGGACCTAAGTATAACTTTCTCAAGACAATAGGGACCAAGGTCTAATATTCAAGCATAAGAAAGCTAAATGCAATTTGTTCAAACTATAGGGATCTTAATGCAATATTTTCAACCAATAGGGACCATAATGCAAGATAGAACAATAAACCCCAAATCGCGGTGTACCAGACCATTGTTGCGGTGCACCGCACTAAAGCTCGACCAAAAGGAGTAAGAAGAGAGATTTTGAAAATAGGCAATTTGCATAAACACCCAAAGTTAATACGAAAACTCCCCAATAGTATAGAGATATTTTAAAACAACTAAAAACGCTTTTGTTTTGAAAAGATTCAACGTGGAAATCCCGAAAACACATAAAGCAGTTTATTTCATAAATACCCCTATATTTTCTAAAAAGTACAAAGAGACCCAATGTAAAAACTAAGCAATTTTAAGCATGAAAAGGTCAAGTTATACAAGATATTAGCACAATAGGGAATAAACCATATAAGCACATAATGAAGCACATCATAAAGATAGTAAGCAAAGCAAATTCATGCAAATGAGTTAATGACCAATAAAGGATAGAATTCCATAATACTATGCATAAAACATTTTTGAAATGCTATGGAAAATGCAAACGATTATCGGAAAAATATTTTTGAAAAACAATTTCTTTAAAAACTCACCCATATGAAAATGCAAATTTGTGATCAAAGATAAATTAAGATATGAAAGTGTAAACTAATATCTTTGATCTTTTTCCCTTTTATCAAACAATAGGCACTTTTAAAAAGATATAAAAACTAGTAAGAATAAAAAGTGCAATTTATAATCGTTGAGGGACTAAAAAGCAATTTCACATAGTAGGGACTAAAAATGCAATTTTTTCAAAGATATGAACTAAAATGGCAAATTTTACAAGTGAAAGATTATGAAGTCCAAACTATGACACTTTGGAGAATATAATAACTATGAGGGGTCAAAGTGCAATTTTGAAAATTTTGGGGACTAAAAAGCAATTACCAAAAATCTAAGAGCTAAAGTGCAAAAACATCATTCATGAGAATTAGATGCAATAACACTAATAACATTTAAACAATGATAAGTATCACAAGATAATATCCCAAGATAAAAAATTATAAACACAACTAATCAAATCACAACAAATTCATAATTATAAGCACAAGCCATAAGGAGGAAACGCAATATAATATACGAGATAAAGAAAAGAAATCACCGGATTTTCCTTTTTCGAGATTTGAGCGTTCTTTCGTATATTAATTCTTCCATTTGTTTCCTCCAAGCAAAGTAGCGATTACCTACAAGAAAATGGAGGTTGTGTAGAAAACAACTCTTCCAAAAGATTAGATTCCAAATCGTTTACTCTACTAACGGTTAAGCTATTCACGTAGAGTTAGGCTTTGATACCAATTGAAAGTCCTAGAGGGGGAGGGGGGGGGGTGAATAGGATTACTAATAAGATTAATGCCTAATTAAAAAACTTTTGGATAATTATAAGTTAAAGAAAGAAACTTCTAAGTCAACTAATATATCAAACTCCTAAGGGATCATACAATGGACAAGCTAAGAGGTTCGATATATAAGTGATACAAGTAAAACGAGTTTCTAATCTCTTACTACTCTAGATGACAATATGTTGGATAAACTAGAAAGAACACTATCACAATATTCATACTAGCTATTCTTCTAAGTCAACTAATATATCAAACACTTATGGGATCATGCAAAGGATAAGTTAGAGGTTCGATATATAAGTTAAACAAGTAAATCGATTATCTATTCTCTTACTAACTTAGAAGATCATAGTTTGATTAGCTAGACAAACATAATCATGATATTCATACTAGTAAGCATATAATCAAACATGTGAAGTGCGGAAAATAAATAGCGAAGGGATAGAAGGATACACACGATTTATAGTGGTTCGGTTTCCCTACATCCACTACCTAAGGAAGCCTCCTTAGGATTTCAAGCTTTTCACTAAGCTCCCGTGTCTCTCTTAACCGGGTCGAGAACACAATAACCCTTACAACCTCTTCGATAACACGAAGGACAAACACTTGTGCTATCGCAACACAAGGACACCAAGTATACTCCCGATACTCAAACACTTATGCTATCTCAACACAAGGATACCAAGTATACTCCCTATACTTGAATTCTCTCTTAATCTATCTATTACAAGACCTAGACTTAAGAGGATAGATACAAAGTGTTTAAAGGGGTGCAAACAACTTTGCTAGATAATCTCCTAAAGAGTAGATATGACTATAAGCTTGTAAACTCCTCTTTGAGTAGATAATAACTTTGATAGCTCCTTGGATTAACTCCTTAATTGAGTGGATATGAACAATGAAGCTCTTGACACCTTCTTGGATGATAACAATTAAGCCCCTAAGTGTATATGGGTTGAAGGTGTATTTGTAGCCTTGAAAGACCTTCAATTTATAGCTGCAAAATGCTCCCAACGGTCATATGATTTGTCCCCAACGGATATATTAATATCTCCAACGGATCTATTGCTTTTGTCTTTATTTTGCTGCAGGAAAACCTTCTTTGCGGTGTACCGCGGGTATGGTCCGGTGCACCGCGAAGACGTTCGTCTTAAACTTCAAGCTTACTGGTCAGACTATCCTATGCACCGCGTCCCTGGTCCGTGCCTCAGTCCGGTGTACCGTGCCTCAGTCCGGTGTACCGCACACTTTCTTAGCTTACTGGTCGGACTAGCCTGTGCACCGCGCCTCTGGTCCGTGGCTTTGCGGTGTACCGCAGTTTCTGTCCGGTGTACCGCATATTTCTTTGCTTTCTGTTCGGACTAGCTTATGCACCGCGCCTCTGGTCCGTGGTATTTCGGTGTACCGCAGGTGTACTCCGGTGTACCGCACCAAAGGTTTAAAACACCTTTTAGTGAGTATATCTTTTACTATGATGCTCGGATTCGAAAACCTTCTTCACGAGAGTTGTAGAGAACATCATTCTAATAAACTTTGTAGTTGATCACTAAAGCTAATTCTCAATGTACACAAAGATAAAGTTAATAGCATTTGTAAGAGAATTAGTTTCTTAAGATATAACAAAAAAGATTTGATCTAAAAGATAAAGAATGAGCTTTTTGATGAATTAGAGTGCAAGATAGAAAGTATACAACAATAGTAGTTAGCACACTAAACACAAGAGGATTTGTCATATTAAAACAACCTATTAAGGGAGGCTATATGCCAACACCTTATGATATAGATTAAGCATTCACACTTAAAATTATACATCATGTGTCGATTTCTATATCCCTAAGATTTTTTATATATATTTAAATTTATTGTATTATTAATTGTTTTAAAAATTGTATAGGCTAGATATAACTTCATTTCTAATCACTTAGAACATCTCTCTTTGTTATATCTTGCCTTGGGATTAATATCGAATTATAATCTTCATCCAAGCGCAAATTTCTATTCCACTGTATTATCCATACATTCTATTCACCCCCTATAGGATAGGATACCCCTCCATATAGGCACTGCACGTGGTAGGGGAGTCTAACTTTATTTCTTGAAACTTATCGGTCTTAGAGTAAACAATTATGAATATTAAACATGTTGTTGATGGTCTTTATAAACCTCCTATTTTGTAGTTAAACATCCATTCTTGAGGTTATAGGGGAACAAGAATTATGTATTACAAAAGATGATACATCTTGGATGCTTGATGATAAGAAAATGGCTAACAGTAACACACTAATCCTTCACTACTTTTATATATCATTCATACATGTTGAGTATCCTATCATGATTTGTGTTTAATTTATATATGTCTACAAGCATGATGATTGATGTGTATAAAATCTATATATGCATAAGATACATTTGATGAATTTTCATGTGATTATATTCTTATCTAACTTATTGATTTTTATCAATGATAAAGTTGAAAAAGCCTAAACATTTATAACAATTTGAAAAAAAATTCAATATACATATCATAAATCAAGGAAGACATATGTATTATGTTTAGGCTAAAGAAGGGCAAACACCTTTACGCCTTGATTTTTCTATATCTTTATACTCAATACTAACATTTGTACAAACATTGTATCATGAGTAGAACTTAAACTAAGAGACTAGCCACGGGAACTATGATCCATATATACTTATAAAATAATTAATATATTAATTTTAAAAAATCAAATTCCCCAACCTCCTTCGTTCCCATATGCTTCGTCTTCTCCAATCAAAAGGGAAAAAACTAAGGCAACCAAATCATTGGTCTTCCTCTTCATCTCCCCCTCTACCTCTTGCCTGCTATTTGTATGCTTCGTCTTCTTCAATTAAAAGGGAAAAAACTAAGGGCATCTAAATAATTGGTCTTCCTCTTCGGCTCCCCCTCTCCCTCTTGCCTACTATTTGTGTTTTGCAGGACTATATTTTAACGATTCGTAAGTGTTGGATGCATTGTTAACAAAATTTCCTCTAAGATGAAACACACCTTGTACCTATCGGTTGTAAATGAATTACAGAGAGAGAAAAGAAATCGACCATCGACAAATTATGTTTATTAACAATTGCTCTATCGAAACAAGTGTCCATCTTCTGAAATTTGGGGTTGTTACCAAATTATGGAGAAGAGTAATTGTTAACACGGTTAATAGTTTATGAAGAAGATGACTTTGAGTTTTTGTATTCATTATGAATCAAGATGCAATATGAGTAAAAGGGGTAGATCCGTTTGAAACCTTTTCTATTAGAAATTGTGTATTCTTGGTGAGTAGTTAGTGTTGATGATATGAGTAGATAAGTTTGAGTTTGTTTGTTTTATTATTTATCAAATTTTCAATTTTAATTTCTAGCAAGATTCTGGAAATTTGAATGTACTCTTGGTGTTCTTGGTAAAAACCAAGAACACATTCAGATTATAGAAATTTTCTAGATATCAAAACCAAAAACGTTAATAAAAAATAAAATATATAACATCAAACTCATATACTAACATCATAAACACCAATTACTACTAAATATCAACAAGAATGCATAATTTGAATAAAAAACAAGTTTAAAAAGAAATATATAACACAAACGATGTCCGATGGTCTATTCTTGCTGATAAAATAGCAAGTAGTGTTGGTGATGATGCATATGATTGAAGAGATGATTTTGAGGTTTCATATTTTTTTTTGTTCAAATGCATAATAATATAGATAGTAGAAAAAATGGTTACAAGGTTTAGCCTACCCCAGAGGGTTCGGCTTCATTACAAATCATAGTGGCTAAATGGGGAGGGATACATGTATCCCACAAACAAGGTGCTAAGAAGCTCCTGTTTACCAAACAAGGTGCTAATGTTTTCTTTTTTTACTCGCAAGGTTGTATGTTTTTGGTATCAAGAGAATGGGAGGAGGCAATTTCTAATTTTTGTAATATAATTTATCTATTTTTTTTAATACTGAATGAACAGAGATAAATTAATAATTTTCCATTACAAAAATAATAAAATACACCCCAACAATAAAAAAAAACACGTATAGTGCACTTTCTGTCAGGAAATGGAAGGAATGCAAGATTCAATAGTATAGTTTAGAGAAAGTTTAAAGATTTAATTTATTCAGGAAAAACTTCAAATTTTTAGAATTTTCTTAAGAAGAATATTAGTCGTTTACTTTATAGATTAAATATTATTGAAAGATATTTTGTTTATTATGATATTTAGATACAATTAAAAGATAAGGAATCATTAAAAAATAAATAAGAATTTTAATGTTTTTTTCATAACTTAATTTTGTTTTATGATTTCTTTATAAAAGACAAAGTTCTCTATCTGTTAATAAATGAACACAATTAAACTTTCTCAAAAATTGTAGCTACTCCAAATTTCTTTTAAAACTTATTTACCATATAGGTTTATATATTATATAAAAATTAAATCTTCATATTATACAAAACTACACTATTAATCCGCATATTATGCGAAGATAGCACTATAAGTCTTAAATATAGTTTTTCTAATAAATCATCCTTTGTATAATATAAAAATATATAATTTATTAGAAAAAATAAAGTATTTACATTAATAAATAATTATAAATTTATTAAACAAATTTAAAAATTAGAGAAACAAATGAAAATTCTAAAAAATTTGGAAAGGTAAAAGAAAAGATAAAATTATCTAAAATTAATTTATTTTATACTAGGATGTTTCTATTTTTTTGAAAAACATTGGGGAAACATCGCATGATTTAAGGGTAACGTGGCTCCTCCCTCACCTGCTACTACGGATGACAACAACATAGAACCTTACCAGCAAAGAAAGGAATGAAAATTTCTTTCAAATATAATATTAGCCACCCAAGTATGAAATTTGAATGTGTAGGGAGCTTGCCTTTAACGGCTACTTACTTATTCAAAACACACCGACCAGGGTCCATTTTACAGCCTAGCACCCCACCACCAAACTCAACTTTTTCACCCAATAAAAGCTCCACACTAAAACCTTCAACTTAATAACCCAACAAGCCACCTTTCTTAAAACTCAAAAGGCTCCATCTTTCTACTGCTATTTACTACAAACTTTTATGTATACCCGTGACATATAGTTACGACATGGTTTACTGTTGGAACGTTAACCAAAAAATGCCCATGAAAAGCTCACCCCTCTTCAAGAAAGTTTCAACTCTACTAAAAAGCTCAATTTTCATAGCCAAAATGAAAAGATCAATTTTAACACAGGTTGTTTATCTGAAACGATCAAGAAAGGTGAAGAAATTGATGTTCAATAAGCATTACAACTATAGATATATTCAAGAATATGAATTTTCTCCATCAAATACTCCTCTAATGCAAATGCAATACTACGGAAAGCCATTGAAGAAGAAAAGGTACCAAGATTTGTGTTCTGTGTTCTTTGTTTGCAAATGTATGGGTATGTTGCAATCTGATGAAGATCCTGAAGAAAGAAGATATCCGATGGAGTTAGTAGCTTTGCCTGCAACTGAAGATTCATGGGCAAGAGACTTATCAGCAGCTGATTCATGTAGTGAAGAAGATGATCAGTCTTGTGTTGATGAGCGAGCTGAGAAGTTTATTGAGAGGTTTTATGAAGAGATCAGAAAGCAGAAACGAGAAGGAGCTCTTATGCTACTCAATTAAGTATAAGGAGAACGGATTAAAATAACTCAAGTCAATTTTGTGTTTTGATTGTATAATTTTCTTTTGCTCGGTTTCGCTTTTCATTTATAATTTGGTGGTTTTCCACATAATTATTTTAGAGCCTGAAGTTATAATTATATGAATTATATTTTGTTTGTTACTAAATGAGTGGTTTTCCTGATAGTAATTGCTCTATGATAGTAATTGTCTAGCTAGCACTGATCGATTCTTTCACGACTATTTTTTTTAAGTCGCTAAAGATACATCTTCCGCGACTATTTATTACCTACGGCTACTTTTTTTTCCTCAACTACCCAAGTCGTCGTTAATAATTTTTCTAATTAGCTACTACACCAAATAGTCGTTAATGAGTTTTGTGTAGTCGTCAGTATATATTTTAATTTTTAATTTTTTTCTTCACAGACATAAGTAGTCGCAAAAGATTTGTTTCTTTTTACGACGATTTATGTAGTCGCTAGTAGTCATTAATAGCGACTACTTAAACATCTTTAGCGACTACTTATGTAGTCGCGAAAGCTCATAGCGTATTTATGACAGTGAGTTGCGAATTGAATTCATTGAAACCCACAATTTTATATCTTTCCCACTATTCTCTCAAAACCCTCCCTAATTTTTCCCCGTAATCATCATCAAATATTATTTCAACACGTGTAAAATCTTTCCGGGGCCAATCAACAAAGTGGGACCTACACAATTCTCACTTTCTCCAACCAAATTTGCCCAAAAGTAGGTATTTTTTTCGTTAAAACTTTTTAGAATTTCTTTTCTTTGATAATAATTGTTTATTTAATGTTATATAGTAAGATTAGGTTGTTAGAAATATGTTTTATTGTTCTAACTTACATGTTACAGTTTTGTATGAGAATAAAATGCACAATTTAAATATTTATTTTGTATTCTTTATATTGTTGTGGTTGATTATATTGGTAATAGACGATGGCTGCGGGTATTGATAAAAGTTGGATTAATTCTGCTCATCGTGTTTCACATGAATATGTTAAAGGGATAGAAGAATTTCTCATATTTGCTAAAAAACAAAAGGATTTTAATGAAACTTTGTTTTGTCTGTATAATGGTTGTTCGAATAATCGTCGGTTTAATGTGAATAAGGTTAGGTCACATCTTTTACAATTCGGGTTTTTGTCCACGTATGAGATTTGGAAAAATCATGGTGAGAATTTGGAAATTCCCGAGACTCAATATGTAGAAAATGAAATGTTTAATGTCTATGAAGATTTGAGACCTAATTACGAGGGTGGTGGTCATTCGGGTGACACCGAGATGATAGACTCGAACAATTCAACACGTGGTAGTTTCGAAACTATGTTCGGGGAATCGGAGACTGAATTATACCCTGGATGTTCAGTAATGAGTTCATTAAATTTCATTGCGAAGCTAATGCACGTGAAGGTGAAGAACAAGTGGACTAACACATCTTTCACCGAGCTTCTTGAACTGTTGTGTCGCGTGTTGCCCAAACCGCATACCTAGCCCGAGCCTTACGAGGAGTGCAACAAATAGTTAAAAAGTCTAGGTATGGGGTACACTACCATCGATGTTTTCGTGAACGATTGTGCTTTATTTTACAAAGAGAATGAATTCCTCGACAAGTGTCCAGTATGTAGTGAATCCAGATGGGACCCGAAGAAGGGTCAGAAAGTAGCGCATAAGAAACTCTGATATTTTCCGATTGCACCGAGGTTGCAGCGACTTTATGCTTCGAGACACACTGCCGAAAATATGATTTGGCATCGTACATGGAAAAGTACCAACCAGATGTGTTGCGTCATCCGGTTGATGGTGAAAGTTGGAACAGATTTGTACAGTTACATCCTGAGTTTGCTAGCGAACCTAAGAATGTATTCTTGGATCTGGGTATCGATGGTTTTTGTCCGTTCTCAATGCAGAAGAACTCCTACATTATGTGGCTGGTTATATTGACCGTCTACAACTTGCCGTCGTGGGAATGCATGAAGGAAACCACATTTCAGCTTTGTTTGTTGATTCCGGGACCCCGTTCACCTGGTAAGGACATGGATGTCTTTCTTTGCCCTGCTATAGATGAGTTGGATGAGTTGGATGAGTTGTGGGAGAAAGGGATCCTTACGTATGATGCCCACACGAAGCAAGAGTTTACAATGAAGGTTTGTTTGTTGTCCACAACTAATGATTACCCTGCTAGGTCATACACTTCAGGATGGTCAGGTCAAGGTTACTTAGCTTGCCCATGATACATGGATTCTACTCTGTCGAAGAAGGTGAAGGAAGGGGTGGTTTACTCTGACCATAGACGTTGGTTACCTTCCAGATATCGATTTAGAAAAGACAATGCTTTGTACTCAGGTACCGATCATAGGGGGCCACCCAAAAAATATACTCCTGCCGATATTCAGACACAGTTAGATGGGTTGCTCATTGCGTTTCCCGGTAAACACAAGGATTTTGGGGGCAATATCCTTAAGAAAACTGGTCCTCGTCTATTCAATTAGAAGAAAAAAATATTTTTTATCGTTTACCTTATTGGTCCGAAAATTTGTTGAAATATAACATTGATGTTATGCATTGCGAGAAGAATGTGTGTGATAGTTTGCTCGGTACAGTTATAGGTCTTGATGGGAAAATAAACAAAGATAACGTGAAAGAGAGAATGGATCTTAAGGATATGAACATCTAGAAAGATTTGTGGTTGATATCAAGAGGAGGTAATGCGATATTGAAGCGAGCAAGGTATACTTTGTCAACGGAAACGCGAAAAATATTTCTTGACTGGGTGAAGGCACATAAGTTTCCTGATGGTTTTGCATCTAGTTTGAGAAATAATGTTCAAAGTGATATGGGCAAGATTATCAGAATGAAATCTCACGACTGTCACGTGATGATTCAGTATCTTTTCGTGGCTAGTATCCCCGGGCTTATTGAAGATAAATTGATTAGTGATGCGATTATTGGGTTAGCTAACGTGTTTAGAGTCGTTTGTAAGAAAAGACTCAGTAGGAAAGAGTTAGAATCAGGTAAGGCGGGAGTGGTTGAAATTATGTGTAGACTGGAAATGATTTTGCCTCCCGCGATTCGATATAATGATCCACCTGGTTATACACTTATACGACGAATCTTTGTTAGGGGGACCGGTTAGGATGTGTTGGATGTACACGTTTGAGCGGTATTTAAAGAATTTAAAGGAATACATATGAAACCTGGCTAGGCCGGAGGGTTCAATCGCTAAGGGTTACGTCGTTGAGGAGACTTTGACTTTCATATCATGTTATCTTCAAGAAGAAAAAACAAAGTTCAATGAACCGGGTAGATATACCGAGATTGTAGCTCAGCCTAAAGATTTATCCGTATTTAAGAGTCAGTGTACTCCACTAGGTAAAAAAGAGTTTGGTGTTGTGCAATACGTAGAGAAGGAACAAATGAACTGGTACATCCTACTTAATTGCGATGAAATACAACATTTAATGACTTAAGTTGATCATTTGTATTTTTTTTTTTTTGCATTCATTATGAAAAAAGTATTGACTTTAGTTTTCAAATGTGTAGAGAACACAAGGCCACACTATCGGGCACTGTAGGTGTAGCCGATAAAGAGAGGAAACACCGAATTTTTTTCCCATATTGGTTTATGCATAAGGTATAGGTCCATTCAAATATCAAATTAAGATTCAATGTTAGACAATATTGTTATCAATGTTCTTGTTTGCAGGTTTATGAAATGAAAAATGTCAGTGATGCATTTGCTACCAGTGAGATGATTTCATTGTCTAGTAAGTCTCATGGTGCGGTTTCTAAATACGATTAATGTGTTGTGAACGGTGTCAAATGGGTTACTCGTGAAAAAGGAGAAAAAAGAGTGACTCGGGATTACGGGGTATATATCACGTATGAAGGGAAACCGTATTACGGTGAATTAGTCAAGATTGTAGAGGCAACATTTGATGGTGGTTGTTCTGTTGTGTTATTCGGGTGTAATTGGTATAACACGAGCACTGCAAGGACAGAGAATGGGGTAACTTTTATCAACACGTCTAGTTTTTTTTGGAGAGATGAACCATACATCTTAGCGACACAAGCTAAAAAAGTGTTTTACATTGATGAGATTAATTCAAGGAAAACACAAAAAGGGTGGAAAGTTGTTTGGGAAATCAATGATTGGCATGGATGGAGTCCCGAGTTATGGGGTACAGAATCACTACCTACTGAAAACGAGAGTATCACGATTCTTTTGGTGAACTCGGAGACAGATTACTCACAGCTAAACTTGACAATTGGTGAGGAGATCCAGTTTGACCCTTCTCTATTGCATGTAGATTTAATTATTGATGAAGAGGATGAGTTTTTGGACGACACTTTGGACGAGTATGCCGATGATGAAATAGAGGAACCAATCTACGTTGATAGTGATGAGGAAATTGTTGACACGAGTGGTTACGAAATGGATTAGAGTATTTTATTATATCTTTATTGTTCTGTGTAGTCAATTTCGTATTTTTTTGAACTTTGGTATTTAAGTTTGATTACTTGTCATGATTATGTGTTTTGATTATGTGGAATTGATTACATTATTTTTAATTGTATAACAGATGTTTAAAATTTAAAACTGATCCTTACAATTAAATAAAAAAGGAAAAAAACAATATTATTATTAGCGACTACATTGTAGCCGCTAGAGATGAAGAGCTAGTCGCCAATTAGTGGGGGTCATTCGGAACAAGTTCATACGCATGAACTAGTCGAGAATGATGGGGGTCATTCTCGACTACTTAAGTAATCGTTAATAGCGAATTTAATATTCATTTAATTAATGTCAGACCACTTTCCTGCCCATTGGTGGCCACGCGTTTCATTTTTAGTTTTCATGACTACTTAGAAGTCGCGAATAAGCCAACTGGCGGTCAAAAAACCGACACGTGTCACTCAAACTCATAATTCGCGACTAAAGACCCTATCATTTGCGACTACTAGTTGTAGTCGCGAAAAACATTGTCCTATATGTACTTCCTGTCGAGCCTTTATCTCACACTCTAAACAGTCCAAAACACAAAAAACGAAGCACTCAATTTAAATTTCCATTTCCGGTAACAATTGGAGCCATTTTAAACCACAAATCACATCAAAAGGTAATAAAATCCTCCTTTAAACCTTCATTTCCATTTTTTTCCTAAAATTTTATATGATTTTGCAAAATATTTTTTGTCTAACCTAATGTTTTTTACTTTGTGTTTAACACCGAATCATATGGGCATGGTTTCTACATCAAATGAGCTACTATTTCACCACTAAAGGTATGTTTTCATCACCTATTTGTGTTATAATTTTCATGATGCTTTTTTCAATTTGTTTTGTTTTTTGATTTTTTTCATGTTATTTTTAATTCATAAGGTTTGTGAGTGTTTCAATATGTGATTTATGTTAGTTTTAACACATTGTAGATGTTAAAAATTAAAACTATTATGTGTAAAAGAAATTATACAAGAAATTTTTTTGTGTTGTTAATGAAATCCGAATTTAATAG
Source organism: Nemophila menziesii (assembly GCA_029959085.1). NCBI lineage: Eukaryota > Viridiplantae > Streptophyta > Magnoliopsida > Boraginales > Hydrophyllaceae > Nemophila > Nemophila menziesii. Next base: position 31,016,141 of record JARWIR010000005.1, read on the forward strand.
AGTGTTTATGGGTGTGATTTAGGTTAGCTATAACACATTTTGAGTGTTAGAATAGAAAAAAATAATTGAAGAAATTAATAATAGTTTTTTTATGGATTTGGTGTTAAGGATTTATGCATAGGCTTGTTAGTAATATGATTAGGGTTTTTTTATAATTTTCTAAAAAATACAAGGGCCTTTTTGCAATAAAAAATGATACATAAAATTATAAGGACTAAAATGTAATTTTAGAAAATTTAAAAATTATTACTATTTTATAATTTGAGGTGTAATTAGGGTATTTTATAATTTAAAAAAATACAAGGACCTTTTTGCAATAAAAAATGATACATAAAATTATAAGGACTAAAATGTAATTTTAGAAAATTTAAAAATTATTACTATTCTTATAGTTTTAGGTGTAACTAGGAATATTTTTAATTTTAAAAAAAATACAAGGACTTTTTTCCAATTAAAATAGTAAATAAAATTAAAAAGACTAATATTTAAAAAATAATTAGAAATATTAGTATTTATATATTTCTTTTATTTATAATATGACTATTTTTTTTGTGTAATACAGATGGTAAGTGGAGTGAGATTATTACTATATTTATTTATTTAATTTAATTTGGTGATGCAATATTTATTTTGTATTTAATTTATATTTATTTAATTTGGTGATGTATAATTTTTAGGAACAACGTCTTGTTATTTACACGGAGAGCGTAAGAAATCTCAATTAATTACAACTTCAACTTAATTCCCACTTAAACACAAAAATTTGGAAGATTACAAAAATACTCATAGACCTATTAATTAATTACTTTAATTATATAAACTATTTAATTCTTATATCTTCACTTTATTATAATAATATTAATTTTATTTATTTTCTTTTACCTCCACTCCCACTCCCACTACCACCCCCACCACCACTACCCACCACCATCCACTACCACCCACCCCTATAACCACCTTAACACCCCCACCACCAATCACCACCAACTAATTTCATCACACGCGCGCGTCCGTGAATTTTAAAAAAAAATTCATAACTAATTCTAAGAAAATCGTAAAAAAAAAATTCCATTTTTGAACGAGACAAATTAATATTTACGTTCATGAACGAGACAAAAAATTCGTTCTTCAAAACCCAAGCACCCCTACTAAGTTCACTCTTCTTACTAAAGACCACTTATAAAACTTAATAATATACACCTATTTTTCCATTACCTTTATATCCTCATTTATTATTTTACCAACTATATATATACTAATTACACACCTAAATCAGAAAACCTAAAAACTCTCTGAAACTCTATATTCTTCACTATAAATCTCGTTCATGGTAGGGTCTTTGCAGCAACAAATTTTGAGTAGAATTGTTCGTTAATGAAGCTTCGCAACCATGGAGCAGCTTCGTTTTGTGAGACGTTTGAGATCGTATCCATGGAGACGTTCAAGATCTAGATCAGATGATTATTGAAGTTTCCATAGCAGTTTTAAAGGAATCACATCCATGGAGTTCGAGATCTCATGATTTATGTTTTGTAGCAACTATCTATGGCATCACACTTTTTAAGCTTCCAATTCCATGTATTTTGTGTTTGTTCGAGCTTCAAACTTCATTTTTGGTTCCTAGTCTTTTTCATGATGATGTATTAGAAAAGTAGTATTTTTTCCCTTGAATAATTGTATTTTTTTTCCAGATAATAAAAATGAATCTTTATGCATTTTTTTTGTGTGACCTAGTATTTTTTGTAAAAGTACTTAGTATTATTGCCGAGTGCTCGGTGTTTTATGCTGTATTCAGTGTTTTTTGTTGAGTATTCAATGTTTTTGCTGAGTACTCAATGTTTTTCCTGACTATACTCAGATAATTTTTTTCGATAACACTCACAAAATTTTATGATTCTCAAAGACTTTTCTGAAACTTAGTGAAACCTCTGAGTACGCTATGACGGTGGTGGTGGCCAGAGATTAACAATAGTCATACTCAATGACTCGGTGATCCACTTGTTTTTTGTCTTTTACGTAATTTTTGTTTTTTAGGATATTTTATTATTTTAAAATTTGAGTGGCCTTTAAAATAAATCTAGCCACATGTTTCATATAGGTCATAAAGTTTATCTCCAAAACCACATAGGTTGATCACCCTTAAATTACTACTTTATGCAATAAGAGATTAAATTAATTTTCTTTTCTCAAAACTTCTTATGTTATAGAATAACAATAATCAAACATACAATCCAATAAATACACTCAAACCAAGATAGTTTACCTACTTCGGATCTAGAAAATATGTCCAAAAATAAATAAACAAAAGGGAAAATGCAAATAATCTCATAATCTAGATAATTAATACATATCTCGCTATCAAAAGAACCTTTACCCACCACAAGAATCATTGTAAATCTAGTAGTCGTACTTCCTACCGTCCCCAGGGGAGAGTATGGGTCAATTTACATGGTTTTAAGGTTAGGATAAACCAAGGGTATATATATATATTATATATATATATATATATATTATATATATATATTATATATATATATTATATATATATCGGTTTAAAGAATTGCTTGGGTAACCCAAGGGTAGGGTAAAAAAAGTCTACCTTCGGGTTAATTCGGGTTACCTTTCGGTTACCTTCGGTTTACCCCCTTTAGTCAACATTAGTCAAACTTTTTTTAACTCATGAAAAAGTTTTATAAAATGACAAAATTGAAAAAACCGGTATTATTATACCTCTAAAGATCAAAGTTACGATTTTGACATTACAAGTCAAGAAGTCGTGAGTCGAATATTTCAAAATAAGTTATGCATGTTTGGAATATCCAAGAAGTCAAATGAAAAGATTTATCTAATATGCATGTTTTGTATTTTTTTATATTACACGGTTTTTCGGTTTTGGTAAACCCAACCCAATAGCTTGGCTATAGGTAAAATACATGGACCCGAAAGATCATAAGGTAACCCAATTAGTAAGGTTGACCTTGGTAAAATTAACATATATTTTAGGTCGGTTTGACTAAAATTAACTTGGTTTATCGGTTTGGTTAAAATTCTGCTCTGCCCTAACCGTCCCAATAGATAGGTATTCTTATAACTAGAATGCAAATGGATTTTGAAGAGATTGGGTAAAAATATCACCGAGCTTAAATTGTAAGCACATTCATAATTTCTCAAGAAAAAATTCTTAAACATAGCTCTTGGTCAATCGAACATGTCAAACTAAGGAACTTGAGAAGATCACATTTTATAAGATATGACTTCTCGCTATTACATCATACAAGGTTGTCAAACTATATAACGATAAAATAATTAAATGATTTACTATCTATACAACTTTTTATTTGAAGTTTCTTCTTATTATGTGGTCTAACTAGGTAAACACGTGTGAAGACCCTATATCTTTACTAAATAATAAATATCATGCAATGACACTCATCTTAAAAAATGAACCTTTGGTCTTTCTTTATTTAATTTTTTGGACACATTTTATTCCTTTTTTTCAATAATTTATGTTAGTCAATTATTAGTCTACACTCGTACAAAAAAAAAAAAAAATTATTAGTCTACACTCAATCAGCACCACAAATACACTCTTGATACGTCATCAAGAACAATTTTGGAGAATTTTATTTAAAAAAAAATTAAAACCTCAAAATTATCTCTTTCACACTCTCAAACTAAGTCAAATGACTATCCCAATTCTAAGTAAAAGGTAAAATTAGAGTTGATTATACAAAATGAATATTCCAATTCTAAGTAAAAGCTAAAAAAGTAAAAGCTAAAATTAGAGTTGATTATACAAAATGACTATCCCATTTCTAAATAAAATCTAAAATTAGAGTAACCTAAATATTGAATTCCCAATTTTTCACAGATTGTAACTACATCTAGCTAATATTTTAACACCTAATTCATATTTTCTTTATTTTTAATATTTTAATAGTTATTTTATATTTGATAAAAATAATATTGTAAAATAAAAATTCCTTAGAAAAAAATAATTATAACTAATAAGTATATGTAAAAATAATTTTTTAGAAGTACAATAGTTTGTAATGTATAAAATAATATATAAATAAAAAAAACAATTATAATTGATAATAATTATATTATAGTCTAATGGTATATAACTAACACATTGAATTTTACAAAATAATAAAAAATTGTCATAATTTTAATATTATGCACGGAAATATATTTATTATTAGTTTAAAGATCTTTTTCATATAAATTATTAATTGAATTGATTATAAAAATCATACCATCATGATTTGTACATAGTTTTTATATAATTTTTTTTATTTTTTAAAGATTATAATTTAAATATTAATGTTTTATATTTTATTTTGAATAGTTATATAGCACATTAAAAAATAAAATAAAGATAAAAAATTTAGAAAAAAGGTTAATGTCCAAGAAAACCCTCAAGTTAGAATTAATTCCTTTTCACTACAACCATCATTTTTTTGCCTATAAAAAACACCATACATTTTGTTTTTTTCTTTTTTTTTTCCTATAAAAATAGTCGTTAGAGATATGGAGAGCTTCCCAGAATTCAATTTTTGAGTTATAGGAAGTTTCCTGAACTCAGATTTTAAGTTTTGAGAAGTTTCTCATAACTCACTGTTTTTAAAAAAAGACAGTGTCTTTTACGGAATACTAGATTAGGCTACAAAGGTTTATTAAACATTAACCTTTTAAAAAGTTAACTAATTAATTAAAGTTAAAATATAATTAAAATACTTTTTTTTATTAAAATTGAGAAATTAAAATTAAAAAGATGTTAGAATAAAATTGTTTTTGATTGTTAATATCTACTAAAATAAATGTTTGACTCAAAATAATTCGAAAACGGTTCGACTTAGCCTCATGCCCAACAAAAAGAATCTCTTTACCCTCTCACCCCACCCCAGTCCCTCTCCAGCGTAGATTACCATCGTCAACACTGTTAATTCATCAACAAGAATATAAGTCAAATTAAGGTAATTGTTTTTTATAAAAACTTTGATTTAATTTCAACTTAATTAGTTTTACGAATTTCAGATTTAAATTTATGTTTAGTATTATATGTTATACACAAATCATGCATTGGAACTATACACTATTATATTTGGGTTTTTTCACATAACACTGAATCAATGGTTTAATTACCTCAATATTATTCATTTTTTTTACCATAACTAGTTTAATTTAGAATTTCTGATAAATTTGATGGGTAAGTTGTAACATTGATTCTCGTGTTATGCAAAATATCTAGATAGTGTATGATAAATTAGAAAATGTACCCCTTTTATATTTGACATTTTCATTGAACTAAGGGGCCTAAGGAGCAATTAACTCTATTTTTTTTTTTTTTTTTTTTTACTTGGCAAGTAGCAATTTTATATATCATCAAACTTTTTAAAAATACATGGGCCAATTCAGCTATATATTATGTGAGTAAATTTTGGAATTGGTTCATATATTATGTGATACAGTAGGGTATATTTTCTACTATTTTGATCATATGTATATTTTATGACAAAAAAAAGATCATATGTATATTTGGCTATTTTACATGGTCTAATTGTGCAATTATCCCCTCAGGAAATGATCCCGATGCTATTGAAGAGATATTTCTTATTTGATCCATGGGGTTCGCTGCGGTATAATTGGCTTAGTAGATATTCTCTTATCTGGCTTCCTAGTAGAATTTTCACTTAGTGTATCCTTATAACTATAGTAAAGAGACTTATAGTGTAATTAACTAAAAAAATCAAAGTAGGGACCTCGTATAGGTTATATTACATAATATAGGGGCTTACAGTGCAATTAGCTCAATAATGTTTGATATATGGACCCGATTTTGCATAATATAGGGACATATAGTGCATTTAACTCAAAATAAATTTTATAGGGACTTATAGTGCATTTAACTGAAATTAACTGATATGATTATACGTAAACCAATTGTACAGTTTAGCTTATATTGATGAACTGGTTTTACTTATATAATGTAGGGGTCGAGACCTTATATGAGAAACAATCTTTACATAGAAGGAAATGTACCTAGATACAAAGGATTTTCACATCTAATCAAGAGATCCAAGGACAGAAATATAATAGTTTCACGGTTCCTACTTATGATATAGACCTAATTTGGCATACTCATCAATTCACTACAAGAAAATAGCTAATTGGTGACACTTGTTTAGTGACACTTCTAGAAACATGTCACCTATAATACATTTCGTGACATTTATTAAACTGTGCCATAATTAGTGACACTTTTTTTTATAAATGTCATCTTTAAGTGTCGCCTATTGTTTGTTGACGGCATTTTTTTAGTTGTCACCTTTAAGTGTCACCTATTATCGGGGCATTTTCTTAGCTGTCGCCTATTGACTTAGGCAAAATTGTTTATTGTTTTTAAACCTTTACTTTTTTTTTCTTTTTCTTTTCGTTTCCGGTTGTATACCTTTTTTCATTTTAAAATTTATTATTATTTTTAAAGTATACGTGGCTTATTGTGGAGAGTCCAGATGAGGCATTCTGTTATAGATTCTTCTTCTTATTAGTAATGGGTCAAACAATTTGACCCATTTCACAAACCCTCCAAACTCATACCACCGTCCCCAAGCTGCAAGCCACCTTCACCGCGCCTCTCTCTTTCTCTCTCCACCACGCTTCTCCGATCAAGACTCTATGTCGCGAGAACGAGTCACTCCGGGATGCGAAGGCGGATTTAGCTCATCGCCTCAGCCTCCTTGCGCAAGCTAATATAAAGACTGATTTAGCTCATCACCGGAAGCTACGGTTTTGTTGACATCCTTTCCGATTATAACACCTTCGTGTAGAATCATTTACTATCAATGGTGAAATGTTATTTCGAAGCGCACTCAAAACCTAACCGCGAAGTCCACGTCATAACTTGATTAACCTTCTGAATAGGTTAGTAAAACGCAGTACTTTCACTATATAGTCTCTTCTTATCAATGTCGTAAGTACTTTTTACTTTTGAGCATTAATTTTGAATTTTTTGAATAGTAGCACCTGAATTTGTTTATTAATCTAGGTAAACTGTTGAAGTATTATAACTGATGGAGGTTTTCTGTATTTATTCTTATGGTGTAGCTGAATTGCATTCAATTTCTTAACATGAAATATTTATGCAGATAAAAGCGTATTTAAGCTTAGTATAGCTGAAAAGTGAAAAGAGATTAAAACCAAAAATGACTCGAAAAGATGCAAAACAACAAGTTAAAAATGATATAGAGCTGAAGAAGAACAAATTGCACAAAATGAAGCTTTAGTATGTTTAATTTATAAAGTTTATAAATGAACTAATACATAAATGTTGATACAATGAATTGTTTTATCTAGGCTGAATCAAATAAAGAGATTACAGATAAAGAAGCTAAAAGGAATAAGAAGATTAAACTCGCTGAGCTTTGAATTTCATTACTCGAAGATCCATAAACTAATATCAATGCGAAAGATAAAGATTATATTACCGTGATATTTGCACCCAAGTCCTTGTTATCTGTCTTTAAAGACATAATCCCTGGGTAATTACACTCTAGTCCTTATTCATTATGTATATTTGAACTCGAGTCATATTCAATGTTTTTGTGTTACAGTTACCGTATTAGACTACCACTCAAAAATCATCAATAAAAAAGCACTTTTGTGAAGCTACATTATTCACTCATTACAAGGTTTGATTTCGATTTACACCAAATAAATCATATATAATTAGTTTAATCGATTTTTAATTTTATTTTGTGAATAGGCATATATGTCGAGGCTTATATCATTGGAAGAGAATCCTATGTATAAACGAAAAATAGATGTGAAATGTCGTTGTACCTTACTTGAAGCTGTAATACACTTCAATTTTAACAATAATTAATTAGAAGCCTATGGTCAAGTTATCTAATCTGTTTAGTGTGCAGAGTATCATTTCGGGAATAAGAAATTGAATGGCAGATGAAGTGCTATATCAAGTTAGTTTGATTAAATTCATTATTTAATTAATTTTTCTATTCTTATCATGTCTTAAAAAAATATCATTATTCTTCCTTTGGTAGGGAAAAATCCATCAAGTTGCTTCAAGCATGTCGAAAAAAAACTGTGAAACAATGCTCATATGCATTAATGAGGTAAATATATAAATTTTCTTTTAATCTGATTAAGATAGTTTCTTCCCTGTGACTACGTACATATATATAGATCACAGATTATGCGGTTAAATTTGATGCTGACTGTACACGCTTCCTTGAATTATGGCTATTTCATATTCGGTGGGGGAAGGGGAAAATCAGGACAAATTGATGGTGAGAATTTAATGAAAATTTGATTTTTTTGTACAGGTTATTGATAAAGCTATGGAAGTTGGGAAAAAAGAGCCGGGAAAGCTTCCATTGATGGTTTGCCTTCTGACCATACAATAAATACTATTTATTGTTCTTTTGCATTGGAGTTACTAATAAGAAAATAGATTTGTTGATAAACTTTGAATTTCATTAATGCGGGTGATAGTTGTTTTATGGTATTTATTCACTTTGGTGTCAGTTGTTTTGATTAGGTCGATGCGGAGAACTCAACAAGGTAAAAAGTTCTGTGTGATGGAGCGAGCTGGGAACTCAACAAACATGATCTCACACGACTTATCTGAACAATATTTTGAAGCTAGTTTGAGATTTTTGGTAGAAGCTGCTTAAAGTGAATTTTTGAGGCTAATATGGTAAAAATGAAAAGCATTAGAGCTTTAGCAACCAAAAAGACCACAACTCTTACGGTTAATCTCTTTCTCCTATCTATATATCTATATATATTTTCAGTGTATTTATATATGTATATATATTGCTAGCTTAAATGATGCTGCATTGCAATTATTTTCATCGTTTTAATCGATCTATTAATAATATCAAGCATAATGTGATGATTGAGTTATAATTTCTTCTACTATAGGTAGCTGTAAAATGCAGACCAATAACAGAAAGAGATCGAGTGAACAAAGATAAGTTAAATACATGAGGTGCTTGTTTTGGATCCTGACCTATCGAAGGGCTATTTAGATCGCATTCACAACAGAACTAAAGAACGAAGATATGCTTTCGATTATGCATTTGGTTCAAATTCTAGGAATTTAGTATGACTTTTTACCGTCCAGTATCTATAGTTCTTGGAATTACTCGTTCTTAAGGTCAGATTTATTAATCTAATGAGTTTATTTACAGGATGTTCATAAAATAGGTATACGTTCCACCATTGCTGGGGTAGTATAAGGTCTAAATGCAACCGTATTTGCTTATGGTTCAACTGGAAGGTACCATTAATTTTGAACTTTGACCTATAGTTATATGTAATCTTATATTTTCAATGGTTTCATTGGTAAAACATATACTATGGTTGGTACTCAAGCTGAACCTGGACTTATGGTTCTTAATCTCAATACAATTTTCGATCATAGCTTTGATAACTTTGAAGTTACTTGTTCATACCTTGAAGTCTATAATGAGGTAAAATATGCACGTCAGGTAAAATTGTTCTTACAATTTTGCATTTTTTGGTGTCAAATAATAGAAACTCAATTCGTTAAATGTACAGGTTATCTATGATTTACTTGAAAGACCATCAGGTCATTTGGAACTTCGAGAAGATCCAGAGCAAGGTATAGTTGTAGCTGGACTTAGATCAATTAAGGTTCGTAATAAAATTCTTTTATTTATAATATTGTTTGAATGATAAATTTATATATTAAAAATTTGATTTTGTTCAGGTAAACACAGCCGATAAAATTCTCGAACTTCTAAATTTGGGTAATAGCAGACGAAAAACTGAAAGCAGAGATTAATGAAACATCTTCACGATAAATAAGTTTCTAAATCAGTAATAAATAAATAAATAAATAAATAAGTTTCATTTACCTTGTTGAGTTCTGTGTGACTCAAATATTACTTACGGCTTTTGGTTTGTAAGCTTAAAATATTTTACTAATTACCTTAAGGTCTCTCAAGTTTTCAGAATCTTTTTTTCGCCCCCTTGACTTTTTAAAATTATCTTTTTTGGATTTGATGTTTGTATAAAATTGGTGGTTGTATGAAAAAATATAGGTACCTAAACTGCAATTAATGATTGTTTGTTTGACAGATTCTCCCGACAAATTTCTGCAAAATGAATTTGCCACATCACGATGCTACAGTTATTCTGGTTAATGAATATAAAACAACTTACCTTCAAGATAGGCATGGACTGGAGGGGTTTTTCTAAGTGTCATATTCTATGTAAGGGTAATATTGTCATGTTTCAGTTAATTGAGCCTTGCAAGTTCTCAAGGTAATTATCAATAAACTACTTTTAATTTTTGCATAGTATAGGGACGTATAGTGCAATTTTTACATTTTAATCTGATGAATTGTTGAACATGCTATAGGTGTACATTGTTCGAGTGAATGGGTTAGATGTTGCAATACTTTGCCTCATAAATATGAGTGATTTGAGCACATCAACTGATTCCGGTATTCGCCCTCTCTTTTTTTTATTTAGGGACCTCTTTTTTACTGCAATTTTTGCTTAATATAAGGACCTCTAGTGCAAATAAAATGACTTAGAGTGTAACACACTTATAAATGTGTGTGTCACAGGTTATGTTGCTAGGCAATACTTGAATCTGGAGAGAAGAAAATAAATTTGAAGCAAAATGTATACCTTCATTTGAAGGACCAGCTTTACATTTGAAGCAATGCATAAATACCGACCAGCTTTACATTTGAAGGACCAAACTGCAATGCTCCATTTGCATTATGGTTAATATTTGAATTACTTGAATTATGCTATAACAAATATGAATTGTATAATTAATTTTTTTTTTAAAAGTGATGGGTGACATTTAAAACGGTGTCGCTAAAGCGGAGGGCGACATTTGAAACGGTGTCCCTAAAGCGGAGGGCGACATTTGAAACGGTGTCCCTAAAGTAGAGGGCAACACTTAAAACGGTGTCCCTAGCGTGATGGGCGACACTTAAAACGGTGTCCCTAACGCGATAGGCGACACTGTAAAAAATGTCACCAAATATTAAGCGACAGTTTCCCGAGGTGTCCCCAAAAGATGGCGACATCAATAATAGGGACACTTTTTTTTCGTTAGATGACAGTTGGAAAAGTGTTGCCAAAAGTTTGGCGACAGTTCAAAAAATGTCGCGCACCTGCAAAAGAAGTGTCACTCATTAGCAGTTTTTTTTAGTGATTACACCCTGTTACATATTGCAACGAACATTTTGAAATTATATGGCATATGGTTTCAAAACACGATGATACAGATTCCACTAAAAATAAAGGAAAGAAACTGGAAGTTGATTATACCGGAACTACCACGAGTTGGCAGGATATGGATCACACATTCACATTATTGGAGTGCCTGAGCTATGAACCAAGGCTAAGCTCCTTTACCTTCTAGGACTACTATAGGAAACTATAGTGTAATTAATTAAAAAAAAGTAGGCTCACGCCAAATCTTTTTGTAATTATAATCGAAAAGAATCTAAAAGCTGAGTACCTTTTATGGGCGAAATACTTGTTTATGTACTAGGTTAGTTAATATGGACATTTACCCGTACTTATGCGAAAAAAGTCTTTTTTAAAAAAAATAATAAAATAAGATTGTCTAAATTGTCCTTGATGATATATCAAAAAAGAGAGAGTAACGCTAATTGGACGTTGAGTGGAAAAAATTAAAAGAAAAAAGTCTAGCTATTGAAAAAAAGCAAAAAAAAAACTATGGAAGATATTTAGAGTAAAGATAAAGTAACTCCAAGTATGTAGAGTTGGGAATGATTTTGAATCAAATAAGCAACTTTGTTTTTTTTTTTTTTTTTTAAATACATATAAGAGTCAATTTGGATTTGAAATTATTTTGATTACAATAAAATTCAATTTTATGACCTTTTAGTTTATGCGGAATAGTCTAACTACTAGACCAACTATCAATCTTTTAGCACCTTTGTTTTGAATATATGTTTGCTAGTTATATTTGGGATGAGGTAAATAGTAATTAGGTATTGTCAGATGAACATCTTATTGATTTCATTGAAGTAGCTAAAAAACTTGGGAGAATTGGAAGAAAGACTTGAAGAATAACTTTTGGAGTTACTATTTATTACATTTGGAGGGCGAGAAATTATCTTGCCATGAGAGGCGAGTCTTCTTTGAAGAAAGCGGTTGTTAATGAGATAAAGTGATACACTTATTCTATATTATTTTCTTTGTTCTCTCATCATGTCTTCTTAGATGATAGTGGGTGTTTATCTTGTAATATAGTATGAGATAGTTAATAATGTATAACTTGGTGTTATTTTAAATTTTTAGATCTAGATAGATGATCATATGTATAGTGTATCGTTTTTATTTTTTTATTTAATATAACCGTTTATCCGCAAAAGAAAAAGAGTTAGGAATGATGGACATGAGAAAATTTACAAGTGTGTGATATTTCTTGCTTCCAACAAAAATTGCATCCACAATGGAGACTTTTCATAGTTGAAAGCCCAGAATTTCTTTGTATAAAAGTGTATCACTTAAATTGTTTTCAACCTGGCTATCGTACCTGGTTCTCCGGTCCACCGGCACGCACCGGAGGTGGTTCGCGGTCCAGAAACCGCTCCAAACCGTGGTTTGATGCTAACGCTCGGTTCTAAAAAAACATTGATGGAACCGGTCCGGACCGCTAATAATTTTTTTTAATATCTAATCCTTAACCAATAAACCCAACCCACCCACCCCATTCATTACACCCCCAATCTCTCTCGCGTAAAAATCATCTCACCAAACCCACCTCCCCCATTCATGATACTTGTGGTGGTTTGATAGTTCTAATATGGCTCGATTAAGCTTTGGTGGTTTGATTATGTGATATTGTCTTGATTAGTTGAATGATGTGGTGGGTTTTTGGGTTCGGAAAACGCCGAGATATGATGGTGGTGGATCGTTGTTTGTCGAATTCTACCATATGGTTTGTCTAATTCATCTCTAATCTTCAATTTTTAATCTATAAGTCTTTTAATTCGTTTTTGTAATGAATTGTTTGATTATTCTTATTGGCATGTTGTAATGGTGCTCCAATGATGAAGATGCGATTTATTGTTGATGGTTTATGTATTCATTTACTATGGTAAGTAGATGGCTTTGAACCATTGTGTATGATTTTTGATTTTCTGCAATTTAATTTTGAAAATTGCATGTGTAGTCCCTGGGTATTTTGGAAAGGATTGGTGATGTATTTTCTGCAATTTTGGTCCCTTTGTTACTCGGCTATCTAAAGAAAATCAATTGGCTTGAATTTTTTTTGTTAAAATGCTATAATGATACTGTTTTTGGTGAAGTTGTCTAAACTTGTTGAATTGATTTTCGAAAATGGCCACTTTAGTCCCTATGCTAGATTGTTACTGTTTTTGGTGAATGTGTCTAAATTTGTTGAATTTAATTCCGAAAATTGCAAGTATAGTCCCTGAATTTTATTTCGAAAATTGCAGGTTGAGTCCCTGTGTATCTTGAGAAATTTATTTTACAAATTGGATAATGAATATAATACTTGAATTTACTCTTTTTGGCCCATTTAAGATCAAAATTTGCGAATTTGGTTAAGATTTCTAAGATCAAGTAGTTGAAATTGTGGGTTATATTAATAGAAATATTTGAAATAATCATCTTCTTGAAACAAAAATGATGATATACTTTTATATATACAATATTTGATGACAAATTGTCCACTTATGTTTGAATTTTGATTAAGTTTGGATTTTGATATAAAGGAAACTCTGTAATGATGATTTGAAATCTGATTTTTTACATTTTAGTCCCTACACGATTTTGATTTTCCTTTTTTGGATAATCTATACAACTTGGGCGGTTTTGGTGATGACAATGCATTTCTAAAGTGTGTTTAAGTTTAGAATTCTTGAATTGTAACATGAAATTGCCAAGTTATATTAATAAGTTTCGAAAATGTAAATGGGGTTATAGTTATCTGATTTGTGAACTAAAGTAGGGGATGAATTCAAAATTCTGAAATTGTAAATGGGTTGATTCTAGTCACTTCAAAACCAGAAAAGATATTTTGTGTTAAATGTTTGGATAGAAAGAAAAGAACTATTTTTTGCATTGTATTTATTCACTTAAAAGAAGTCACATCTCATCTACTCAATTTAAACCCAACTACCATCTTAAAAATCCATCCTTTTTGCCTATATAAGTGAGGCTATTTAATGTGTAAGACTCACATTGTAAACAAGTGTTAACATACGAAACAAAAAGCCTCACTTTCATCTACTTAATTTAATTTTTTCTTATCATCTTTCAAGTTTTTTTTCATTTCAACTTTCAAGTTTCTATCATTTCAACTTTCATGTTTCTTATTCAAACAAGTAATTGTTGTTCAACCATCACAAGAAGGTAAACTCTTTACTTTGTGTAGTTTAGGTTGTGTATATGTAAATGTAAAATACTTTGTGTAGTTTATTTGTAGAAAACCCCCATAAGTTTTGCAAATCACCCCTAAACTTAATATAAATGTAAAATAACCCCTATACTTTGTAGAAAACCCGCAAAACTCTCTAAAATGGCCCTAAAACTATATTTAATACTTTAATAACCCTTATTCTTTGTAGAAAACCTACTTAAGTTTCAAAAATCCCCTTAAACTTTACTTAAATGTAATATAACCCCTATACTTTGTAGAAAACCCCCAAAAAACTCGAAAATGGCCCTAAATCTCTAGTTAATACTTTAATAACTCTTATTCTTTGTTTTTAACCCCCATAAGTTTCGCAAATCACCCCTAAACTTCATATAAATGTAAAATAACCCCTATATTTTGTAGAAAACCCCCCAAAAATTCTCGAAAATGGCCCTAAAACTATAGTTAATACTTTAATAACCCTTATTCTTTGTATAAAACCTACTTAAGTATCGAAAATCCCCCCTCAACTGTACTTAAATGTAAAATAACCCCTATACTTTGTAGAAAACCCCCAAAAACTCTCGAAAATGGCCCTAAAACTCTAGTTAATACTTGAATAACTCTCATTCTCTGTTTTTAAACCCCCTAAGTTTCTCAAATCACCCCTAAACTTTATATAAATGTAAAATAACCCTTATACTTTGTAGAACCCCCCCCCCCCAAAAAAAACTCTCGAAAATGGCTCTAAAACTATAGTTAATACTTTAATAACCCTTATTCTTTGTAGAAAACCCCCTTAACTCTCGAAAATGCTAACACTATTCATGTTTTTTGGAAGCATATCTACTTCAAGGAGTACTAGGCATATCATCATCTACAAAGCACACTACAAAAGGGTCTCTATACATTAAAAAAAGGTATAACACTTTTATTTCAAATATTTTTTATTTAGTGTTAATTTAAGTTTTTCAAACGTTTTGTAATAAATTTTTTTTCATTTCTCTTGTTTTTTTTTGTATTTTCCTCTTATGGTTTGTTTTGTATATATGTTGCTAAAACTAACAAACTCTAGGATAGCGTCTAGTAGTTAAATAGGTTAAGCGTATAATAGTCAACTAAATCACAAACTCAACTTATCATTGTCCAAGTTAAATCAAACTCAATTTTCACTAAACAAACTCAACTTTAACCAATTTAAACCAACGTTAACTCAATTTTCAACTTTAACTCGACTTTAAACTCATTTTTCAACTTTAACTCGACTTTAAACTCATTTTTCAACTTTAACTTAACTTTAGCTCAACTTTAAACTAAACTTTAACTCAACTTAAATCAACTTTATCTCAACTTTAAACTCAATTTTCAAAGTAAAATTTAACTTAATTTTTCAAATTAAACTCAACCAAATCAAATTAAACCAACATAGACAACATTTTTCCAAATAAACTTAACTTATAGTTTTCAAAGTAAAATTTAACTTAATTTTTCAAAATAAACTCAACCAAACCAAATTAAACCAACATACACAACATATTGAAAATTAACTCAACTTATCATTTTCAAAGTAAAATTTAACTTAATTTTTCAAAATAAACTCAACCAAACCAAATCAAACCAACCTACACAACATTTTTCAAAATAAACGCAACTTATCATTTTCAAAGTAAAATTTAACAGCATTTTTCAATATAAACTCAACCAAACCAAATTAAACCAACATAGACAACATTTTTCCAAATGAACTTAACTAATCAATTTCAAAGTATCATTTAACAATATTTTCCAAAATAAACTCAACATAATTAAATAAACTCAACCAAACCAAATTAAACAAACCATTTTCAAAATTTACTTATATGTACTTTTTTAAAAGAAACTCCACCAAACTAAACTACATTGTACTAAATAAACTCAACTAATCATTTTCAAAATTTACTTAATATATACTTTTTCAAAAGAAACTCCACCAAACAAAATCAAACCAAACCAAACTAAACTACATTGTACTAAATAAACTCAACTAATCATTTTCAAAATTTACTTATATATACTTTTTCAAAAGAAACTCCTCCAAACAAAATCAAACCAAACTAAACTACATTGTACTAAATAAACTCAACTGATCCTTTTCAAATTTTTCTTATATATAATTTTTCCAAAATAAACCCAAGAAATAATTTTTCAAATAAACTTAAGTATAACCCTCGTGTATTTAGATACCATGTCTTCATCAAGATCCAGTAGGCGAAGTAGCAGAAGTGGATCTAGAGAACGTGCAAACCTACTTCGAGCTGCCGAAATACAAGCCCAAATAGATGCTTTGATGGCACAACATCTACAACTTACCGAAAATAGTGTTTCTCCCGAAACAGAAGGTATAAACCTAAAACTCATAAAAGTTTAAAACTAATCCTTAAAGTAATAAATTATCGATAATCCGTACATCTAGATGCCGAGACGTATCTAGACCGCACTAGAGCCGAGGCGGACAGTCAACCGGAAGAAACCCCAACATCGGAAGACATCCCCCAACCCGGTGATGAAACCGATGATATGGACTCACAACAACCACCAACAAAGGAAATGCATCAAGATCACTGGCGTGGGAATACTTTGTGAAGGACAAACCACGTCATGTTATAGAAGAATGTAAGGTATGCCAAAATCTCATACAACATACCTGCTGATAAATCTACTGCTAAATTTGTGAAACATATAAGAATTGCCCATAAGGCGGTCAATAACCTAACACAAACTACAATTGACCCCGATACCGGCAAAGCCTTCACCCCTAACATCGAGCTCACTCGTAGAGAAATGGAAATATACATTGCATGTGATGCTAAGTTGTTTAGTCACTCCGAGAGTCCTCATCTAGCTAGGTGGTGGTCCTTTGTGTGTTCTAAATAAATGCAAGTAATAATCGAACCACAACCGCAAGTGCACGGTTGTCCCAAGTACTATGTATGATAAAACAGATTCGTTCCAAGGACGGGATGGTTGACTACAATGTTTAGCAAATAATGATTGGTTGCACTTATGAAAGCAAGTAAATAAAATATGTTTGTTTGATTTTGTTGATTAAAACTACTAAATGAAAGACAAATTATAAATGCAAGTAAAAGCTAAGACGCAAGTAAAATGAGTGAAAACGCAGTATGAGAAGTAGTACTTGAGAACGCAAGGATCCTCCCAATCTTATTTCCTAACTTATGTTGTTTAAGGGCTAAATTGGTCAATTAAAATGGTCGGGATTCTAAATTCCTTATACCCCCGTCAGGGTGGACTATAAGGCGATCCTAAAGTGTCACTAGTCCCGTCAGGGTAAATATGATCCACCGTTGGATGTTTAAGTTTTATTACCTCATTGGCCCTAGAATTAGCTAAGTTCGTCAGAATCAATAGCTTTTATCCTAGATTGAATAATTAATTCTATACCTAAACCCTCCGTCAGGATGATCCACACGCCACATATGTGGAATAGCCTAGATACTAATACCTGTTCTTAGTTCGCGACTCTAAAAACAGTAAATAATCACAAATTATCGAAAAGAGTAATAGACCCAATCTAATTTAATTTACATAAACCCAAATTCAACATTCGTTATTTCATAAAATTGGGATTCACCCATTGTTTGTTCTCAAGCACTATGAAAAGCTTAGCTCATATTAAAAAGAAAAACTAAATTAAAAGAAATGGAATTCATTATTGTTTACAAAATTAAAGATAAAAATAACCTAATTTCCGGAATTGGAATGACTACGAACGGAGATATAGACCCTCTCCAGCTCTTGTAGCTTCTTCTTTCTTCCTTCTGTTGCTTCTCTCTGGTGTTTAATCTTGTGGAATGTGAATTGTGTGAAAAATAGAAGTCCAGACCTCCTTTTATAAGCATAAAAACGGATTAGGGCTTGGACCAGAAAATAAAATGCTAATTAAATGTCCAAGCCCAAAATCCCGTAACTGCTGATACACCTTCACTAAAACGGCTTTTCCCGATGCGTTAGGACTCCGATTGACCTCATTCCAGTTGCTAAAGTTCCGTGACTCGATAAGGAATGTTTTCTCTTCAAAGGTCAACAGCTAAATCATCGCTTAAGTACCTCGAAATCAGCAATCTATGGCCTGGAAAATGGATTTTCAGCTCTAAAAATAATATCTTCGGGATTTATCTTCAAGTCTTGACTCTAATTCACGATCTTTGACTTTCTCCTCGGATTCCTCTCCTAGCTAACATCTAAAACCTGTAAACTTTTCACTAAAAATACCAATATTACGCGCAAAAGCTTAATAAATTAAAAATGCTAAAAATAAAAAGGAAATTCCGGATTATTGCATATTTAGTCCAAAAGTCTATCAAATTAATTAAATAAACACAAAAAATAATGTCTCCCAAGGGTCGAAAATAAGAATAATTAGGGAGACATCAAGACCCCCAACTCAAACCTTTGTCGTCCCGACAAAGTAAAACAAAACAAAGGGGTAGAAGTAAGCGTATAAACAAGTAGAAGCTAGCAAATAAACCCTAAAGCAATTCTTAAGATGAATCTCATATAGCAAACTCTAGAAACTAATATACACATACATCTAAAATGCAACATCAAACATAAATAATCCCAATCATAAAATTAAAGTTGCAATGCTTGAAGGTTGCACTTGTACTCATCTCTGTATGATGGCTATAGGGTGGTCATTAATCCTAAATCGCTTTGAACGCTCCACCTAGTGTATTCCCTATCAACCGAATGATAAATTCACTATGCACTTAGGAATCACGAGGTCTTTACGGTTATAATATTGGCTTAAGGACGGGTGTGGATGTATATTTGGTAAATTTGAAGTGAGCTTTTGGCTCTCTCCTCACTTACCATCAACAGTGTCCTCGAGCTTGAGTTAACGCTCAAAAAATATTCTCACTCACCCATATACGCAACAATTTAGCGTCTCATGTCTACCCACTATAAACAAGATGATTTTCAGAAAAATTCCGCTTTGCCGGATGTTTTATTCATATGTATTTTTCTTTTTATTTTCTTTTCTCTTTTTCTCTTTTTTTTGTGTACAGAAGCAAACCGGGTTCCCGGCTTTGACGAATCCGGGTTCCCGGTTCCTACTGTATGAAGTTTCAAATTTTTTCATTTTTTCTTTCTTTTTCATTTTTTCTTCATTCCCGGCAAAGGGTTACAAGTATATATCATCTGCAATTGTGCTACAATACAAAGCACATCAACCCCTACCCATTTAATTTCCCATAAGTGGTCCCACCACCCCAAACTCAAGCTCGAGACATGTCTCAGGATTGTGATTCAAGTGCGGGTCATATGGTCATGCCTAATAATCTAAGGGGTAATGGCTTATATCGTGGCTACAAAGAAAAGGCTAAAGGCTCAAAGTGGGCTAAGACGGATAATAATTAACATAAGGGATAGAAAGCTAAAAGGGCACAAATGGCTAACAAAGAACTGCCCCTATCATTTTCCTAAGTACATAGTTTGTCTTTAGTTCATATCTAGGTGGGTTCTCTACTAATTAGGATTTCACGTTCTACACACCAAACATATTCCTTGAGTATAAGCTTACTTCATTTGCATTGTTCATTAATTTTTCCTATTAATTACCTATGTTTGCATGCAATTCTAAATGCGTTTTATATCAATCCCTAAAGTCCACTATTTACTATCATAGATTCATCAAAAGTATGCTTAAAGGGATATTTAAAAATTTCTACAGTCAAACGCAACTCCGAAAATTCTTTTATTGAAAGCAAATAAAGCAAATAACACATAAAAAACTGGGATGAAGCAACGAACCCCACCCCAAACTAAAAAATGAGTCGTGTCCACACGACTCGAAAAGACTCAATAAAGCATTTAAACTAATCTACACTAAGAGGAAAGTTTAGAAAACGTATCTTAACCAGCGCGAGGCTGGCTATCGGTGTTGCGTTCTGGACCTTTATCTCGCGTAACAGCATTATAAATCGCGTTTTGAAGTGTATTTACGCCTAGGATTAAATTTCGCAGTAGGTCCAATTCTCTTGTAACGTTTCCCAAGGTAGCAATCATCTTCTCATGATTCTCTTCCAACACCTGAATTTTCGATTCCAACTCAGGAACAGTCTTCGCTTTCTTTGATTGAGGAGTTCTAGGACTTTTGGTAGCTCGTGTTGCTTCTTCATGGATATTCTTGATCGTGCTCAAAGCTATACTTACACCCACTGAAACAACGTCAATATCTGCGTTCTTACGCGGAATCTTTGCGTCTAGACACAACTGAGTAATAGTACAAGGAAACTTCAGATTTTGTTGCTTCATTGGTGATTTTGCGAACTCCATGATTGTATCATAAATGATTGTATCATAAATGATTTTAGCAATATCGAATTGTTTCTCCTCCAAAATACACTTAATAACAAATACATGCTCTTTCTTCAACTCGGAAGTGTGTTTAATACCAAAGAAAGTGGGTTTTACGAAACGAGACCAAACCTTAGCACGAGGTGTCAAATTACTGTTGTAAAACTGTCCAGGATATCTTTCTCCTTCAGGAATTGGGCTAGTCCCATTAACAAGCACGGTCCCCCAAAGGGATTTAAAATCGAAAGAAGGGTCATTAAGAGTTTCTTGGAAAGGGCATGTTCCAGAAAAGTTGGGTAATTTTAAGGATTTCCGAATACGTTCAATAGAGAAAGGAACTACCTTTTTGCGGATATCAATGGCATCACGGGAGGTGGCTAAACCTTCATAAAATTCTCGCACCAAGGTAGGAATAAACTCAAGCTTCCTTTCTTGCAACTCTTTCCAACCAAACTTAACACATGTCACAGCATATTCCTTGTGTTCACTACTCATAATACCCTTAGGAAAATTCGTCTCCTCACCAAATTTCAAAAATTCAATTCTTTCACGAACCTGAGTATTCCAACAAGTGTAAACCCTCCTAGGCTTGTGGGCCCACATCTTCATACGCGGAGGTTTCTGTTGAACTGGTGCTTCCGGAACCTCTTGTTCAGTTTCCTTCTCAATGTTCTTCGCAATTTCCTCTTCTGGTTCCTTCTCACTTTCAATCTCATCAATCAATCTTCTCTTTTGACCCGTGATTTCTTTTCTGTTAGAATCAAGCTTAACTTCGTCAATTTTTCGTTTAGGACGCGAATCAGGAATTTCAATAGCTTGATCTTGAGAACCACCAATGGTGGTTTTTATTCTAGGAGCAGTTCTTCGAAAATCACCGTTTCTGTTAGTCATCTCTTACCACCCCAAACTCAAAACTTCAAATAATGAAAAACTTAGAGAAAAAGTTTAGAATTTTGATGTTTTGAGGCTTAGGAATTGAAGAACTAGGTGGAATATGAGATGGATCTTGATTAATTTGGATGGGAGAAGAAAGAATTTGGTTTTATTTAAGGATTTGATGAAGAAGAATCTTGGGAAAAACTAAGGATTTGATGTTATTTTGGAGAGGAGGTGAGTTGATTTTATGTATTTGTGGTGAAAGAGGGTAGGATTTGATGATATATAGTGTTTTTGTTGATGATTTTCGGAGGTGGGGAGGCTATTGGTGCGATTTAGGTAAAAACTTGCAAAAGAGGCTAAGAAACTAGGTTAAAACACCTCAAAACCGACATCACAACTTCAAAACCGGGTTCCCGGTTTTGGCAAACCGGGTTCCCGGTTCCGCGTCGCTGTGACGGCGCGGAAAAACAATTATTGAATTAATTTTTTTTTTGTTTTTTCAAAACGCACCAAAACGCTGGACCCCAAGACGCGGGGTCAGAGATTTTACTCGCCGAAACCGGGTTCCCGGTTCTGTGGAATGCGGGTACCCGGATTTTTCTCGACGGCGCGAATCAAGACGCGCCAAAACGCAAGACTCCAAGACGCCGGGTCAGAACTTTTGGAAGTTTACAGCTCCGAAACCGGGTACCCGGTTCTGCCAAATGCGGGTTCCCGGTTTTGTGTCGATGGCGCGAATCAAAACGCAGCAAAACGCAAGCTACCAAAACGCTGGGTCAGAACTTTTCAGAGATTACAACACCAAAACCGGGTTCCCGGTTTGGGCAAACCGGGTTCCCGGTCCGACGCTGTATCGTGAACCCAAAACGCCAATTGTTGCGTGAAAATGGTTGGTACCAGCTCCAAAACCGGGTTCCCGGTTTTTGCGAAACCGGGTTCCCGGTTTCTCCTGGACATCCAACCAATTTTTCTCCTATTTTCGCTTCATCGACCCCAAACTCATGACCTTTTTACCCCTGAAATCATCAAAAACAACTACCCTTCCTCATTTTTTAATAATAAACACTAAAATTACGAAAATCAAACTATTCTAAAATGCAAAAATTAAAAACTCAGCTAATATACAATGAATTGGCTTTTGTTTAACGTCGTTAAGCTCGACGGGTTACCTCACGCTCTTAAGGAATTTCGAGGAGATACATGACCTCCCCGGGATGTGGATCTTCCGAGCGATTGGTATCTTCACCTCCATGGTATATCTTCAATCTGTGACCGTTAACCATAAAGGTACAGTTCTCTAGCGGATGTTCTATTTCTATCGCCCCATGAGGTGTAACTTTGGTCACAATGTATGGACCTGACCACTTAGATCTTAACTTACCCGGATAATTGCTGAACTTTGAGTTATACTTCAATACTCTTTGCCCCAATCCGATTGTCATGCCATTTCTTTGTGTTTTCTTTGTAAAGTTTGGCATTTTCATAAGCATGCAATCATAATTCGTCAAGTTCATTAAGCTTCATCATACGATTCTTTCCGGCTAAGATAAGATCTAAGTTCAACTGCGCAATTGCCCAATAGGCACCCATTTCAAGCTCTAAAGGTAAGTGACAAGCCTTACCATACACCATACGATAGGGAGATGCACCAACTGGAGTCTTAAACGCAGTACGATAGGCCCACAACGCATCATCTAACTTCATTGACCAATCTTTTCTTGTAGGACCAACGGTTTTCTCTAGGATTGACTTGACTTCGCGATTCGAAACTTCAGCTTGACCATTGGATTGTGGATGATATGTAGTAGATACACGGTGTCTTACTCCATACTTCTATAGGACAGTCTTCAGATATTTATTAACGAAATGAGATCCTCCATCGCTAATAATCACTCTAGGTGTGCCATGTCTAGTGAAAATATGTGATTTCAAGAACTTGATCACCACGCGTGAATCATTAGTATGTAAAGCCACCGCTTCTACCCACTTAGATACATAATCAACAGCTAATAAGATGTAGAGGTTACCATTTGAAGGAACGAAAGGACCCATAAAGTCTATACCCCAAACATCGAAGATCTCAACTTCTAACACATTATTACGTGGCATCTCATCCCTCTTAGATATGTTTCTGGTAAACTGGCATCTCGTACATTTCTTAACATATTCATGACAATCTTTAATAAGAGAAGGCCAGTAGAAACCTGATTGAAATACCTTCGCAGCAGTTCTGTCTCCTTTGAAATGTCCTCCATATAATGAATCATGGCATCCAGCTATAATGGCTTCAGTCTCTTCCCTTGCTACACATCTTCGTATCATTTGGTCAGCACAAACTTTATAGAGGAACGGATCCTCCCAAAAGAACTGTCTGGCACGATGAGCTAACCTCTTTCTTTCTTGATAAGTAGAACCTTCAGGAAAAACACCACTCACCACTAAATTTGCAATATCTGCATACCACGGAGCTTCATAATCTCGAACAACGAACAAAATCTCATTAGGAAACTCTTCTCTAACTGCTTCAGTACCACTATTCATCTCTGAACCCTCTAAGCGCGATAGATGATCTGCAACCTGGTTCTCACAACCCTTTCTATCTTTGATCTCTAAATCGAACTCTTGAAGCAATAACACCCATCTGATTAACCTTGGTTTCGCATCCTTCTTTTCCATAAGATATCTGATCGCGGAATGATCTGTATAAACAATAACTTTCGCTTCAAGAAGATAAGAGCGAAATTTATCAAATGAATATACAACAGCCAGTAACTCTTTTTCTGTAATTGTGTAATTAATCTGAGCACCACTAAAAGTTTTACTAGCGTAGTAAATCGCATGAAAAACTTTCTCTTTCCTTTGTCCCAATACAGCTCCCATACACAATTCACTCGCATCACACATAACCTCAAACGGTAAATTCCAATATGGAGGTAACACTATAGGAGCGGAAATAAGCTTTTCTTTGATTGCTTTGAAGGCCGCTAAACAAGCTTCATCAAAAAGGAACTTGGAATCCTTCTCGAGTAAGTTGCATAACGGTTTAGCAATCTTAGAAAAGTCTTTGATAAATCGTCTATAGAAGCCAGCATGGCCCAGAAAACTCCTTACCCCTTTAACAGAAACAGGAGGGGGAAGAGTTTTAATTACCTCTATCTTAGCTCTATCCACCTCTAATCTAGAACTCGAGACCTCGTGACCCAGAACAATACCTTCACGAACCATGAAATGACACTTCTCCCAGTTTAACACCAAGTCTGTTTCTTTGCACCTTATCAACACTTTCTCCAAGTTATCCAAGCATTTATCAAAATCATCACCGAACACGGAGAAATCGTCCATAAACACTTCCAGGAAATTATCAATCATATCCCAGAAGATGGCCATCATGCATCTCTGAAAAGTAGCGGGAGCGTTACACAACCCAAATGGCATTCTACGATATGCAAAAGTACCAAATGGGCATGTAAAAGTAGTCTTATGTTGATCTTCTGGAGCCACGTAAATCTGATTGTACCCGGAGTAACCATCCAAGAAACAGTAATATTCCCTTCCGGCTAACTTATCTAACATTTGATCGATGAAGGGCAAAGGGAAATGATCTTTTCTGGTGGCTTTGTTCAGCTTTCTGTAATCCTTGCAAACTCTCCAACCTACTACCGTTCTTGAAGGAATTGCCTCATTTTTATCATTAAGAACTGTTGTCATTCCTCCTTTCTTCGGTACACACTAAACTGGGCTCACCCATTCACTACTTGAAATGGGATAGATAATCACCGCATCTAAAAGCTTGATCACTTCTTTCTTCACCACATCCTTCATCACGGGCATCAGTCTCCTTTGACCTTCAACTGAGCGTGCGTTGTTATCTTCAAGTATAATTTTGTGTTGACAATAGGATGGACTAATGCCTTTGATGTCAGCAATTGTCCAACCTATTGCCTCTTTGTTGGCTCTCAACACACGCAACAATTTATCTTCTTGAGGACCTGTTAAATTAGCTGAAACAATAACAGGTAGAGTTTCATTAGTACCCAAATATGCATACCTCAAGTGCGATGGCAATGGTTTTTCTTCCAATTCCGGAGGAGATTCAATTGAAGGCTTCTTTTTAGGAATAATCTCCCCCGGTTCTCTCACAGGTTCATAGGCAAGACGCCTATACTTCGGATTTTCAGAATTAAGAGCCGCCACTGTTTCGGCAAGCTCTTCCATCATCTCAGGCAAGTCTAATGTTAAAGCGGCCTGCAAAATATCATCAAAATTTAAACAATCAAATACCTCTTGCGATGCCTGCTCAACTACATCCATTCTGAAGCAATCTTCCTGAGAATCTGGAAATTTCATAGCTCGAAATACATTGAATTTAACTTCCTCGTCTTGAATCCTCATCGTTAATTCGCCATTCTCTACATCGATCAATGTACGCCCTGTAGCTAGGAATGGTCTACCCAAAATAATGGGGACATTTCTATCTGCATCGTACTCAAGTATTACGAAATCAACGGGAAATATGAGTGTACCTGCCTTCTATGCTGTAGATCTCGGTTCCGCGGCCTAGGCGGTCGACTTGGGCCTAGCGCCTAGGAGAGACTACGCGGGGCCTAGGCGGGATTACGCGGTTTTGAATCCTGCTATGTAATTTTATATATTTAGTAATACACGTGTATAATTATGATAATTTTATCTATTTAAGTCATAAAATTCATCTAACACCACTACATTGAATATGAAAAATACTAAAATTAGATTTATAATATCAATCCAAGAATTTCCGAGAGTAAAATAAATTTAATGGAGGGCTTAGGCGGCAAGTTTTTACCATTAATCGGTGCCTAGGCGGGCTAGGCGCCTCTTCAACGGCGACTAAGGCATTGGGAAAAAATGCCTAGCATTTTTACTAGGCGTAAGCGGTTGAGGGGGGAGTTGACGCCTAGACGGCGCCTAGGCGCGCCTAGGCGGCGATATCTACAGCATAGCCTGCCTTAACGAGGACATCCTCAATGCGGTCTTCAGGATGTGCAAGAGATCTGTCCGCCATTTGCAAGACCATAGAAGTAGGTCTTGCGTTTCCAATTTTTAGCTTATCAAAGATTGACTTGGGCATCAAATTGATGCTTGCCCCCAAATCACATAGCGCCTTTCCTTTCCATTCCTCTCCAATCGATATCGGAATCGTGAAACTTCCCAGATCAACTAACTTCGGAGGTAATTTACTCTGGCAAATCGCACTACACTCTTCAGGGAGACCAATCATCTCATTATCACAGTAGGGCCTTTTGTTAGTGAGGGCCCTCTTCAAAAATTTCGTATACTTCGGGATATCTCGAATCGCCTCTAGTAACAGAATATTAATACTTAGACCCTTCACTCTATTAAAGAATTTCTGAAA
This sequence comes from Nemophila menziesii, assembly GCA_029959085.1. Taxonomy (NCBI): domain Eukaryota; kingdom Viridiplantae; phylum Streptophyta; class Magnoliopsida; order Boraginales; family Hydrophyllaceae; genus Nemophila; species Nemophila menziesii. Next base: position 31,043,203 of record JARWIR010000005.1, read on the forward strand.
ATCACCCAAATCACCCTTTTTCTGAACTCGAGATGGAAACGGTGGTGGATGGCGATTGATCACAATATCATCTTTCTTTTTCGGAACTTCTCTTGGCCTCACTATTTCTTCAACCTCACTATCTTTCTCATTCTCTTTCTCTTTCTCAACCACTTCCTTTTCTTTTCTTGGAACTTCTTTCTCTTTCATAACGGGAAAAGGAGGTGGAGGAAGGTTCTTACCACTTCTTAGTGTAACGGATTTGCAATCTTCACGTTGTATTGGATTATCAGTATCGCTAGGAAGTTGTCCTTGTGGACGTTGATTCAGTTGTTTATTAATTTGACTTAGCTGATTCTGAAACAACTTCATATTTGCTTCGGCTGCATTTTGACGTTCCATAGCTTGTGTCTGAAGAGCAATTAAACTTTCAACCGTCTTCTGAAGGGTAACTACTCCTTCTTGTGGATGGGCAGGAAGGCTTTCTGGTTCAAATTTTCATCATAAGTATTCAGAGGAGCTTGTCTTTGTACATAATTGCATTGATTCTGTCCTCCCTGATAATTGTTGTGTGGTCTCGGATTATAGTTGTTACCTTGGGGACACGGCTGATACGCATAGGTAGGATTGGCTGCCCCATTAGAATTTGAGTATTGAAACCCAGGATGGTTTCTGTTAGGCTGATATCCATTACCACTTGAATTGAAATTATCTCTATTGGACATAAACATCACGGACTCTTGGTTATTCGGACAACTTTCCTCGTCATGATCATCTACTCTGCAAATCGAACACATATAAACCTATTGTGCAGCATGCACAACTACCTTCTTACCCGAAAATCCTTCTTTTACAGCTAAAGTAAGTTGCTTCAATTGTTGTTCTATAGTACTCTGAATCTTATTCTCAAGCGTAGCAAATTTCTCTTCCATATCAACATTATTCACTCCCTTAACCGGTGTTCTTACTGAGTTCCACCCAACTTCATTCTTGACTGTTCTTTCTAAAATGATTTTAGCATGAGCGGGTTGAACTTGAAGAAAACCTGCACCACATAGCGTATCCAATTTCTCTCTCGAAGTCCCATCAAGGCCTCTATAAAAGATCTTAAGCTGTTGTTGTTCTGAGAAGCCATGAGTGGGAACTCTACGTAAACACATCTGAAATCTTGTCCAACTTTTACCCACAGTTTCATCATATTCTTGACGGAAATGCGTCAATTCTAACTCAGCATCTAATCGCATATTACTTGGGTAATACCTGTCAAAGAAAGCAGTCTCTAATTGGTCCCAATTAGTAATCTTCGTAGGATCTTGCTTATCGTGCCATTCACTTGCTCCATCAATAACAAAAAATTTAAACGCAGCAAAATACATCTGTTCTCTTGAAACTCCTTGTGTGATATACGAATCACATATCTGCTTAAACTTCTGTACTGCTCTAAGAGGATCTTCTGATGGTCTTCCACGAAAATTTCCAAAATTTTGGAATTGAGCTAACATACCCGACTCTGGACGAAACCTCGGAACATCAATATCTGGAGCACCTACTCCTATAGCAGGAGCACGGAATGGAACTTCTGGTGGACCATTAGTAAACCATGGATCTTGATTCATCACTATCTGAACTTAAGGATTAGGAATCACTGGTGGAATTGGAGGAATAGAGCCTGGAGCCAAAGGTTGGCCATTTGCGCCTAGTTGACCTGGTTGATTATCTTGAAGATTCTGAAGATTGATATTCTCCATTCTGTTAACTAACTCTTCTACTTCTAAAGCTTCTCGTTCTCTTCTTCTCCTGTTAGCAAGTCTGATCAACGATTCTGGATTACTAAGGATCGGAGGTGTTGGCTCTAGATCCTTGAATAGCCTTCTTCGCATACACCAAACCTAAAAACCTGAGAAAGATAACAAACAAAAAGCGTAAAACTGATAAAATAAAATAAATGCAACTATCACTAAAGGATAAACACCGTGGTCACACGGTACCGTCCCCGGCAGCGGCGCCAAAAACTTGGTGGTCCTTTGTGTGTTCTAAATAAATGCAAATAATAATCGAACCACAACCGCAAGTGCACGGTTGTCCCAAGTAGTATGTATGATAAAACAGATTCGTTCCAAGGACGGGATGGTTCACTACAATGTTTAGCAAATAATGATTGGTTGCACTTATGAAAGCAAGTAAATAAAATATGTTTGTTTGGTTTTGTTGATTAAAACTACTGAATGAAAGACAAATTATAAATGCAAGTAAAAGCTAAGACGCAAGTAAAATGAGTGAAAACGCAGTATGAGAAGTAGTACTTGAGAACGCAAGGATCCTCCCAATCTTATTTCCTAACTTATGTTGTTTAAGGGCTAAATTGGTCAATTACAATGGTCGAGATTCTAAATTCCTTATACCCCCGTCAGGGTGGACTATAAGGCGGTCCTAAAGTGTCACTAGTCCCGTCAGGGTAAATATGATCCACCGTTGGATGTTTAAGTTTTATTACCTCATTGGCCCTAGAATTAGCTAAGTTCGTCAGAATCAATAGCTTTTATCCTAGATTGAATAATTAATTCTATACCTAAACCCTCCGTCAGGATGATCCACACGCCACATATGTGGAATAGCCTAGATACTAATACCTGTTCTTAGTTCGCGACTCTAAAAACAGTAAATAATCACAAATTATCGAAAAGAGTAATAGACCCAATCTAATTTAATTTACATAAACCCAAATTCAACATTCGTTATTTCATAAAATTGGGATTCACCCATTGTTTGTTCTCAAGCACTATGAAAAGCTTAGCTCATATTAAAAAGAAAAACTAATGTAAAAGAAATGGAATTCATTATTGTTTACAAAATTAAAGATAAAAATAACCTAATTTCCGGAATTGGAATGACTACGAACGGAGATATAGACCCTCTGCAGCTCTTGTAGCTTCTTCTTTCTTCCTTCTGTTGCTTCTCTCTGGTGTTTAATCTTGTGGAATGTGAATTGTGTGAAAAATAGAAGTCCAGACCTCCTTTTATAAGCATAAAAACGGATTAGGGCTTGGACCAGAAAATAAAATGCTAATTAAATGTCCAAGCCCAAAATCCCGTAACTGCTGATACACCTTCACTAAAACGGCTTTTCCCGATGCGTTATGACTCCGATTGACCTCATTCCAGTTGCTAAAGTTCCGTGACTCGATAAGGAATGTTTTCTCTTCAAAGGTCAACAGCTAAATCATCGCTTAAGTACCTCGAAATCAGCAATCTATGGCCTGGAAAATGGATTTTCAGCTCTAAAAATAATATCTTCGGGATTTATCTTCAAGTCTTGACTCTAATTCACGATCTTTGACTTTCTCCTCGGATTCCTCTCCTAGCTAACATCTAAAACCTGTAAACTTTTCACTAAAAATACCAATATTACGCGCAAAAGCTTAATAAATTAAAAATGCTAAAAATAAAAAGGAAATTCCGGATTATTGCATATTTAGTCCAAAAGTCTATCAAATTAATTAAATAAATACCAAAAATGATGTCTCCCAAGGGTCGAAAATAAGAACAATTAGGGAGACATCACTAGGTTCATAAGAAACTCACAAAACCCGTGTTACGAGCCTATCCCAAGGACTACTCTAATGACGGTTATGAAAAAACTGTATAATGAGCTTAAGGTTAGTCTTGCGGACAAACATAAAAATCTAAGTAGCAAGTGTTGCTTAACCGCCGACATGTGGGAAGCCAAAAATGGCTTGAAGATACTGGGAATAACCTATCATTGGATTGATCCCAAGTGGTTACTCCGGAAACGCATAATATGTTTTTGTGTAGTGAGTGAACGTGCTACAAGCAATAACATAAACAATTTAATAACTTCTAACACGTTGACCTATAACATTTCTGGTCGAGTGCTTTCGTGTAAGTTTGACAACAGCACAAATATGGTTGCCACTATTTCCGACCTCATTAGACACTTTACCAATAAATTAGCGTATTACCACGAGCTATTTCATATCCAGTGTAACTGTCATATAATTATCTAATAGTAAGAGACGGTATTGACGGTGTTGGTGTGACTTATCACGTAGTGTCAGGTAGGAAGATTTTGGGGCCTAATATAGTGAAGAAGATTGAAAAAGCGTCAATGTGTATTAGAAACACTTCAGTGTTAACGAGGGCCTATAAAAATAAATGCAAGGCTACAGGTGTTAAATATAAGAGATTACGTTCAATGTGTCCTACCAGGTGGAATTCGACACACTTGATGTTGGAACGTGCTTTGGAGTATATGGATATTATAACAAGCATCAACAATGAGAACTTGGATGAAGACTTTATTGAAAGTAGGGATTGGAATACTATTATCCAATTATGCAATTTTCTCTAGCTTTTTACCTACACAACGACCGTATTATCGGCAACATACATTCCTATGCGTCACTGGGTATTAGAAATGCTTTACGAGATAGCTTCACATATGAAGGATAATAAATTAACCGATGGACTCCAAGATATAATTATACTGATAATGGACAAGTTCATTAAGTAATATGACCCTTTCCTTTACGTTTTTGCGATATGTTGTGTCCTTGATCCGCGTCACAAGTTGTCGTATACTAAGGAATTTATCTTAGCAATTTATATAAATAATGCTTATTCTGACATTGAGACCGATGCCTACATAAAGAAAGTAGAGGAGATAATGTGTGACTTGTACAAGACTTATAATGAAAGGTTATGTCGTAACGGTGGACCACCCCATATCCCACAACCAGTACAGGTGGGTGTTGTGAGATCCAGAGCCGGCAAGATGATAGCCGCAACAAATGCATCAACACCCAACACCAACCAAGACACGATTAATGATCTAACATTTTACCTTAAGTCTGCCCTTGAGCCGCATGTGGAAGACTTCGATATCCTGGGTTATTGGAGAAAATATCCTAGCAAACCTGTTTTGTCTCTAATGGCACGTGACCTGCTCACTATTCTAGCTTCCTCAGTTCCTTTAGAGTCGGCTTTCAGCGAGGGTAAGAAACAACTATCTGATCAGTGGCAGAGTATGATTGGGTCTACATTAGAGAGGGTGGTGGGGCTACAAGTCTGGATGAAGGCAGACACCCGAACACAAGGCCAATTGGATGCTTTATCAGAAGAGGAGGATGCGTTCAACTTGTCTAGCTCTAGTGACGGTTCAGGTCCTTCAGAATCATGAAGACGAGTGGTGAGTTCTTTCTCGTACATTTATATATTCAAAGTTATTTATCTTAAAAATTACCCACACTTTTACCAAGGGGGTTCAAAGAACTACGTGGTTACTTGATTATTTTCTGAGTATGCATTTCACGCTACTTACAAATAAGGTACGTAGACAACCTAAATTCTATGGGCACAGTTACCGACCCCCACCCCCTATCTTCATATTTCTCACAGGTCATTCTCCTGGCGTTGTTGCAATGTCATCTGTTATGTATTATCTCATTTATTTCTTTTATTATAACTTGTAATTTAATTAATCAATATTTTTTATATGTATGAATTGTATTTGTATGACTAAATCAATAAAAGATATACATTTTATCAATTACAATCTAACATATCATAAAATTCAACAAATTAAGTGTTAACAAAATAATTTTAATTTGGAAAAAATAATTTATGATTTTAAAGTTTAAACAACCAAATAAATTAAAAGTATCTTTAGAAAAACTATCAGTTTTTACAAATTTAAAAATATTGCATCATTTTATTATTTAAAATAAAAAAATAAAAAAATACCGGTTTGAACCGTTAGGAAATGTATCGGAACCGAAACCGAAACCGGTTCAAACGGTTCCCCTACTCGGTTCGGTTCTCCCTCTTTCGCAACCTAGCACCGGACCGGACCGGTAGCGGTGACACCGGTAAGCCGGACCTGATCGATAAGGCTCAGGTCCGATAAGGACCGGACCAAACCGGTCCGAAACGGTCCGTTAGCCAAGTTGACAGTGTTCTATCATCTGTAACTAAAATATTTTGTTCCCGTCATTTACACCATATATTGTAGGGTAATTTTGTAACATCAGTGGAGTAACTTGTCTATCATTTTAGTTCCTATTTTTTTCTCTAATAAACAAAATCATCTTTTCGTTTTCTTTACTTCATTAAGATTTGATTTCAGGAACTTTTGGTCTTTGCAGAGTAGTCTAACCACTAGACCAACTATCAATTTTATCTCTCCAATTTTATATAAAAAAAAATTATAGTTACAAATTGGATGAATTACACATATCCGCATGTGCTCATAATACAAAATCTAATATACTCTACAAAAATAAAAGAAACTCTCATATGTTCTATTTTAATAATAAAAAACTTCATGTATTCTAAAAATTACCAAAAAAAAACATGTAATCTAAAATAATAAATACGAAACTTTTCTTCGATCAATTTTTTTTTATAAAAAATATATTTCAAGTACATAAATGGTATTATATAATCGCATTAATGTACTTGAAATACATTTTTTATTGAAAATAGTCAAAGAAAGTTTTGTATTTATTATTTTAGACTATATAAAGATTTCCTAAAATTTCTAGAATACATGAAATTTTTTTGACATTAAAATAGACCACATGGAGTTTCTTGTAATTTCTAAGATATATTTTTGAAAATACACATAGAAAGACGTGTATATCTCCGTATGATTAGTCATGATATGCATAAGTAAGCCAGATCACCTATGTAAAAAAAAAATGATGTAACTTATCCTTACAAAATTCAAAAGAACACGAAATTCTATTTTAATTTTTAAGAAACACTATATTTTGGTACAACTTGTAAATTGACCGGTCAATCTACTAGCTAGTGACAACACATTAAATGAAGATTAAGTGAATGAACTAAGCACTTAATATGTCGCTTCTTAAGAGGTAGTTTGTGATTGAATGAACATATTGGTTGGTAATCTAATCAAATAATCTTACGTAACATGACATTTTGATGCTAATTAGTGGACACCGATCATTTCACATTAACTGTCTTTCTTTGTATTTTACTTGTTGGCTTAATCTCATGCATCTAATCTTTATGAACTTTCTTGAGTTGTCCACTTTAAAAAAAGAAAGCGTCCTTAAATTTTTCTCTTCAAGATATTCATTTAGGTGAATGGCCAATTGTTATTGGATTGAACTATCTTTAAAATACAATGATGCCCGAAAAGATAAACCCAAAAAATGTTTCTCTTCTAACATCACTATCTTGGGACCCAAAATTGTTGATGTTTTCCATAGCTTCTGTTTGATGATGCCTTTCTTTTTCACATGTCAATTCTTCAAGTGATTGTAATTATATTCTGATATTGTGTAAAATTATGGTTTTTCTAACAAATAAATTTCTATTCAAATTTAAGGTTTGAAGTAGTCTCTTCAAATTGATGGTCTAAATACTTTTAAGGATTAATGTCTAACAAATATTTTAAAATAGAATTAAATCTCTTTCATCTTAACTATTATTCTTTTTTTTATAAAAGGTCACATACATTTTACTTTTTCTTTTTCTTTTACATAAAAAAAGTCGTTTAAATTGTAGGAAGTTTCCTAAAACTTAAATTTTGAGTTATGGAAAGTTTTCCAAAACTCAAATTTTGAGTTTGAGTTTTGAATAGTTTCCCGTAACTCACTTTTCTTTAAAAAGTACGGTGTCTTTTATGAGACAAAGTGTAAAGTGGCAAGTGCCTATTGGACATTAACCCTAATTTTAATACATTATCTTGAATAAATTCACTATTATATATATATATATATATATATATATATATATATATATATATATATAATTTGAAAAATATAAAACTTAACTTCTTTAAATATAGTTTTATGAAAAAGACCACATCCTTGAAAGTTAATTTGTTTCTTGCGCGTCAAATAAAATACATAAAGTCGCAAAGGCGATTCGCCTTATTTTTTTCCTCCAAACATTTTCATCATTCATCTCCTTGACCATTTAAGAGAATCCGGGATAGTACTCATTTCTTTAACAAGACCACGCCATTTTTTACTAACCCTCCACGCCCCACATGAGAATTTGCATTTAAAAAATAAGTTTTTGTTGAATTCAAATCTATCATCACACATACCACAAAACCATTTGGACTTCATGTACATCATCGGTTCTTTTATCTGTAACTTTTACAATGATCGCATATTTAAGGGTTAAACATGAGTTCCAAAATAAATTTGCACAAGGCCTAGGCAAAGTACGGTAGTGAAAGACATCATATTCCTGGATTATTGAAAATTTCAAAATATTCATCACTTTTAATGTCATTCCATGTAATGTCTCAATGTCACTATTGTTGTTGTCGTCGTTGTTGTTGTTGCTGCTGCCTGCTGCTTGTGCCGCTGCTCCTATTGTTGCTGCCTACTATTATTGTCGATGTTGTTGTCGCTGACGCTGCCACTGTCTCGGCTGCTGTTGTTGTCATTGTTGTTGTTGTAATTGTTGTTGTTGTTATTTATTATTATTAACGTTGTGTTTTATTTGTATAAAAAATAAAATAATATAAAAACTAATGTTGAAATAAAAATAAAACACAAATAAATAAATAACTTTACTTTTCGAGACTCGGATTTTATCAGATGTCTTTAAGGTATTTAAACCACGTACCGGTGTCTTATGTTTGTTGGTTTAAACCTATTGGATACAACGATAAAACTATTCAGAAGAAAAGGACACACAAATTCTTCTAAATCTCAACAAACTTAATAAATCTTTTTCTTTTCTAATCTCTCTCTCTTATGATTTTTTTAAAGATTAATACTTTAAAAAACTGAATAAATAAAATATTTGAGTTGGATAACTATTTATGAAATATTAATAGGTGTTTATGCATCCATTAGAAAGGGTTGTGACTATAAAATTTGGAGTTGTCTTTTATATAAAAGACACATTAGTTAGTAAAAGACAAACTATTGAGTTTGACCCATTATTAATGGATCTTTTAGTATTTATTACACATTAATTATTGGGTCAGTCCCAAAATATATATGATCTAAATTAGTAAATTGTATCATATCCATGGGTCAAGAAACAAATTGTACGCAAACCAAAGCTTGCAACAGGGCAACCAGCGGCTAACGATAGTCTTTTGGAAGTTGGAATCTTTTCCGTATAATGGATTCATGTACTATCACTTAAATAAAATAAATTCTTTAATAGGTTCGTCATCACATTATATATATAATTTGCATTGTATTTCCTATATCAAGTACTCCCATTCATTCCAAAATAACTGTCCACTTAACTTTTTACACATTTAAAAAAAATATATAATCATTAAATTCTTTATTACTAAAATATCATCCATAAAGTATCTTGAAATCATAATTATTCATTGGAAACATATATTTTAATATTTTAATAGGAATAATAGTAAAAAAAATTAGAAACAATGTTCCAATATTCTAAGTGGATAATTATTTTAGAACTATACTTTTAGTAACTAGACAATTTTTTGGGAATGAAGGGAGTATCATAAAAACTAATAACTAAATTTCTTTATTTACAGACAAAATTCCAAAAGTTGTGGAAGCATTTGAAACTTTCAAATCCCACTAAAAAATTATCATTCACACAAGATGTATAAATCAATTCGGAACTTTTATACAATCCTTGGCTAACCCAAAAAGTGCTAACCAACGTGATTATAATTATCACTTAAATTTCATATCAAAATTAATAATAAAAATTATATTATTCAAGGTGTAATATATACACATGCGAAAGTGGTGTGTAATACATACACATCTTAGCAAAACCAGCTACAATGAGAAGCAGCACCACTAGCCTTGGAAAGCTCAACTGCGTGATCGTGTTCGTCAATGGAAGTGAAGAAAGCATGAATGCATCAAAGTGGGCCGGAAGCAACCTCAATCTCCAAACCCATGTTTATCACCGAGAATCTTTCATCGTTTTACATGTTCAATCTCCATCGTACATCATCATCAACCTCATTCATTCGACGGCCCTAGTAAATACGCTTATTAGTTTCTTCATTATTTGAGTGGTGTGCTTCATTGTTCCTTTTAGTTAATTGCAATATCATAAACCATATGAAATATTTTTCTTTTACTAGATAGCAAATAATCATTTTATTCCACCATCAAATTACATAAAATTGTACACATATCTATGTATAAACTCATTGCTAACAATTCTAACGGATTATATAAAGAAATAAGCTTAGAAATTCATATAGCGTTGAATATCACGTGTTAAAGCATGGTAAATCACAAATCTATATATTGTAATTAAGTGTTGATGTTTGAATCACATCCATGAACCAAAGCATTGGAAGACTAAATGGTGTCTTGGGAAACCAAGTAGTCTTGGAGTTAAAGGTTATCTTGGAAACTTGAATGTTTTGGAGTCTTCCAAGATAACTAGATTCATTGGTTTGTTTGGTTGTGAAGGCCTATAAATATGTACCATGTCTTGATAGTTGAAGACAAGAAAAAAAGAGAATAGAAGAGAGACACGAAAGATTCAAGAATGAGAATTATATAAGTTAGTTAATTGTGAGTGTGTAACTATCCTATAGTGATTAGAGTCTTGGGTGAGTGTGTGAGTTATTTGTTATTTTTTTAAAGGGTTTTGTTTTTTTCGTACATAAACCAAGTTGTAATTGTGTGAGAGATTATAGTGAATTACCCAGTGGAGGTAGGCATTGTTTGACGAACCACGTTAAAATATTGTTGTTCTTTTCTTTTCATTTTGTTTTGTAAATGATCCTCGAACGGAAAATCTGATATTTTCCCAATAAAGTGGTATCAGAGTTGTAGTTGTGTTGCACAAAAATCCTGAAAAGATAAATGGCGTCTAAACAAAAATTTGTTGTTCCATTATTCAATGGTAAGGTGTTTCGCACTGTGGCAGATCACTACTCGATCCCTTCTCGTACAATAGAGTCTTGATTTAGTTTTGGAGGAACAAAAACCTCAAGATATGACTGATATTAAGGTTGGTAGAACAATTCGATTGACTCTTGTTCCCGAGATAAAATTCAATATGATGAAGGAGACAACACCTACGAGGTTGTGGGAGAAACTTGAGGGAATATATGCATCAAAATCGATGACACGTCGATTATGCCTTAATATGGAACTTTACTATTTGAAAATGGAGGAGGGAAAGGAAATTCAAAGTCATATCAATTCATTCAATCAGGTGGTGTGCCAAATTATAAATATTGATGAGAAGCTCGAGGATGAGGAACAAGCTCTTTTACTGCTGTCTTTCTTACTGAGGTCTTACAAACGGTTGGTACAGACAATACTAATAAAATTAAAGACACTCAGTATGGATGATGCCATTGCACTCCTTCATAAAAATATGTGGATGATGGAAAAAAGAAACAGTAATGATAATTTAAATGCACTTGATGTAGAGAGTTATGAATAAGAGAGGAGTCACGAGAAGAATGGCCTGCGTAAAAATGGAAGATCACGGTCCCGAGTCTGTTAACATAGTAAACGAAATGCTACTATTGTGGAAATAAAGGACATATCCAAACTCGGCATTGTCAAATGATCGAGGAGTTAAAAGATTTTAAATTATCAAATGAAAAAGACAAGACCAGAAATGGCTCAAGTTCAAAACTAACTGAAGAGGATGGCACTTTTATTGGATAGAATAGATATATTGTTAAGTCTAATATGAGGAAGCTGGAATGGATCTTATATTCAGATGCTTATGTTCATGTGTGCATTAATAAAGACTTGTTTGAAACTTTGTATACCGATAAGAATTTTGATCACATTATTGCTTCAAAAAGGAGGTGTTGAAGGTCGGGGGTGTTGGACGTATCCACTTGCAACTAAATAATGGCAATGCCGGATCACCCATGTACCAAAAAGAAAAAAATGGCAATGCCCAAACCTTTTTAAATGTGAGATATGTAACGTCGAGCGGTTGCAACATCATATCGTTGAGGTTGTTCACATCCAAAGGTGTAGCAACATCGGTCGACGTAATTGGTGTTAAGTTTAAACATGACCGATTCATATTAAATGGAAATATCAACACAAATAATATTTATACCTTTGAGGGTCGAGTTGTTCCAGTTGGTGACAGAAGCGTCGGTGATCGAGTATCGAGTGTTTGTTCAAAACAAGTCAAGGAAATCAAGAAGATATTTTTATTCTATAATATTATCTAGGTATTTAGAGGTGCTCTTCAAGGAAGGAATTGTTGGATTTGACTCAGATCCATGAACAAGTGCACTGGAAGACTAAATGGTGTCTTTGGAAACCAAGTAGTCTTGGAGTTAATAGTTTTCTTAGAAACTTGAAAGGTTTAGAGTCTTCCAAGATGACTAGGTTTATTTCTTTGTTTGGTAATAAAGGCCGATAAATAGGTACCATATGTTGATGGTTGAAGACAAGAAAAAAGAGAGAAAAGAAGAGAGACACGAAATATACAAGAGCGATAATCATATAGGTTAGTTAACTGTGAGTGTGTAAGGGTCATATAGTGATTAGAGTCTTGGGTGAGTGTAGGGGTGGAATTGGAATGGAAAATTTCGATTTCCGGCCAATTCCGAACCAAAAAATCCATATTTAAAATTGATTTATTATATTTCGATTTTCAGGTTTTCCGACTTTTTTTGGATTGGAATTGGAATTACATTTTATAACTTTGGAATTTCCGATTTCCGATCTGAAATCAATTTCCGGTTTTTTTCCTCTTTTTTCCAAAGAAACTTTTTTCCTGAATATTATTTATATATTTTAATATGTTGTTATATATAGTAATTTATATATTTGTAGACTTTTTTTTTTTACATATTATACATATATATATATATAAAATAAAGTAGAATAGAACTACCTGTCCCTATTAATACTCATATTTTCTCCTTTTTCTCATAATTTCCCCATTCTTTTTTTTTCTTTACCTATTTTATAAGCGTTTGGAAAAAAACTTACCCAATCATTTACTCTAAATAAAATCTAAAACTCATAGACTCACTCTAAAAACCTTATCTTCACACTCACCGATCATCTCTCTACACTCGCATTGGAACAAAAAAAAAGACCTTATGATCGTTGGAAGCCTTTTTACCGTATGAGAAGTAATATGCTGAGAGCAGTGTATATGGGAGGGTCGGAGTGAGTAAATTTTGTCTTATACTGCATGTTTGGAATTGTTTTGCAGTAAATATCCATTTGGCTACAAATTCTCTCTATCTCATTTCTGTCAAATCGTTTTCTCGAAGATGAGAGTGAAAAATAAAATGTGATTTGGGACCATTCTCCACAATCATCAACCCGGCTTGGCTACGCCATCAACGATCGAAGAACGCAAATTAAGGTAAAAAATAATAATTTAAACACTGGAATTCTAAAAAAAATCAAATTATATTTAACTTAATCTTATCTTTTTTACAATTTTTCAGAATTATGTGATTATATTTTTATACTAATCCTACAATGGCCATTTTATGAGCGTTGGAAGCCTTTCACTGTATGAGAAGTGATGCGCTGAAAATAGTCGGAGATAACTTCTACAATGACATCATCATGTACTACGACTACAGCTTCATTGATCATGATTCTAATGATTCAAATGACCTCCCTTCTTATAACCGCTCTCAAGGTATTTAATTAATTAATTAATTAATTCTTATTATTATTTCAGTGGATTTTTTTTGTTATTTTTACTTTGAAATTGGTTTCTAATAAGTCTTATAGTTGTGTTAGTGATTGAGAATACTTTTGGTGGTCATATGGCTCTATTTATTTGACTCTTGAATAAAGCTCAAGAAAAGTTAGGCATTTTTTATGATAATAATTAGCGAAGTGGAATGTTTATATCTTGATCCATCAATTTAACTACTATATCATAAGCTCTTTTTTGGTTATTGAGGTTTAAGTGTTTTTATATGTTTAGAATCTGATATTCATCAACACCAAGAGGAAGATATTAAGAAAATATCTACAGTGCTTTCCATCACAAGAGTTTCTGCTAGCATCTTTCTCTGCCACTATAGTTGGTACCTTTTTCATTCTATATCTATCTCATTTTGTAAATTATACATTGATGAAACACCTCTGCCCACAATTGTGTTATTTTTATGTATATTTCTATTTTTCGAAACACAAGGATGTATTACCTGATTTATTTACCCTTTAAATTATTGCCTTAGAAATGTTTCAAGTGCATTGCTACAGAACTTTCAGATGTATGACCGTGTTTCTTATGAAATAAAGGTCATATACAACAACCATCATCTGGTAAGTGTTAAAAATTGCTTCTTTTTTCATTGCATAAAGTATTTATCTAGCTTTCTATAAAGTTTGTTGTTTTGTATGCTATTTGTTTAATTAGGTGTTTAATTTTGTGCTTCTTTTTGGAGAGGTATCAACTACACCTTTAGCTACTACAACTGCTCATCCTGTTAAGTCATTAATGCTTCAGCTGTTAATCCAAGTGATGTTTTAGCTTAAAAAATCACAAGTGTTCCAAAGCCTCCAAACCACTAAAACTCCTCCAAAGGGTATTGATCTGATGAATTTTCTCTTCTTTTCAATGAAATTTTACTCTTATATGATTGTGAGATGCTAATTTCCAGGGTCAGGGCTGATTCCTCTCCAGTTCGGCTCGACTCCCTAAGTCTCAGTACGTTTAATGGAATTCATGTAAGTTTTGACTAAACTACTTATAGTTTTTTCCTTTTTCCTTTTTCGATTTTTTGTTTTAATGGTGTGATTTTAGTTTTTGTTTGGTTTCAATTCTTGTTTTTGTTTTCAGAAAGATTTTCTTTAAAGTTTTCAAACGTCTTAGGTCGAAAATACCCAACTAATATCATATCTGTATTTCTTAATCTTTTTTCATAACTAAGATAAGCAAAGATGGGAGAAAAAGAATGGTATTTCTTCAACCTTAGAGATCGGAAATACCCGACTGGAGTAACAAGTAATCGTGCAACAAAAACCAGATACTGGAAAACTATTGGAAAAGATAAAAGAGATTTGCAATAGTGTAAGCTCGGAGAAATATCCTGTAGAATAGTGCTAAAAACCCAATGAAGTTTGTGAAAATTGTATTTTATACTCTGTAATATTTAATAGCCTAATAATGTATATGTTTTAGTTTTCCAAGAGAACCGAAATGAGTCTCCTATGTTATTCAACATAGTGAGAGCTACATTCTTATAGATCAGGTCTTTATAATTATGCATTATTAAATTGTGACATGGAGTTTGTATTTGGACAAAACTTGGATAATTGCACAATTGATCATGAGTAATGTGTTTCTTACATATCTTTCCATGTTAGATGAACCTGAGGTGTGTTTGATGTGGTACTTAAGGCTCACAAGATACTACAAGATAGAGATACTGAAGTTGGTAAAGGGTTTGGAAACAGATCCATTGTTTGCTTGATAAGGCAAAATCATCAGCTGAGATTCGAGTAAAGCATCCCCTAGTCGGACCACAAATGCACCCCGGATAAGGAAACTTACCAATGGGAATACAAACGCAAACCCAACAAGGAACCTTGCTGATTCATCTAAACTGAAAATTTCACAAACTTTGCATAAAATATGGTTGGTCTATTTGGGCCTTTAATATATATACAGAAAAAAATGTATTGGTTCTTTTTTTTTTCATGTGAGTTACTACATGAAATTTTTAATATACTAAACAATGAAGTAGAAAAGAATAAGGGCAGAAAGTAAAAAATAGATAATATGGGTATTTTATGTATTGATTGGTAATGTAGGTTTATGGGTGTGTAACCTCAAACTAAAAAAAATGGTGTTCAACTTTATAATGGAAACCATCCATGATCATTCTAATCTAAAAAAATTGTAATTGATAAATCATACATTACAATATTTGAAATTATAAATAATAGTTAAATTAATAAGTAGAAAAAGAAATAATATAATGTATTTTTCCTTTTGTATGAGTAGGTGGGAGGGGGTAAAATAAATTTTTCTGTCCTAACCATCTCTTTTATGAAAAGTCGGTTGTAATGGCGGTCTACCCCAATTTTTTTTTCTTTCTCTCACATTCCCTCTCACCCTATATGATCATGAACTTTAAAACATGAACCTTGAACACTTAATTATGAATCCGAAACTAAACCCTTAAAAACATGAACCATGAACTTAAATCAACCCTTTAAAATACATCCTTCACTTCAATGTAACATATCTAAACTATATACTACTTTTCTATATTTTTCAAATTAATAGGTTATCGTTCAAGTTCCTCGCATTGGATGATATATGTATGTTGACACCATGATACTTTGTAGAGTTATGAGATCTATGCACGTATATTAAAAACTTAAGATTACACGATTTACACATCTAGATTATGATGCTCTTTGATTATTTTCGTATTTTAAACTATTTATTAGTTGTTTGAATTGTACACAGATTTATTGTGCATTTGAATTTAATAACCAATTTTTTTATCTCACTTTTGTATTCATTCTATCTATTATTTTGGTTTTTACATATTCAAGACAAAATATCATTCTATCTTTTAAACATTTTCTATGTTAAATTGAAAATGTACAATTAACTCAGTTTTTATGTTTTGAAGTGTCTTAAGGCACGGTCTATACCTATATATATATATTGGTAAAAACTAAACAAATCCCTAAATAAACTTTAAACCTAAAAATTCGGGATTAGTTCTTTATAAGTTGAAATTTTTTCTCTTCCAAACACGCAAGCTCGTGTCAACTAAAAGGTGTTTAAGAATTAAATTTTTTGTGGAATATATGCTCTTTTTAATGATTTTTTCTGTGTTATCACGAAAATCATTGAATTATCACGAACATTTTCTAATGAATCTAATGAATTCATTATTTCGTGATAACATGAATCTAGTTTAGTTTTCTTATAGGATCTTGCACGCAAGTCTTCCTCGCTACTAACGATTTCTCTATGATTGGTACATTTAGCCATTATCGTGCGTGAACGAGAATTTCGTGCTATAATATATATATATATATATATATATATATATATATATATATATATATATATATATATATATATATATATATATATATATATATATATATATATATCATATTTTGAGGATTTCGTGATGTAATTTATACCATTTTTGAAAATTATGTATTATAATATGTACCACTATCTGTTTATTTTGCAGGTAGGTGTTTGGCTTTATTGCAGGAAATGAAGTTTTTGCTAGTAAATTGTTTAAAATAAAAGTCCCAAATCGCTAAACTTCAGATAATGAATATTACCTAATGAAGATTTGAGTATTTAAATTTTGGTACTGTTGGAATTTCCTTTTTAACATTATAAGTCAATAATTTACATCATATTAATTTGAAGGTTCAATGGAAACTTAGAATAATATTTTTCTATGTCTAAAAGTTCCATTTGTATATTTTTACTTTATTCTTTGATTTAACTTTTAAAAATTATCAAAATCTTAACTTTTATGAGTGGTAATGGATATAAAGTTTCAAACTTTCCTAAATTTATAAAATTAAAATAACCAAATATTTCCAAAAAAATTAAACTAATAAAATATAGGATTTTCGAAAATTCCAAAAGTCCAAAAATTTTAGGGTGTTCCGAAATCGGAATGAAATTTGAATTCCGAAAAAAATTAGAAATTTCCGAACAAGTCCTTTTCCGAACCGAACCGGCCGATTTCCACTCCTAGGTGAGTGTGAGAGTCCTCTGTTCTTTCATTTTTAGAGGGTTTCATATTTTTTTTTGTACAAAAAAAATTTGTAATTGTGTGAGTGATTATAGTGAATTATTCCAAGGATGTAGGTATTGTTGGCCAAATCATGTTAACACATTGTTGTTCTTTTCTTACTTTCTTTTGTGCACACTCTTCAATTGAAAAATCCGTCTTTTTCCCAACATTAAGTTCATTAAAGAATCAGATGACACATTATAACTTTAATCCCAAATTTTTATAATTATTGACAATCACCTTTACAGTAGTCTGGGAGGGAAAATATGGTCGATGTTATTAGCTATGAGATCGGCCGCGGATCTTGGGATAAAGAGTAGCTCGTTCTACTCAGATAACCTTGAAGTCGTTCAAGGTATTAATCGAGGCGTAGGCATCGACTGGAGGATTCTCCCCATGATATCCGAAGCATGGAGGTGGATAGGAAGATTCCCAGAATGGAAAGTAAATCATGTCAAAAGAAAATTTAATGGAGTTGCGGACGCACTTGCCAAGTATGCTAGAACGAATATTGAGATTTCTAATTGTCCCCGTAGGTCGTTAATAGAGTTCTATGCTAGTATTAGCAACTTATATATGAGATGTACCAGATATTGATATTAGTTCAATTTACTTGAAAAAAAAAAATTTACAATCACCTTTAACCACAAATTCTTTAGACGAAATAATTAATATATATGATATATCTAGTTAATCGATACAGAATATATATATAATATTGAATGAAGGAACCAACTAATTCCTCAAATATTATATCTAAATGATTTACAAATTTATTTAGGTCACAAATTATTATATAACTCATTATACACAATTTGTGTATATCAATTTAAAAGTAGATATCTAGATCACATGAATTTATGTATGGAATTAGGAGTCTATTCTGTTCACAAACATACACAAAATATTTATTACATGAAATCTTACAAAAATTTAGCATAAAGAAGACACGTTTTATCAGAGAAATCTGATTGAAGACTTTTTTTTTCTTTTGTCAATAATAGGGTAAGATTAGATACAATAACTACTAAAATTGTTAAACACTCCAGCCATCGAATAGTCCTTTCATCTTGAGAGATCCCTATTAAGTCTGATACTTAATAGGGATCTCTCAAGATGGAAGGACTACTCGGTGGCTAGAGCGTTTAACTTCTTTAGTAGTTTTTGTATCTAATCTTACCCTATTATTGACAAAAAAAATAAAATAATTCTGGTATCGTAGGCATAGATGCGAAAGCGGTATTGTAGAGATTGTGGAATGCAAAAGCTTAAGGATAATTTAGTAAGAATATTTAGTTCATATATAATAACTTTAACAATCAGACTTTGTTAGATGTCTGACCAAATAAGATCGTTTAAAATCCAATAAGCTATGAAGCGTAAAAAAGATTAGAATTTTATTAAAACTTGTCTATTAATAAAAGCTAAACTATTATCAGACAGATGGAATCGTAGTTATTCTATGTCTATCTTTTTTTTCTCTATTTCCTTCTATAATAAACTTATTTCAGTTATATCTAACTTTTGGTGGAATTCAAAAGAAAGAAATAAAATTTACTAAATTTCTTGTGAGAAGATGGTTGATGGTAAATAGCTAGGTGGGCTTGGATTTAGAGACTTCAAATGAATGAACACAACACTTCTTGCGACACAAGTGTAGAGAATTCTTACTAACCTATCAAAACTAGCAACAAGATTATTTAAAGGTATCTATTTTCCTAAAAATGATTGAAGGTTAAACTTAGACAAAGTAGAACCTTGAGTTGGGCCAGTCTCATTAAGGGTAGAGATTTCATTAAAAAAACATGGAATATACCAAATAGGGAATGGGGAGATTGTTAACATTTGGGAGGAAAAATGGGTTAACAATGATTGAGAATGGTCAAACCTCTTGGGTATAATTTGGATAAAGTTAACCAATTATGGAAGCACGACTCTTTTGAGTAGGATGATGGGATTTTGGATAACTTTTTTTGTGGCCTATTATTTCTGAAATTAAAAAAAATACCTTTTTCTGAATCTGGTTCTAATGATAAATTTGTATGGTCTCATGCAAAAGATGGTAATTATAAAACAAAGACATGGTATAACATTCTTACAGATGGAGAGTTTTCATAGCCCACAATCGGCTAATACTCTAGAAAAATTTAGAACCAATTTGTGGAGAACAGTATGGCTTTTATGGCTTTCCAAAATTCCTACTAAGATACGAGTCTATATTTGGAAAATGTGAAATAATGGTATACCTACCAAACAAAATCTTTACAAAATAAAATGCACCGACTCCAACAAATGTATCTGGTGTAATGGTAAATTTGACTCAACTGAACAACTTCTTATTTATTGTAAAATCTGTCAAGCTATTTGGCGAGGTTCATCTCTTCAGATTAAAGTAGATTCAGAAAAAAGAACTAATCCAGTTGATTGGATTCTTAAAATCGTAGAAGTGTATAATAAAGGAGGATGGGAAAAAAGAATAGTTGCGGATTATATTTTGATCAACATGTGGAACATTTGAAAGACAAAGATGAAAGTTGTTCATGAGGATAAACCAATCGGCGGAGATAAAATTATTATTACCACCAACAAACTCATGAAAGAATTACACGACGTTCATTGGCGAAACGTGAACCCAAAAATACTATAAAACTCTGATAATGAATCCTCAATCCTTTTTTACTGTTATGCATCATTTACTGTCCTTTATAAAAAAAACAGGAATATAAATCTTCCAGATCAATAGGTGATCTAACTGCAAAATTAGTATTGAAGATACATGTAACTCAAGTCTTGAAGGAGAAGTTTTAGCAAAACTCAAGGCGACCAAAATTTGCAAAGAGTTTTCCAATGAAGAAAAAACCATCTTTTCAGATAACCTTGAACTTGTTCAAGGTATTAGGCTGATGTCAGGAGCTAGTTGGAAGATCCATCTAATCATCTGTATGATCTCCATAGAGTTTGGTTCAATCACCTTCAAACATTTCCTAAGAATGATGAATGGACAAACTGGCCAACTTGCAAAAAATGCTAGGCATGGAGCCAGAAAAACCTGCCTACTGCAATAAATATGCGGTCCTCATTAGCAACGATATTATTTGTAGTAGCTGATGAGAAAAATGTAGTCGTTATTGACGGGTAACAGCGAGGACAAAAGTCGTCTGTACTACACCTCGTCTTCACCAACTACATTTTTCGAAAAAAAACAAAATGTAATTACAAACTCTAGCGACTACTTCTACATCATTAACGACTACTTTTTGTAGTTGCGAATTGTAAAACATATTAACGACGAAATTAGTCGTCGCTATTGCACTTTAGTCGTTAAATACAATAAATAGCGACTATAAAATTATAGTTGCTAAAACGATGGTCGCGAAAAACGTAGTAGTGTAGGATCCTGGGCATATGCCCAGGACTAGCCATGAATACCATTTAGAAGGAAAATCAAGATCTTGTCCAGTTGACCTAACACCAACCGGTTAGAATTTCATTCATGCACTACTACACGATTGATCATTAGCGAGGAACTCCTTAGCGATGACCCGCGGGTCATCGCTAAAGATAAGATCTTTAGCTAAGATAACCTTTTGCGATGACAAAGTCCTCGCCTATAATAAGTTGAATTTAAACGCCAGCCAAAATAATTAAAGAAGAAATTTGCGTCGCATGTCCTTGCTACAGATGAAGATCTTTAGCGAGGACCCATATGTTCTCGCTAGAGGTTATCTTTAGGGAGAACTTTATGTATCTTTTGTGAGAACCTAATGTCCTCGCTAAAGAGCCTGGCGATTAAAAACCAGACATCGGGCAGTTAGCAATTAATGCTTTAAAGAACCCCAAAAAACTTTTAAAAAAACCCCAAAACTCTCCCAATATTTTTCCCTATTCCAAAAATAATTTCCGGGGTCCATCAATAACGAAGTTTCTCTGATACATCCAACTCTTGTGGGTCCCATTTTCAAGCAAATTCATCCACCAATTTGTCCAAAAATTAGGTATTTTCTATTTTTTTATTTTGTTTAAATTATATAATTTTTATTATATTTTGTATTATATAAGAACAATTAGTAGTATTAAGTGTTTTATGTGTGATATGTTGTTAATTGTTTGTGATATAATTGTAATTTTGAATTTGTGTTTTTATTTTAATTTGGATTCTGAGTTATAAATAATTTTAGATGTTGTATTATTAATGGAATAATAATGTAGGGACCTTTGGGTACTATTTAGATTTTTTAGGGGCATTTTTGTAACTGATTATGATTGTAGGGACTATATTGTAATTTGAATAATTAATTAGGGGCCTTAGTAGTCTATTTAGATAACCAGGGGAATTTTAGTAATTTTTATAATAGTATGATCTAAGTAGTATTTTAAATAGTTTGAAATAATAATAAATTGTTTAACTTAATTTAGATAATGACCCCGATAATTGACAAGAGTTGGGTTATATAAAAGAATAAGGTTACGAGGGAATATATCGCAAGTATAGTAGAGTCTATTGATTTGCAAGAAACAAAATGGATCACGTCGACAATATATTTTGTCTGTCATTGTTATAATAATCTAAAGTATCCAATTGATGAAGTTCAAAAACATCTTTTTCAATGGGGGTATTTGGTCATCGTATGAGGTTTGGACGAAACACTGGGAAGAAGTAGTGATTCCCGTGGATGAACCAAACGAAGATAATGTAATGGGTGATGTGTTTCATGATTTGGGACCCACTTTTGAAACTGGCAGGCACTCCGGTGACGTCGAGATGCGTGACGAGAATCTTAATGGAAATGGTTGTGGGTCTTTCGATGCGTTGTTGTTCAAGAAAATGGAGACAGATTTGTACCCTAGTTGTACTAAGACGAGTTCTTTCGATTTCATAGCAAAGTTAATGCATGTGAAATTGAAGAACGAGTGGACGAACACCTCTTTTACTGAACTTCTTCACTTGTTGGGTCGCGTTTTACCTGAACCTCATAACTTACCCGATTCTTATGCGGATTGTAATAGAAATTTGAAAAGTTTGGGCATGGGATACACCACGATCGACGTGTGTTTGAATGATTGTGTTTTTTATTATAAAGAGAATGATAATATTGAGAAATGTCCAGTTTGTGAAGAATCAAGGTCAGATCCGAAGAAGGGGAAGAAAGTGTCGCATAAGAAGCCACTCTATTTTCCGATTGCGCCTAGGTTTCAAAGAATGTATGCTTCGAGGCACACCGTGAAAGATATGATTTGACACCATACTGGAAAGAGTACCGACAAAGATGTGTTGCGTCATCTGGCCGATGGTCATAGTTGGAAAACATTTGACGAGGAATCCCAAGTTTGCTAGTGAACCACGTAATGTACGCCATGGTTTTGGGATTGATGGTTTTTGTCCTTTCTCCATGTAAAACAACTCATATAGCATGTGGCCGATTAAATTGACGACCTACAACTTGCCGCTTTGGTTATGCATGAAAGAATCCACGTTTATGCTCACTCTGTTGATACCGGGTCCTCGTTCACCTGGAAAGGATATGTATGTATTTCTCCGTCCGGTTGTAGATGAGTTGGAAAAACTTTGGGGCACGAGGATATTTACATGGATGCACATATGAAGGAGGTTTTCTAATGAAGGTTAGTTTGTTGTTCACGACGAATGATTACCCGGCTAGATCATACACTTCAGGATGGTTGGGTCAAGGCTACTTAGAATGTTCCGAATGCATGTAATATACTCCTTCCATGTGGGTTAATAAAGGAGTTGTTAATTTTGATCACATACGTCGGTTACCTCTGAATCATCGTTTTTGGAAAGACGCATCTTCGTACACTTTAGTCGATAATAGGGCCCCACCTAAGAAACATAGTCTCGCAGATATTCAGACGTAGTTAGACGGGTTGCCGATTGTGTTTCTGGGAAAACACAAGGACTTCGGTGGAAAAGAAAACTGGGCCTCGTGAGTCAAATTGGAAGAAAAAAAGTACATTCTACTGTTTACAGTGTTGGTCGGAAAACTTGTCGAAACCTAACATCGATGTGATGCATTGTGAGAAGAATGTGTGTGATGCTCTTCTCGGCACAGTTGTTGGTTTAGATGGTAATATTAACAAAGATAACATGAAGTCGAGGAAAGATCTGGAAGCCATGGGTATCAGGTAAGATTTGTGTTTATATGTGGATTCACGTGGTAAGACCATTCTGCCACGTGAAAAGTATACGTTGACAACCGATAAGCGAAGAGTGTTTCTTGATTGGTTGAAGGTGCAAAAGTTTCCATATGGTTTCGCTCTAGCTTGCGAAACAACGTTCAGAGTGACACGGGGAAGATCATCGGTATGAAATCCAATGACTGTTATATTCTGATACAGTTTCTATTCGTGGCTAGTATTCCAGGGTTAATAGACAACAAATTCATTAGCGATTTAATTATTGGGTTGTGCAACGTGTTCAGAAATGTTTGTAAGAAGAACATGAGTAAAAAGGAATTGGTTACTCAAGATTACAGAGTTTGTACTATCACAGGTTGGTTACTTGTGTTTTCCTTTTAGTTGATTTCTTTTTTAGTTGGGTGTTTGTATATAAACTAGTTATTTTGTAATGTCATAGGTGGAGATGCTTTTTACGGTGAGTTGGTCAATATTGTTGAGGTTGAATTCAGTGGTGGTTGTTCAGTTGTGTTGTTCGAGTGTAGGTGGTATCACACTGATGAAAAAAAGAAACTGCGAAAAACAGAACACGGGGCAACAAGATCTACACAAGTTCTTTATTTGAATGTTTGACTGAAACAGGTTGAGGGGAATCATAAGGCACCTCGATTGACCGAGGGTGAGGGATCACAACAAGCTTTGCCTATTCCTCCGATAAAAAATTCTTTTGGGAAATCGGGTTCGTCAAGAAGAAGAACGAATGGAGGAGCAGGGAGTACGACCAAACTGATGTAAGTTTTAAAATACACAAACATTTATACTCATAAATTAAAATTTTAAATTTTATTTATTCAATAGGACGCACTAAAGGCCATTCTGGATAACAGAGTGTGGGAATCACAGAGTCAAACTGGCTCTTCTTCATCTGCACCTCCTTATCTTAACAGGAGCAAGTTGATGTGGTCATGGTGGCAGCTCGCTTAGGATTGGGGGACGGGACCCGCTACTGGGTACCCAAAGTTGGACACCCGCTTCCGGCCAAGAGGACGAGTACTAGTGCTTCTAATCTGGTCAGTGATAAGATGCTGAGAGACTACCAGTGGATGACGACCGCGCTGAATGACTTCCTTGTCTCGATAGGAAAGGTACCTATGCCAGATGACCTGTCTCGATCCGCTACCTCCACAGGTAGTACCCGACACACGAAAAAGGCGATCGACGCGCGGATGAGTAAGGCCGTCGCGTTACTTAATCGGTGCAGGCTCGGACGTGGATTCAAGGAAGTTGTGCCTCTAACCGATACTCCTTCTGTTGCTCCTCCTACTGATGATCCTCCCACTGGTCCTACTTCTGATCCTCCAACAGCTCCCTCTGCCATCCGGCTACGTAGGCTTATAGATGAGGGATATAGTTCAGATGATGATATTACTAATTTGTAGTTTATTTTATTTTTTCGGTATTTTTATATATACTTTGACTTATGTTGACTTTTATTACATTTGACTTTTGTTGACTTTTAGGTCATCGGTTCTCGTTTATTATATATATCGGGTTTATTTCAGTTTTCGGCTTTATTTATATACAATATAAAGTTAAAACATTACAACCAAATTAAAAAAATTAAAAAAAATTAAAAAAATGAAAAAAGAATAAAAAACTCTTTAGCGAAGACACTGGTAGTCGCAAAAGACATACAAAAAGTCCTCGCTAAAGACAAAAAAGTCAACCGCGACGACTTTTCTTTCGCGTTTGACCACACCTTTTGCGAGAACAATGTCGTCGCAAAAGCCTCTTTCTTTAGTGAGGACCTGTTGTTCTCGCTAAAGATAGGTTGGCGCAAGGACGCGCATATGTCATCGCGTAACATACCTTTAATGACGAATCTTTAGCGAGGACATGTCCTTGCTAAAGATAAAACAGACTTTTTGCGACGATTTTTAGGATATTTCGCGAGGACTTATGTTGTCGCGAAAGATAACGCACGTAGTAGTGAGGTTTAGCGTAACAAGCAAAGAAAATGAGAAATCACTAGTAGCTAATAATATCATATTATATTAAGTAGGGCACACACCAGCATATCAACTGATGAAGCTTAATTAATAGTGTAACCTAGCATGTGATCACGGGTGGGCATCTAACAAGTAATTTATAAATTCATGGACATTACATATTTCATAATTAACAATGTTTCCCATGATTAATTGCCTCACCTTGAGGGAGCTCACTTTCTCATCTTTCAGCACAAGACAAACTTTAACCACCTTAGTATTTCCATTTTATATCTAGATTTTGTTGTCGGCATATATATATTTTATGTGTCCTACCTCTCTATTTTCGTACAATTATGAAACTTCATTTGAATTGTTCAACTTACATGGTACGGGAAAATATTTTTAAAAACATTATATACGAAATATTTTTCAAGTGACCTGTCATTTCAGTTTTAAAAAAAAAAAAAATACTATAAGTATATACTACGTACATTGTCCAAAAAAAAAAAATATATATATATATATATACTACGTACTATATAGCTTTCATCCTTTAAATTATATTTTTAATTTACACTTGGTGGAAGTTGTCCAATTTGTCTCACCCAAAAGTTTGATTTTTCTTGTTTGGTTGATTATAGTAAGTGGTTTTGCACGTCAGTAGATAATATCTACTGATATATGAAGAATTAGAAAACTAGTTACTTGGGACGCTATAAAACAGCTATTTTATATTATTTTGTTTTGTCAAAGTTGTGGAAACAAAAGTTCGATCTTCCGTGTTGCTCGACCAACCACTTTAGCTAGAGTTACATTTTATACTTAGTGTCAAAATTAAAATCTGAAGCATAAAACGTTTCTGGGTGCCACAGGAATTCTTCAAATCCATGTTCCGTCTTGCCTGCAAATCTCTCCTTTAGTTCTTTCATCAAAATTAAAACCACATGTCATTTCGTTTTCTGTTGAATCTAAAAAAAAATTGAAACCCAAAAAGAGCCAGAAATCAGCTAATCTTTCTAACTTTATCTGTTTTCTTTTAGTTTTAGTACAACGAAAGTGGAGATCTATAAATTTAACTCTTATATATTATATATTGTTTTGCTTGGTAAATATATATTTTACATTGTTGGTTATCCCTTATAACATAAGCAACGTAGTCCATATATTAGGCATTACTTTAATCAGTCCCAAAATTAGGTGAAGTCTTATAATATGAAAATCCGTTGATAATTATAAATTACAATCGAGATACTTTAATATGTTAGTTGGTTGGCTTCCTACTTCTATAGGATCTCTTCTTTTATTATCATCAACTTTTTTGTTTTGGTTTCATCCGGCTTGTAGGGCTTCTTAACCAGATGGATAACGACTTGTAGGGCTTCAGATAGAACGTTTTCTTTTTCTAATGTTGTAGACTTGTAATGTTCACAAAATCTTATTTTCTTGTAATAATTTTAATGGATACATATACAACAGTAATTTTTACTGGCTTCAGAAAAGATACTTTGATATGTCATGTGTGTAGAAATTATATAATACCTAAAAGAATACTCCTGGTGAAAAAAGCATCAAAGTTCATACAGAAAAAAGTAACCTAAAAAATGAATAAATTCCTTACAAAGAACCTACGATGGAAGAAATGAAGGAAGCAATATTTAACCAGTTTAGTTAGCTAGTTTAACTGAACTTTGCTATTTTTTTCAACACTTAAAAGGGAGGTACAAAGTTTGAATCTCTTCCTTAACGGATGTAAAGTGAGAGGTACAAGGCTTGAAACCCTCCCTTAACATGGGTCACCTACTCTGGAAATATACATGGATATATCCCCGTGGGATTAGTCGTGGTGCGTGTAAATTGGCTTGAACCACTCACATACAAAAAAAGCAATATTTAACTCAAGTGCAGTTAAAATTTCGGAACCAAGAGATTTAACTGAAAATTCTATCAAAAATGTTAGGACATTTTCAAAGATCGATATTTTAATATGGTCAAGTTTTTTTTGAAAGCAAATCTTCGGTAAAAGGTTTAAACTTTAAACCACACATCTATAACACTGATTTCGAAAGAGGATAAACAAGAAACAATTGATAACTCCTGGTTAATTTCATGTGTCAATTTTAGGTATAATATTATAGTAAAAAAAATTTAGCCAAGAGGGTGCAAAAATTATGAATGGCGTCATTTTTCCAACAGAATCTGCGTTTATTCAGGATCAATATATTTTAGGATAGTTACGGAAGAGGTCTCACTTTTTCTCCAGAAGAAAAGAAAAAGTAACAAACACTACGTAAATGTCAAAGTAGATATGGTAAAAGCGTATGTTCTAGGTTAGGTGGGATTTTCTTTTTCACGTTTTGCACCAACTTGGATTTTTAAAAAGTGGGTCAGTTGGATCAGAAATTGTATTTCTACGGTCGCTTTCTCGATTAATTTCAACGACAAGGTATTACCCTAATTTATTCCTTCTAAGGGGATTCGACAAAGGGACATGTTGTCCCCCTTTTTGTTCATCAAATGTTGGAGACACTTATTAGTCTAATACAGATAACCAAGAATTGCCTAAATGGATAAAAAAAAAATCTGTCTCAATCTTACTCACTTACTTTTTGATGATGACTCTTTGTTTTTATCTCTTTACATGATCAAGAAATAGAAGCTTTCAAAGAAGTTTTAACCATTTTATGTGAATGCTCTAGTCAACATATTAAATTTAACAAGTCTTCCATTTGTTTTAGCATGAATACACCAAAGGATATTATTCATAGAACCACAAATGTTTTGCATGTCCAACAAATGGATAATCTTGGTAAATACTTAGAATTTACGCTATGTCATCAAAGATTAAAAAATTGATGCACTAAGATGGAATGAAGAGAAGGTTTAGGGATGGAAGCAACAATTTTTATTCAACATGCTATACCTACTTGTACGATGCTAATTTTTAATATTCCTCGAAAATTTTGTCAAATTTTATCTAGTATGATTTCTAAGTTTTGGTGAGGAACCAGGACCAGGAACATAGTCCACTAATTTTCATGGGAAAAGATGGCAATAAGTAAGACTATTGGGGGATTCAGATTCAGATTTCAAGAAAATGAACACAACGTAATTTGTATCACAAGCATAAAGAATCAGGTAGAATCTGGAATCCCTAGTGGCACAAGTATTGAAGGGGATTTACAAACCAAAGACAAATTTTGCAAAGGAAAGGATCGGGCAATCATGGTCATGTGCAAGTATTTTACTGGAAAGATAAATTCTTTAAGTTTATGAAATGTATATGGTGGGAACGGGCGTCTTAGTCAACATATGGACAAATAGAGGGAGGTAAACAAATTTCCCTATGCAAAAACCTAAAGGATCAAATCGAAACAAAGTTGTGCAGCTTAAAAATTCGGATCGAGATGGATGGAATCAAGAAGTTCTAAACAAACTAATCCTTGAACCAGCAAATGAAGCAATTAATAACATTGACTAATACAAGCACAATCGAAGTATATATTTATATGTACAAAAAAGGAAGGGCATTTACACGAAAAATAGGGATATCATGCACAAGTGGAAGACATGCTAAAAAATAAGCAACAATTTTTCATCAACACGAGAATGAATCAATCACAAGATTTGGAAATTAATCTAGAGAAACAATGTACCAACAAAAATATGCCATTTTACATGGAAAACATGTAATAATGCTATACCAATGGCAAGGAATCACGATCAAAGAAAATTCTCTTCTACAACAAACTACCCTACATGCTCGGATATGTAGAAAATAGTCAAGCACCTCCTTCTTACATGCCATTAGAGCCAACTGATGTGGGTAGCAACAATACCCCAAACACGGATTGAGGAATTGATGAAAATTAATTGACAGAAACCATACACGAAGATAATGAACTGGTAGAAAAAATGAATATGAAAGAATTAACAAACAAAGAATTGACTGTTTAAAGCACTAACTTTGCAACGAAGGAACTAATAGTTTTAAACAGGAGGTTAAACTAGCATAATGGGACAATGAGAATAGTGCATACCTACGAAAAGGCAGACTCGTATGAACAAGCAATAACTTCCTATATCCTTTTCACAATTTGGGGTATTTAGAAAGCAAAGATGATACACCATCATGAAGGAAAAATATTTGATGTTGATCAAATTATTAAGACGGTTGAACACCAGATGACAAAGTTTTTTGGTACGTGATGGATATCAAGGAACAATCAGTAAGAGCAGACAAATGGGGAAATGTCAATGATACCAGAGACGGGACCACCTCACGATACGAAGGTTGAATATTTGTGTAATGTTTTTTTTGTCAAATAATATGATATGACGGGGAGTGCGATTGTAAAGAAAAACAAGTTAACAAGGCACGGGGCGGCTATGGTGGAACCTAAGATGTGCAGAGTACCTAAGCAGGGTGGATCAATGGAGGACTTAAAAGAATCCAATGAATCCATAAAACATCCTATGACTCGCACAGTTATCTATTTCGAAAACCTTGAGATTATACGAGGTATCAATGAATCGTCAACAATATCATGGTAGGCTAGTAAGGCAGTTTGTAGGATAAAAAAACTAACGAAATGAATCTCGCATATTTCCTTCTGTCATGTTCAAAGATCCACTAACCAAGAGGCCGACAAATATCCAAACTTAGACAACGATGTTTATCCAAAGAAATGCATCGACTAGTTTAATTTACGAATTCTTCAAAATAGGATTTGGCTATCTTTCTACTTTTGAAAGAAATTGTTTGACCAAAAACAAAAAAAATACTTCATGTGTTTATGTCTACTTTATTTTTCAAATAAATATAAAAAAGAAATTTATATACCATTTTTAGTAATATACACATGCTATTAAGCGATGACATGCCATCTTATACTGTCATAATTATTCTCACAATATTGATTAGAAAAATATTTATTTAATTTATATTTATGACAAAAAATTATAATTATATTAATATTTTATAATATAGTTTTAAATCATTTATTAAATTATTGATTAGATGTCTTAGAATGTTATGATAATTAAATTATAATTAATATTATCTACACTTATATGATCTTGGTCGTAGAATCATTAAAATAGGATCTTGATAATCCTGATAGATCAACATGGAGTTGATATGTATACCATACATAGTGAAAATTCTAATACATAATATTAGGTACATAGAAGAAGTGCGCAAAGATGTTGTTATTAAACCGACTAAGGTAAAGATTTCTATGGTTGAATGCATTGAATTGTCAACTAGACTAATCGTTATTAAGCCTTAAATGTTTGTAATATTTTGACCTGATTTTACCATTGTAATCACGTATGTAATTTAAGCTTTTTGATTTTGTACAGCTGGGCTATCAAAGTTTTATTTGAATGAATATTAGACATGATTAAAGATCTATGCGACTAGTGATAGGTCAAGATGAAATCTACTAATACTTTACAGAGAACTTGAGTTCTACATTATTCTAAGGTTCTATTGATTGTATCAAAACCTATGCAAATGTGATATAATAAAATAAGAATATAACTCATATGTCAATCATTAATGATCAATAAATAGTTAGGTGTGTATCTATTAGAATTTGTGGATTGTACCATATCCCATGATAATATGGAGTTATGACAAAAAGGAGCATATGAATGTCTCTTTTCTAGGTTTTATGTAATTTATTATATCACGGAGTCTAGTTATTGAGTAAAGTTGTTTGGCGTTAATCTCTGCTAATGGTTAGTCAAATTACCTATTGATGACTTAATCATGAGTTTATGTGGTCTCACAGTTACCATTATAATAAATGTGTTTATGGCTATGAATTATATTTAGTATATTATAAAAATATACTTAAATTATTTAATGTATGGCTAACACAACCAACATTCTAGTTTTAATTAGTTTTGGCTCAAATTATGTAAGAGATTATATTAAGATTAGAAAAATATAAATCCTAAATTAAGCGATAATTCCAGGGTCTATCATAGTTAAAGTAAAGCGATAGAGTTTTTGGTCATAACTTTTTCTTAAAATTTTCAACAAAACAAAAATAAGCTTTTTATTCTCTTTAATGTTAGAAAATATTTCTTCGAGAGAAATAAAGTTTTTCTTGACGATTCAAGCTCGAGAATTTAATAACAAATTCAAAAACTCGGTGTGGAAAGTATAAAAAATTCCATAGTTTACAGTGTTGGAAAAAAATTTCAATAAGGTACACATGCCCCCCGAGGTACGAAAACCTAAACCTCCAATAAAATTTAGCTAGCACCCGATTGAAATATGATATCTAATAACTTGCTTTCCATCGCATGTATCTGATATTTATGTTATGAATACTATGTAACTCTCACTTGATAACTAAATATTATTGAGTTTCTATAAATATACACGTGATCTTTTGTAAGACTTATCCTCACAAATTAGAGATTTAAAGTTTATTGAGTTTACAAGTTTTAGTCTAACTATTGGATGGAAATTTTGTTTAGGAAAGAAATAGATATGTAACTTGTTTAACAATTTAAAGTAAAAATTATTAATTTCATGTTTTAACATGCACTACTTAGTTAAAATGTTATTGATAATTTATTCATATGATTAATTCAACACAAAACTGCTAGTTTAAAACAACTTGACTACCATGCGATTAGATAGCTTTGAGCCTTATATTTTATATGATCAAATAAGCAATATACTACACTTTAATTATACATGATAAACAACTTGACTACTAAGGGAAGCACATGTTCATAGGTTTCTAAAATATATTGATTAGATAATCGCCCATATATTAGTATGTTAATAATGTAATACCATAATATTCTTTGCGCGTCTTTTCCCTTTCCTTCCTATTATTAGATTTATCAAATATCTTTTCTCAGCCATTGTAATAGTATTATAGATTAAACAAGTTGACTAAAAAAATCTTAAGAATTGATGTCTCAAATTGAGATTCGTTCTTATGATTATGAAACCCAGTTATATATATATATTATATATATATATATATATATATATATATATATATATATATATATATATATATAGTATTCCATTGGCTATGGGGCGTCATGAATTGAAAATCACGTTTTTGATGCATGTATGAATTAATTTACACTTAGTATTTGCACTAACTAAATTATTCTTTCATATACGAGTTCTGGACTACGTAGGACACATGAGTATATCAATTTCCCATAAATAATATAACAACTAGATAACAGGTATCTAGAAACAAAAAAAAAATATATACATATATATATATATATACATATATATATATATACATATATATATATATATACATATATATATATATATATGAGAAATGCTTACATGATGTTTTCAACTTCATCTGATCATACTAAACAAGTATTGGATATTGTTAGTAGTTTTGACATTTTCCATATATTGCGATAGAAACCTCGAGGGGATGCATAATTAATGGAATCTAATTAAAATATTATAACATATTTTGCATATGGTCGGGAGAAACACTTAATGAAATACTAACTGACATATGATGTAGCATTTAGTTAATTAATTCTCTAACTAGAAAGCATCAAATAACTAGCAAGAATGGTATCAATCGACCTGTTAATCCATAAGTTTGTGATATAATCTAAACAAAAAATAATCAGTATTATATTTAATTAAGCTAACAATTAGTAAGATAACACAACTTTAGTTGTGATATTTGTTTAAATATTTTCACAAACACATTAGATACAATATGTAGATAGTGTATGGATAGATATCACAAACAATGATTTATAGTGGTTCACACTTCTAAGGGATCCTCTTGAGAGCCTAGTATATCACCTCATGTTACCCAACCTTAGAAATTTAATATTATTCTATAATCAACTCATATCACTTCAAATCGTTGTGATAAAAAATTTACAACTCTCTCTCTCTCTCTCTCTCTCTCTCTAAACACCTATATTTTCACAGTGATATAGTGACTTATTTAGATCTTAAATAGGCGATCTAACCACCTCTTTAACTCTTCCAATAAGTGATTTGAATACATATTTAGTACTTCAACAAACGTGTCAATAACCTCTCTAACTCTTCAAATGAGTGAGCTAGACATATTTACAAACCAAGAGTGAATCTATAATATATTACTCAAAATATACTTTCTTAAGAAAATATAATAATTTAAACCCTAGATGTATATTTATTGTGAATGATGATATGATTGAGCGCCAAGCAATGGGAACACCTTCAATGAATTATAATGAATGAGTAAGAACAGAGGGTCTCAAAGAGACAAAATAACTTGTTATGTGGTTGAGAATATATAACAATATACCAACGAACATAAACAACCGAACTTGTAATGTTGAAAGTTAGTTAGTATTCACCTCCGCTAAAGCTTGTTTTAGAATAAAGCACTTTTAAGTAGCGGGGGGCGTCTGTGTAGTTATTTTTCTATTTTTTTTTACAGCTTTTACACATTGAATATTCAAGCTCCCTTGAGTCTTGATCTTCAAATTCTTCACAATTTTTTATACTTTTTTTATCTTTCCTATCAAGCCAAGTATATTGGTGAATCTTCTCACTCCATCATCAAAACTCCCTTGAGTCTTGATCCCCTTTTAACTCTTTCCACTAACTCCATTAAGTCTGGATCTTCATCATCTTTAATTTTCTCACATTTATTGATCTTCTTTATCAATCCAATCATCTTAGCGGGTATTTTAACTCCACCTTCAGTGAAATCCTTTGAATTTGGATCATCTTTTAGCGCATTCCACTAACTTTTTTGAGTCTTCATCCTCGACATCTTCACACTTGTTTCATCAACCCACTTGAATTTTGATCTTCTACATCTTCGTTATCTCCACATTAACTCTATTAAGTCTTGATTTTTTATGTCTTCAAGCTTGTTCAATTAAATCCATTGAGTCTAGATATTTAAAATCTTCAAGCTTGTTCTAGTATCTCCCATGACACTACTACGTATATCAACTTTAGAGACCGCATATGTGGTTGATAAAGGTACTTAACATGAACTTTAGATATTTTAACAACTGATTGTGGTCTTCAAAGATTGGTTGCTAGTTTTTCATCGTTAGAGATACCTTTTAGCGACAAGATAATCATTGACGGCCACCTCCTTTCGGAGACCACTTAAGTTGTCGGTAAAGGGTGTCTTAATTAGTGACAACCTTATTTGTTGCTAGATGTCCATAACCTTTTGCGATTGATGTGAGGTCGATAAAAGCATGAAATCTTTGCCGACTAGTAGGTGGTCGGTAGAGGTCACATATTCTAGCGACCATATTGGTGGTCTGTACAAATTGATTACAATAAAAAATCAATTAAAATTAAGTAAAAATTGAAAATAATTAGAAACAAATATTTTTTAAATAAAAATAAATTACAAACCGAAATAAAATACAAATAAATTAAAAGTCTAAATATAATAAAGTCAGGGAAGGGATTTCGATCGGGGAACTGGGCCGCACCAGGATCAACCTCATCTTCATCTATTAGTCGTGAATGGCCCGTATACGTTCCTCCAATGCTTGAATTACTCGGTTGATGTGTCGGCTACATTTAACCAGTAGTGATTATATTCAACCGGTTCTTACCCTCTGCTAGCATAATCTGATTGAGTTTCCCAACCATTTTCATATAGTTGTTGGGGTTAAAGAACGGATTAATCGGGGTGGTTGCGGTAATACCAGTCGATTCCTAGTCTTCTGCTCTGTCTTGGGCTGCAATATTGGTACATTCATTCAAGACCTTGACTATTTCTATAAACTTTTTGATTATCTATCTTAGAGCCATTCACAAATCTGGATCTAGTCCTTGACTCTAGATATGGATTTGGGTATGAACGACTAGTCCAACCTCCGACTTCCAACCCTTCTGCGTGGAACACGTGGTCATGTTCCACCTCGATCACTGTCAGGATATGATCATCTTGTATTAATGACATGACCAGTGTGGCTGAAGACCCCGACACATAACCCGCAGCCTCTTCTGATGCATTGAACCTCTCTAGTACCCCACATCTCCTTCATCTGCTCAAACTCTTCTTGTATCAAATTTCTATGAGGTTGACCGGTAGTGATCCTCTTTTTGTAAACTGTTCTCTTCTGATCACTGTATCTATTCAAAAAAAAAATTGCGGATGCTCCTTTGTATATTTGTCCACTACGAATTGCGTCTCTAATCCTCAACCTAGAAAATATTGGTACAAAACAAATATTGGAAACTAAACAAATATTTTGATTCAACTAGAAAAAACTACAACCACGTAACTTACTTCAAGTGTGTCTAGATAAAAACATTATGACTCAGGGAGATGTTTCTCTAGTTAAGATAATGTTTGGGAATATGAATTCAAAAGAGTATTCCCCACCACTTGTGCCACATGATGCCATGTGTCCCCAACGGGTGTTTGCGTGTCATCTTCTTTGCAAAAACTTAAGGGTACAACATTACCATGTTTCTCCTTTGCCTTCTTTGTCGATAAGAAAATGCTCACGCCCCTTACTTTCATAACTTGTTTACCTGTTAAATAAAGAAATAACCAGTTACATAAACAAATATATATACCACGTTAGTTAAGAAATAACTGGTGGTGGCAAAGGTGTGATAAAATAATGATAAATAAAGATAAGGATTCACATCCTTAACAACCATGGAAACTCATTGTAAGTATCACAGATTTTTTGCAAGTTTAGTTGATAAGTAAGATTCGTTCGCATGGATTAAGCCTGTTAGCTTAGAATCGTGTTTATAGAAGAAAGTGTAGTAGAGATTAATTTCTAAAACTTTGATGTCTCCTCATTTGTGATAATATAATATACTTCAGAGACATCATTTTAGGCGTATTTATTAGTTTATAGGTCGATCTTAGCTTAATTTAGTGCACTTTCCTATTTTGAGTCTTGATTTAGTGAATTATTATTTTTAGAGCATATTGGGTTTAATTGTTTATTTAGTGTGAAGCTTTAAAGATAATTATGGAGATTAATTAGAGTCCAAGTCAAAGACTACAAGATATGGAAAAAGATATGCATGGAAATTGGAGATAGAAAGAAGCTGAGTTCTATTAGGAAAAGGAAAAGCTGCCTAAAATTTGGGATTCTGCATACACGTCCAAAGATATGCGTTTTTACCTAAGAAATAGGCCGAATTTGGTAATTTCCTTCTACAGGGTCAAGATAATTCTGTTGCGATTCTTTTGGTATCTTATGGAGCTCAAACCGACCAATAACGAAGAAGATATGCTCAAAACGGTCCAGCAGTGTTTATCTTTATTTCCTTACGAATTTGAGTTGGACTAGGAGTCCATTACTTTCCTTCTCCTTCAAGAAAACAAATTAGGTCTTCCTATACCCTATAAATACAGCCTCTTAACACTCAAAAATCATCCTTGGCCAGACCCTAAGGCCAAGAGGAAGCTACAACACAAGAGAAGAAGTCTGGAAGGAGCTGTGCAACAACTATGTCTCCTTCAACCTCTTATTTTGTAATTCTTTTCTTTTCTCTTCTTAGTATGAATTAATTCATTTTAGTTTGAGTGTTTAGCATATATGTATGAACCCTAGTTTTGATTGACATCTATCTAATTTGGGAACTTAATGTTTTAAATTGAATTATAGTTTTTATTCTCTGTTTATGTGTTTGGATTTATATTCTGTGTTCTTGTGGATGCGCGCCCATATAGAATTACCATCTAGTAATTAGGTCACCATTGACAACGGTGTTTAATTGCATGTTTAGCACATAACGTCTAGTATTAGGTCTGATCTGACAACCCAACCTAGCTATATAATCACT
This sequence comes from Nemophila menziesii, assembly GCA_029959085.1. Classification (NCBI taxonomy): domain Eukaryota; kingdom Viridiplantae; phylum Streptophyta; class Magnoliopsida; order Boraginales; family Hydrophyllaceae; genus Nemophila; species Nemophila menziesii. The sequence goes on from JARWIR010000005.1 coordinate 31,080,839, forward strand.
ATGGTTTAGTTCTTGTGACTATTTACCAATTACAGGAAAAGTTTGCTTAGGAAGCCTTATTGACACAGGTAAATCCTATTTTAAACTACCGATAGCATATTGGGACCGATTAGGGAAATACTACATAATTTACCCTTACATGTTTAGAACGGCAAAACTAGTGGGGATTGCATGCTAATTACTCAAGCTAGACTTTCATACTATCTTCTTTTCTTTTATTTATTTTCTGTCTTTAATTTAGTAGTTTAGTTTTCTTATTTAAAAAACAAATCTATCTCTTCTTTCTACTTGCGTATTATCTCTGCTATCTTTAATATCTGCACTTGAATAATTTGCATAAGTTCTCTCTAACTTTCGTCAGTTCCTGAGGAACGAATCTTCTTATCATTAAAACTTGCATACGTCCTGTAATACTTGCAGTACCGTGTTAGTTTAGGGTGTGTATTTGCACTTATTTATATCACTATTTTATCACACCTTAGGCCACACCAAACTTAAACAGGAATAAATAGATAAATAATTGAAAAGAGTAATAATTAACTACTAAAGCAAATAAATAATAGTAAATAGAATGGAGGTGAGAGATATAGCTTAGGTTTGCTAGTATGCACTTATCCTTCTAAATATATATTCCAGTTATAAGGGTGATAAAAGCTCCTAGAGAAAAGTAGTCAAGGTTCTATATTTCTCCTAACCCCTATCCAGGTGGACTTAGCTGTCAACCTAACAATTACAGGGGACTTGGATAAGGGGACCCTACACAATGATCGGTGTTAATCTCAAAACCTAGTGACTGTCTAGTTAGGCAAGCCCGTCAAGATCACTACCGCACACTAGACATTTATGTGGTATTTCAATAGTTGAGCACCCCTTCCGGGTGACCATCCAACTACTATTAATGGGGTAACCCTATACCCGTGCACTAGCAAGAACTACAGTCAATATATCAAAGCACATAAAACAAATATATGAAATAGATAAGAAGCTTAATCAATTTAAAGGTTAATCCCAAATAACATAAAATAAAGAATAGAATTAAAAGATTATACATTTGCAAACCCAATCTATAGGAGAATTAGTTCATAGTAGAAAGAAATAAACTGGAAGATAAATGATGTTGCTACTTGATACTATGGATTAATAATTAAGCAATTACATGCTTAAAATGATAAGTAGATGTATTTATTGGTGTTAGCTAACCCTAGGTCGAAATCTTGGAGTGCAAGGCAAGTTATTGGAGTCCCTTTCCAATTCAAATTCGTTTTCTAAAATATTGGACATGATAAACACCGATTCAATGATTTGGCCATATATCCTACGTTACTTATCCGATTTTCGTGCACTTTATATGGAAACGACCATAATTCAAAGATCTATCTGCTGATAAAATATATCCTCCAGATTCATAATAGATTTTCAGAAGTCTTTAAAACACTGGACGAATTTTCAGTATTGTAGACTTATTTGATAGCTTTTCCTTTCCTAATTCAATTTTGTTTCCGTTTAACTCCAGATTTCACCTTGGATCTTCTTTGCTTAGCTCCTTGACGTTTATTTAGCCTCTAATTATTTTCTTTTACTTATGAGATTCACAATAACACATAAAGTATACCAAAAACACTACAAAAGTAACAAATCTGCAAATCAAGGCATGACTTAAGAAATTATCCGATAACGGGGAAATCCCTTAACAATTAACGAATACACCAAAATGATGTCTCACAACTCGATTGATATATCACAAATATGAGGACATCAATATTACCTTTACTATTACATCCAAATAAATGGATAGGTGGAACCATTGAGTGGGTCCCTACCCTCTCCATCCCCACCGTGTTCCCTGGATATCATATCAACCATAATAATTTGTTGCCCAAGTTATTAGTCAAAGATTTAATTGTTAATATTTTAAACCCTAGAACATCATTGTTAATATTTTAAACCCCTCAAAATTAATTGTGCACATTTTAGACTATAAGGACTTAATTTTTTAATATGTTAAATCGTAGGGACTTAATTATTAATATTTTAAATCTAATTATAATTTTAATAAATTTTAGGGATTTGATTATAAGTTTATGTTATATTAAGGTCATAGGTATAAATTTATAAAAATTTAGGGTACTATGTATAATTTAAATGAATTATAGGACATAATTATAAGTTCATTATAATTTATGTCCTAATTAAAATTTTATTAAATTAGGGCACTTATTATAATGTTTATTAAATTTTAGTGACATAATTATATCCTAATAAATTTTAGGGACCTAGTTATAAATTAAGAAGCTAATTATAATTTATTAACATTTAGGGAACTAATTATAATTATATTAATATTTAGGGACCAATTTATAATTTTAAATTTTTTTAGGAACCTAAGTATAATGTTATTAAATTTTAGGGACCTAAATATAATTTTATTAAGTTTTTAGGACAAAATTGTATCTTTTAAAACCATAGCGACTTAAATATAAATAATTTAAACCTTGGGAACAAATACCCTTCTTTTCAAAATTTAATTTTATAAAATTACAAAAACATTAAAGAAAAAAAGTGCCCAATAGTTCAAATTTTTCATTAACACCCCTTGGAGTTTTTAAAATTGCTTAAAAATCCTTAACTAATTTGAAATTTGTTATAAACCCTAAAGTTTTGAAAATTGTATTAGATATCCCTACTAATTTAGAAACTTATATTTTAATCCCTAGATTTTCAAACTTTGCTCAGTAGTCCCTAATAACTTATAATTATACATTAAAACCCTTAGAGTTTCTAATATTCAAAAACAAGTCCCTATTAAGTTAAAAAATTGCATTTAATCCCAAAAAATTTGAAAATAATTAAAAGTCACTAACAACTTCTAATTTTGCATTAAAGCTCACTGAAGTTCCTGAATGTGCCTTATAAAGCCAGTAATCAATTTATATTTTGTATTTAAACCCCTGACTTTTCAAACTTTGCTTTAACAGTCCCTACTAACATTGAATTATTCATTTATACCCCCCTAGAGTTTCAAAAACTAACAAAATAGGTATCTAATTAATTCTAATTAGAATTTAATGACCTAGAGTTTGGAAATAGCTAAAAACAATTGCTAATTACTTCTACTTTTGGATTATAATCCCTTGTATTTTCAAACTTTAACATAGAAGACTCTAATTAACTCAAACTTAGAATTTAAAACCCCTGGATGTTTGAACTTTGCGTTTGAAGTCCCTAACTAATTCAATTTTTTCACTTAAAACCTCCAGTGTTTCACAAATTCACAATACTAGTCCTTAACTAAATTAAATTTTGCAAAAAAAACACTGGAGTTTTAAAATTCGCAATAACTACATCTATATGTAATAAGTTCACTAAGACTGCATTAAAATTCATCCATTTGGACCCTAAACATAAAAAAATTTACCCTTAAGACACACATATATAAAAAATAGATTAGTATAATTTTGGAATAGAAAATTACAAGATAACTACCTATATAAATCAAAATAGCACAAAAACTCCATATTTTAGGAATAGCGGTAGTGATATATATACAAATATATAAAAATAGAGTTCGAAACTTAATTAAAATAGAGGAATAGGTGGTGGTGGCGGGAGTTGTAGAGGGGAATTAGAGGTGGAAGCTTGAATGGCTGGATAGCAGCGCAGAAAATCAAAGGAGGGGGAGGGTATTTTGGGATAACTGAAATGAAGAGTAAAACTGCTTCTTAGGTGTCATTTGATTTTTTAAGTGATAAGTACTTAATGTTGAATAACAACTGAATAGAACTTATATTGTTAAGAGACAGTGTCTGAATGAATCAGCCTTGCTCTGAAATCTTAATGAAACAAACCAGTTAAGAGGAATTCAGATCTGAATTGCTCAAAAAAACAAAGATTCTTATTGGTCTAGTAACTTAATGAACCAGATTAAGAGCTCATTAAGTGCAAACAAATACTCCCTTAGTTTTATAATGTTCTAAATCTCTAGCGACCACCAAGTGGTTGCTAGAGATTAGATAAGTAGTTAGTAAAGCTACACATTTTAAATGGGCAGGCAAATTTGGACCGCCAAAAATTGGATGAATATTTTACTGTTCACACAAGTGGTCAATAAAGGTTGAGACCATTAGCGACCAACAAGTGGTTGCTTATTATTAAGTAATATGTCTCTAAAGATCATCACGGAAATTAGTCTAGCTAATTTGACCTGCCAAAATTTTAGATGAGAATTTTATCAGTCACAAAAATTGTCGGTAAAGGTTTTGACCTTTAGCGACTAATGACGTGGTCGCTAGAGGTAACTCGCGTGATCAGTAAAGAAGTCGATGATTTTTTTGTTTAACCGTATCTAGCGACCACTTGTGTCTCTAACGTGTACGTTCTAGCAGCCACTTTAAGCGGTCGCTAGAAGTATTTTTTCTAGAGACGTGACAGAAGTCGTGTGAGTCTTGATCTTTCACATCATCGAGCTTGTTGTCAATTGAACACTTCTATGCCTGGTATATCATATATGGAATCTTTATCTTGAATATGACCTTGATCTTTCAACGTCCAATCATGCTCATGTATTTCATATTAAACACATCTCAAATAACTCAACAGTGATTAGATAACACCAAACTTAATCATTGTCTCAACATCATTAAAACACTAAAATATAGTGAGGTTAACATATTCAAAGTTTAAAATTCAGTTGTATATTAAGAATAAGAGAAATTAGCATATAATTGGTAATTAAGCAATTGTTACAAGCACATTTGTATGCACTATCTCTCTAGAGATGAAGATGGACAAAACGTTTTTAGTTAGAAAACTATTTTATGCTCCTCAAGTTGTTTCGAACTAATTTTATTTCATCGTTAGACGTTTTTTATTACATACAATATCAAGAATGACCAATATAATTTTTTAAGGTGATAAAGTACATGTAATTGATTGATCATAATACATTGATTATGTGTTGCCTAAAGTAATTACATAAAGTGTTATGGTTTTTTTTGCCATAATTTGAAATAATTATTATATTCCTCAAATTCATCTTTTGCATTCTATACTAATTAGTATATGTAATAAAGGAGTCAATGATTTAAATGAGGGGAGGTTTTCTGGGAGAATATGATTATGAATCATATGAACTTATGAGTCATGTCTCATTGGTAGATGACCAAATCTTGTTGAGAGAGAGAGAGAGAGAGAGAGAGAGAGAGAGAGAGAGAGAGAGAGAGAGAGAGAGAGAGAGAGAGAGAGAGAGAGAGAGAGGAGAGAGAGAGAGAGAGAGAGGGAGAGGGGGAGGGGGAGGGGGAGAGGGAGAGGGAGAGGGAGAGAGAGAGAGAGGGAGAGGGCTTTTATATGTAAAACATATTCATCTATGTGGAGGAACATGAGGTCAAATAAATGGATATTCTTACTTTATCACATTTACTGAAAATATATCTAGACATCGATTTGTTTACCACATGAAATCTAAATTTAATTGATTTGAAATATGATAGTGATTGTGTAGTAAAGTTGAAAAAAAATGTATATTTGTATAAGTGAACTATGATCTGACCGTAAAGGTGAATATCTTAGTGATAACTTTGTAGATAGTCTATACTAAATCTGAACTTTGAGTCATTTGACGTCTGTACGAACCCCATCTCTTAATGTTGTCCAGAATGAAAAACATGGTCTCATTAGATTTAGAGTGATACGTCATGGATTACAAAATTTTATTTGAAATTTAACGAAATCATCAAGTTTATTACCAAGAATTAGTCCAAGAGTATTTAACCCTTTGATAGAGTTACTATTCATGTGTCTAATCAATCATGCCACATATTAATAGACTCCACGATATAAGTAGAAGTAGATGCGCTATTATTAAATTTTAGGAAATGTATTAGTTACAAATAGACCCTTACCCAATACATCTTTCCCCACAAACTCATCATTTTAGTAATAATTATTTTCCTACCATAAAGAAAAAGTTTGAGTCTTCCTCTATTAAGGAGGGATCCTTATACAAGATTCCTATGGAGGAGGGGTCAGTCAATATAACATGCAAAGCCAGAGTTCTTTCAGAACTGATTTTAAGAAGAGACTTTCCATTTTTTAGGACTCCAACAATGAATGGGTTTCTCATGTAGGAACATTCATAATTAATCACCTCCTCGAACTATCAAAACTTGAGCATAACTGCATTGATGTTTTCGTGTCTAGAATCTATTTCGTCTTGTCCTCTACCCAGTTTTCTTTGACCAAAACCTCTTTAATCACCTTTTCAGTTATAGCCAACTTGACAAATGTCTATGGTCCATAATTTATTATGCTTTTACATTGATATGCTTTATGTGTCTCTTTCCCATCATCATGAAACTTTGAGATTTTCAACACTACTAATTGATTGAAGGTTCTTCTTAATTATAAGAGTTTCTATTTGGTTTTTGTTTCTACGTCCCAGCTTTTCTTATTCAGACCTTATTGTTTGGTCTGATTGATTTTGCCCCTCGAACCTATCTTGTTTTACGTGGAAAAAAATTCAAACATGTTAGATTTAGAGGATTTGAAAGCAAAGAATTTGAACTTATCTTTTTAACAGTTTGGCTTCTTGTAGTCGATCAATACCTGAATGTGCATATCTTAGTTATTGTGCTTGAGATGATTTCTATGGTCATTACATGAAGTTAGAAACTTGTCAAGAAGAATGTTGTCCATTAGAACTTTAAATATTTTCATACCTTCAAGCTTCAGCTATAATTGCGACACATAAGTTCCTTTACATATGGACTTATTCCATGATCAATTTCTAGTCGGTGAGAGTGAACTTGAGTCGGTTTCTTGTCACATACCTTTTCCATTTCAACATCGTCGGCCCCATACTTTTTGACAAAAGTATCCCATATAGAATGAGTAGTTTAGAATTTTATACACATATTAAAAACTAAATGTTTCATGTGATTCTGAATAGTACCCCTACCAAACCTATTATCTTTTTGAAATCTTAGAAAACGAGTATTACAACGTTGAGTTAAATCGTCGATAGTGGGGAGTTTTAAAACTAGAGGATAATTTTAAATAACATAAGTAACCTCAAATTTCTCGTAAATGGTAAGTAGTTTTTGGGACAAATGTTTAAATCTTAGTTAGATACATGTTATCTCTTGTTTCTCACTCTCACTTGTTAATTTCAATAGAATTTTGGAATTTTCAATCTCTTATCACCCTATTTTGATGGGGTTTCTTAATGATTCCTTGATTTTGTTGACGGTGGTGATGGTTTCTCCCGGGATTATGATTCTTTTCATTGTTTGTTTACTTTAGCGGAGGAGCGGTGGTGTGGAAAGGCACCGTTAAGAGGTTTTAATGATGATGGGTGTGCACTTTGTAGCGGGTATGATGGTTATGTTTGAATACCCCTGGGGTGCGGTTGTAGATGGCGGTGTCAATTAGGGACGGAGTGAATGATTAATCAAATGGGTGGATCAGCATGTAAGGCAGGTGATATGAGGACATGGAAGGAATAAGGGGATCTGGACGTGGACTAGGGTCGCAAATCTGACACTGGAGTAGAAGTTTTCTTTGGCCACGTCACTTCTACGTGAAGGGTGGAGTAGGGCGGAAGGGCTAGGCGATTCAGGGGAAGAAGTGGATCTGGCCTGTTTTCGATTTGGATAGAATTTGGTTGGTGGGCTTGGCCCAGTGAGTGTGTTGGAGAGTTTAGAAAGGTGCAGATGGAGCGTTATTTGAGCGTTAAATAATGGAAATTTGGACTGTTGGGTTGTTAGGACGTCTTACATGAGGTAGACAGTCGCTTGTTCTATTTAGCAATCATATACAACGTTTAAAATAGTTTTTTTGTGTATTTATATGACTTAGTCATTTGATTTGGTACACGTTTTATGTGATTTGGTGCAATTTGGAAGTGTTATACACATTATCTTTGTTCTTAATAATTTTGTTTTTACAAATTAGGAGACGATATGCAATTGTGAAATTAGTATCAGAGGGGAGTGAATGGTATTTAGTTGGAAAGGAAAATCACGGGATTGCATGGTATCTAGTAGAAAGAAAAATTACGTAAATTGAATTTTATTACAGGGTTGGATGATAGGTAGGTCACTTGCTGGATCCCGGTATTGACTTGGTTACGATTCACTTTGGGATGAGTTTTACAATGGAGATTGTCGATTCTCCCTGGTCCAAATCCAATTTCACTACAAGAAAAGGTCTTTAGCGGCAAAAATTTTAGCACTAAAAATCTTAATTTTGCCGTTAATAGCCGCTATTTGTTTGTCCCTATAAGTCCGTCTCTAAAGATACCTTTAGTAGCAAATTATTTATTTTTGCCTCTATTGACTTTATCTTTAGCGGCAAATATTGCCGCAAAAATATAATTAGAGGTCATTTTAGTATTTAAAAATATCATTAGAGGTCATTTTAGTGTTGCCGCAATAACCTCGTCCCTAATAATATTATTTCTTGTAGTGTTTTGAGAGAATTTGTAGTGTTTAACATTGTTGTAGGTCACGGTTAGGGATTGCAACGGATCGGTTTTTTACAAAAATTCCAAAAACCATAACCATAACTATTTTTATAATTAAAAACCATATCCTAACGGTTTTAACCATCGGTTACACTTTTCAAAACCATAACCGTATTATTCGGTTTCGGTTTTTTAAACGGTTTTGCGGTTATTAACCATATTCAAATAATAATTCAATAAATATATTAAATTTCATAATATCAAACCACACATATAAATGAAAACTCCAAGGTTTATAAAAAATTGTGTTGGTATTTGATTAAATTATGTATTTATTATTTAATTAGTTAAATATAGTATTTTGATTGTGCTTTTAGAATTTCAATATATCTAATTTAATCTAAATTATTATAAAATTTGAAAATATATATGATAATAAACGGTTTTCGGTTTTTCGGTTTTATTTTTATCAAAAACCATAACCTAACGGTTTTAACCATCGGTTACACTTTTCAAAACCATAACCTAATGGTTTTAACCACGGTTATATAATTTGGTTTTTAATCGGTTCGGTTATCATCGGTTTTGGTTTTTAACCGTAACCATTGCCATCCCTAGTCACGGTTGTAGAGTTAATCATGATTAGACACCTCCCGCCAGTTCTGGTTTTTATATTCTTATATTCTGTTCTTCCAATATTTGTGTTATTGTTCCTTCCACGGGGGAACATATGTGTTTGAGGGTTTAGGGTTGCTAATCGTTCATTTGAAAAGATTACTACGATTTGTATTGTTTGGCACGACTACTACGATTAGTGTTGACGGAGGTTCGTTTGGGAAGACTGCTCAGCGAAGGGGTAGTTGTTCAGTGTACTAGGGTTGTTTTAGAATTTTCTTTTTTTAGATCGTATTGGTTTAAATAGTGTTTGTTGATGTTGGTTTTGGTTTTTTTTTTTCTATTAAATATGTGTAGCTAGTGTTTGTTAATTTTAGTTTTGATGTGATTAACGTATAATAGAACCGTAGATTATTGACTTTTTGTGTAAAGCTTTAATGTGGAGCACACTTTTTCTCTCTTATACATGTCAATATGTCATCCTTTCTCTATCAAATTTCATAGCATCGTAGTAAGACCGTCACTTTTAAGTCTGCTAATATGCAGGTTGATTTACCATGACCTTTGATTGCAGCAAGTAGGAGTAAAATGTAAGGTTCTGTATGGTTTGAATTTTAGTTAAATTGAATTGTATCTCTTTTTTTTTTTGACCAAAGAAAAGAAAAAAAAGATTGTATTTCTTTTTTGTCGCAAGTTGATTCAGTCAGAAAGTGAAAGTAATCCCACCCCCAATATATCCAATAATGTTTTTTTTTTTTGTTCAAATTATATCCAATAATGTAAGCTTAAAGGCCAAATACTAATATTTTTCACTAGAATAGTAAAGCAATTCATGCTATCTTAGTAGTTCCAAAGTTACATGAAATATTCAAACAATTTGTATTCAGGTTTAGTCCTCACTACTTTTTTGCAAAAGAATTTACATGTATTTGATTCTTTTTTTTTGTTATTGGAGAGAGTCACTTTTGGACTCGGTGTAATTGACACGGTCTGAACATGTATTCTATAAAAATAACTAAGGCTCTGGCCAGTTGAGCTGACCTCTAGTTCATGTATTTGATTTGTTTTTAACTAATTTCTAACAAATCAAATCCTCACTTTGAATTCATCTCTAATAGTAATACAAAACTTTCCTTATAACATAATATAGATAAGGTATTCGTATTATACAATTTAACATCAAAGAGATAATATGAGAAATCAAATGATTCTTTAATATAATAAAAAATTATTGAAATAGAATATGGAAATCAGAAAGAAGCTTTGTTCTTCAAGAAAATAAATAAATAAATAGATAAATCTCAAAATTTACAAGATGGAACTGCATTAAAAAATTGACATTATATAGGAAGCCAAGTCGAAGAGAATTAACAGAATTGAGCCAAGTGAGCTTCAACTGCAACCCAATTCTACAAATTAAGGCGCAGCTGGGGCGAGGCTGAGATGCAAGTTCAGTCCAATTGCGTCATCAAAAGTGGCTTTATCTGCATTTCTTGAAAATCTATTCAATGAAGGTCCATCAAGTCTCCCATTGTGGGCCTTAACCTGTTGAGGCCCAACACTTATCAATCTAGATTCCTCTACATTGCTAGCGTATGAGAAATTCCCTACACTTCTCCCACTTGGAGATGTAGGAAACATGCATCCATGGGACAAATGAAACGGCTGTGAGGCGCGTGGAACATAAATCCATGACGGAGATACCGGACCTGATCCATTAAGTACAACTTGACCCGTCGGAGCAAGGAGGTGAGATGGCGGAGCAAAAGAGGATATAATAGGGTTTCGCATGTATGAAGTAGCAGCGTTTCGACTAGCTTGCATTTGTGCACGTTTTAATTGCTGTCTTTCTTTCTTGTGAGCATTTTGATGGCCACCCAATGCTTGTGAGTTAGCAAATTCTCTACAGCAGTATTGACACTCAAATTTCCGGCCATCAGAGGTGGGAAAGCTGGCTGTTTCCGGCGACCCTGATGGTGTTTTAGTGGATTCAACTTCTTCTTCTGTAACGTTGAACCCAAATAGTTTTATACGCCCTCGAGTTCCTGAGTTGGTGATCGGTTTACCTTGAAACTCTAGTTGTGCCATATATATAATATATGTCCGTAAACAATTATGATACTGCAAGTGTGCGTTTCGTGTGTGCTCTATGAATGATATTATTGGAGGAGAGAGAGGGAGAATGAAAAAGGTATCTAAGGCTCATGGAGTTGTTGCATGTGTGGGGGTATATATATAGTGGTAAAAGGTTGCCATGTTTGTGTGGTTTTTGAAGGATCGTGTTGTAGTTATTTTTATGTTATGTGACATCATTGTGTTCTACTAATTTATTTATTTTTTGTCAAAGTACTGAAATATAAATCAAAATAATAGTTCTGTTAGAATTATAGAAAAGAATACGAAAGACGATGTATTGTATTGAATGAATTGATGATATTAAAGTGACCTACATAGCAATATTTATACTAGGACTAAACTTGGAGAGCAAGCAGTCTAGCTTGGAGAACAAGCATTCTAGCTTGGAGAGCAAGTAGTCTAAAATAACTATGGTAAATAATCTCTCTAACTAAAGTAAATAATAAATCTAATATATAATTTTATATATAATCTAACACCCCCCCCCCCCCCCCCCCCCTCAAACTCAAGGTGGTGAGAATGACACTAGCTTGAGTTTGGTAATCAAATCCATAAGACGACCTGGAGGATGAGCTTTGGTGAAGATATCAGCTAGCTGGTCAACAAAAGGTGTGTACTGAAGTCTTGTCGTACCCTGAGTAACATGTTGACGAATGAAATGACAATCACACTCAATATGACGAGTACGCTCATGAAAAACATCATTATGTGAAATTTGGATAGCACTTTGATTATCACAATGAAGAATCGTGCGAGTAGCCTGAGGAGCACCCATATCTGAAAGGAGCCAGCGAAGCCATATCACCTCTTGAGTAGCGTCAGCAAGTGCACGATATTCAGCTTCGGTACTAGAACGAGCTACAACTGTTTGCTTTTTACTTCGCCATGAGATGAGAGAATCGCCTAACTGAAAGCACTACCCAGTTGTTGAACGACGATCAGTGGGATCGCCAGCCCAGTCTGCATCTGAATAACCATGTAAAACGAGTGAGGCGCTAGCGGAGAAAAATAAACTGTGAAATAAAGTTCCCTTCACATAGCGCAAAATACGGAGAACGGCTGCATAATGAGTGGAGCGAGGAGCTGACATAAACTGGCTAACCAAGTGGACATCATAAGCAAGATCAGGCCGAGTGATTGTGAGATATATAAGACTACCAACCAATTGACGATATAAAGATGGATCCTCAAGGGGAGTACCATCCATCCGTGTAAGACGTAAAGTAGGATCAAGAGGAGTAGACGATGTCTTACTATCAGTGAGTCCAGCACGAGCAATAAGATCTGATGAGTACTTAGCCTGAGAGAGATAATAACCATCTGAACCCGAAGAAACCTCAATACCAAGGAAATAATTGAGAATACCAAGATCCTTCATCTCAAAGTGTTGACCAAGAAATTTCTTGAGATCAGAAATACCCTTTGAATCATCACCTGTGATAACCATATCATCTACATACAATAACAACAAGATCATACCAGTGGAAGAGTGATGAATGAAAAGAGCAGAGTCATGCTCGCTTGAGATAAATCCAAAATCACCAATGACAGAACTAAACTTAGAGAACCAGGCACGCAGGGCTTGTTTAAGACCATATATAGCACGAAAAAGTTTACACACCTTATGAGGAGGATGACGATAACCTGGAGGAGGCTTCATAAACACTTCTTATGTAAGATCACCGTTAAGAAATGCATTCTTAACATCCATTTGAAATAATTTCCATTTGCGGACAGCGGCAACAGCAACAAGACTACGACAGATGTGAGGCGAGCAACCGGGGCAAATGTTTCTTCATAGTCGATGCCATATTTTTTAGTAAAACCTTTTGCAACAAGACGAGCTTTATATCGCTCGATCGAACCATCAGACCGTGTTTTGATCTTGTAAACCCATTTGCATCCCATAGCATATTTTCCTGGAGGGAGATCAACTAAATCCCATGTATGTTTGTCTTCTAATGCACACAATTCTTCAGCCATAGCTTCTGCCATAAATTGTTAGAACTAGCTTCACGGTAACTTTGAGGCTCATGCAGAGATAAAATAGTAGAAAAACAATGATAATCATGAATATGTGCGGGAAGTTTTCTTACTCGAGGAGGTAGGTGATTTGGAGACTCGGAATCTGGTACAGGATCTTCAACTGGAGCAGATGACTCGGGATAGACCATATCAACGGAGGACCTTGGAGGCACTGTTACAGGAGACGTGGGAGATCTTGGATCTGAATTTGAACTTGTGTCATTATCATCACTAGGGAATAAATCCACGGCCATAAACGTAAAGATGGAGGATGAGGAAGAGAGAACGGTGATAGGGATGAAAATATTTTATTTTCCCAGAAAATCACATGACGTGATATACGCAAACGTTTTGAGAGTGGATCCCAACACCTATAACCTTTATGTTCAATCCCATAACCTATAAAACAACAAAGACGAGCTCAAGGTTCAAGTTTAGTACGTTCATGAGGAGGAACCATGACAAAACAAGCACAACCAAAGACGCGAAAGAGGTCATATATGGGTGGATTACCATGTAGACGTTCATATGGGGTAAGATTATCAATAATGATAGAGGGTAAACGATTTATTACATACACAGCAGTGAGGGCGGCTTTTCCCCAAAAACGTTCAGGGCATGAGGCGGAAATGAGAAATGTGCGAGTGATGTCAAGGATGTGTCGGTGTTTACGCTCAGCACGTCCATTCTGTTGAGATGTGTATGGGCAAGATTGATGTGAGACAGTGCCATGTTGACGAAGAAGAGAGGTAAAGGTAGACGACTTATACTCCATGGCATTATCTATACGGAGAATATTCATACGATGTGAAAATTGAGTGTAAATCATGGCAGTGAATTCTGAATAGATTTGAAAGAGATCTGACCGGTTTTTCATAAGGTATATCCATGTTGAGTAGTCATCAACAAATATAACAAAGTAACGAGATCCCCCCATGGTCGGTGTGGAAGAGGGTCCCCAAAAATCTGAGTGGATTAAGTCAAAGCATGCTAATGATGTGGATTCACTTTTACTAAAGGATAAGGCTAGTTGTTCACCGAGTTGACACGATATACAGTCAATCTTTTCAATGGGCACCTGACCTAGTGACCCTTTTAAGACTAACGGTTGAAGTTTACCTAATGAAGCGTGCCCCAATCTAGAGTGCCAAAGTTGAAGAGGTGATGAGACTGATGATGAGATTGTTGGAATAACAGGAGAAGTTGTATGAGATGGGAGATGGAGGTAGACAAGCTCAAAAAGTCGTCCTACTTTACGGCTTGTCCCAAGAGTCTGTCCAGTTTTAGGATCCTGCACACAACAACCAGAACTAGAGAAAGTGACGGTTAGACCAAGGTCACATAGTTGACCCACAGAAATAACATTTAATGAAAGTTTAGGTACGAGATAAACATTAGAAATTGAAGCACTAGAATTAGAAATTGACCCAATATGACTTATTGACATAGGTGTACCATCAGCAGTATAAATGAGAGGAGCATGTGGTATAGTGTTTACATCAGTAACCAAATCAGAATCTGATGTCATATGATTTGAACAACCAGAATCGAAAAACCAGGAATTCTTACCAGATGTTACAGAATTTACAACCGAAGGAGTGTGAGAAGATTGAGACATGACTTGTTTGAACATACTTAAAATATCAGCAATTGAGTTGGGCGAGATATTTGATGTAATATTAGAATTTTTCCTATTACTGATATGATTTGGCACGAACGATCGACTCGGGCAATCATTAAGATAATGACCTGAACAAGTTATATGACAAAATTTGCAAATACGAATGGGACAGTTTAAGAGATCGTGACCATCTTTATGACAATACTTGCAATATTGATATAAATGAGCGGGATGGAGTAGAAGTCATTGTTTTTCTAGAAGTATTTGTGACAAGCAGACTTACCGAAAAAGAATTTGAGAAAACAGACTGCGAAAACGGAATCAGTGGATCGTTAAACCTCAAGAAGGGTGAAGTCCAAAAATCTCGAGCTGGTGGCAGACGATGATGACGTGGCAGTCAACCCTGGAATGACAATGACGTGGCAATACATTAGCTGGCAGAAGGTGCGATGACGTGGCGCTTTTTTTTCCAGATTTTTTTTTCTTCAAAAAAATTGCAGCAGGTCTGGAACTCAGGGCGGCGCGTGGGGGCGCGTGCGGCATCGGATGATGGAGATTTTTATACCGGTAGAATCGTATCGAAAATATCTTCGATTTGATATATTATTCGACTACATTTGGTGATCTAATGAAGAAGTTAAACACAAATTAAGATACTACTTTTCGATTAAAAAAATGGGTAAGTATTTTGGGGTGATGAGATGATAAGATGATAATGGCACGAGTCACAAGAATAGTGGCTCTGATACCATGTTAGAATTATAGAAAAGAATACGAAAGACGATGTGTTGTATTGAATGAATTGATGATATTAAAGTGACCTACATAGCAATATTTATACTAGGACTAAACTTGGAGAGCAAGCAGTCTAGCTTGGAGAACAAGCAGCCTAGCTTGGAGAGCAAGTAGTCTAAAATAACTATGGTAAATAATCTCTCTAACTAAAGTAAATAATAAATCTAATATATAATTTTATATATAATCTATCACTTACGAAACAGAAACAACCTCACCCAATCCCACTAGGAGATGGGGAATTAAATAAAAACTTAGCAAATTGGTGAGAAGGGTTAGAAACTCAATCACGAGGCAACGAGCCCAAAAACTTTTGCCTCGCGGCCCAATCCGCGAACATTTTATCTATTCTACTAATAAAATAGAACGATGCTACTATATTACAAATTAACTTCTGAATATCTAGATATAAAGTCTTGAGCCTAGCATTTGGAGGAGCTTTGGGATGTTTAAGTAACTCTACCACCGACTTGTTGTCGCAAATCACCCTAACATCTTGACGGTGGAAGTTGATTGTTGAACTTAATCCATTGTGCACTCCAATTAACTCGATTCTAAAGGGATGTGACAAGAGAAAGACCATGCATGACCATGGATTAGTTTGTTACTATAATTAAGCAAGAGACAGACAGATGAAGCATAAAAATCATCTTTAAAAAAAGCATCAGTATATAAAGTAATCGAGATTGTACTCATATTGTTATTCCAACTTTCACTTTTAGATTTATATGTATTATTACCTTTTTAGGGAAATAGTTAGCCAACTTACCATGTGAAGCAGAGGGTTTAGATTTATCAACATAATGATCATTTGTTTGTATTTCATCATTTGCCTCAGAAATATTTTTATTACATGTAGTATATTCATCAAAGGCAAGGAGGGTCTGTTTTAGCACATGAATAGGTTTAGGAACTTTGCCTTCATAAAGGCACTTATTTCTTGTTTTCCATATATTCCATAAAATAAAGATTTCCACATAATAGAGGTTTCTACCCCTTACATCATATTTATTTTTCAGCTCTCTTGTTTCAGAAAACCAATTTTCAAATCTAGCTGTGAAAGTGGAGTTTGATAGCATTTGTACTGGGGATATGAGCCACAGAGCACTCACCCGGGAGCAATTAAATAACAAGTGTTCAACTATTTCTAATTTAATCCCACATACCCTACATAGAGGGTTTTCAACACATTTTCTTTTATATCTCAGCTCCTTAGCAGGGATTTTTCTTTTACAGACTTTTGACATGAAATTTCTCAATTTATGAGGAACTTCTAGGCTCTATACATCCTTCCAAATCTTATTTGGGGTTGCATGTGAGCTACTAGGCTGTTTTCCTTTACTAAAAATTTTCTATTTTGATTTATATATCTTTCAAATATCCATACATCTCTTTAGATGTTATCTCACCATTCTTAGAGTGTTTCCAAAATGTGTTATCCTCACATAGTATATAGGGAGTCATTATATTGAGAATTTTACCTGCTATATTCTCATCAAACCATCTTCTTACCAAGTTAGGGTCCCAAACGTTGGAACCTTTCAGAAACAGGTCAGCTACAGTATTAATAGGACAAATGTTGGGTAGTTTTAAGTTGTTAATTCCAGGAATCTAGCTTTGATTCCATATGTTAATCAATTTACCATTACCCACTTTCCATATTAATTCTTTTATAAAAATATTTTTACCTTCTATTAGGCTTCTCCATCCCCAAGATGGATGGTAGCCTAAATTAGTATCCAGGAACTGGGATTTTTTAAAGTATAAACCTTTTGAGGTTCACAAGAAGAGAGTTGGGATTGTTATGCATCTTCCAAGCATTTCTTGCTATGAGGGCCATATTCTTAAGTCTCATACTCTTAAATCATATACCACCTTTATCTTTATTAATGGTCATATGTTTCCATTTTACCCAATGGTTCCTTTTACTATTATTTTTATTCCACTAGAAAGCAGCTATTATAGAGTCCATTTTATCACAAATACTTATAGGGAGGAGAAAAGGTGCCATAGTATAAGAGGGAATAGCACTAAATACTGATTTAATACGATTTTCTTTACCAGCTTCAGAGAGAAAAATGGGATTCCATTTTTTAAGTTTATAATTAATAATATCAATCATCCAATTTAGGGCTTTGACCTTGGATCTACCCCAGTCAGCTGGTAGTCCCAGGTACTTTCCTAAATTAGAAAGTTTATTCATTCTAAGGTAATCAGTAATAGTATTACTTTTTTCAGGAGTGGTATTTTTGCAAAACATGATGCCACTCTTGTTAAGATTGATACATTGCCCAGAGGCATGGCTATATTCATTAAAAACAATATTAAAGTGTTCAACATCATTCATATCAGCTCTAAGAAAGAATAAACTATCATCCGCAAATAGAATGTGAGTCAAAAGAGGGCAATGTTTATTCATCTGTAATCCTCTTATAAGATTATTCTCAATTCTATTATTCAAAAGGGAGATTAAAGCTTGGGTAATTAGGCAAAATAAGAAGGGAGATAGAGGATCTCCCTGCCTAAGACCCTTAGAGGGGTTTTGTAATTGAACCTGTTCTCCATTCAGGATTACACTATAAGTTACAGTAGTAACACACACCATAATCCACTTTATCCAAGTATGACAAAAATTCATCTTTTTTAAGGTCTCCTCTAGGAAATCCCATTCAACATTTTCATAGGCTTTTGCAATGTTTGCCTTAATAGACATATAGTGTGTACCCGTTTTTTTTTCTTAAAAAAGTGACTTATTTCATGTGCCAAAAGGATATTTTCAGTTATTTCCATTCCAGGGATAAAGGCACATTGAGTATCACTTACATCTGAGCCATATACTTCTGTAATCTCTTCACAAGAATTATTGCAAGGATTTTATATATAACATTAGAGCAACTAATAGGCCTATAGTGGGCTATTTTAGTTGGTGAATAAAGTTTAGGAATAAGGGTATTGTTAATTTCATATAAGCTACCACCATTCCATAAAAAATCAGATATACATCTCAAGATATCAAATTTTAGAATATCCCGATTATTTTAAAAAAATACGCTGGGTATCCATCAGGGCTTGGTGCTTTATCATTTCCCCTTTCTCAAAGAGCAACCTTAATTTATTTAATATTAACTAGACCTGTAAGGTCCTTGTTCATCTCCTCAGTGATACATTCCTCAATGGTATTAATCAATGAAGAAAAGTCTCTTGGACCCTTAGTACTAAAGATGCTACGGAAATAGGATTTTATTTCATTTTCCACTTCTTTTAATGTTTCCACCCATTCATTATTCTCAGTAAGAATTCTACTGATGTGTTTCTTTTTCTCCTTCCTTTGGTTATAGCATGAAAATAAGAGGTATTTTAATCCCCTAATGTCAGCCATTTAATTCTAGATTTTAATTTCCAATATATTTTCTCATTTTTCCATCTTAATTCCATTCTCCCAACAATAGCATTATATTCATCCCAATCAATGGGCTCCTCAGAGTTTATCATCATCTTAAGTTTACATTATCTCTTTTCAAAGTGTCTTTTTCTTTTTTGCAAGTTTTTTAGCCCAAGTAGTTAGTTTACCAGAGAGTGAGTACAACTTCTTACCCATTTTAGATATACCTCTCCCTCTTAGTAAAGTCATTTTTACCCAATCAATTTCATACAATCATCATTATCAATCCATGTTTTACAGAACATAAATCTTTTAATAAAGGGAATCTTTTTTTTTCATTTTTTACAATGATCAACATGGTATAATCAGATCCTATTGGGGGTAATATAGCCACCCACGCATAAGGAAAGATGAATGTGTAGGATAAGATTGAAGGGAAATCCACCTTGTCGAAGTAATCTTTATATGTTGCGATGCTACCCTTGGATGACTCAAAATTAATCCTGAGAAGAGGTTGAAATTCCTCTTCCTCGAGCAATCATGCTCTATCTTTGGATTATAGTGTTGTTTCCTCAGCTCGGATTGTCGGGTCCTCTTCCGGCTAGGTCAAGTATCAGTGTTATATTAAGGCTTATCAATAAGCATATTTCTCTGAATGTCTTTAACAAGAGACATTTGAAAAGAGATGAAAAGTGGTTGGGCATTGCAAAATATGTGAATACGATCTTGAGTGCATTTAAATGGCTAAAAAACTCAAGGCATGGAAAAAATGGAGGACGAAAGCGTGGAGAGTTACTTTCGGAGCCACTATTTATCATATTTCGCTTGTGAAAAATAATCTTGTTATGAGAGGTGAAATACTCTCGAAACAGGTGGTTCTAAAGGAGATAGTGCATGTTTTCTATTTTATTCGTTTTGTACCCTTATTATGCATTCATCAATGATAGTGGTATTTTAAATTGTAACACCTGAGATAGGTAGATACTAACTTTAGCCTTCAGATCTAGACAAGATTATATTACGTACAGTTAGGGTTGTAAAAGCGTCGAGCCGAATACTAGATGCGCAAGCTTGTTTGTTTAACTTCTCGAGTCGAGTCGAGTCGAGCTCAAATTTAAAGGAGTCGAGCAGAGCCGAGTTTTCAACGATCCAAGTCAGAGATGTTAAAACTTGTTTGTTTAACTTATATCACAAACTTTTTAGAGCCGAGATTGAGTTGTTGATAAATAATTTATTTTTGTATGGTTGAAACGGAATTTCTATGAACTGTTAGTATTTGATGAAGTGTGTGGTATAAAAATTTGAAACGTAATATTAATGAAAAAAATATAAGTTTAAAAAAATTAAAAGTATACAAGTTGATATTTGAAGATTTAATAATATATTTAAAGCAATTAATATATTAATCTATAATTCATAAATATAAATGACACGGTTAAGCGAACTTGTTTATGTCATGAGTTTAAAATAAAACTTGAGTTTGAACTTGGAATTGATTTTGAACAAACTTTTCTCTAAATCACTACTTATGAGTTGCTTGATTCATTTATCGTTCTACCTATCTACCTATATAATGTAGTATACAGTTTAGGTTTCAATAAAATCATTTCCTTAAGAAAAAATGTAAAGAGATGTGAAAGGAAATAAAACATCAATTTTTGTCTCTAGATCTAGGTTTTGACCACGTGCATTATTTATATCATTATGTTTTTTTTTTGTTCAAATCTATATCATTATGTAAATGTGAAATGTTACTACAACTTACAGGAATGTACTAAAAAAAATGCTAGTATCATGTATAATCTTTTTCTAATGCTACAGCATTTGGTCGACCATGATTTTTATATTTTGTTTAAGCCGAGTGTTATTATTAAGTATATTAAAAAAAATTAAAT
This sequence comes from Nemophila menziesii, assembly GCA_029959085.1. NCBI lineage: Eukaryota > Viridiplantae > Streptophyta > Magnoliopsida > Boraginales > Hydrophyllaceae > Nemophila > Nemophila menziesii. The sequence continues at coordinate 31,101,766 of JARWIR010000005.1, forward strand.
TTTCAATGACAGGAAATGTGATAAGGGTAGGCATTATATTATATTATATTATATTATATTATATTATATTATATTATATTATATTATATTAATCTTTTGGGTATCAGACAAACATCAAAGGCAAGATAGATTATTCAACCGATCAACATAGAGATTCATCCGATGACGGCAAAGTTTGACCCAATATCCTACCGGTTTATATCGAGAAGATTGAACCACCGAGCAAACATACTTGCAAAAAAGGCTAGATGTGGAGTCAATGATGGGCCATGTGGCCCCAAACACGTGACAGAAGACCTTTCAAGAATAGGAATCCGATAAACGAAGGATAACACTTTATCTTACATTCTCGTCCAAAAAAAATTATATTAGTCCTTCTAAGTTAAATATTATCTACTTCTTGTTGATTATAAAAAGAGAATTTCTTATGGTCTTGACTTTTTTCTTTAATATAAATAATGACTTAATTTAAGTTAAATTTGATCACATGATCTTTAATAGTTTTTAGGTTAAATCGATTTTTAATATGATATCGAATAAGGTATTTTCTAAACATCGTCGGTAAATTTTAAAGTAGGTGATTGACTTAAACATGCACAACTCATAAAACTTTCCAAAAATAATCTAAGACAAATATTTAACCGTATGTGACAGAACTCTCGCTACATAATTTATTGGACTATGTTTAATCACTTGATGGGTTATGTTTAATTTTTTGGTGCGTTGCGTTGTAAAAGTATAATTTGCCCGATTATGTATAATTACTTGTGTGTATGTGTTGTATAGTTTGTCGAGTTATGTTTAATTATTTGTTGGCTTGCGTTATTGTTGGACTGTATTTAGTGATCAGGTTGTGATGAATGACGGATACTTACACCGAGAAACTCACTCTCAGCCAAAGTCATTGTACACTCAAAAGTTTTGTTCGTCTTTTGAGAAGATTGATTAGGATCGAACCTACCCCACCCCCCCACCCCCATGTGAAAATAAATGAGTATTATAAACATATATGAGAGGCATATCTATATCAAACTACTTGATGAAATGCCTATATCATATGGCAAATTATGTATAATATTTGAAAAAATATGTGTAATTACTTGTGTGTATGTGTTGTATAATTTACCGAGTTATGTTTAATTATTTGTTAATTTGTGTGGACCGTATTTAGTGATCAAGTTGTGATGAAAGAAAGATACTTACACCAAGAAACTCACTCTCAGCCAAAGTCATTGTACACTTAAAAGTTTCATTCGCCTTTTGAGAAGATTGATTATGATCGAATCTTCCCCACCCCCACCCCACGTGAAAATAAATGAGTATTATTAACATATATGAGAAGCATCTCTATATCAAACTACTTGATTAAATGCACATATCATATGGCAAAAATGTATAATATTTGAACAAGAAAGTATATTAATATAATCAGTAGAGAAGGTGGATGTGTGTTAATTTTAAATTTTTTGAAATCAAATTTTTAAAATTTGTTGGCGCGGGATGACTATTTTGATCGACGACAAAGGTTGTTGTTGGATCAATGTTTTGGACCTGGTTTCATTGATCCGGAAGAGTGACTAAATGTTTGGTGGATTGATGATAGTGGTATAATTATGGAAGTCGCGACAAGAGATTTAGAGTGGCGAAAGGAGATGCTTCCAACAGTGTTGGGTAGAAAACGTATATGTTAATGGTGAAATGGAATAGAAGGTTGTAGATGTGTTGGACTGCAAACTGTGATTGTTGCAAGACGGCTATGGAAACTACAACTATGAAAACCTATGCTGTAGATCTCCCCGCCTAGGCGCGCCTAGGCGCCGCTTAGGCGTCAACTCCCCCCTCAGCCGCTTACGCCTAGTTAAAACTCTAGGCGTTTTTTCCTAGCGCCTTAGTCACCGTATAATAGGCGCCTAACCCATCTAGGCACCGATTAATGGCAAAAAATAGCCGCCTAGGCGCCGAATAATGGCAAAACATGCTAGCATAGGCTTTCTTGTTATTTTTTTTATTCTCGAGAATTTTTACTTGATATTATAACTTAATATTTAGTATTTTTATATTTACTATAGTGTTGTTAGATGAATTTTATGACTTAAATGGTCAAAATAGCTATAATTACTACATATATATTACTAAATATACAAAATTACACAGCGGGATTCAAAACCGTATTATTCCGCCTAGGCCCCGTATAATCCCGTCTAGGCGCTAGGCCCCAGTCGACCGCCTAGGCCACGAAACCGAGATCTACAACATAGATGAAAACAAAACATGTGGGATGATGATAAGATTATTGAACAACTGCGTAAGAAGTTATTGTGATGATGATTTGTTTAGTAACTATAGAAGACTGTTGAAGGGTAATGTAAATATATCATAATACTATAAAAAAAATAGAATTTTATTAAAATAAACTATTTAGATGAAATCGTTAATGAACGATTTATTGAGTTAAAAACTATTTAAAAAATTAACTCGAAGATTTAAATAATCTATGTATGTTCTTTTTCTCATCAAATTAAAGTTTCTACCAACACCTTGTTGGTAGTTAGATCATTTGAAAATTGGGTGATTTATTAATAAAGTCCTTAGAGGTTGGACCATTGTCCATCAGGTCCAACCCACTACGAAAGACTCATTTGCCCCCCATTACCCATTGACTGACCATTCAGTTGCCATAACAAAAAAACGCTGATTTCATGCAAAACGTATCAATCAACATTAATAAAAAAAATAGAAAACGAACTGCCAGAAACAAAAATCAAATTTTCAATAACCCACCTTCTGTCTAACCTTCACACCACTAAACCCTAACCATCAGTTCGATACAATACTGGAAAAACAGAAATGGCGAGAACGAAGATGCCCCAGCAACCCACTGTCGACGATGGAAATCAGAGAACGAAGAAACTGAAAATGGTTAGGAAACCCGGCGCTGTACGTGATAGTGGTGCTAAAAATAAAGGAAAATCGCTTGAAAACAGTGACGACGATTTTGTAGAAGGTGTGCCGTTGAATACTGGGAAGAAAAGAAGCAAAAATGATGATGGGAAGGGGAAGAAAAAGGTTCATCAAGACAAGAAGACTAAAAACGTTGGGTTGGATGCCGACTCTGCATCCAATGTACAACCCGACGATGAAATAATCGAAGGTAATATAATTACTTCTTTACGAATTAAAAAACATGAAATGTGGGTGGGTTTTGTCAATTGGTGGTGGTGTGTATGAAATGGGTGTGGATTTTGTCAATTGATGGTGGTGTGTATGAGTCTATCAATGTTAAATTGTTATTATTTGTAATTTGATGTTGATGTATTACTGTTTTCTGTGAGATTTACATTTATGTGTATGTTAATGTGTCGTAGGTAAACAAGGAGAAGGGAAAATACAATACAGGTCGTCACTTGAGTCAATGTATTCGATTTTGAAGCACAACCCGATAAGCAATCGTCATTTGGAGGCTTGTCGGGCGTTACCGTTCTATCTTATGATAAAGGGAATTCACGAAACAAAAGAATCAGTGGATAGCTTCAAGAAAGGTGTAAAGGCAGTCCATGAAATATTAAAGACTTTCGATTCTCATTCTGGAGGGTTTGTGTTGGCAAGGAAAGTATTGGACCTTACTGCAACAGATGTGAGAATCATAATGGGGGTGGTGGGCGGTGAAAAACCAGTTCCAGAATATAAAACCGATGATTGCCTAAACTCGGATTGGTTTGACCGACATTTTCCGAATAAGATTGGACAGTTGAAGGATTCAGAGATAAAGAGCAGAATAATACAAGTTTTGAATATCAATCCGCAGACCGATGATATGGTGAGGGATTTCGTAATATTGATGGGAATCCTAGCAATGTCGACTGTTTTTTCACAACCGGGTCCCGAACACCAAAGTGGGTTGTGAAATTATGCGAAGACCTAGAACATTTGCTTGACTATGATTGGGCGTCACATGTAGCGGAGTTTGTGATGAAACCAATAAGAGATGGCACCATCAATCATATATCGGGATGCGCGCTAATATTCGTGGTAAGTTTTTTCCAGAAACCAGACTTTGATTACTCTTGAAATTTTGGCACACCATCACTAACGCGCAAAAATCTCTGTTGCAGCCCTGGTTCTTGGAGCATGTAAGCATTATGGAGCCGAAACACATAGGATGGTATCCAAGGTTTTTGAAATGGGATCTGAGGTTGGTGACAAAAAAACCAATTCGCGATGTAATTCGGCTGTTAAAAGCACACCAGGTTATAAGGAGTCCGCATAAATACGTGTTCCATTATAGATGTATCAAAATTGATTTTTCCTTGTGTTTGGGTAGGTGCACAGTACAGAGTTGAGTATAACCGATACGGAAGAGAATTTTGAGAGGGAGGTGGTCAGAGTGGAACAAACTGATGGTGTGGATGAAGGTGTGACAGTGGCAGATGGTGAAAATGTTGACAACACAGCTGGGGTTGGTGACGTGGCAGGTATTATAGATGTAGTTTCGATACGCAAAGAAAAAACAGTAGATGGAGAATTGGAGCTAAGTACAGATGGATTATTGAATAAAGACACAAACGTGGATACGGGGTGTGGTATTGGAAATGATGGTTTAGGAATTGAAACACAAGAGGATGAGGTGTTCGAAAGAAACGATACATTTGATGAAAATTCGGGTAATCTCATGGAAATGCACCGAAACGAGAATTCTCCAACAGTGGTTGAAGATGTGACTGTGGATAATAGTCAAGAAGGTGCGACGATGATCGAAGGAAGCACAGATGTGGCTGATCTTATGAAACGGATTGCAGATATGGAAGCGACAAATAAAAAACTGCAGCAAGAACTCAATGAAACAAGAGCGAAAGGGATAGAATAGTTGAGGCGGGCTGAGGAGGAAAATGCTGAATTGAGAAAGAAGTTATGTGAGAATGTGTTGGGTGAAGATAGTTCTGAAGTAGTTGGTTTGAAGGCTGAGATTGCGAGAATGAGAGACGAGCTGAATATATTGAGGAATGCAAGTGGAGCGACGCCAAAGACTGTTGCGGCGAAAAGTAAAACGATACAGTTCCTTAGAAATGCTTTGAAAGATGCAGAACAGGAGTTGGTGGTGATAAGGGACGCGTACTCAGCGGCAACAGATGAGTTGAACCGGATCAAGGGTGGTGATGGTGTGCAATATCGGGGTACGTGCTCAACGAGTGGAATAGTGGATGATGGGAAGATCATCAGGGAAGTTGGTGGGTCTGCTAATGTTGATCATGATGACACCGTACGAGGGCCGGAAAATGATGACCATGGAGAAATACGAAAGGATTCTAATACAGTAAAAGATCAGACTGGTGGTGTGGTGGGAGGGAGTAATTTAAATATAGAAAACGATGACGAGTCAAGCGATGAAGGTGTGGAGTTGGTTGGTGAGAAGAAGGCGGAGAATGTTAGTGACAGAGATGCACGAAGGTGGAATAGAGGGTCAGTGAAAGGGGCCGCAAACAGGGGAATGATGATAGGTGAATTAAGCGGAGCGGACAAGAAAAAAAGAAAGCCGACAAAGGTTAGTCCTAGTTCACTGAGCCGCGCAATTAAAAAGACAGACAGGCCCGGTAGGAAGATAGTTTCGATGCCAGATTTCGTTCTTCCGCCGCAAAAGAAGACAAAGTTAGTTGAACAGCCAAAGAAACTAGTTAGTGATCAAGGAATTTGATTCAAAATTGTTGGAGCTATTGACGGGGGATGAGTCGTACACTGTTGGTGTGTGGAGTTTCATGGGACACCGTGTGACTGTTAAAGTTTGCTATGAAGTAGCGAGAGAAGAGCAACTCAGTGCTAAGGTTATTAAAATCGTAATATTTTTTCGTATTGTGAATTTTAATGTATTTTTAAACATATGCAGATGCTAGACGTGGCGCTATGGATATTTGAGTCAGCCATTCGAAGTAGGCTGGTTAAGACAAAAAACCCATCAATGGATTTGGCGTTTCGTGTCATGCCTTCTGGAGTAATGGTGAGAACGTTGTATTAAGAATGTATAATATATATTTTTTTCCTAACGAATTAATTTATGACAATGCAGGAGTATTTGAGAAAAGGTGAGTTGCCTGAGATCGAAAGATACGTGATTGGATTATTCAGAGAAAATATTAAGGAGAAGAAGGACATCATAATACCTATCGAGACGAGAGACAAACAGATGACTCACTGGACAATTCTCTTGTGGAAGAATGCGCAAAATCAGTTCTACCATTACAACGGGCTAGGGTGTATGCACAAATCATCGATAGGAGCAAAGGCAAACGCGAACGCAGATCGACTGTACGAGTTCTTGGTAGACAATGTAATAAAGGGTTGGTATGTGGATACGGGGAGGTCTACGCCAGACGTACGAGTGATCGGTTACATTAGGGTTGATCATGTGAAAAGCCGAGTCGTTGACACGGGTATCTATTCATTGCTCTACGTCGTTAGCATAATGAAAGGGGTCAGTGTGAAGAAACAGTACGAACACAAAGAGGTTCTTGATCATCGTATGAAGATCATTTCATGGGTCCTGAACAACAAACAAACAAACAGATGAGTCGGTGTTTGAGACGCGCAGGGCGATGACCGAGACATGAGGATTTATAAGTTCGACATCCAAAAAATCTTTTCATTTCGTTTATGTTTTATTGTTTAATGTATTTTGAAGAAATTGGTGAACATGATTGTATTTTAAGAATTATTTGGATGGTTTTGTAATTTGTGTTTTGATAACAAACTGAATTGGTAATTCAATCTAGTTATTCAAGTATTCTCAATCTTTTTAGTATTCTGTTAAGTAATAGAAATTTGTTTCGGGCTGTATTCAAAAATATGATGGGTTGGATGTATAAATAGTTGGGTTGTCCATAAAAGGTTTTATGAAGGTGCATATAGGCAATTGTCAGTGGGTTATGTTTGGAAATTGATGGGTTGGATGAATAAGTGATGGGTTGGATGGGTTGAAATGAATGGGTTATTCTTACTTAATGGGTTGCGTATGTAAAAATGATGGGTTATAAGGCTAAATCAGTGGGTTGGGTAAAAATAGTTTAACAGGTCAGCTGGTGGGTTAGTTGGGTATTTCTGATGGGGTGTTAACTAAAATTAGTGGGTTGTTGAAAATATGATAACATAAGAATTTTAAAGGTGGGTTATATGTTCAATTTTGGTGGTGTGATAGTTTAAGCTGTCGGTGTGTGTGTTCAAAACTATATCAAAAAACAAAGGCTAAAAAATATTAACAAATTAAACGGAAAACACAGATATTATTAGATGAAAAAGAATACTAGATTGTCATATGTGATTAATGGGAATCACTTATTACATAAGATCAATACAGAAAGGAATAGGAAATTTAAAAGAAATCAACAGAGTTTTGGACAAGTAGAACGGTTGTGGTATATGTAAGTGTGACAATTGCTACACATTCTGCGTTGTGAAGAATCATCACGTTCACCTTCCGATGCATAACGACTCTTCTTTGGTCTGCCTGGCTGAGCTTTGTAAGCTGGTGGGTTTACGATCATGTAACCTAGAGCCTCTTGTTGGGTTAAGAACATTGTCAGAGCAGAGATGTGTTTCGCGTATGTTGATCGATAACTTGACGCATTCCAAAACTTGTCGATGTATGGGAAAGGGATACCGGGAGATGCAATTTCGATAGCAGCTACTGCGTGAACGCACGGGAATCCTTTAACTTGCCATTTACCGCACGAGCATGTATGATCAGCAATGTCAACAACCATGTTCGGATCGGACAAGACTTCAAATAAAGATTCGCTGGAACGTAAAACAAACCATGTGATGTCTCCCTAATTGTTCTTATTTTCGACCCTTGGGAGACATCATTTTTTATGTTTATTTGATCATTTTAATAGACTTTTGAGTTAAAAATGCAATAATCCGGAATTTCTATTTTATTTCTAGTAATTTTGATTTATTAAACTTTTGCACGTAATCTTGTGTATTTTAGTGAAAAGTTTGTAGGTTTTAATTATTAGCTAGGAATTGAATCCGAGAAGAGAGTCAAAGATCGTGATATGGAGTCAAGACTTGAAGATAAATCCCGAAAGAATTGTTTTTAGAGTTGCAAATCTGTTTTCCAGGCCAAAGATTTCTGATTTCAAGGCGCTTAAGAGATGATTTAGCCGCTGACCTTTGAAGAGAAAACATTCCTTATCGAGTTACGGAACTTTAGCAACTGGAATCAAGTCAATCGGAGTCATAACGAAGCGGGAAAAGCCGTTTTAGTGAAGGTGTATCAGCAGTTACGGGATTTTGGCCTTAGAAATTGGGCTTGGACATTTAGTTAGTGTTTTATTCTTAGGTCCAAGCCCTAATCCGTTTTTTCACTTATAAAAGAAGCTCTTGACTTCTATTTTTCACACAATTCACTTTTTACAAGATTAAACATCAGAGAGAAGCAACAGAAGGAAGAAAGAAGAAGCTGCAAGAGCTGGAGAGGGTCTATATCTCCGTTCTCAGTCATTCCAATTCCGGAAATTAGGTTTCTTTTAATTTTAATTCTGTAATACATTATGAATTCCATTTCAATTAATTTAGCTTTCTTTTTAATTAGTATGAGCTAAACACATTTTAGTGCTTGAGAATGCTTTATGGATAATTCCAAATTCTATTAAATTTAATGTCCTGAATTTGGGTTTCTGTTAAATTAAATTAGATTGGGACTTTTACTCTTTTCTATAATTTGGGATTATTTACTGTTTTTAGAGTCATGAACTAAGAACAGGTGTTAGTATCTAGGCTATTCCACATATGTGGCGTGTGGATCATCCTGACGGCTATGCTGTAGATCTCGGTTCCGCGGCCTAGGCGGTCGACAGGGGCCTAGCGCCTAGGAGGGACTACGCGGGGCCTAGGCGGGATTACGCGGCTTTGAATCCTGATATGTAATTTTATATATTTAGTAATACGCGTGTATACTTATGATAATTTTATCTATTTAAGTCAAAAAATTAATCTAACACCACTATATTGAATATGAAAAATACTAAAATTAGAGTTATAATATCAATTCAAGAATTTTCGAGAGTAAAAAAAATTTAATGGAGGGCCTAGGCGGCAAGTTTTTACCATTAATCGGTGCCTAGGCGGGCTAGGCGCCTCTTCTACGGCGACTAAGGCGTTGGGAAAAAATGCCTAGCATTTTTACTAGGCGTAAGCGGTTGAGGGGGGAGTTGACGCCTAGACGGCGCCTAGGCGCGCCTAGGCGGCGATATCTACAGCATAGCCTGACGGAGGGTTTAGGTATGGAACCAATTATTCAATCTAAAATAGAAGTTAGTGATTCTGACGAACTTAGCTAATTTTAGGGCCAATGAGGTAAAATTCTTAAACATCTAAAAGTGGGTCATATTTACCCTGACGGGACTAGTGACACTCGATTATAGCCTTATAGTCTACCCTGACGAAGGTATAAGGAATTTAGAATCCCGACCATTGTAATTGACCAATTTAGCCCTTAAACAGAACAAGTTATGAAATAGAATTAGGAGGATTGGTGGAGGCAAAGGTGTGATAAATAAATAGATAAATAAGAATAATAATAAAGAGAACACACCCTTGAGAACCACGGAACTCACTGCAAGTATCACAGATCGTTTGCAAGTTTTAATGATAAGTTAAGTTCGTTCCCAGGGATTTAATCCGTTAGATCTACTTATATTTAACAAGCGTAGATGAATTTAGATGTTTATATAAAAATATAATAAGATAAATAATAATCTAATGCAAATAAATAAATAATGAAAACAAATAAATAAGATGAATGTAAGTCAGATAAATTAGGATTAATATTATGAGTTTATTTTACTAAGTTGTTATTCTAACTTGTCACAGATTAAGCATTATATATTAACCAGGATTCTAAATTCTACCTAGCCTTTTCTAGGCTTAGGAGCAACCTCTCCACTACCAAGGTCTTGGGTAATGATTGGTGATTAAATCAAACCTTTATGGCTATCTAGTTAGGCAAAGGATCAAAACTAGACGATTATGTGGTGTTGTCAATAACTAAGAATAATACTAAGATTGACCAAATCTAGGGTGTAACAATAAGTCAAAACACATAATAACAATATACGCCAAGCTCAATCAATTAAAATAACAAATAGTATTTATGAATGTAGACAAAATAATAACCCAACAATTAAAAGTAAAACTTACAGAATAAAAGCTTAGAAAGATGGTTGAGCATAAATCTATAGCTAATTACCCTAAATATAGAGAAGGTGAGATGTAGAAGAGGAGTTTGTCACTCTCCAACTTCTTCTTCTTGTCTTCCTCTATAGGTCAGCTTACTTCTTGGATGAATAGCTTGATACTAAGGATAAATATTAATTTAGAGGACTAAGCTATTATTTAAAACTGAGAAAATACAAGTAAGGACTAAGCCTAAGCTTGAAACTGAGCAAGGACATGTTTACAATGGTATAAGGGTGTATTTATAGGTGTTTAGGAAGACCTAATTCGTTTTCTTGAAGGAGAAGTAAGTAGTGGACTCCAAGCCCAACTCTAATTCGTATGGAAATAAAGATAAACACTGCTGGACCGTTTTGAGCATATCTTTTTCGTTATTGGTCGGTTTGAGCTCCATAAGATACCAAAAGAATCGCAACAGAATTATCTTGCCCCTGATGAAGGAAATTACCAAAATCGGCCTATTACTTAGGTAAAAACGCATATCTTTAGACGTGTGCTGCAGAATCCCAGATTAAGACAGCTTTTCCTTTTCCATCTTTTTAGCTTTTATTTCCTTATCTCCAATTACCATGCTAATCTCTTTCCATAAGTTGTTGTCTTTGACTTGGACTCTAATTAAGCTCCATAATTATCTTTAAAGCTTCACACTAAATAAATAATTAAACCCAATATGCTCTAAAAATATTATTTTACTAAATCAAGACTCAAAATAGGAAAGTGTAGAATTTCTCAAGAAAATCGACTATAATGACTTCTAAATCACTAAAAATGATGTCTCATCCTAATAAAAATCTATCACAAATGAGAAGACATCAAGGATCCCTTGAGTTCTCAAGTGCTATCTTCTCATACTGCATTTCACATTTATTTACTTGCGTTTTAGTATTTAATTACATTTTATAATTAGTCTTTCATTAAGTAGAATTATTACAAAAACCAAATCAATCATTATTTATTTACTTGCTTTAATAAGTGAAACCATTCATTACTTGATAAACATTGTAGTTAACCAAACCGTCCCTGTGAACGATCCTAGAATCATTATTACTACTTGGGACAACCGTACACTTGCGGTTGTGGTTCGATTACATTTGCATTTATTTTAGAACACACAAAGGACCATCACCATGCGCGAGCGTAATCGAATATAATTTCGTAAACGGCAGAAGCCTTGGGTGATAGGACAGTTTTTCCAAGATTCAGCGTCAACGGATCTATTGTACATTTGTTGCATTAGGAGTACCCAAATTGCATCAATAAGCTCGGTAACGGGTAGCTCCCTCGTAGCCCTGAAGTGCGCATTCGCGAATTTTTCTTTTGGAAGGTTCTTTAAGAAATTGACAGCCTTTTGTCCACCGGTATTAAGAAACATTTGATGGAAATTGTCAAATGTCTCAACTGTGGCAGCGAAACACATCCTATCGAGCAAATACAACATCATCTCCCTTTGCGCCTTCGATCCTTTGGATTTTGTCTTGAGGTTCTCTTTGAGATGACGCTGACAGTATGCGTGGTGGGCAAGCAGAAAAACAGGTTCGAGGGCGTTAGCAATCCCTCAGTGCCGGTCATAAACGAATGTCACATCACGAGACGATATAAGCGGTGAAAGGAATCGAAGAAAATGGGTCCAATTAACGGTATCTTCGGACCTCACAATAGAAAATGCAACAGGGAATAAACCTGCAAAATGATAACACAATGGGTAAAAATGGTATATAAACAATGGTGTGTATGAGAAATTAGGGTGGGTTGTTACAATTTATTGATGGTGTGACTATATATGATGGTGGGTTGGTACAGTATAGTGGTGGTGTGTATATATATACAAATGAAAGTATTTGGTGGTGTGTCAGTGTAAAAACAGTGGGTCACATGCCAATCGTGAAGGGTTAGTACGAAATACCTTGATTAGCGTCTTTCGCAGTAGCGACAAGTATTTGTCCTTTGTACTTGTTCTTAAGGAATGTTGCGTCAAGGAACAACAATGGTCGACAGTGATTGAATCCTTCGATACACGCCCCAAATGCGAAATGGCATCTGGTAAATGATCGGTTATCAAGGTCGAATTCGAGAGCCACAAAGCCGGTAGGGTCAACAGCACTGAGTTTGTCAAAGTATGACTGAATCCTGTTGTACGACAGTCCCGCATCACCGAAAATATCATCACGCGCCTTATGAACGGCACCATACACGATTTTGTACGAGATGTTGTATCCATAGTCGTACTTAAGATAATTTATAACCTGACCGGGCTTAGTATCGGGTTTAGAACAAATCATATCAACTATAATATCCTTTATCAGATCAGATGACAGCCGTTGGTTGGCGAATTTTCTTAGCGGTGGGCCGCAGCTATTGGTCTTGCTGAATGTCTTCAAGTATACTTTATGGCTGTCCTTGTCTTTTGATGCGTACACGTACCATTTACAACCTGGTATATATAACAAAGCAACTGATGGGTTAATGGACAAATACAGAGCCGGATAATAGTGAAATATGTAATGGGTCATTTGAATATTATGGTGGGTTATATATATACGTCGATGAAATACTGGTGGTGTGTGCTAGTAATTTCGATGGGTTGTGTGAACAAACTGATGGGTTACAGATAAACAGTTAACTAATACCAGTGGTGTGTGCGTGTGTAATTGGTCGGTTACATGTATTATATGATGGGTTGTATTGTATGGTAGTTTATTATGAAACAACTATAAGCATAGTACCTGTTGCAACACGAGATTATTACCTGATTCTTTTGAGCTTGAGCAGTATGCACTTATTCGGGTGGGGCGGTTGTGACCGAAATAAAAAGAGTATCCGGTCTCGCACGCGTATTTTGCAAGTGAATAACGAAACTCTTTCATACCATCGTGGAAGCATTGTCCGACTTCCCTGAGAGCGTGTTTCCAAGCATTACTTTTTAGAACTTTGACCTTGTGATGGTAATTGATCTCGGTAGATTCATCGACATCCTCTTTTTCGTCATCCACATGAACTGGTGATTGTGGTTGCACAACATCCAAAGAAACAGTTGGGTAGATAGCTAGTTCAGTAACCTCATTATTATCCTCAACTACTAATATCTTGAATTGAGAAACCAGACAATGATCTAACAACCATAATACGGTAGAGAAGTCTCCCTCACCAACAAACTTGCATTTCTGATGCTCAGCAATCGAGTACAACAACACAATGTTCTTCCCGACCAAGGTAGGCCATGATTCATACACGTAATCCTTAACCGACTGATACGAATCAAACAATCTGAATAGCTTTAGTGCTCTCTCCTCCAAGTAACGAAACACAACAAGCACATTGAATGCCATAGGTTGAGCGAGAACCTAAATAAATGTTTAATCTCATGATTAGTTGATTGTATGTAGTTAAGATATAATATGTAATAGTAACATAACCCATATATGTTTGTGCAAACAAAATAAACAACTAGGCAAGTATATGTATTTGTAACAGAATAATATGTTTGTTGGATTTTATCAACAATAGTCAGAAAAAACAAACTTCTAGGATATGTATCATATGAAAACTCGTATTAGTAATTTTATCTAACAAAAATGTGGTGAAATTAACAGCATAACGTGTTTAACAATAAGATCAAAGAGATAATATGGTGATATATACATCTATTAACGTTTGATAATGCAAGAAAATTAATAGAAACCTCGTTGATAGTATAATGATACCTTAAAAGTGTTGAACATGTGTGAATTGCAGCAATAGTTGAAGAATAAAATCGAGTTTGTGAATGGAAGAAGGTGTATCTTGAATCGTGGAATACAATAACAATCTTACTATAATTATTAGCTATTAGTAAGGGATATTATTTGATTAGCTATAAAATAGGAATATGTTACTAAATTAAATGATATTGTTTAATCATAAACGTGGTAACTAATAGGGGTACAGACTATGCTGTAGATCTCGGTTTTGGGCGCTAGGCGGTCGACCGGGGCCTAACGCCTAGGCATGATTACACGGGGCCTAGGCGGAATTATACGGTTTTGAATCCTGATGTATAATTTTGTATATTTAGTAATATGTATGTAGTAATAATAGATATTTTAACTATTTAAGTCATAAAATTCATCTAACAACATTATATTAAATATAAAAATACTAAAAATTGAGTTATAATATCAACTAAAGAATTCTCGAGAATAAGAAAAATAACAAAAAGGTCTATGCGGGCATGTTTTTCCATTAATCGGCGCCTAGGCGGCCATTTTTTGCCATTAATCGGTGCCTAGACGGGTTAGGCGCCTATTCCACAGCGACTAAGGCGCTAGGAAAAAATGCCTAGAACTTTAACTAGGCGTAAGCGGCTGAGGGGGGAGTTGACGCCTAGGCGGCGCCTATACGCGCCTAAGCGGGGAGATCTATAGCATAGGGTACAAATGGAATACTAAAAATAATGGACTTTCATGGGGGTGGAAAAATTATTGGACCCTATAGAGGTGGAATGTTGTATTTTTTGACTTAATTTGATATTATCTCTTAAAAATTACATTATAAATTATAATTAGTGATATCCAACCTTACATATCAATATTTGTTTACAAGCATTATTTTGATATTTTGATCTCTCGTTTTCTTGTTCATATTTTATTTGCATAAAATTTATTTTTGATATTAATTATTATTTTTATTTGAATTAGGTTTAGTTTTAACGTAATTTAATATTTCTAAGGTAGTTCTCCCGATTAAAATAACTATCTAAGTAAAGTCAGTTATGTTAGTTTAATTGGCCGGAATCTTATTATTTTTTCTATATTTATAGGTTGTGAATTAAGAGGTATAAAATTCAAATTATTTTCTTAATGGATAATCTAGTTCTAATTTATTTAGAGGTACACATAGAAAGACGTGTATATTTTTCTTAAGATTACTCGGGTGTGCTCAAGCTATGGCCCAGATTGCCACTACTACACGGAAGATCTTTCACGAGAAAACCTTTAGCGATGACCCGCAGGTCGTCGCTAGATATTAGATCTTTAGTGAGGACACCCTTGTGCATGGACAAAGTCGTCGTCGCCTACAGGAAGCGGCTTTTTAATGCGAACGATAATAATACAAAAAGAAAATAGTCGTTGCGTGTCCTCGCTAAAGGTCTTCTCTCTAGCGACGAAAGAAATGTCCTCGCTAGCGTTAGTCTTTTATGAGGACATTTTGTATCTTTTGCGAGGACTTGATGTCCTTGCTAAAGATTTGCAAAATTAAAAGCAACCACCGGGCAGTTATCCATCAATGCGAGCTAAAACCCCAAAAAACTCAAACAACCCCCCCCCCCCCCCCCCCCCCCAAAACTCTCCCAATTTTTTCCCCTAATCCACAAATAATTTCCGGGCCCATCAATAACGGAACTTTTTCGATACATCTAACTCTTGTGGGTCCCATTTTCAAGCAAATTTATCCATCACTTTGTCCAAAAATTAGGTATTTTCTAATTTTTTATTTTTTTTATTTTGTATAATTGTTGTTATATATTGTATTATATAAGTGCAATTAGTAGTGTTGAGTGTTTTATATGTGATAATTTTTGGTGATATAATTTTTATTTTTGAATTTTGTGTTATTATTCTAATTTGGTTTTTGAGTTATAATAATTTTAGGTGTTGTATTATTAATGAAAAATTAATGTATGAACCTTTGTGAACTATTTAGATCTTTTAGGGGCATTTTTATAATTGACTATGATTGTAGGGGCTATAATGTAATTTGAATAATTAATTAGGGGTCTTAGTGTACTATTTTGATAGCTTAGGGGAATTTTAGTAATTTTTTATAATCGTATGATCTAAGTAGTATTTTAGCTAAATAATTTGAAATAATAATTAGTGGTTTAAATTGATTTAGATAATGAACCTGCTAATGGACAAGAGTTGGGTTAAATCAAAGAATAAGGTTTCGATAGAATATATTTCGGGTATATTAGGGTTTATTGAATTTGCGAGAAACCAAGTGGATTGTGTCGATAATATATTTCGTCCATGTAATAATTGTTATAATAATCGAAATTTTCCAATTGACTAAGTTCCAGGGCATCTTTTTCAATGGAGTATTTGGTCATCGTATGAGGTTTGGATGAAACACGGGGAAGAAGTAGTAATTCTCGTGGATGAAGCAAACAAAGATAATGTAATGGGTAATGTAATTCACGATTTGGGACCCACGTTTGAAACTGGCGTGTACTCCGATGATACAGAGATGCGTGACGAGAATGTTAATGAAAATGGTCGTGGGTCTTTCGACGCGTTGTTCAAGGAAATAGAGATAAATTTGTACCTTGGTTGTACTAAGATGAGTTCTTTGGATTACATAGCAAAGCTATGCGTGTCAAAGTGAAGATCAAGTGGACGAACACCTCTTTTACTGAACTTCTTCAGTTGTTGGGTCGTGTTTTGCCTGAACCTCATAACTTACCCGATTCTTATGCGGACTGCAATAGAAAGTTGAAAAGTTTAGGCATAGGATACACCACGATCGACGTGTGTTTGAATGATTGTGTTTTGTATTACAAAGAGAATGAGAACCTTGAGAAATGTCCACTTTGTGGAGAATCAAGGTGGGACCCGAAGAAGGGGAAGAATGTGTCGCATAAGAAGTTGCATTATTTTCCGATTGCGCCTAGGTTACAGAGAATGTATGCTTCGAGGCATACCGCAAAAGATCTAATTTGGCACCATACCGGAAAGAGTACCGACGAAGATATGTTGTGTCATCCCGTCAATGGTCATAGTTTGAAAACATTTGACGAGAGGAATCCCAAGTTTGCTAGTGAACCACGTAATGTACGCCTTGGTTTGGGGATTGATGGACTTTGTCCTTTCTCTATGCAAAACAACTCATACAGCTTGTAGCCGGTTATATTAACGATCTACAACTTTCGGCCTTGGTTATGCATGAAAGAATCCACATTTATGCTTACTCTGTTGATACCAGGTTCTCGTTCACCTGGAAAGGGCACGGGGACAGTTACATGGTATGCACATATGAAGAAGTAATTTGTAATGAAGGTTAGTTTGTTATTCACAAAGAATTATTACCCCGCTAGATCGTACACTTCAGGATGGACGGGTCAAGGCTACTTAGCTTGTCCCGAATCCATGGAATATACTCCTTCCGTTCGGGTTAATAAGGGAGTTATTTATTTTGATCACAAACAATGGTTGCCTCTAAACCATCATTTTCGGAAAGACTCATCTTCGTACATGAGAGCCGAAGATAGGCCCCCGCCTAGGGAACATAGTCCCGCAGATATTCAGACGTAGTTAGATGGGTTATCGATTGTGTTTCCGGGAAAACATAAGGAC
This sequence comes from Nemophila menziesii, assembly GCA_029959085.1. Taxonomy (NCBI): domain Eukaryota; kingdom Viridiplantae; phylum Streptophyta; class Magnoliopsida; order Boraginales; family Hydrophyllaceae; genus Nemophila; species Nemophila menziesii. The sequence goes on from JARWIR010000005.1 coordinate 31,119,318, forward strand.
TTCGGTGGCAAGGTGGCAAAGAAAGTTGGGCCTCGTGAGTCAAATTGGAAAAAAGAGAGTATATTATACCGTTTACCATATTGGTAGGAAAACTTGTTGAAACATAACATCGATGTGATGCATTGTGAGAAGAATGTGTACGATGCTCTTCTCGGCACATTTGTTGGTTTAGATGGAAAAATTAACAAAGATAACGTGAAGTCGAGGAAAGATCTGGAAGCCAATATTAGGTCAGATTTGTGGTTATTTTCCGATTCACATGGTAAGACTATTCTACCATGTGCAACGTATGCAGTGATAACCGATAAGCGACGAGAGTTTCTAGATAGGTTGAAGGTGCAACAGTTTCCAGATGGTTTCACTTCTAGCTTGCGAAACAACGTTCAGAGTGACCACGAGGAAGATTATCGGTATGAAATCCCATGAATGTCATATTCTGATGCAGTTTCTATTCGTCGCTAGTATTACTGGGTTAATCGACAACAAATCCATTAGCGATCTGATTATTGGGTTGTGAAAAGTGTTCAAAAATGTTTGTAAGAAGAACCTGAGTAAAAAGAAATTGGAATCGGAAAAGTCTAAAGTGGTCGAGCTTATGTGCAAGCTGGAGATGATCTTTCCTCGAACTTTTTTTGATATTATGATCCACCTTATTGTGCACTTGTACGAGGAATCTTGGTTAGGAGGCTCGGTTCAGATGCGTTGGATGTACCCGTTTTAGAGGTACTTGAAGAACTAGAAGATTATATTGATGTCTCCCTAATTGTTCTTATTTTCGACCCTTGGGAGACATCATTTTTGGTGTTTATTTAATTAATTTGATAGACTTTTGGACTTAATATGCAATAATCCGGAATTTCCTTTTTATTTCTAGCATTTTTAATTTATTAAGCTTTTGCGCGTAATATTGGTATTTTTAGTGAAAAGTTTACAGGTTTTAGATGTTAGCTAGGAGAGGAATCCGAGGAGAAAGTCAAAGATCGTGAATTAGAGTCAAGACTTGAAGATAAATCCCGAAGATATTATTTTTTAGAGCTGAAAATCCATTTTCCAGGCCATAGATTGCTGATTTCGAGGTGCTTAAGTGATGATTTAGCTGTTGACCTTTGAAGAGAAAACATTCCTTATCGAGTTACGGAACTTTAGCAACTGGAATGAGGTCAATCGGAGTCATAACGCATCAGGAAAAGCCGTTTTAGTGAAGGTGTATCAGCAGTTACGGGATTTTGGGCTTAGAATTTGGGCTTGGACATTTAATTAGTATTTTATTTTCTGGTCCAAGCCCTAATCCGTTTTTATGCTTATAAAAGGAGGTCTGGACTTCTATTTTTCACACAATTCACATTCCACAAGATTAAACACCAGAAAGAAACAACAGAAGGAAGAAAGAAGAAGCTGCAAGAACTGGAGAGGGTCTATATCTCCGTTCTCAGTAATTCCAATTCCGGAAATTAGGTTCTTTCAATTTTAATTTTGTAATCAAATATGAATTCCATTTCTTTTAATTTAGTTTTTCCTTTTAATATGAGCTAAACTTTTCATAGTGCTTGAGAACAAACAAGGGGTGAATCCCAATTTTATGGAATAACGAATGTTGAATTTGGGTTTATGTAAATTAAATTAGATTGGGTCTTTTACTCTTTTCGATAATTTGTGATTGTTTACTGTTTTTAGAGTCGCGAACTAAGAACAGGTATTAGTATCTAGGCTATTCCACATATGTGGCGTGTGGATCATCCTGACAGAGGGTTTAGGTACAGAATTAATTATTCAATCTACGATAAAAGCTATTGATTCTGACGAACTTAGCTAATTCTAGGGCCAATGAGGTAATAAAACTTAAACATCCAACGGTGGATCATATTTACCCTGACGGGACTAGTGACACTTTAGGATCGCCTTATAGTCCACCCTGACGGGGGTATAAGGAATTTAGAATCCCGACCATTGTAATTGACCAATTTAGCCCTTAAACAACATAAGTTAGGAAATAGGACTGGGAGGATCCTTGCGTTCTCAAGTACTACTTCTCATACTGCGTTTTCACTCATTTTACTTGCGTCTTAGCTTTTACTTGCATTTATAATTTGTTTTTCATTTAGTAGTTTTAATCAACAAAACCAAACAAACACATTTTATTTACTTGCTTTCATAAGTGCAACCAATCATTATTCGCTAAACATTGTAGTCAACCATCCCGTCCTTGGAACGAATCTGTTTTATCATACATACTACTTGGGACAACCGTGCACTTGCGGTTGTGGTTCGATTATTATTTGCATTTATTTAGAACACACAAAGGACCACCAAGTTTTTGGCGCCGCTGCCGGGGACGGTAGCGTGTGACCACGGTGTTTATCCTTTAGTGATAGTTGCATTTATTTTATTTTATCAGTTTTACGCTTTTTGTTTGTTCATTTCTTTTCAGGTTTTTAGGTTTGGTGTATGCGAAGAAGGCTATTCAAGGATCTAGAGCCAACACCTCCGATCCTTAGTAATCCAGAATCGTTTATCAGACTTTCTAACAAGAGAAGAAGAGAACGAGAAGCTTTAGAAGTAGAAGAGTTATTTAACAGAATGGAGAATATCAATCTTCAGAATCAACAAGATAATCAACCAGGTCAACTAGGCGCAAATGGCCAACCTTTGGCTCCAGGCGCTATTCCTCCAATTCCAGCAGTGAATCCTAATCCTCAAGTTCAGATAGTGATGAATCAAGATCCGTGGTTTACTAATGGTCCACCAGAAGTTCCATTCCGTGCTCCTGCTATAGGAGTAGGTGCTCCAGATATTGATGTTCCGCGATTCCGTCCAGATTCGGGTATGTTAGCTCAATTCCAAAATTTTGGAAATTTTCGTGGAAGACCATCAGAAGATCCTCTTAGAGCAGTACAGAAGTTTAAGCAGATATGTGATTCTTATATCACACAAGGAGTCTCAAGAGAACAGATGTATTTTGCTGCGTTTAAATTTTTTGTTATTGATGGAGCAAGTGAATGGCACGATACGCAAGATCCTACGAAGATAACTAATTGGGACCAATTAGAGACTGCTTTCTTTGACAGGTACTACCCAAGTAACATGAGATTAGATGCTGAATTAGAATTGACGCATTTCCTTCAAGAATATGATGAAACTGTGGGTAAGAGTTGGACAAGATTTCAGATGTGTTTACGTAGAGTTCCCACTCATGGCTTTTCTGAACAACAACAGCTTAAGATCTTTTACAGAGGTCTTGATGGGACATCAAGAGAGAAATTGGATACGTTATGTGGTGCAGGTTTTCTTCAAGTTCAACCCGCTCATGCTAAAATTATTTAAGATAGAACAGTCAAGAATGAAGTGGGATGGAATTCAGTAAGAACACCGGTTAAGGGAGTGAATAATGTTGATATGGAAGAAAAATTTGCTACGTTTGAGAATAAGATTCAGAATACTATAGAGCAACAATTGAAGCAGCTTACTTTAGCTGTAAAAGAAGGATTTTCGGGTAAGAAGGTAGCTGTGCATGCTGCACAAGAGGTTTATATGTGTTCGATTTGCAGAGTAGATGATCATGATGAGGAAAATTGTCCGAATAACCAAGAGTCCGTGATGTTTATGTCCAATAGAGGTAATTTCAATTCAAGTGGTAATGGATATCAGCCTAACGGAAACCATCTTGGGTTTCAATACTCAAATCCTAATGGGGCAGCCAATCCTACCTATGTGTATCAGCCGCGTCCCCAAGGTAACAACTATAATTCAAGACCACACAACAATTATCAAGGAGGACAGAATCAAGGCAATTATGTACAAAGACAAGCTCCTCAGAATACTTATGATGAAAATTTGAACCAGAAAGCCTTACCTGCCCATCCACAAGAAGGAGTAGTTACCCTTCAGAAGACGTTTAAAGTTTAATTGCTCTTCAGACACAAGCTATGGAACGTCAAAATGCAGCCGAAGCAAATATGAGGTTGTTTCAGAATCAGCTAAGTCAAATTAATAAACAACTGAATCAACGTCCACAAGGACAGCTTCCTAGCGATACCGAGAATCCAATACAACGTGAAGATTGCAAAGCCGTTACACTAAGAAGTGGTAAGAGCCTTCCTCCACCTCCTTTTCCCGTTATGAAAGAGAAAGAAGTTCCAAGAAAAGAAAAGGAAGTGGGTGAGAAAGAGAAATAGAATGAGAAAGATAGTGAGGTTGAAGAAATCGAAAGACCAAGAGAAGTTCCGAAAAAGAAAGATGATATTGTGATCAATCGCCCTCCACCACCGTTTCCTTCTCGAGTTCAGAAAAAGGGTGATTTGGGTGATTTTCAGAAATTCTTTAATAGAGTGAAGGGCCTAAGTATCAATATTCCGTTATTAGAGGCGATTCGAGATATTCCTAAGTACACAAAATTTTTGAAGAGGGCCCTCACTAACAAAAGGCCTTATTGTGATAATGAGATGATTGGTCTTCCTAAAGAGTGCAGTGCAATTTGCCAGAGTAAATTACCTCTGAAGTTAGTTGATCCGGGGAGTTTTACTATTCCGATATCGAGTGGAGAAGAATGGAAAGGAAAAGCGTTATGCGATTTGGGGGCAAGCATCAATTTGATGCCCAAATCGATCTTTGATAAGCTGAAAATTGGAGAAGCAAGACCCACTTCTATGGTCTTGCAAATGGCGGACAGGTCTCTTGCACATCCTGAAGGCCGCATTGAAGATGTCCTTGTTAAGGCAGGTACACTTATATTTCCAGTTGATTTCGTAATACTCGAGTACGATGCAGATAGAAATGTCCCCATTATTTTGGGTAGACCATTCCTAGCTACAGGGCGTACATTAATCGATGTAGAAAATGGCGAATTAACGATGCGGATACAAGACGAGGAAGTCAAATTTAATGTATTTCGAGCTATGAAATTCCCAGATTCTCAGGAAGACTGCTTCAGAATGGATGTAGTAGAGCAAGCATCGCAAGAGGTATTTGATTGTTTAAATTTTGATGATATCTTGCAGGTTGCTTTGACATTAGATTCACCTGAGATAATGGAAGAGCTTACCGAAACAGTGGTGGCTCTCAATTCTGAAAATCCGAAGTATAGGCGTCTTGCCTATGAACCTGTGAGAGAACCGGGGGAGATTATTCCTAAAAGGAAGCCTTCAATTGAATCTCCTCCGGAATTGGAAGAAAAACCTTTGCCATCACACTTGAGGTATGCATATTTGGGTACTAATGAAACTCTACCTGTTATTGTTTCAGCTAATTTAACAGGTCCTCAAGAAGATAAACTGTTGTGTGTGTTGAGAGCCAACAAAGAAGCAATAGGTTGGACAATTGCTGACATCAAAGGCATTAGTCCATCTTATTGTCAACACAAAATTATACTTGAAGATAACAACGCACGCTCAGTTGAAGGTCAAAGGAGATTGATGCCCGTGATGAAGGATGTGGTAAAGATCATTTCCTGATGCCCTTCATCGATCAGATGTTAGATAAATTAGCCGGAAGAGAGTATTATTGCTTCTTGGATGGTTACTCCGGGTACAATCAGATTTACGTGGCTCCAGAAGATCAACATAAGGCTAACTTTACATGCCCATTTGGTACTTTTGCATATCGTAGAATGCCATTTGGGTTGTGTAACGCTCCCGCTACCTTTCAGAGATGCATGATGGCCATCTTCTGGGATATGATTGATAATTTCCTGGAAGTGTTTATGGACGATTTCTCCGTGTTCGGTGATGATTTTGATAAATGCTTGGACAACTTGGAGAAAGTGTTGGTAAGGTGCAAAGAAACAGACTTGGTGTTAAATTGGGAGAAGTGTCATTTCATGGTTCGTGAAGGTATCGTTCTGGGTCACAAAGTTTCGAGTTCTGGGTTAGAGGTTGATAAAGCGAAGATAGAGGTAATTAAAACTCTTCCCCCTCCTGTTTCTGTTAAAGGGGTAAGGAGTTTTCTTGGCCATGCTGGTTTTTATAGGCGTTTTATTAAGGATTTTTCTAAGATTGCTAAACCGTTATGCAACTTACTTGAAAAGGACTCCAAATTCCTTTTTGATGAAGCTTGTTTAACGGCCTTCAAAGCAATCAAAGAAAAGATTATTTCTGCTCCTATAGTGTTACCTCCAGATTGGAATTTACCGTTTGAAGTTATGTGTGATGCGAGTGATTTGTGTATGGGAGCTGTATTGGGACAGAGGAAAGAGAAAGTTTTTCATTCGATTTACTACGCTAGTAAAACTTTTAATGGTGCTCAGATTAATTACACAGTTACAGAAAAAGAGTTACTAGCAGTTGTATATTCATTTGATAAATTTCGCTCTTATCTTCTTGGAGCGAAAGTTATTGTTTATACAGATCATTCCGCGATCAGATATCTTATGGAAAAGAAGGATGCGAAACCAAGGTTGATCAGATGGGTGTTATTGCTTCAAGAGTTCGATTTAGAAATCAAAGATAGAAAGGGTTGTGAGAATCAGGTTGCAGATCATCTCTCGCGTTTAGAGGGTTCAGAGATGAATAATGGTGCTGAAGAAGTTAGAGAAGACTTTCCTAATGAGAGTTTATTCGTTGTTCGAGATTATGAAGCTCCGTGGTATGCAGATATTGCGAATTTAGGGGTGAGTGGTGTTTTTCCTGAAGGTTCTACTTATCAAGAATGAAAGAGGTTAGCTCATCGTGCTAGACAGTTCTTTTGGGAGGATCCGTTCCTCTACAAAGTTTGTGCTGACCAAATGATACGAAGATGTGTAGCAAGGGAAGAGACTGAAGCCATTATAGCTGGATGCCATGATTCATTATATGGAGGACATTTCAAAGGAGATAGAACTGCTGCGAAGGTATTTCAATCAGGTTTCTACTGGTCTTCTCTTGTTAAAGATTGTCATGAATATGTTAAGAAATGTACAAGATGACAGTTTACCGGAAACATATCTAAGAGGGATGAGATGCCACGTAATAATGTGTTAGAAGTTGAGATATTCGATGTTTGGGGTATAGACTTTATGGGTCCTTTCGTTCCTTCAAATGGTAACCTCTACATCTTATTAGTTGTTGATTATGTGTCTAAGTGGGTAGAAGCGGTGGCTTTACCTACTAATGATTCACGCGTGGTGATCAAGTTCTTAAAATCACATATTTTCACTAGACATGGCACACCTAGAGTGATTATTAGCGATGGAGGATCTCATTTCGTTAATAAATATCTAAAAACTGTTCTAGAGAAGTATGGAGTTAGACACCGTGTATCTACTGCATACCATCCACAATCCAATGGTCAAGCTGAAGTTTCGAACCGTGAAGTCAAGTCAATACTAGAGAAAACCGTTGGTCCTACAAGAAAATATTGGTCAATGAAGTTAGATGATGCGTTGTGGGCCTATCGTACTGCGTTTAAGACTCCAGTGGGTGCATCTCCCTATCGTATGGTGTATGGTAAGGCTTGTCACTTACCTTTAGAGCTTGAAATGGGTGCCTATTGGGCAATTGCGCAGTTGAACTTAGATCCTATCTTAGCCGGAAAGAATCGTATGATGAAGCTTAATGAACTTGGCGAATTCCGATTGCATGCTTATGAAAATGCCAAACTTTACAAAGAAAACACAAAGAAATGGCATGACAATCGGATTCGTCCAAAGAACTTTGAAGTGGGGCAAAGAGTATTGAAGTATAACTCAAAGTTCAGCAATTATCCGGGTAAGTTAAGATCTAAGTGGTCAGGTCCATACATTGTGACCAAAGTTACACCTCATGGGGCGATAGAAATAGAACATCCGCTAGAGAACCGTACCTTTATGGTTAACGGTCACAGATTGAAGATATACCATGGAGGTGAAGATACCAATCGCTCGGAAGATCCACATCCCGGGGAGGTCATGTATCTCCTTGAAACTCCTTAAGAGCGTGAGGTAACCCGTCGAGCTTAACGACGTTAAACAAAAGCCAATTCATTGTATATTAGCTGAGTTTTTAATTTTTGCATTTTAGAATAGTTTGATTTTCGATCTTTTAGTGTTTATTATTAAGAAATGAGGAAGGGTAGTTGTTTTTGATGATTTCAGGGGTAAAAAGGTCATGAGTTTGGGGTCGATTTGGCGAAAAAAGGAGAAAAAGAGGTTGGATGTCCAGGAGGAACCGGGAACCCGGTTTCGCAAAAACCGGGAACCCGGTTTTGGAGCTGGTACCAACCTTTTCAACGCAACACTTGGCGTCTTGGTTCACAACACAGCGTCGGAACCGGGTACCGGATTTTCGAAACCGGGAACCCGGTTTTGGTGCTGTAACTTCTGAAAATCTCTGACCCAGCGTCTTGGTGGCTTGCGTTTTGCTGCGTTTTGGTTCGCGCCATCGACACAAAACCGGGAACCCGCATTTGGCAAAACCGGGTACCCGGTTTCGGAGCTGTAGTCTTCAAATTTCTCTGACCCGGCGTTTTGAGAAGTGGCGTTTTGGCGCGTTTTGACTCGCGCCATCGAGGAAATCCGGGTACCCGCATTCCACAGAACCGGGAACCCGGTTTCGGCGAGTAAAATCTCTGACCCCGCGTCTTGGGTTCCAGCGTTTTGGTGCGTTTTGAAAAAAAAATTCAATAATTGTTTTTCCGCGCCGTCACACGACGCGGAACCGGGAACCCGGTTTGCCAAAACCGGGAACCCGGTTTTGAAGCTGTGATGTCGGTTTTGGAGGCCTTAACCTAGTTTTCATAGCCTCTTTTGCAAGTCTTTACCTAAAACGCACCAATAACCTCCCCACCTCCGAAATTCATCAACCAAAACACTATATATCATCAATTCCTACCCTCTTTCACCACAAAAACACAAAATCAACTCATCTCCTCTCCAAAATAACATCAAATTCTTAGTTTTTCCCAAGATTCTTCTTCATCAAATCCTTAAATTAAACCCAATTCTTTCTTCTCCCATCCAAATTAAACAAGACCCATCTCATATTCCACCTAGTTCTTCAATTCCTAAGCCTCAAAACATCAAAATTCTAAACTTTTTCTCTAAGTTTTTCATTATTTGAAGTTTTGAGTTTGGAGTGGAAAGAGATGACTAACAGAACCGGTGATTTTCGAAGAACTACTCCTAGAAGAAAGACCACCATTGGTGGTTCTCAAGATCAAGCTATTGAGATTCCTGATTCGCGTCCTAAACGAAAAATTGATGAAGTAAAGCTTGATTCTAACAAAACAGAAATCACAGGTCAAAAGAGAAGATTGATAGATGAGATAGAAAGTGAGAAGGAACCAGAAGAGGAAATTGCGAAGAACATTGAGGAGGAAACTGAACAAGAGGTTCCGGAAGCACCAGTTCAACAGAAACCTCCGCGTATGAAGATGTGGGCCCACAAGCCTAAGAGGGTTTACACTTGTTGGAATACTCAGGTTCGTGAAAGAATTGAATTTTTGAAGTTTGGTGAGGAGACAAATTTTCCTAAGGGTATTATGAGTAGTGAACACAAGGAATATGCTGTGACATGTGCTAAGTTTGGTTGGAAAGAGTTACAAGAAAGGAAGCTTGAGTTTATTCCTACCTTGGTGCGAGAATTTTATGAAGGTTTAGCCACATCCCGTGATGCCATTGATATCCGCAAAAAGGTAGTTCCTTTCTCTATTGAACGTATTCGGAAATCCTTAAAATTACCCAACTTTTCTGGAACATGCCCTTTCCAAGAGACTCTTAATGACCCTTCTTTCGATTTTGAATCCCTTTGGGGGACCGTGCTTGTTAATGGGGCTATCCCAATTCCTGAAGGTGAAAGATATCCTGGACAGTTTTACAGCAGTAGTTTGACACCTCGTGCTAAGGTTTGGTCTCGTTTCGTAATACCCACTTTCTTTGGTATTAAACACACCTCCGAGTTGAAGAAAGAGCACATATTTGTTATTAAGTGTATTTTGGAGGAGAAACTATTTGATGTTGCTAAGATCATTTATGATACAATCATGGAATTCGCGAAATCCCCAATGAAACAACAAAATCTGAAGTTTCCTTGTACTATTACTCAGTTGTGTCTAGACGCAAAGATTCCGCGTAAGACCGCAGATATTGACGTTGTTTCAGTTGGTGTAAGTATAACTTTGAGCACGATCAAGAATATCCATGTAGAAGCAACACGAGCTACCAAAAGTCCTAGAACTCCTCAATCAAAGAAAGCGAAGACTGCTCCTGAGTTGGAGTCCAAGATTCAGGTGTTGGAAGAGAATCAGGAGAAGATGATTGCTACCTTGGGAAACGTTACAAAAGAATTGGACCTACTGCGAAATTTAATCCTAGGCGTAAATACACTTCAAAACGCGATTTATGATGCTGTTACGCGAGATAAAGGTCCAGAACGCAACACCGATAGCCAGCCTCGCGCTGGTTGAGATACGTTTTCTAAACTTTCCTCTTAGTGTAGATTAGTTTAAATTCTTTATTGAGTCTTTTCGAGTCGTGGGGACACGACTCATTTTTGAGTTTGGGGTGGGGTTCGTTGCCTCATCCCAGTTTTTTATGTGTTATTTGCTTTATTTGCTTTCAATAAAAGAATTTTCGGAGTTGCGTTTGACTGTAGAAATTTTTAAATATCCATTTAAGCATACTTTTAATGAATCTATGATAGTAAATAGTGGACTTTAGGGATTGATATAAAACGCATTTAGAATTGCATGCGAACATAGGTAATTAATAGGAAAAATTAATGAACAATGCAAATGAAGTAAGCTTGTACTTAAGGAATATGTTTGGTGTGTAGAAAGTGAAATCCTAATTAGTAGAGAACCCACCTAGATATGAACTAAAGACAAGCTATGTACTTAGGAAAATGATAGGGGCAGTTCTTTGTTAGCCATTTGTGCCTTTTTAGCCTTCTATCCCTTGTATTAATGATTATCCGTCTTAACCCACTTTGAGCCTTTAGCCTTTTCTTTGTAGCCACGATATAAGCCATTATCCCTTAGATTATTAGGCATGACCATATGACCCGCACTTGAATCACAATCCTGAGACATGTCTCGAGCTTGAGTTTGGGGTGGTGGGACCACTTATGGGAAATTAAATGGGTAGGGATCGATGTGCTTTGTATTGTAGCACAATTGCAGATGATATATACTTATAACCCTTTGCCGGGAATGAAAAAGAAAAAAATGAAAAATTTTGAAAATTCATACAGTAGGAACCGGGAACCCGGATTCGTCAAAACCGGGAACCCGGTTTGCTTCTGTACAAAAAAAAAAGAAGCAAAAGAGAAAAGAAAAATATGAATGAATAAAACATCCGGCAAAGTGGAATTTTTCTGAAAATCATCTTGTTAATAGTGGGTAGACATGGGACGCTAAATTGTTGCGTATATGGGTGAGTGAGAACAATTTTTGAGCGTTAACTCAAGCTCGAGGACACTGTTGATGGTAAGTGAGGAGAGAGCCAAAAGCTCACTTCAAATTTACCAAATATACATCCACACCCTTCCTTAAGCCAATATTATAACCGTAAAGACCTCGTGATTCCTAAGTGCATAGTGAATTTATTATTCTGTTGATAGGGAATACACTAGGTGGAGCGTTCAAAGCGATTTAGGATTAATGACCACCCTATAGCCATCATACAGAGATGAGTACAAGTGTAACCTTCAAGCATTGCAACTTTAATTTTATGATTGAGATTATTTATGTTTGATGTTGCATTTTAGATGTATGTGTATATTAATTTCTAGAGTTTGTTATATGAGATTTATTTTGAGAATTGCTTTAGGGTTTATTTGCTAGCTTCTACTTGTTTATACGCTTACTTCTACCCCTTTGTTTTGTTTTACTTTGTCGGGACGACAAAGGTTTGAGTTGGGGGTCTTGATGTCTCCCTAATTGTTCTTATTTTCGACCCTTGGGAGACATCACATTTGGTGTTTATTTATTAGACTTTTGGACTTAATATGCAATAATCCGGAATTTCCTTTTTATTTCTAGCATTTTTAATTTATTAAGCTTTTGCGCGTAATATTGGTATTTTTAGTGAAAATTTACAGTTTTTAGATGTTAGCTAGGAGAGGAATCCGAGGAGAAAGTCAAAGATCGTGAATTAGAGACAAGACTTGAAGATAAATCCCGAAGATATTATTTTTTAAAGCTGAAAATCCATTTTCCAGGCCATAGATTGCTGATTTCGAGGTGCTTAAGCGATGATTTAGCTGTTGACCTTTGAAGAGAAAACATTCCTTATTGAGTTACGGAACTTTAGCAACTGGAATGAGGTCAATCGGAGTCATAACGCATCAGGAAAAGCCGTTTTAGTGAAGGTGTATCAGCAATTACGGGATTTTGGGCTTAGAATTTGGGCTTGGACATTTAATTAGTATTTTATTTTCTGGTCCAAGCCCTAATCCGTTTTTATGCTTATAAAAGGAGGTCTGGACTTCTATTTTTCACACAATTCACATTCCACAAGATTAAACACCAGAGAGAAGCAACAGAAGGAAGAAAGAAGAAGCTGCAAGAACTGGAGAGGGTCTATATCTCCGTTCTCAGTCATTCCAATTCCGGAAATTAGGTTCTTTCAATTTTAATTTTGTAATCAAATATGAATTCCATTTCTTTTAATTTAGTTTTTCCTTTTAATATGAGCTAAACTTTTCATAGTGCTTGAGAACAAACAAGGGGTGAATCCCAATTTTATGGAATAACGAATGTTGAATTTGGGTTTATGTAAATTAAATTAGATTGGGTCTTTTACTCTTTTCGATAATTTGTGATTCTTTACTGTTTTTAGAGTCGCGAACTAAGAACATGTATTAGTATCTAGGCTATTCCACATATGTGGCGTGTGGATCATCCTGACAGAGGGTTTAGGTACATAATTAATTATTAAATCTAGGATAAAAGCTATTGATTCTGACGAACTTAGCTAATTCTAGGGCCAATGAGGTAATAAAACTTAAACATCCAACGTTGGATCATATTTACCCTAACGGGACTAGTGACACTTTAGGATCGCCTTATAGTCCACCCTGACGGGGGTATAAGGAATTTAGAATCCCGACCATTGTAATTGACCAATTTAGCCCTTAAACAACATAAGTTAGGAAATAGGACTGGGAGGATCCTTGCGTTCTCAAGTACTACTTCTCATACTGCGTTTTCACTCATTTTACTTGCGTCTTAGCTTTTACTTGCATTTATAATTTGTTTTTCATTTAGTAGTTTTAATCAACAAAACCAAACAAACACATTTTATTTACTTGCTTTCATAAGTGCAACCAATCATTATTCGCTAAACATTGTAGTCAACCATCCCGTCCTTGGAACGAATCTGTTTTATCATACATACTACTTGGGACAACCGTGCACTTGCGGTTGTGGTTCGATTATTATTTGCATTTATTTAGAATACACAAAGGACTACCATATATTCAGAATCCGGCCAGGTCAGAGGGTTCAATCGCCGAGGGATACACTATAGAGGAAACTTTGACTTTTATATCTAGATACCTTCGAGAGGAAAGTACAAAGTTCAAAGATCCGTGCAGATACGGTGAGACGATTCATGAAAGCAAAGAAATGTCAGTGTTTAAGAGCTAGCGCAAGCCGATTGGTAAAAAAGTGTTTGGTTTTTTACCATTCAAAGAGAAGGAACACATCGATTCGTACATCTTTCATAATTGCGACGAGATCCAGCACTATATGATGTAAGTATTTAATTAAAATCATTTATCTAAATATTCTATTATTGATTATTAACACTATGTTTTTTAGGGAACACAAGTCCTCACTTTCGGCCCTTGATAGAGAGAGAAAACACCGAGAGCAGTTTTGTCGATGGTTCATGAGAAAGGTATACAAGTCTACAAAATAAATTAACTCTATTTCATATAATAATTGACTTTGTGTGTAGGTGTGTGTAGGTGTGTGTAATGAATAAAGATGGTGATCCCCTTGCTACCGAAGAGTTGCTTTCGTTGTCCAACATGTCGAATAGCGTCGTGTATCGATATGATTCTTGTATTGTGAACGGGGCCAAATGGGTTACGCGTGAAAAGTGTGAAAAGAGAGTTACTCAAGATTACGGAGTTTGTACAATCACAGGTTGGTTACTTGTGTTTTATTTTTAGTTGTTTTCTTTTTTAGCTGGGTGGTTGTATATAAACTAGTTATTTTGTAATCTCATAGGTGGAGATACTTTTTACGGTGAGTTGGTTAGGATTGTTGAGATTGAATTCAGTGGTGGTTGTTCTGTTGTGTTGTTTGAGTGTAAGTGGTATAACACAGATGAAAAAAAGAAACTGTGAGAAACATTACACGGGGAAACAATGATAAACACAAGTTCTTTTTGGATGACTGAAAAACCCTACATCTTAGCAACTCAAGCAAAAAGGTCTTTTATGTTGAACATATTAACGCAAGGAAGCTGGAAAAGGGGTGGAAAGTTGTTTAGGAAGTGAACGACCGTCACAGATGGAGTCCCAAACTATTTGGTGCAGATTTGATTTCCACTGGTCCAGATCTGATCAACATTTTGTTGGCTGATACGAACTTGAATTCGGAATACCCGCTGTCTGAATTGACTACTGAACAAGGGATATAGATCGATCTTTCGATTTTTAACCTTGTACTGGAACCCCCTATTCCCGTCGATGATGATGATTATGATGACACCTTAGGTGAGTACGAGACTGATCAAGAAACTATATATGTTGATAGTGACGATGAACCCGTAATAGTTGATTATGGGGATGAAACTGATTAGTTATGTAGATTTTAATGATTATGTATTACGAAACTGATTAGTTGTAATCGTGATCATTATATACACACAGTTTAAAACTCCAATTGCCGATTGAAATTCACTTCACTTAATCTTTTTCATAATTTTTCAACGTTTGAATTATTTTGATTATGATGTGTAATTGTGTTATGATATATATTATAGTTTAGGATAATGTTTATATATTAAATAAAATAAATAAAATAAATAAAATAAGAAAAATAGTTATGTATGAAAAATAAGAAAAATAGCTATGTAAAAAAATAATAAAAAAATAAATTAAACTGTCTTTAGCAAGAAGTTCTTCAGGATGAACTCCTCGCTAAAGATAGAAGCTAAAAATTTTGGACACGCGTAAAGGCGGTTAATACTCCCGCTTCTTCAATTTTCCACTCTTTAGCGGGGACATTGTCATGGAGGCGGCAAAAAAAGATACTAAGACGCTTGAGGGTAAGTTGACTTAAATTGTTTTTATTTCTTAGGCATTAACTATACAACTCGATTGAATTTGGGTTATTTGTGAACAAGACTTCTTTTTGGTAGAGGAATGGGAGGCTCGTACAGATTGGAATAAAATACAGATTATGCTAAACAACAAGTGTGGTAAGGGCTTTATCGATCACAAAAACTGTGTCAAGAAAAATTATTATGGTACCAATCAGATTCCGGATGATCAGACTCCAGAGAATTGGGAGAAAACTTTAAAGATATGGGACTCGAAGGAGAGTCAGGAAATTATTGTACTTTAAAATGTTATAAAAAAATATTCTCTTTATTGACTACCTTGCTTTATTTTGTTTGTATTGTTTTAAAACTAGCGCCAAGCAAAAGTGAATAAACTGAATAGGCAGCAACAGCATATCCCGAGCGGGGCGGTATCTATGACCTACACAAGGAAGAGAAGTTCCTTGATGGAGGAGGTAAGAAATTCATTTCAATAATTTTGAACACCTTCTTTATTTGACTGTTTGACTGAAACAGGGGGGATGTGAGTAGTCAGATGCCTCGACTGACCAAAGGTGAAGGATCTGATCCCCAGACACAGCAAGCTTTGTCTCTACCCCCGATAAAAAATTCTTTTGGGAAATATATAAATATGACAAGAAAAAGAACGGGTGGAGGAGCAGGGAGTACGAGTGATCGGATTTAAGTTGTAAAATACGCAAACATTCATACTTACAAATTATATTTTAATATTTTATTTATTGTACAGGACGCGCTGAAGGCCATTGGTGGTCCTTTGTGTGTTCTAAAATAAATGCAAAAGTGATCGAACCACAACCGCAAGTGTACGGTTGTCCCAAGTAGTAATAAGTGATTCTAGGATCGTTCGCAGGGACGGTTTGGTCAACTACAATGCTTATCGATTAATGAATGATTGCACTTATGAAAGCAAGTAAAAGTTTTAATGATTGATTGTTTGTTTTTATTATTTCTAAGTAATGAAATACTAAATGGAAAATGCAATTAAATACTAAGACGCAAGTAAATAAATGTAAAACGCAAGTATGAGAAGGTAGCACTTGAGAACGCAAGGGATCCTCCTAATTCTATTTCATAACCTATTCTGTTTAAGGGTTAAATCGGTCAATTACAATGGTCTGGATTCTTAATTCCTTATACCCCCGTCAGGGTGGACTATAAGCCTATCCTAGAGTGTCAATAGTCCCGTCAGGGTAAATATGATCCACTTTTAGATGATTAAGCAATTTTACCACATTGGCCCTAAAATTAGCTAAGTTCGTCAGAATCAATAGCTTCTATTTTAGATTTAATAATTAATTCCGTACCTAAACCCTCCGTCAGGATGATCCACACGCCACAAATGTGGAATAGCCTAGATACTAATACCTGTTCTTAGTTCGCGACTCTAAAAACAGTAAATAATCTCAAATTATCAAAAAGAGTAAAAGACCCAATTTAATTTAATTTAATTTAACAGAAACCCAAATTCAGGACATGAAATTCAATAGAATTGGGATTCACCCATAAAGCATTCTCAAGCACTAAAACAGAATTAGCTCATACTAATTAAAAAGAAAACTAAATTAAAAGTAATAAGACTCATATTGTTTTACAGAAGTAAAATACAGAGAAACCTAATTTCGGAATTGGTTTGGCTATGAATTGGAGATATAGACAGTCTCCAGCTCCAAGCTTCTTCTTTTCCTTGTTCCTGCTTCTTCTCTGGACACTCTCTTCAAAGGATGAATTGAATTGAAGAATAAAATGAGAGGTAAGAAATAAGGAGGTCAAAAGCTCCTTTTATAAGCTCAAATTCAGAATGGGCTTTTAATTAGGGTTTAAGTGAATAATAAAAAGTCCAAGTCCACTAATCAAGCCCAAATCCCGTAACTGCTGCACCACCTCCACTAAAACGGATTTTTCCACTTCGTTATAACTCTGATTGACTTGATTCCAGTTGCTAAATTTCCGTAACTCGATAAGGAATGTTTTCTCTTCAAAGGTCAGCGGCTAAATCATCTCTTAAGCGCCTTGAAATCAGAAATCTTTGGCCTGTTTTCCAGATTTGCAGCTCTAAAATCAAATTCTTTCGGGATTTATCTTCAAGTCTTGACTCCATATCACGATCTTTGACTTTCTTCTCGGATTCCTCTCCTAGCTAATATTCAAAACCTACAAACTTTTCACTAAAATACACAAGATTACGCGCAAAAGTTTAATAAATCAAAAATACTAGAAATAAAAGAGGAAAATCGGATTATTGCATATTTAGTCCAAAAGTCTATCAAAATAGTCGAATAAACACCAAAAATGATGTCTCCCAAGGGCATATGGTGTGGCCTAAGGTGTGATAAAAAGATGTATAAAATAAGTGCAAATAAACACCCTAAGCTAATAGAATTAGTTCATACAAAGAAAAGAAGAAGAAAGAATCACAAAATAAGAGGTTGAAGGAGACATAGTTGTTGCACAGCTTCCTCCAGACTTCTTCTCTTGTGTTGCAGCTTCCTCTTGGCCTTAAGGTCTGGCCAAGGATGATGTAAGAGTGTTAAGAGGCTATATTTATAAGTTAGAGGTTGACCTAATTCGTTTGGTGGAGATAACTTCAAGTAATGGACTCCTAGCCCAACTCAAATTCGTAAGGAAAACACTGCTGCGCTATTTTGAGTGTATCTTCTTCGTTATTGGTCGGATTTTGCTCCACAAGATACCAAAAGAATTGCAACAGAATTATCTAGGCCCTGTAGAAGGAAATTACCAAATTCGGCCTATTTCTTAGGTAAAAACACCAATCTTTAGACGTGTGTGCAGAATCCCAGATTTAGGCAGCTTTTCCTTTTCCATCTTTTTAGCAATTGTTTCCTTATCTCCAATTTCCATGCAAATCTCCTTCCATAAGTTGTAGTCTTTGACTTGGATTCTAATTAATCTCCATAATTATCTTTAAAGCTTCACACTAAATAAACAATTAAACCCAATATGCTCTAAAAATAATAATTCTGCAAATCAAGACTCAAAATAGGAAAGTGCACTAAATTAAGCTAAGATCGACCTATAAACTAATAAATAAGCCTAAAATGATGTCTCTGAAGTATATTATATTATCACAAATGAGGAGACGTCAAGACCCCCAACTCAAAGTTGTATCGTCCCGATAAAATAAAAGTAAAGAACAATAGGGTAGTCAAGAAGAAGAAGTAGGAGGAGAATAAGAACAGAACATAATGAATGATCCTAGAGCAAAATATCTAAAAAGTCTCATGTAGTAATGCTTAAGAAATAATGCACAAATATGCTTAATATACATGTAATTAACAATCCATAAATTCAAGTCCAGATTAATTTCGCAACGCCAGAAGGAGAGGATGATAACTTAGTTCAGGTTAATGGCTATAGGTTGTTCATAGGTCCCATATACAGCATCCAATGGTCCACTTACCTACTACCTAATAGCTCAATTATTTCTCCATCTAGTAGTTAGAAATCCTAAGGTCTTGGTTATAACTTGGCTTAAGGACGGGTGTGGTATATTTGGATAATGAAAAGTGAGCTTTTGGCTCTCTCCTCACTAGCCATCAACGAATCGCCCTGGAGCTTGAGTTTTCACTCGAAGATGTTCTCACTCAACCCAATTTATTGATGCTTTTGATTTGCATCCCCAATAATCCCAAATAAAACCTTTAGTGATGATTTAAAAATCCACTTTGCCGGTCCGAATATATATTATTTTCATATCAATTTCTCTTTTTGTATAGCTATGATTCTCTTTTGATGTTCGAGATATCACGCTATTTTTCATATATATATATATATATATATATATTCTTTAATTTTATGCCCTTGTTGGCAAATTTAGCTCGTAGCTTCTTTTTCATTCACTATTACCCCGGCAAAGGGTTACAATAATAACAATTCCATCATCAATAAAATCACAATTACAATTCCCAAATTCCCAAAGTTCCCTAATGATGAAACCCACCACCCCAAACTCAAGCTCTAAAACGAGTTGTCTCAGGTTTTGCGATTCGAGTGCGGGTCATATAGATAAGTCCTACAAACTAAGGGTATGGATTATAATGTGGTTAAATAAAAGGCTTTAGAAAGGCTCAGAGGGGCTAAGACGGATAATAATAACAACTATCAAATAAAAGGGTGAGAAAGTATAAAAGGCTTCAAGTGTTTTAATCATGAAAGAACTGCCTTATTCATTTTTCTAACTACCGGATTTTGTTACTTTTTCATTATTAGTTCATAGATAAGTGGGTTTTCAACTAATTTCAAACCTCACGTTCTACACACCAAATAACTCTCCCTAAGTTTCAACATACTTCTTAGCATTGCTCATTAACTTTTCTATCCTTTATTTCCTGTTTTCATACATGCATCTAGACATACTTATGACATCTCTCAAAAACATACTACCTACTATCATTGACCTAGTTAAATCATGCTCAATAGGTACATTCAAAGATATTCTATGCCTAATTCAACCCAAAAAAAAATTAAATTTTATAAAAAACACAAAGGAAGATGAGGACAACGAATCCCCACCCCCAACTCAAAAATGAGCCGTGTCCCCACGACTCGAAAAAGACTCAAGAAAGAATAAAATTTAAAATTAGCATACATATTGCACATAAAGAAATGGTAGGGAAGAAAGAAAACATACTCTTCGAGGCTTTTACCTCGCCTTGTCGGTACTCGGATTAAATCTAATGTATCTTCTTCACCCAACTTTTTATTCGCTTTTCGTTCAGGACACGTGATCATAATAGGATATTGCATTATATAACGACATGGGAGAGATCGAAAATCCGTATCACCTCCTCATATATCAACTATGCCACATCTTCTTCTTCTCCTCACAAAATACAATTCACAAACAACCCAAGCATTCCAAATCTCCATGAACCTTCATGTATTCACCTTCAACTCTTCAAATACTTTCTTATAAGAAAAAGGTAGTTCCTTTAATCGTTACTTCGTAGAAGCTATCATGGCCATTGAAGCTTTCTCTTTTTCTTTTGGGTATAAGATCTTTGATTTGTAGAGGTTGTGTTGTCTTCTTCACTAAAGTTGGAATCTTTTTGCTCATTGAATCAAACACAGCTAGCTAACCTCTCTTCTCTTGACTTGTTTTACCCATTGAGTTGGAACTAGGACTTTTCTCACTTGATTTCTTCTCAATTAAATCCAATACCTTGATTTCTTCATCTCCCTTTCAGTAGATAATGTTCATGTTCTCTTAATCATCTCAATTGACCCCCAACTCAAAGCTTTAACCACTATTGGTTGTACAAGCTTTATATAGGTTAGGAGAGGTGATTGGATGATGATTCTCTATGTGGGTAAGATGGATTCTTTATGGATTGGTTTGGATTTAAGGACTTGTAGGGTGAATTCTTGAAATTTAAGCTTTTGATTCTTGGATTCAAGGTGTTTTGGGATGATATAGGTGGTTGAATCTTCCTTGTAATGATGTGGAGAATGAATTGGATGTGTTTTCATGGTGATTAGGTAGTGTTTTGATGCTTGGGTAAGGTTTTATGAAGCTTTAATGGAGTTGGGAGAGTTTTGGAGAGAAGAAAGAGGTTTAAGGTTTAATAACTTCGGAATAATAAGCTCATATAGCCTTGAAACCCTTTATTTTCTCTCTCTGGCGGCTCGTGCGGATTACCCCTGCGGGCCATGGGGTGCACCGCGGGGTACACCGCGACATCTGATGCTCGAGAATTTTTTCTCACTGGTTAACACCCCGTGGTAGGACCCCGTGGCACGTGTTTCTGAGCTGCGGACCAGGGTGCGGTGTACCGCGGGGGTGCTCCGCGCATCCTACGTCAAAATACCCGTGGTAGGACCCCATGGCACGTGTTTGTGCGGTGCATGGCGCGGTATAGGGTCCGGTATACCGGACCCATCAGCTATTTTTCTTTTCTTTTCTGTACACAACACGTGGCTGCTTCAGTGGCACGGGTTTTTACCGTGCGGTGCACCGCGGCTGAGGTCCGGTGTACCGCACTTGGTAAAAACCTCCCCATCAGCTAGATCTCGAAAAGTTATGCAGTTTAGGCTCAAAGATCACCTGATTTCGACATCCGAGCGTAAAGATATGGCTTGCCGAAGTTTCTGTCCGAAAATTTTTTGCTCGCTTCCCTAACTCGATTTCTCCAATACCTAATCATCAAAAACTCTAATACCTTCCTCAAATATGCAATATCAACTAAAATTAACTAATCTAAACATAAATTAAAAACTAAAAACGTAAAAACATAAAAGAAATTTACGGGTTGTCTCCCGTACAGCACTTTTGTTTAACGTCTTTCAAAGTTAGACGTGTTACCTCGATTAAGGATGACGAAATTTCCACCCTTTGCCTTTAATTCCCACGAACTTTTCAGCTCGATTCTTTATAATCATGGATGGTGACATCCAAGATTTCGTGGGAGAAGGTGTTTCCGGTGGTAACTCTAATTCATTTGTAGCATTACACTCCTCTGGCAATCCATTCATCTTGACTCTTCGTTTGTTAGAAAGAATGTCCTTCATGAATTGACCGTATTTTGACATTCTTGTGATAGCTTCTACAAACGGGCTGCTGATCTTTAACTTGTTCATCATGTCAACGAACTTCTTGAATTCCATGTCATTGTCCTTTCTGACATGTGAAGGGAATGGTGGAGGAGGACATGTGTTGGTTACCACTGGGCTCTCTTTCTTTTCTGGTGTCTTCTCTTGGACACTTTTTTGTTCAACTACCTCTTCGACCTTATATATCTTCTGTTGTTTTTTCTCCCCCCGTTGCTGGAATAGGGACTGGTTCTGGTTCTGGTCTTGTTGGCGGTAGTTGTTTTCCACTTCCTAATTCAACTGCATGACAAACTTTGTTTCCTGGAGTACTAGTATCACTTCGGAGTTGCCTTTCTTCAAGGATTTGAGTTTTATTCACCATTTGTGACACTCTCTGTAACCTCTCCATAAGTGCATTCTGCGAGTTTTGGGGTTCTTGCTGGCGACTCTCTATATTTTCAATTGTTTGCATCAGTCGAGCCAAACTTGAATTCAAACTCGAAGGTTGCTGCATTGAATAAGAAAGTGGTTCTTGATAAGATTCATTGTAAATCGGCGCTTCTTGATAGATAGGTTGTGGAGGATAGTAAGATTGTGGTCGTGGTTGATAATAATCATCATAAAACTGGTTATTATGATAATATGTCTGTTGATTTCTGACCCCATTGTAACTCTGTGGGGGTTGATAGTCAGCGTGATTTCCTTGAGATTGATAATAACCATCATAATAATGGTCTCTTTGATAAGGCATGAAGGAAATTGAGGCTGGATTGTTCATGCAATGTCCCCACGAGTGATCTCTTGCTCCACAACTAGGACATGAAGGTGATGTATGTACTAGATTCCTCCGAGCTAGTTTTCGCGATTGTTCTCGTAATTCCTCAAGTTGTTGGCTTAACTCCTTGAGCTTTAGAGATTCCATCATGAATTAGCTTCTTCAGGATCTAATAACGCGAAACCTTTATCTCCTAATAAATCTGCTTTCGCCTAAAAAAATCTGTAAAGACAAAAACTAAAAAGAAAAGCGTAAAATAGAACTAACTAAAATAAAAGCACAAGATAATTGCACAAGGACTAACGATGTAGTCCCCGGCAGCGGCGCCAAAAACTTGGTGTGGCCTAAGGTGTGATAAAAAGATGTATAAAATAAGTGCAAATAAACACCTGAAGCTAAGAGAATTAGTTCATACAAAGAAAATAAGAAGAAAGAATTACAAAATAAGAGGTTGAAGGAGACATAGTTGTTGCACAGCTTCCTCCAGACTTCTTCTCTTGTGTTGCAGCTTCCTCTTAGCCTTAAGGTCTGGCCAAGGATGATGTAAGAGTGTTAAGAGGATGTATTTATAGGTTAGAGGTTGACCTAATTCGTTTGGTGGAGATAACTTCAAGTAATGGACTCCTAGCCCAACTCAAATTCGTAAGGAAAACACTGCTGCGCTATTTTGAGTGTATCTTCTTCGTTATTGGTCGGATTTTGCTCCACAAGATACCAAAAGAATTGCAACAGAATTATCTAGGCCCTGTAGAAGGAAATTACCAAATTCGGCCTATTTCTTAGGTAAAAACACCAATCTTTAGACGTGTGTGCAGAATCCCGGATTTAGGCAGCTTTTCCTTTTCCATCTTTTTAGCAATTGTTTCCTTATCTCCAATTTCCATGCAAATCTCCTTCCATAAGTTGTAGTCTTTGACTTGGATTCTAATTAATCTCCATAATTATCTTTAAAGCTTCACACTAAATAAACAATTAAACCCAATATGCTCTAAAAATAATAATTCTGCAAATCAAGACTCAAAATAGGAAAGTGCACTAAATTAAGCTAAGATCGACCTATAAACTAATAAATAAGCCTAAAATGATGTCTCTGAAGTATATTATATTATCACAAATGAGGAGACATCAGCATAAAATTAGAACATTTAGGGAGACATCAGCCATTCTAGAAAACAAAGTGCGTGAATCGCAAAGTCAGAGTGGTGTTTCATCATCTACACCCTTCTATCGCAACAAGAACAAGTTCATCCAGTCGTGGAGGCGGCACGCTTACAGTTAGGAGACGGGACCCACTACTGGGTCCCTGGAGTTGGACACCCGCTTCCGGAGAAGAGGACGACTACTAATACTTCTGATCCGGTCAGCAATAGGATGATGAGGGACTACTAGTGGATGATGACCGCTCTTAACGACTTCCTTGTCTCCATAGGTCAAGGTGACTAACGGTCCGATCCTACTTCTGATCCGGTCAGAGATAGGATCCGGTCAGCGGTAGGATGATGAGGGACTACTAGTGGATCATGACCGCGCTTAACGACATCCTTGTCTCCATAGGTCAAGGTGACTAACTGTCCGGTCCAACCGGTCCTACGGACCGGACCGGACCGGTCAACGCGAGAACCGAACCGGGTCCAAAAGTCAACGCAGTCACGGACCGGACCGGTCCACAAGCTACCGGTCCGATTCTTCACTTTTTTAAAAATAAAGGGGAGCGGACCAGAACCGGTCCGTTTTATTTTTAATATTTCATTGTTTTAGGCTTTTAGCCCAATTATTTGTAGCCCAACCCATTAGCCCCTTATCAGCCCATTATTATCCCACCCCCTTACCAACCCATTAATTAAACCCAACCAAAATAAACCCATATTGCTTGAAACCGTGCCTTTCTATAAAAAAACAAGTTGGAACCGCTAAGAACCGGACCAGAACCGGACCGGTTTAGACGGTTCTCTTAGGGCTTCGGTTATCACCTCCTCCACTCCTAGAACCGGACCGAACCGGAACCAGTAAGATGGAGTCGGTAAGCCGGACCGGATCGATAAGGCCCAGGTCCACTAGGAACCGGTCCGAATCGGTCCGGAACGGACTGTTAGCCCCCTTGATCCATAGGCATGGACCCGATGCCAGATGACATATCTCGATCCTCGACCTCCACAACTAGTACCTGACCCACGAAGGAGGCGATCGACACGCGGATGAGTGGTGCCATCGCGTTACTTAATCGGTGCAGGACTGAACGTGGATTTGAGGAAA
The DNA here is from genome assembly GCA_029959085.1 of Nemophila menziesii. NCBI lineage: Eukaryota > Viridiplantae > Streptophyta > Magnoliopsida > Boraginales > Hydrophyllaceae > Nemophila > Nemophila menziesii. Next base: position 31,144,094 of record JARWIR010000005.1, read on the forward strand.
TTAAGCCTCCATCCGTGACTCCTTCTTGTGCTCCTCTTGCTGTTGATCCCTCTTGAGCCACTCCTTCTGCTGCTCCTTCTAATTTTGATCCTCCTTCTGCTGATCCTCCCACTGCTCTTATAGACCAGGATTATAATTTCGATGAAGATTTATCTTTACCCTAGTATATTTTGGTTTTTGATTATGTATTTTGTATAGTTTAACTTTTGGTTGACTTTTTAGTACTTTTATTACGTTTGACTTTTTGTTGACTTATCTTTTGACTGTTTTGTTGACTTTTTTAACATCTGTTCTTGTTTCTTTTATAATTTGTGTTTATTCGGTTTTCCGTTTTATCTGTAAGCAATATAAAACTAATAAAAAAATAAAAAAAATAAAAAATAAAAAACAAAAAAACTATTAAAAAATTTAAAAAGAAAAGAATCTTTAGCGAGGACATTTTCCTCGCTAAGAAAGTTACTACAATCCTCGCTAAAGATATGGAAAGCAAAGGCGTGGACTTTTTCCTCGCAGTTGACCAAGACTTTTGCAAGGACTACCCCGTCGCAAAAGATGTACTCTTTTGCGAGGACACCAGGTCCTCGCAAAATATAGGTTGATTCACGCGACAACGCGCAGATGCTGTCGCGCAATTGATCTTTAGCGACGAACTTTAGCGATGACCGTTTTCCAGAACATGTCCTCGCAAAAGATAAAATAGGTCTTTTGCGATGACATTTTTGGTCTTTTGCGAGGACTCATGTCCTCGCAAAAGACAGACGTGGTAGTAGTGTACATGTTGGACTTATTAAATAAAAGACTTTTTTTTATTAATTCTTTCATGCTCTTGGGAGTATTGAAAAAGACTATGTGTACAATTAGTCACACACTATAATTTGAGAAAAAAAATCCATTAGAATTATTTAATATTAAATAATTCCTTTTTTCTTGATGACGGATTAATGATTCTTGATTGCAGATTAATGGTATTTTATTTCAGCTGTTACGGGGATTGTTAAAATTTAGTGGAGAATAACTGCTAGCTTTAATGAGCATTGAAGAGGCATTTGAAGTGACGGTTTTTTGTCTTTCCGTTTATTCTATAAATAGTGACTTTGTCACTTTCATTTCTAGAGAAGAGAAAAAAACTATTCTTGAGAGAATGGAAAAACTAATCTAGAGAGAATTGAAAGAAAAAAAACTATTCTAGAGTAATAATAGAATATAATGTAGAACGAAACTATTAATTAGAAAAATCTATTCTACTTCTCTCTTAAATATTCTATTATAATATTTCTATAAAGTAGAACTTATGTTAGAGATAACTAGCACGACCAGAATATCTTTTTAATGTCATTTTACGTTCCGTGTAATAGTTCTTTTCTCATATTTTCCGGGTAAGTTTCGTTATTTTCAATTTATTGTAATAGTGTAGTGTTACTTTAATTGAAAGTTATCTTTTGTTTTTCTTTTGGAACTCCATTTCTCTAGTTTTACAAACCAATGATTGTTATTTTACCAACAATATAAAAGATATAACTTTTATATCACTGGTTGTTTTAGAAATGGTTTTTCCTATCTCGGCAGTTGCTTCATTATTGAATGCAATGGCCTTTCCCGACGTGACTATGTTTTAGCCTTTTAATGGTTCCAACTAAAACGTTGGGTACAAAAGCCACTGATATGCCTTGAACAACATGAACTAGACCTTGCCTTTCTCGAGGTACTCCTTGCCATTGAGACCAATGGGGAATATACCAAAGAAATACATGCTAGGTTTTTGGCTCTCAAAATTGGGTTCAAGAAAGAAAATACAGTGGTTAAGGGATAGATCTTGGATAATTTGACGAACCCCACCTTTTATCTGTGTGTCGTTGAGAAGTCAATAAAGACTATCCGTGAAATGGTTTAGAAAAGGCACGAGGGTGATGATTCTGATGAAAAGAAATACGTCACCGGGGAATGATCCAACAAGATCTAATTAGTCTCGTACATGTCGAAACATGAATCGACTTCAGGATAAGTCCTTAATTTTCCATGTTTAAGGATTACTTTGACCCCTTGTATTACCACTATTGAGCTCTTATTGCACTAAATATCATTCACAAACGTGATTATATATCGGTTAAATATTAAATGTATGTGAGAATGAAGATCAACATGAAGGGTTGGTGGTTTCGGGTCAAGGGGATAAAGTATGAAACTTAGGAAATCGTTTGTGATGTTAAACGGGCACCATATTAATGAAATAGTATCATAATAAGTGATGGATTGGTTTGTGCTACACTTTTATCAATATGTGTACGACATGATCCACTTTTAGTACTTTCATTCATGGGACTTACTTCTTTTATTCTTCTATTTTGAATAAATTATGTGGGGGAAGATGATCCTAAGGGTAAAATTCATTAGAGTCAATAATAGAATTTACCTTAGTTAGTCTCACTTTGTTAAAAAGGTTTGACTCCATTGATATATCTGGTAAAAAATTCCTTATAATGCTAGTATTCATGAATAAAAGAATTGTGGACGGTGTATACCCCTTAATGAATATAAAATAATTATAATATTTATGATGTTCTTAAAGAACTATACACAAGATGGTATTGTCCATATTGTAAAGAGACTCAAGTGGTGACAATTGGGTTATTATTTTTCATTTAATAAGGTACGAGAGAGGTACTATTGATCTATATGATGCACTAACTTCCTATCCATATAGTTTAAATTGTGCATACATGAGCTAATTAAAACTTAATGAATTCATAGCCATGCTTGGTGGTCCTGCTGAGATGGACTTGATGAATTCACCGTTAAGGTTGTTGTATAATGCTCAAACTTAATGAATTCATAGCCATGTGTGGTGTCCAATTGAGACGGAGTTGATGAATTCACCGTTTAGGTTGTTGTATATTCCTCATATTTAATGAATTCATAGCCATGTGTGGTGATCCTTTTGAGATGGACTTGATGAATTCACCGTTGAGGTTGTTGTATATTGTTCATAATATGACTACAAGGAGACGTCCTTGATGTTCCCAAGGGATGAATTGTTAGACTCACCATAAATTCATAGCCCGTAAGGGTGGTCCTAAAGAGAAAGGACTTGATGAATTAGCGAGACACATAATGTGGCTGAGCTTTATTGCTCTTAATGATCTCAAAACTCGAGAAGGTCGGCTAATGAGGCTAGACGCTCTTGGGATTCACCTATTTGTAAGGAAAGGGTGATGTTCGAGAAATCTGTAACTATCAGTCGGGTAGAGTATGTGTTGTGAGGGTCTCGATCGAAAACTGACAAGAACCTGAGTGGGAGATTGTTGGAATTATTAAATAAAAGATTATTTCTTTCATGCTCTTGGAAGTATTGAAAAAGACCATGTGTGTACAATTAGTCACACATCATAATTTGACGTAAAAAAAACCATTGGAATTATTTAAGATTAAATAATTTTTTTTCTTGATGAAGCATTAATGATTCTTAATTGCAGATTAATGGTATTTTATTTCAGTTGTTACAGGATTTGTTAAAATTTGGTGGAGAAAAAACGGCTAGCTTTAATGAGCATTGAAGAGGCATTTGAAGTGACGGTTTTTTGTCTTTCCGTTTATTCTATAAATAGTGACTTTGTCACTTTCATTGCTAGAGAAGAAAAAAAACTATTCTTGATAGAATGTAAAAACTATTCTAGAGAGAATAGAAAGGAAAAAAAAACTAATCTAGAGTATTTATAAAATATAATGTAGAACGAAAGTAAAAATTAGTAATAACTATTCTACTTCTCTCTCAAATATTTTGATATAATATTTTTATAGAGTAGAACTTATGTTAGAGATATTTGGCAAGACTGAAATATCTTTTTAACCCCATTTTATATTCTGTGTAATAGTTTTTTTTTCGTATTTTCTGGGTAAGTTTGATTATTTTCAAATATTTTAATAGTGTAGTATTACTTTAATTAAAAATTATTTTTTATTTTTCTTTTAAAAGTCCATTTTTCTAGTTTTACAAACTAGTAATGGTTATTATTCCAACATTAGCCACTAAAAAAAAATATCTATTGAGTAAAAGTATAGTCACACTTTTTTTTTAATATATAAGAGAGCCACTTTGAACTCGGAGTAAATGACTCCAATGAAATTCGATCCCAGAATTTTTTGGTTTTTCGGAGTAAGTTAACCACTATGCCAACTATAGATATGGATAGGTAATAACTTTGATCATTTTGATCTTGCTAAATCATTCTTTTCACTATATAATATTCTTAACTTCGTGATATATGGACGATAATATTCTTATTCTTAATTCTTGAAAGCCCTTGATTGCTTGTCCCTCTTAAGTTGTCACTATCTCATTTCCCTTCTTGTACTTGAAGGGTGCGTTCATGCATTAGCATCATCTCAGGAGCCGACATGCACCCACCACCAATCTCTTTCTCAACAAATCTACAGTCCAAACTTCTCATCTCATGCATTCACTACATAGTTATCTCATATAAATACATCACGGATAATTTCCGTAACAACTCAGAAATTTATTGCTAGCTAGTTTCTAAACATACTTTGTTCCACCCAAAAACTGATTATGGTTAACTTATTTAATGAAAAGATAATACTATTTATTAGTAATGGCTAGTTAACAATATTTTTCTAAAGCTAGGTTAAATAGCATCTCAATTTTAACTAAAAGGTAGAATCAAGAGTTGATTATTAAAAATGAGCCTTTCAATAGTCTATCAATGATAAGTAACCCAATTATTGAGTTCCTAATTCTCTATAAATTGTAGCCACGTTAATTTTATATCCCTCAATTTTTATTTTTTCTATCTTTAATATTTTAATAGTTAATTTATGGGTCAATGACCCAAAAAATCAAAAAAATATTATACTTGCCCCAAAGAATCATCCATTAACTTACTATTATAAGATTACATGTTTACCCGTCAAGGACGATTCCCGTCAAGGACGATTCCCATCAAGGACGATTCCCGTCAAGGAAGATTCCCGTCAAGGACGATTCCCGTCAAGGACGATTCCCGTCAAGGACGATTCCCATCAAGGACAAAATTTAGTTAATGATGTTATTGGGAAGAAATTTTGTCATTGATGTTATTGGGCTGAAAATAATATTATTTTGATTTTTTGGGTCATTTTCCCTTAATTTATTATTGAAAAAAATATTATAAAATAAAAATTACTTATAAAAAATAATTATATTTAATAATAGTTTTTATATTAATATTTTAATATTTAAGTCCAATATTTTGTAATAAATAAAATAACACATAAATAGAAAAAAACAATCATAATTGGTAATAATTATATTTTAAATTTTATGAGAATCTAAAAAATAATAATTTATCTAGATTTAAAAAAGAAAAAATATTCATTTAAATCATAATTAGAAAAGTTTATGTCCAAAAAATGGACATGTTATTATTTTTTTCCAATTAAATTATTCAGTTTCTCATTTAAATCAAAATTCTATTACCATTTTACTTTCTTACCCTTTTTATTGTTATTAATTAAAAATAGAGGTATTTGTTAAAAAAAAAAGCTTAATAAAATAACCTAATTGTTATATTAAACTTTTAATAATTTATTTTATAAAAATTACCTAATAAAATAATTATTTATAGAAAACATATCATTTATATTTTCTATACCTTTACTACCCTTATTATTAAATATATTATTTTCGATACAGAACAAAAAAAATGGTACTTCCACCACCATCACTACCATATATTATCCACCATTACAGCTAACACAATAAAAACCACCACCACATCAACCAACACCACCACATACTACTACTAATTCCATTACACACGCGCATATCCGTGAATTTTTTTTTAAATCGTCATAACTAATTCTAAAAAAATCAAAAAAATAAAAAATTTGCATGTTTGGATAAAGCAATTTAATATTTACGTCTATATATATTTTTTTTAAATTCTTTTTCGCAGACGCAAAATTAACTGTTTAAAACACGAAACAGTGAATTTTCATTTCCACAAACATGAAATTCACTGTGAAAAAAAATTCAAATTTTTTTTTAAAAAATCATAGACGTAAATATTAATTTGATTTATCCCAAAATAAACGGAGTAGTAACTTTTCACCCCAAAATTTTTTAAAATTATCTTTTGGCCCCCTCTAAATTTTAAAATTTATTTTATTAACCTTATAATTATTTTATTTATAGAATAATTAATTTTAAAAAAATTAATATTAAGACTTATAGTGCAATCTTTACTTAATATAGGACTTATAATGCAACTTTGTAAAATATAAGGACTTATTTTACCGTTTTACATAATATAAGGACTTATATTACAATTTTTTGCATAATATATGGACTTATATTGCAAACACCTCGAAAAAAAAAATTTCGGGGGCGATGCCCCCCAACCCCCATGGCCCCCACTAATAACTAATCCTGGCTCCGCCCCTGTGTGTGCGTGCGATAAAATTAGTAATAGGTGGATTTTCACATCCATGATAATGTTTGATTTAAATGGGAATAAATATATGGTCAAGGACAACAACTATAATAAGGGTATTATAGTAATATTTTCATCTAAATTATTGTGTAATCTAAATGAGAAGTTGGTTTGTTATTTTGATTTAAGAGGGCATTTACTCTTTAAAGAACTCTAATTGTATATATCTCAATTCACGAAATATTACAATGATATCACGACACACTACGATTGAATTTTAAAATAATAACAAATTGTCATGATTTTACTATTATAAATGTAAATATATTTATTATTAGTTTAAAAGATTTTTCAAAAAATAATAATTAAAAATTGAATTAATTAAAAATGGATAATTCTTAATTACCAATCTTCAAATTCTATTCCCAAAAAAATGAAGGAGAAAAATCTTTCTTACTTACTCATAGTTCGAAGGATTAATTCTCAATTAAACAATTTGTCTACCTTCCACTATTACCCTTAATGTCATTTTAATTATTTATTTATTTTTATTATATAATATTCATAATATATTATTTATTTATTTTATTTTCTTTTTATTAAAAAATCCGGCCACCAGCACTGACCAGTACCACCGACTATCATCACCTCATCCATTCTCCACCGACCACCATCCACTCTAACCACCCACCACCTTAACACCCCTACAACCATTCCCCACCATTATCCCCACCCCACCCACCTACCACCATCACCACCATTATTCTCCGTTAACCAACACCTTCGTCTATAACCATCACCGACTAGTTCCGTCACCACCAATCACCACCAACTAATTCCATCACACGCGCGTTCGTGAATTTTTTTTTAAAATTCATAACTAATTCTAAAAAAACCGTAAAAAAATAAAAAGTTTGGATTTTTGACGAGACAATAATACTTACGTCATTGAATTTTTTTTATTTTTTTTATTTTTTTTATTATGATAATCCGTTTTATGTGTTGCTATAACACACAAAAACAGATTTTCCAAATTCTACAACACGCTTGCGTCCGTGACTTTTTTTTTATAAAAAATCAAAATTAAATCCAAAAAAAATCAGAAAAATTAAAAAGTTATATATTTTGACAGGGCAAGTTCATATCTCAGCGATTATTTTTTAATTTTTTAATTTTTTACTATCAATATTTAATTTTATGTGTTCCTACAATACACAAAAATATATTTATGTATCATATAACACACAAAATCATAGAATCAATCTAAAACATTCTCTTCTTTAACAAAATCATTTTTCTCTTTATTAATTGCATATACCCTATTTTACATGTTTTTTACTATCTTGACGTATTATCTTGTTGTCAAACCTCTTTTTGTTATTTTGTGTGTTGATCAAATACACAAAACAGTTATTTGTGTATTACAGCAACACACAAAATCATGTATTCCCTTTTAGTAATGCCCTTTTCAGTATATGATTTTGTTTATCACATGAACACACAAACCGATCGGTTTGACTGGAAGAGAAAAAATGAACTTGTGTGTTACTATAATACACACATGACTGTTTTGTGTATTATAGCAATACACAAGATAACAAAAAAGGGTTGGACAAAAATTTAATACATCAAGATAGTTAAAAACGGGTACAAATATTGTATATGTGACTAGTAAAGAGAAAGAAGCAATTTGTTAAAGAAAAGAATGTTTTGGATTGATTTTATAATTTTATGTGTTAAAGGAATACATAAATATATTTTTGTGTATTGTAGGAACACATAAAATAACTGCATATACCCTATTTTTTCTCTTTATTAATTACATATACCCTCTTTTTACTTGTTGTTTACTATCTTGATGTATTATCTATTTGTCCAACCTCTTTTTGTTATTTTGTGTGTTAATCTAATACACAAAACAGTTATTTGTGTATTACAGCAACACACAAAATCATGTATTCCCTTTTAGTCATGTTTTTTTCAGCCTGTGATTTTGTGTATCACATGAACACACAAACCGATCATTGACTGGAAGAGAAAAAATAAAATTTAGGAACACATGATATGTGAATACATCAATATAGTTAAAAACGAGTACAAATATTGTATATGTGAATAATAAAGAGAAAAAACGCTTATGTTAATGAAAAGAATGTGTTACATTGATTTTATAACTTTGTGTGATACAGGAATAATATATATATATATATATATATATATATATATATATTTGTGTATTGTAGGAACACATAACACTGAATATCGCAATTTAAAAGTAAAATAAATCAAAAAAAAATCTCTGATGTAGATATATACTTGCCCCGTCAAAAATAATATTTTTATTTTCTTCTAAATTTTTTTAGATTTAATTATGATTTCATATCACGGACGCGCGCGTGTTGTGAAATTTGGAAAATCTTTTTTTGTGTGTTATAACAACACATAAAACGGATTATCGAAATTAAAAAATGTAAAAAAAAATCATAGACGTAAATATTAATTTGTCTTGTCAAAAAATGCAAATTTTTTATTTTTACGATTTTCTTAGAATTAGTTATGAATTTTTTTAAATACAATTCATGGACGCGCGCGTGTGATGGAATTAGTTGGTGGTGATTGGTGGTGACGGAACTAGTCGATGGTGGTTATGGGAGAAGGTCGTGGTCGGCGGAGAATAATGGTGGTGATGGTAGTGGTGATGATGGCGGGGTGGTGGTGGTGGTGAGGGTGGGGGTACATAAAACAGTTTATCGAAATAAAAAAAAAATCAAAAAAATTCATAGACGTAAATATTAATTTGTCTCGTCAAAAAATGATTTTTTTTTTTTTTAGGATTTTCTTAGAATTAGTTATGAGTTTTTAAAAAAAATCATGGGCGCGCACGTGTGATATTATTAGTTGGTGGTGACGGAACTAGTTGATGGTGGTTATGGGCGAAAGTCGTGGTCGGCGAAGAATAATGGTGATGGTCGGGTGGTGGTGAGGGTGGTGGTGGTGGTGAGGGTGGGGTAGTGGTGGTGTTGGGGGTGGGGGGGGTGGTGGTGGTGGTAAAAAAATAAAAAAAATGTTAAATAATAAATGATGAAGATAATAAAAATCATATTATATATATATAATTAAAGTAATAATTAATAGGCTTATGAGTATTTTGTATTCTTCCAATTTTTTGTTATTGATGGGGAATAAACTTAAAGTTGTAGTTAATTAGAAATGATTTCATTCCCCGTGTAATAATTAAGCGTTGCCCCAATTAAAAAGTCATACCATCATGATTGATACATATTTTTCATATAATTTTTTTAACTTTTTAATGATTATAATTTAAATATTAATATTTTATTTATTATTTTAAATAGTTACATAACAAATTAAAAAATAAAATAAAAAAGGGTAAAACCCTCCCGTGGCCCTCTAACTATGCCCAAAGTGCAGCATCCGCCCCTAATCTTCATTTTTACCCTTTCGCGCCCTTGATCTAACTACCTTTTGACGATGTTAGCCCTTTTTCCATTTTTCTGTCAATTGACCGTTAGTCAACGCCACATGGCGCCATGTCACCGCCACCTCAGCGCCACCCGTCTTCGTCATCATCGTCCTTAACTGTATAAAAATAAAAATATATCATTTGAAGGTTTGAATCCTTCAAACCTTCATCAATGGCGAAAAAATCAAAAAAAATGTTATACATGAATTTACACATTAATCAAAAGAATAGATCTCATTGTAACCTTTATACAAAAGAATAGATCTTATTATCTAGCCAGTATATTAATGAACTGATTTGGTCCAGAACTCTAAGATCTGAACCCAATTATACAAACTTTGGTAACTTTACTTCATCATCTTCATTGCCATTATCATCATCATTGCCATCATCAACACAATCTCTTTTAGGAATGAACAATCAGTCTCCACATCCACCATTACAATCATCTATTGAAGCTTCATCGTCACTACCCGATCATCATCATCGTCAACCAAATCTCGCTGTTAAGAATCCAAAGAAACGAACCAGAGCTTCAAGAAGAGCACCCACAACAGTTTTAACCATAGATACATCAAATTTTTACCTTGTTAATTGAAAGGGAAATTTTTACAAGCTGTTCTTGATACACTACCCTTGCTTCGGTCGCTTCTCATTGCGGGCCCAATTCCCGCAATGAATTTACACATTATCAATTTACACCTCGGGTTGCCATCTTTCGTATTGTTGGTTTAAGGTTTTACCGATTGTTTTGAGTGCTTTTTGTGGTGCCATTGAGAAAGGTTCTGAGGGAGAAAAGATGGATTAAGTAATGAAATGAGCGACTAATTGTGTAATTAAAAGGAGATGTACCTAGCCAACACTCCATTCTAGAACAAGGGGATATTTTGATTACATCTGGAGGATCAACGCTAATGTTGAGACATTGAACAAGAGCTACACATCCTGTTTTCATCTGCAATTGATTATATGAGTTAAGCAATAACAGAGGAATTGACCTAATTAAGGTAATTGGAGGAAGGTATGGAGAATCGATAGATGCGTTTAGGGATAACATTAACAATGGTGGAAGAAGAGAGCTTACTCTGTCCTTGGGCCGCCATTTTGATACCACCCCAGTATCGACCGGAGCAGAGGTGACGTATTTCTCGAAACCGTCGTGTCTGAGCTCACATAAGACTACAGTAGGTGGATCTTACGTTTAGGCACGTATTTCTCCCTACACGCCCTTTCGCTCCTTTACTTGAAAACACTGTCCAATGGAAGCATTACACTAGCTGCAGAAGCTTCACTTAGCAACATTAAAACCCAAAATGGGTTTCGACATGAAAGTCGAAAAGAAAAGATTTGTAGACTACAAATCAGATCTTGAAGCTACAAAACGTTACTATAATCACTACTAGTATGAATCTTGGTGCACCATATAGCGAAGCTGTTGCAACACATGGTTTAATTCCTTTACATGTTCCATTACAACAAAGATTTCCATTCCAGATTGAAAGAATTAATCAACTTCAGCTTTGCGTTTTTTTTAATTTTTTCCCCATTGATGAAGGTTCGAAGGATTCAAACCTTCAAATGATTTTTTTTATACAGTTAGGGACGATGATGACGAAGATGGGTGGCGGTGAGGTGGCGTTGACATGGCGCCATGTGGTGTTGACTAACGGTCAATTGAAAGAAAAATGTAAAACGGGCTAACGGCGTCAAAAAGTAGTTAGATCAAGGGCGCGAAAGGGTAAAAATGAAGACCAGGGGCGGATGCTGTACTTTGGGCATAGTTAGAGGGCCACGTGAGGGCTTTACCCAATAAAAAATAAAGGATAAATAGAATTATATTTTTTGTTAAAATTGGGAAGTCAAAACTGAGAAGTAATTGGAGCAAAACTGTTTTTGGTTGTTAACATTTGATAAGGAATAGATGTTTGACTCCCAATTATAACAAAATTATTGGAAAGATGTTTGACTTAGCCTAAACAACAATTAGGTGTGGATTTGGGAGTGAAAATGGAAGTAGGCCAGTGACAGACTTAAAAGTTTTTTGTGAGTAGGGGTGGAGCCGCCCTTTGGCTAAGGAGGTCCATGGCCCCCTGATATTAAAAAAATACTAATTATAAAAAGAAAGAAATATTTATAGTTATTTATATTTCCTAAATTTTTCAAAATCTTCTTGGGTTTTGCTTTAACTTTTAAAATTTATTTTATTAACTTTATAATCATTTCATTTATAAAATAATTGATATAAAAAAATTAATATTGAGACTTATTGTACAATCTTTACCTAATATAGAATTTTATCTTGTAATTTTGCATACTATATGGACTTATTTTGCACTTTTGTATAATATAAAGATTTATTTTACATTTTTTTCATAATATTGGACTTATATCGCAAATAACTCAACAAAAATTTGGGGAGGTTGTCCCGGAAACCCCTTGGCCCCCCTTAACAAAAAATCCTAACTCCGCCCCTGATTTTGAGGGAAGATAATTTTGATTTCGAACTATATATAAAATTACTTCCACAATAACTTGAACTTAGATTGCTTAACAACTTCAACCTTTGGGTTACTACTATACCTGCAAAGTTATTTGTTTGTTTTGAACACTTAATATTACTTAATGTTCAAGGGGGTTAATTATTTATTTCCAAAAAATATTAGAAATACATTTTTTAAAATCTCGGGGTTCAGGTGGGCTTGAGCCCCCCGATGCCCCACATAAGTTCGCCACTGGAGTGGGCGCGGGTGAATTGTGCTCGATAATTATATGAAAAAAACGTTAAAAAATACAGTAGATTTCTTTGTCTATATATAGTCCAACGACTCTAAGAATTAGCCCCTTCCCCTCCTTCTTCCCAACGTAACTATTAATTATTTTCAGAATGAATATTTATGTGTTTAATCTATTACGTACATGATATTAATCCTATTAGATATATATTTTTAACCCTAAAAAAATTCATAAACCGCACAACATCTCAGCTCACAACAACATTTTCATAAATGTTCAAATCCATGACATCCCGCCATTACTCATCATTGAAAAGAATGCTGAGAAATAACTAAGCAACCCGGTGAAGTAGAGATCATCATTCTCCCACTTGTTAATTACTACCTTCAAAGAATTAGGATCAGTTAGAGCTTGGATTAACTGGAATATATTCAAACCCATCAACGGAAGTTATGCAAGATGAGGGTTACTCAATTAAAGGTCAGCTAAAGTTTGAAACCTTTGGAAGTCTTGCACTACTTTCATCTCAACTAGTTTCCCTTGGAAACCTTTCTCTATTGTAAGTGACATGTGCTTCATTTGATTCACCATTCCACTATCTAAGCGCAACATGCCTTTGGTATTTGTAATAGGAGCTCACGACTCGGGCCAACTCCTTTCTGTTTCTACTTTTTTTGCTATACCAGCTACAACTTCTATAGGATCCATGGACACAAAACCTCCTCCTCCAAAATTATCTACCCTCAATCTTCCTTCGGCACTGATGCCTTGATAGAACATAGCTAATAGAAGTGTTGGGGTGTAACCATGAAGTGGACATCTATATAATTACTGCTGGTTACTTGTCTATGCTTCTCCTACACTCGTCATTCTCTTGCCGAAAACTTGCAAGTGTCATTTGATCCTTCATTCTCATACTTCGCGGATAATAACGATCAAAGAACCTCATTTTCAACTCGTCCTATGACGTAATCGAATATGATGGTTGACTATACAACCATTCACTAACACTTCCGGTCAAGAAAAACAGAAAATGAAGTAATACAGCTGCTCGCGTGTAATGCCCTAAGTAATGTAGACATCACAAATCTGCATAAACTTTCGGATCGAACTTTCCTGTTCTTGATGTGCTGCACAACTGTAGTGTCCAAAGCTCAAAAACTGACTAACATATACCTTGGTCGGACTTAAATCTCGCAGCTTGGATCACTAGAGGGTGAATCCATGTTGGTTTACTAATTGAAAATTCAAAGAAGTGGGCTAATGTAACAAAATTCAATACCAATCCAAAAAGATTTGCTAGGACGACATGATATAACTTCAATCTCGATATTTTTGTGGATGGCTTTAAAATGCAAGACACAGGGATAGAAAGTCCATAACAAAATGAGATGAAGAAACCTAGATCTAGGAATTGAGCCTGATCTAAATAGAATGGAAGGACAAAATTTAAACATTTTTTTTTCTAATTCAAACATCAATTTCTCACTAAAAGGGGAAGAGCTTTTTCTTTATTTTTGAACTTTATGATTTATAAATTAATTTTTTGTAACTGTTTTTTTTTTTCTGCTTTATTTGTTTCTGAGTATTTTGAATAATAAATACAAAAGGATCGTATTTATAATAAGACCAAGCACGTGATTATTTTAAAACTTTCCTTTTGTTGAGTCTAATAACAATACTGCCAGGTACCTATAAGGTGAATAAATATATCGGATTGCCCGTCCAAAAAAAATATATATATATCGGATTGAAATTCTCAAAACATGAACTATGTAAAGATTTGCTTGATGGATATGATGTTGACACACGGGTCACAGGAAATGTTTCAGTATTACACCGACGGTGCTACATCTCAAAGGTGTACCTTAAATTAAATCGATACGTAGATGATATAAAAAGTTTGTTTATTGGTGTGCTATGTTGTATCTCTCGGTTTTACGGTCTAGGGGTCTAGCGTCTAGGTGAGATTACACAAGTCTTAGGCGGAATTATACGATTTTGCTTAATTTTGTATATTTAGCAATATATATGTAATAATTATAAAAAAATGTAACTATTTAAGTCATAAATTCATCTAACACTATAATAAATATAAAAATACTAAAATTCGAGTTATAATGATTAAAGAATTCTCGAGAATAAGAAAAATAACAAGAAGACCTATGCGGAGATGCTTTGCCATTAATCGGCGCCTAGGCGGCTATTTTTTGCCATTAATCGGCGCTTAGACGGGGTAGGCGCCTATTCCACGACGACTAAGGCGCTAGGAAAAAACGCCTAGAATTTTAACTAGGTGTAAGCGGCTGAGTGGGGAGTTGACGCCTAGGCACGCCTAGGCGGGGAGATCTAAAGCATAGTTGGTGGTATTAATAATAACTATTTTTAACTAATTCGTTAGGTTAGATATTAAGATCCAAAGCACGGACAACTCCAGAATTAAACTCTCCGAAGGGTGAAAATTTAGAAAGATTAATTAAGTTTGGGATATCGACCCAATATTTCTAAGGCTAATTTATAATTTTTGGAGGGTTTGGAAGGGTGAAAATTATATTCGGGAGAGGGGGGGTAGGGGCGGGTGAGAGTGGTCAACTGCTATTTTTTGTTAGGTTTTTCGGGTAAAAGAATTATGGGAAAATTTTGCAATGATTCTCGAGGTCGGGGCAAGCCACCCACCCCTGCCTCATACATCCGCCCCTGATGCAAAGATTTATACGACTAAGGATTATATCAAATTTTACTTGAGTTAAAGCTCTATGATTGATAAGTCAAAGATAAACGTCGATATTAAAGATACCCGCTTGCTCGTGAAGAAAGGCCAAAACCTTTACATAGGCCCTACAACGGCCTAATATGCGCACTCTTAGTATGCCTAAGGTGCACACCTAAGTAGTCACATATGCGTCCTCAATTATCTATAAATACCCCTATCATATTCGTCCGATAGGAGTTTATAGAACTTTAGGATAGCTCTTAGGTCCAACCGACAGGGGGCTAGGAGATATTAGAATCCCGTCTAGTATAATAATACCAATTCTACCCTTAAACAGAAATGTTAATTGAATTGATTAGGAGAAACCCTTGCGAAACTCAAGTACATCCTCTTACTCGTGCGTCTACTTTTATTTACTTTATTTGCATTATTTTACTTGCGTCATTTACTTGCGTTAGTTTAGTACTTTAATTGTTTGCGTCTTAGTCTTAAAACAAAACCCAAAAAATATTTATCATTTAGTTTCTTGTCATATAACAAATATCCTCACTTATTGCATAACATCATAAGTCATATCCACCCGTCCCTGAGATCGATTCCCGTTTACCAGATTATTACTCGGACGACCCGTACACTTGCGGTCGGGTCCCTCTATTTTAGGGGTGTGATTTTATCACACACCAGTAGACACCAATCATCCACGTAAACAAGAACAATAGATAAGTTATGACTAGAGCCTTTAACAAACATAGAGTTGTCTGCAGAACTGACACAAAATCCTTGAGCCAAGAGGAAGGCATGAAGGAGTTGATACCACGCGCAAGGCACTTGCTTAAGGCCATAAAGAGATCATTTTAACTTACACACAAAGTTAGGTTTAGAAACATCAACAAAACCCGTGGGCAGTACCATATAGACATCTTCATTAAGCATTCCATGAAGAAAGGCATTTGAGACGTTAAATTTGTGAATTTTCCAATTAATATATATATATATATATATATATATATATATATATATATGAAGATAAAATAACATGCACAGTCTGATGTTTCACAATTGGACTAAATGTCTCATTATAATACAATCCATAATCCTGCAAAAAACCATGAGCAACTAGTCTGGTCTTGTAACAGGAAACAGTTCCATCAGCATTCCGTTTAATTTTATAAATCCATTTACAAGTAATGGTTGAACGATCAAGAACAGGTGGCACTAAATCCCAAGTATCTTGACTTAAGAGTGTATTATATTCCTCTGACATCGCATCTTGCCAACAAGAAATATTTGAAGCTTTCTTAAAAGAAGAAGGTTCAACTAAAGATGGAGAAAAAACTAGTGATTGACACTTATAAGAAGGACGAAGAGAGCCAGTTTTAAAACGCATAACCATTGGGTGACTTGATGTAGAGGACACATGAATAGGGTTGACATTTGAGGTGGTGAAGTAGATAATGAGGAAGAGGAAGGAGGTGAATTTGAATTGGGATTTGAAGTTGATCCAGAAATAGGATTAGACTCTTGAGTAGGTAAATCAAACGAAGGATTGATGATATAGAATAAACCGATGTATGTGGATGGAGGATCATTTATAGGAAGTTTATGAGTAACTAGAGGTAGGTATTGAAAGCGAAAAACACGCTCATTGAACAAAACATGACGAGAAATAAAATTTTGGCGTGCAGAAAGCGATAAACACTTATATCCCTTAGATAAAGTGCAATGACCTATAAAAACACAAACCTCATAGCGAGGAGATAGCTTATTTGGAGCATAAGGCATAATCCATGGAAAATAGATTCATCCAAAAACACGAAGATGAGAGTATGAAGGAGAATGACCAAATAATTTTTACATAGGGACTGGCATTGTGTAACACAGGTGTAGGAAGTAAATTTGATGAGGTAAATAGACGCTGAAAGAGCCTCGAGCCAGTAACTAGAAGGTAAAGAAGAGTGTGCTAGAAGAGACAGAGTAGTTTCAATCAAGTGGCGGTGTTTGCATTCCGCCACTTGAGGACAGGATGTCTAATGGAGCACACCATGGGATTGAAGAAATGTTTGTAATGGTGAATATAAGTTTTCACCTCCATTATCAGACCAAATGACCTTAATTTTAGTTTCAAATTGAGTAGCAACTATATAACAGAACATTTGAAAAAATAGAGCACAGTTCAAACTTAAATTTTAGTGGATACACCCAAATGTAACAACTAAAATCATCAACAAACAATATGTAGTATTTATAGGAAGAACAAGAAGATATAGGGGAGGGACCCCACCCATCAGAATGAATGAGATCAAATGGCTTACAACTTAAAGATTTAGATAATGTAAAAGACAACTTATGAGATTTAGATGTAGCACAAGACATACATTTAACACGTGTGAAGTGTAATTTTATATTTAAAACGGAAGATAAAGGAATAGACGCAGAGGTTGAAGGATGACCCAGGCGTTGGTGCCATAATTCAGCTCTAGAAGGAACAATAGTTTATGAAAGACACCTTAATGGTGAAGATGATGAAGTAGATGACACAGGATTAGCCTCAAACAATAGAGACAAGACCATCCTTACAATGCCCTTGAAACAAGACACAATGAGTTATAGAATCAATAACTGAAACATAATTGGCAGTAAAAACTATGGAACAATTATTATCAAAGGTAAATTTGGAAATGGAGATTAAATTGGAAGACATATCTGGAACATGATGAATGGGATTTAACAGAAAAGAGTTAGAAGAGGAAGAAAGCTTACTATGACCCATGTTGGCAATACTGAGAGCTTGACCATTACCTACAACCACATTCTAATTTCCATGATAAGGTGATGACTGTTGTATAAGCGATTGATCATTAGTCACATGGCTATTAGCACCCGAGTCAAGGTACCATAATTCTGGGCCATAAGTTGATGAAGAAGAAGAAGAAGAAGAAGAAGAAGAAGAAGAAGAAGAAGAAGAAAATGCTTGAGCAGCAAAGACAACCTTATTTTGAGCTTTGGGTGAAGGAAAAACGACAAAATCATTTCTAGACCAACAAATAACAGCAGAGTGTCCAAACTTGAGACAAATTTGACAAGTAGGAACATGATTAGAGGTGGTCATACTAGTAGGAGGAGGACCCAAAATCGATGATCTATTGGAATTGTACCCTCGAGAAAGACCAGGACCCCAACCACGTGAAGAGTGACCACGATCTCTACTGGAAGATGGTGTTGGAGAATTGGTGGAAGGAGTAAAATAACGATATTTGAGAAGGAAGAGAATCCTGAAGAGATTTGTTCATTTTCATATGTTCTTCTTCTGAAATCAGCAAACGACCCAATGAATGAAAGCTTAATGTAGAAGATTGTGCATTAGTAATGCGTATACTAGATTTAAATTGGTTATACTCAGCTAGCAAAACCTTCAAAGTGTACATAATAACATCATCAAGTGGTAGAGAAGACGCCGCCGTCTCCAAGCCGTCGCAGAAATCCTGAATTTCAGCTAGGTACACATTCATAGATTGATCTACCTTTTTTATGTTGCAGAGCTTCATTTTGAGTTGGTGAACATGTGTACGGCATTGACTAACAAATATTTCTTCCGGTATATGCCATACATCAAACGAGTTTTGAAGTTTCACAGTTTGAGAGAGGATTGACGGAATCATTGAGGACAAAAGCGACACTTTGAGTTGTTGATCCTCAATGAGCCAATAACGAATCAAAGGAAAAAAAAGGTTGGATCGATCTGTTAACATGTTGCAGGTATCCATGGGCTTCGAGAACCTCCTGAAGCTGAGCTCTATATAGAGCGTAGTTGGTAGAGTCAAGCTTAATCTGTATAAGAGACAACCAATTTTGACGAAGCAAAGATGTAGTAGAAGTAATTTGTGAGGTGTGGGTGGAAGAAGAAGAAGCCATGAGCGGAAGGGTAAGGATCGGAGCGGAGTTGTGCTTAGAAGGACGCCATGGAAGGCGAAAAAGTAACATTCAAAGACGAAAAACTCCTTAAGCTCTACAATACCATATTATAAATGTAAAGGAAATAAGAGTTTATTTATAATTTTCTATGTATAAAAAAGTACACGAGTTGTGATTTATGTAGAGAGCAATACAACGTCCTTTGTGTTTCCTATACTTACAATGTATGTATATACACATGACAGTTGTGATATAACAACTTTTGTCCTCTAGCTAACCTACTCAACTAAGCTTAAGCCTTGTTTGTTATACATATCTTATTACTGAGGACTTATGATGATCTTGGTAAATCACTATGTCAAAAAACCACTAAAAGCAAGCAATAAAGTAGATAAACAAGTAAATAAAGTATAGAGTTTATGCAATTAGATCAGTAACTTAGGGTGTTATTTAGGATTGTACTTCTTCTATTCTTCTCTTTTTAGATTATTAGAGAAGATTATGTTTTAATTATACTGGTTTCGGATTATTACTTATTTGGACCTTTAGGAGCATAAATTATGGAAATGCAATTGGCTATCTCTATTTCAAACCTAAATCTACATGTCAATTGATTATGCTACCTTAATTCGCGTTAAACCCTATTCATGTTTGTCAAATGATCTGA
The DNA here is from genome assembly GCA_029959085.1 of Nemophila menziesii. NCBI lineage: Eukaryota > Viridiplantae > Streptophyta > Magnoliopsida > Boraginales > Hydrophyllaceae > Nemophila > Nemophila menziesii. Next base: position 31,164,028 of record JARWIR010000005.1, read on the forward strand.
ATTGGGCGAATTAAATAACGGATTCATGTTTGTCAAACATAATAAAAGTACTATAAACGATGCAAAGAGAACATATTTTCATTAAGTACGGAGAATAAACTAGCAAATATCCATAATAAAACCCCAACCTACTGGGTATTTAACTACTCATTATAGTAATACAAGAATAAGATGAAATACATACCCATAGACATGTTTCAATCTTATGTCTCTAATATCCTATTTTTTCGATGATACTCTAACACTTTAAATCTAAACTAAACGCTAGTCTCACCATTAAGGTGGATATCAGATGTGTCAGACTTTTTTGTGCCAGACTTTTGTTACTGATCTAGTCTATTTCTATTTATAGAAATAGAATTAGAGATAATATATATCTAAAACTTTTTATTTGAAATGACTAACACAGGAGTCCGGGGATTATCTCTATTTTTTGTGTTTATCTTATTTTTTAATCTTTATCTTCTTTTCTTCCTTTCTTTTTTAGACCCTTCCCTTCTTTGAATTCATTTTCTTCCTCTCCAGCGTAATTCAACTAAATTTCGAACCGTTTTATCTTAGCAACGCTTCTATATATCATTTATCTGATACTTTCTCTCACTAAATAGTCAACATGCAATCTCCTTAGTCAACAATTTCTTCTAGCTTAATCCTTGATTTCTTTTCTTCTTTTCTTCGCTTTGCATGTCCATTAATTGGGTTCCGTAACTTAGTGGTCAGATTGTTCGGTGGTGTGGTGTTGTTATTCTTCTTGGATGCATTTTGGCTCTTCCGTTTTTTTATTTTTCTCTTTCTTCTGGTTTGAAGGTGTGCTAACTTTCGCAGGTTCTCTATTCGCTATTATCTATTTGGGATATTTCATCAGTTTGTATAACGGCGTGGTCATTCAAAGGGTGAGTTTTCTCATCTGGGTATCATCACTTTCTTGAATAAACTCTGTTCTTTAGTTTTTTATCCTAAATTAAGTGGTAGGTTTTGTATGAATTTTCTTTAATAATATTGGGGTTAGCTTGATTCGGTTGATTTCAATTTGCTCCATTCTGAATTGAATCTGTAAGGGTGTCTTTTTTTTCATACGAAAAGTTCTTCTTTTGGTCTGTAAACTTCCGTTTAGATCCGATTTATGTATAATTAGTAGTTTGTTTCTCATCCTTGTTTTTGAGAATCAATTGTGTTGATCCTTGTGAGATATAAACTCGTTGAAAACACACACAAACACACCTTTTGTTAAACAAAAATTACCAGATCGATGGCCTAAAAAAAAAGCTTTCAACAAACTGTTCTATTATCTTCAAGCCATCGATAGAGTTTCTACTGGGTTTTGATATTTTCGAATTTTATAAAGTTAATGTCATAAGGAAAATCTCCATTAAAAGATCGATGGCCTAGGAAAATTCTGCAAATCCTACTGTTCTTTTAATATTTTAATTGCTACTTTATGGAAGTACTTCTACTACCGTGAGGGATGGATAGTATGATATTCTGGAACTGTCAAGGGGCTAGGGCCCCCTTGACTAAACGTTCTTTCAAAGCCCTAATAGTGAAAAATAAACCTTCTTTTGTTTGCCTATTTGAAACTAGACTTAGGCGTCATGATGTTAGTTCTTATAAGCAGTTTAAGTCTTTTAATAATTATCACATAGTTGACCCTGGGGGAAGAGCGTTTAGGTCCGGGGGGATACTACTTTTGTGGAAGGATGAAGTTGGTATTTCTATTAAGTTGTCATGTCCTAACTTTGTAATTGCTGAAATTAATGAAGTTAATGGATTTTCGTGGTATATCGTATGCGTCTATGCTCCAAATAAGAAAGAAGAAAGAGAAAAACTTTGGATAACTTTATCAAAAAAGATTAAAGAAATGGATAAACCACATATTTTAGTGGGTGATTTTAATGATGTATCGAAATACTCAGAGAAACAAGGGAAAAAAGAAGCATATTTAGAGCGAATTTTGAAATTTAATGAGTTTATTAATCGAAATTATCTAGTTGATTTGCCAAGTAAGGGATGCCAATTTACGTGGAATAACCGAAGGAAAAAGGAAAATAATGTAAAAGAAATGCTTGATAGAGTGTTAGCTTCTAGAGATTGGTGCGCATCCTTTCCGAATGTGATGGTTTATGTTCCACCGGCGATTGGGTCAGACCATTCACCGCTGGTTGTTTTTCGTAATAATAAAGAAAAGAGGAGTTATAAATATTTTATATTCGAATCAAGATGGCTAGAACATGAGCAATGTAAAGAAATTATTAGACAAAACTGGAAAACTAATACTAATGGGAGCAGTATAAAGAAATTCTGTAACAAGAGAGATGCTACTTGCCTTGCGCTAAAAGGTTGGAGTAAGGAGACATTTATAAATAATAGAAAACGGATTGAAAATCTAATGGACGAGATGGTTTGGATAAATAAAGAAGAAGTCACCGAAGAGAGCATTTGGAAAGAGAAAATGATTAAAGATGAGATCGAAGAATTATGGAGATTGGAGGAACTATATTGGGAGGATCGAGCTAGGGATTTGAATATAAAAAGTGGTGATAAAAACACTAGATATTTTTTCGCAAAAAACGATGAAAAGGAGGAAAGTTAATAAGATCTGTATATTAAAAAATAGCAAGGATGAATGGGTTGATAAGCCAGAGGATATAAACAAAATTATTCAGGAATACTATGAGAATCTTTTCAAAGGATAACGGAACGGTGGATCCTAACGATATTACGAAACTTATTCCGAATAAAGTTTCTTTTGAAATGAATGACGAATTAATAAGAATTCCTACTAATGAAGAAATTAAAGATGCGGCTTTTAGTATGGGAGCGAATAAGGCCCCTGGCCCTGACGGTCTACTTGGGAAATTTTATCATGAGTTTTGGGGAATAATTGAAGAAGACGTTTATAAGATTGTTAAAGATTTCTTCGAAGCAAATCTAGATATTACTTTGATTAATGACTCGGTGATTACCCTGGTGCCTAAGGGAGAATCTCAAGAAAGTATTAAAGATTTTAGACCTATTTCATATGCGAACTTTTGTTATAAAATTATCAGTAAAATCATGGCTACTAGGTTACAGCGTTTTATGGGTAGTGTTATATCAGAGACCCAATCTGCGTTCATTACAGGTAGGAGCATACAAGATAATATTATAGTTGCTCAGGAAGTTTCTTATTATATGAACACAAAAAGGAAGGCAAAAAAGTATTACGCGGCAGTTAAAGTGGACATGGAAAAAGCTTATGACCAAGTAAATTGGGAATTTCTCCTTAAAACTCTTAAAGCTCTTGGATTTTGTGAAACATGGGTTAATTGGGTGAGCAGGTGTATTTCAACAGTTTCATTTTAGGTTAAAGTTAATGGGCAGTGGCTTAAAAAGTTCAAGCCTAAACAAGGACTTAGACAGGGCGATCCGCTTTCACCATTATTATTTTCTTTGCTCACAGAAAGTCTTATCAGTCTAATTAATTTTCATAGTCGAGATGGGTCTATCAAAGGTATATCTATAACAAGAAATTGTCCAAGTATAACTCATCTTTTGTTTGCTGATGATGCGCTTTTCTTTATTAATATCAATGAGAAAGAAGTTGAAGTTTTTCAAAAACTTATTATGGAATACTGTAACGCATCAGGACAAAGAGTTAACTTGAGAAAATCGTTTATTGTGTTTTGTAAGAATACGCCGGAACATATGAAAGAAGAGATATCGAAGAAACTAAATATTGGTATTGCCAAGGAATTAGGCAAATATTTGGGACTACCGCTCACGATCAAAAGGGCTAAAAGCCAGAATTTAAATTATATCAAAGATAGGTTGTTAACAAAATCTGCCAGCTGGATTTCTTCACTTTTGTCAGAAGGTGGTAAAGAAGTGCTTATTAAAGCAGTTCTACAGGCGATCCCTAATTATGCCATGTCAATGTTTGAATTTCCCAAAACCCTATGTAAATAGCTTTCAAGTATTGTGGCAAATTTTTGGTGGGATGCGGGCAATAAAAAGAAAATACATTGGGTTAACTGGAAAAGATTGACGAAATCAAAAAAGATTGGTGGTTTGGGATTTAGAGAATTTCATAAGATGAATATTGCTATGTTAGCAAATCAGGCATGGATACTTATGAGAAATGAAGATTCTTATGCCTATAAGGTACTTAAGGCAATATATTTTCCGAATACAAATATGTGGAATGCAAAAATTAATAAACGGAGGTCGTGGAGCTGGGCGAGTATATTTAAGGGCTTACAATTCCTGAGAAAACAATGTATTTGGCAAATTGGGAATGGGAAAAGAATTGATATTTGGAATGATTGCTAGTTAAGCAAGGGTATTTATCTTGATAAGCCGAAAGGATGTGAGGTTCAATTCTTGAATGAAATATTTGATAGATCGGGAGAGGGGTGGAACGAGGAGCTTATTAAGGAAATTATCCCATTAGGAATCGCGGAAGGAATTATCAAGATTGACAAGTGGAGAGGTGATCAAGAAGATGCAATAATATGGCCTTTCACAAAAGATGGTGAATATACAACAAAAACGGGTTATCATACACTAGTCAATGAAGAAATAGCCAATGAAGCTCAATCGTCAGGTACGCATAATATAATTGATAATGATATATGGAATATTGTCTGGAAGAATAATGTACCACCACGAATAAAAAAATTTTGCTGGAGAATATTTAATAATGCAATACCGGTTAAAACAAACCTCAAGAAAAGGAAGTGTGTAAATAATGATATTTGTGAATGGTGTGAAATGGACAATGAGGATGTTAGACATCTCTTTCTCACTTGTCCTATTAGCTTACAAGTTTGGGCGGAATCGCAAATGCAAATTAAAGTTGACAAAGAATACAAAGGTTCAGTGGCAGAATGGTGTAAGATGGTGATCAAGAAATATTCAAAGAATGGATGGGAAATGAAATATATTACAGCATATTTATTATGTATTATGTGGTATATGTGGAAGGAGAGAATGAAAACTTATCATGAGGGTAGCAAGTGGTGTAAAGAAAATATTTATAATAAAACGAAAGATGTGATGTCGAGGTTATTTGGGTCGATCAATGAAGACAAGGTTGGTAATAATAAGAGCAGGAATAACAGGGAGCAAATAGATGGAAAGAACCCAATAATTGATGATGATGCGGACATGATATGGATGTGTGACACGTCTTTTACAGAGAAAAACAAGCCCGCCGCGGTTGCAGCAATTGGTGTTGATAAGGAAAGGATGATAACAAGAAAAATTAATATGAGAGGAAGAGTCAATAACGTTATGGATGGTGAAGCATGGGCTCTCATTATGGCAATAAGAGCGAGCAGTGATTTTAAAGATCAGAGTGTTTCCTTTTACTCTGATAACCTTGAATTAGTTCAAGGAATTCATGGCAGGACCGGACTTCATTGGAGTCTTAAACCATTTCATGCGGAAGTTAAAAAATGGTTAGGTCAAGAAAGCCGATGGAGAATCTACCATGTGACTAGAAGATACAATAGCATTGCGGACGCTTTGGCTAAGTGTACAAGGATGAGACTGAATTTATCTGGATGGGTAGATCGATCTTTAGACGCTTCTAATTCGTATCTTAATATGCTTTGTAATAATACGTTGTAAAATTATTTTCGGTTGACAAAAAAAAAATTCAACTAAATTTCTTGTAGGGGTCAAATTCGGCCTCTTTGGTACCACTTAATTGATCCAAATGGGTCATCTTTTGAGTTGCTTTTAGTTCTGGCAGTTACTGAATATATTGTTTTTCTAATTGATAAATTGCAGAGTCACCATTAATGGTGATATGAGAAGAAGAAGAAGTAAAAAGAGAAGAGATAGAAGAAGGAGAAGTAATCTTAGGAGAGAGGAAAATAATTTTTTTCTTATTGAACTGTAAAACTAATACGTACAATATATATACACTTCATTTTAGCTTCTAACTAACTATAGCTGTAACTCTAACTAACTATTTGTTTTATTGCTATTTAGTCCCTGCATTATCTTTATTGATCAAGTTGTGTATTTCTCTTTTGTTTATTATCTCGTCTATATTCCAAGATCCCCCCACAAGCGGAACATGAATATTGTGAATGTTGAGCTTGACGAGATTGCTGTGAAAGAGCAGTGAACCAAGTGGTTTTGTAAACATGTCTGCTAACTGTAGATTGGAAGAGATAAAGAACAACTTGACTGTTCCTTCTGTAATCTTTTCTCGAGTGATTTTACAATCTATATCAACGTGTTTAGTACGTTCATGTTGTACGGGATTGGTAGACATAGCAATAGCTGACTTGCTATTTGAGTAAATATGCGCAGGAGAAACATGAGAGAATCCATAATCATTCAAAGCATAAATCAACCACTGAAGTTCACAAGTAGTAGAAGCTAAAGCACGATACTCTGCTTCAGCTGAAGACTTGCTGATTGTTGATTGTTTTTTACTTTTCCAAGAAACTAGAGAATTTCCAAGAAAAACGCAGAAGCCAGTTACACTACGTCGAGTATCAAGACAACCAGCCCAATCGCTATCACAATAAGATTTTAATTTGATTTCAGAATCTTAAGGAAAGAACAAACCTTGACCAGGATTTGACTTTATATATCGTAACACTCTTTGAGCTGCACTCCAGTGATTAGTCGAAGATTTAGATAGAAATTGGCTTAAACGATTGACCGAATATGATAAATCCGGGCGAGTAATTGTTAGATATAATAATCTTCCTATTAGTCGTCTGTAAGTAGAAGGATTTTCAAGTAAACCATCTTCATCATTACGTAATTTAAGTGTGGATTCCATAGGTACATTGGATGGTTTTGCAGCAAGTAAGCCACACTCAGTTAAAATATCCAAAGCGAACTTGCGTTGACATATCGAAATGCCAGATGAAGAACGGGCAACCTCAATACCAAGAAAAAAACGTAATTCGCCTAAGTCCTTAATTGTGAATTTGTGATGAAGAAATTCTTTGAGTAACTTGATTTCATCAAAAGAATTACTTGCCAAAATTATATCATCTACGTATACTAGTAAGGCAATAAAGGAGGTGGGATTACGTTTAATGAAGAGGCTAAAATCGCTTGTTGAGTGTGAAAATCCATACGAAATGAGAGCAGTTGATAGCTTAGCAAACCACTGCCTGGAAGCTTGTTTCAAACCATATAAACTTTTCTTCAATTTACATACTGTGTTAGGAGGAGCAGATAAGCCTTGAGGAATCTTCATATAGACTTCTTCATCTAATTCTCCATGAAGAAAAGCGTTGTTGACGTCAAGTTGATGAAGAAACCACTTATTTATTGAAGCAAGAGCGAGTAATAAACGAATGGATGTTAACTTGGCAACAGGAGAAAATGTGTCGAAAAAATCGAGACCTTCTTGTTGATTATATCCCTTAGCCACCAAGCGAGCTTTATAACGTTCTAAGGAACCATCAGCTTTATATTTTAACTTGAAAACCCACTTAGAGCCAATAGGGGTTATAGATGAAGTTAAAGGTACAAGTTCCCAAGTGTTATTTGATTGTAAAGCTGAAAGCTCATGTTGAATGGCTTTCATCCATTCAGGTGATGTTGAAGCTATCTTGTAAGATGTAGGTTCAGATTGAGTGGTGATGGAAGATATGAAGGAAGAATAGGAAGGTGAAAGTTTGTCTAAGGTGAGGTAGTCTTGAATAGGATAAAGGATTGAATTAGATGGTTCAACTGAAACAGAACATAGGGATTTGTTTTGGCATATGTAGTCTTTCAAGTAAGATGGTGGGTGTCTTGGTCTAGTAGGTCTATTTGAGGGAGGTGGTTGGGGTTGAGTATTAGGTGAGTGTGGAGGTTGAGGAGTAGGGGTGTCAGGAGGTTGAGTAATAGGGGAGGTGGAAGATGTTTGATCAATATAAGGAACTGATGAGGGTGGGAATAAAAAGGAATGTAGTTGAGTTTGAGGTGTATTATCAACAAAAGGAAATTGTGTTTCATGAAAGATGACATTTCTAGATATAAAAGTGGTGTGTGGGGATAAATCAAGCAATTTATATCCTTTAACACCTGTAGGGTAGCTGAGAAAAACGCATTTGACAGCTCTAGAGTCAAATTTGATTATTTTGTAAGGTAGATGCAAAACAAAGAGATCCAAAAACTCTTAAATGTGATAAGGTTGGAGGTTTATCATATAGTACCTGATAAGGTGTTTTGTTGTTTAAAAGTGGAGTAGGTAATCTATTGATCAGGTGAGCAGCAGTGAGAATGGATTCATACCAAAATTGGAGAGGCATGTTAGCTTGAAACATTAATGCTCTAGCTGTAGTGAGAAGATGTGTTGATGTTTGCGCTCAACAAGTCCATTTTGCTGAGGTGTTTCAACACAGCTTAACTGATGGACAATACCATTAGAGGCATAAAAATCAAGGAGTAAAAACTCAGGGCCATTATCAGATCTTATAGCCTTTATTTTTTGTATCAAATTGAGTCAAGATTAGTTTATAAAATGAAAGCAAGTGAGAATTCACTTTAGATTTATGTTTCATCAAGTAAACCCAAGTACATCTTGAAAAATCATCTACTATAGTAAAAAAATAGCTATGTCCTGAATGAGAAACTTGTCTAAAAGGTCCCCAAATATCACAATGAATGAGTTCGAAACAAGAACTAGTAGTTGTACAAGAAGTAGGAAATACAAGTCTCTTAAGTGACAAGAGTCACAGATGTTTGAGTGTAAGAAATGAATAGAAGGATTCAAAGCTTTAAGGGCAGCTATCTTTGCTTTTGAAGGGTGGCCTAACCTTGAATGCCATAAATCAAAACTTTCAGATACAGCTGCTAAAGAGGATTTGTTTGACAGTTCATTCATTGGGGAGTAGAAGTAGTACAAGCCATTATGTTCAGAGGCAGTCCCAATCATCTTCTTTGAGACATTCTCCTGAATAATGCAGTAAGAGGGAAAGAACACAACATAAATAGTAGAATCCTTAGTTAATTTGGATATGGAAAGAAGATTATACTTAAAATTCGGCACACACAACACATTATGTAAGACTATGTGTTGATTAATCCTTATATCTCCTCTATGTGTAGCATTTATACTAACACCATTAGGTAAAGTGACAGGAATACTCACAAGAACAACATTATTTGTATATAAAGAAGGAGAAAAAATGAGGTGATCTGTTGCACCTGTGTCTAGAATCCAAGAAGTTAGATTAGACATACCTTCTTGTGTTGAAACTTGATGAACCACTGCATTATTATTAGGAGGTGGATCAGCTGTAGAGGAGTGAACCAAGGCCATGAGTTTACTTAGTTCTTCAGGAGTAAATTCATAAGAAGTTAAAGATTTAGAGTCATGAGGAGGAGAATCTGGAGTCATAGCATAATGAGCCTTTGAATTTTGAGCTTTTTGGTTGTTGAAGGTAAATCGTCTACCCTTAGGGCCATCCCAACCAATTGGATATCCGTGGATTTGGAAACAAGTTTCAATGGTGTGACCATTATATCCACAGTGAGTACAAAGCATCTTCTTCCTTTCACTGTATGAGGAAGGTCTTTGTGTATTTTTAGTGTAGAAAGCATGGATAGTGGAGTCTAGTGATGAATGAGTAAGTTTCCTCTGACTTTCTTCTTGACTTAACATAGCAAATACAGAATTAATAGAAGGCAGAGGATTCATCAATAATATCTGACTTCTAACAGCTGAGTAAGACTCATTTAAGCCAATTAAGAATTTGATCACGAAATCATGTTGTTGACGATCAATTAAAGTCTCAAAGAGTTTACAAGAACATAGATTCATGTGACCACAAGAGCATATAGGCATTGGGCGGAAAGGAAGATATTCATCCCAAACAGTTTTAAAACGAGCAAAATATTCAGAAATGGAATTAGAATTCTGAGAAATTGAGCTTAAAGCTTTTTCGAGATGAAAAACGCGTGTTCCATCGCTTTTATCAAAACGAGTTTTAAGCTCATTGAAAAGATCAAAGGCAGAATTAACATATAGTAAACTACCTCGGATTTCTTTCGAGATTGAGTTAAGAAGCCATGAGAGAACTAAGTTGTTAGCGCGATTCCAAGCTGTAAAGAGAGGAAGATCAGTGAGAGGAGGTTGTGCGATGTCGCCATTAATGAATCCGAGATTGTTCTTCACTGAGAGAGCAATTTCGATAGCTCGAGTCCAAGATAGGTAATTATCGCCGGTAAGAACCTCTGAAACAAGAGAGATTCCGGCATAGTAAGGGCTTGTGAAATCTTCAGTAACAGATTGAGTCGCCATTGAAGACAAAGAGAAGTAAAACTAGATAAAGAAGAAAACAGAGTTGCGGAAGAATATTAGTTTACTACTGATACCATGATAAATTGCAGTGATAAATTGCAGAGTCACCATTAATGGTGATAGGAGAAGAAGAAGAAGAAGAAGAAGTAAAAGGAGAAGAGATAGAAGAAGGAGAAGTAATCTTAGGAGAGAGGAAAAGAATCTTTTTCTTATTGAACTGTAAAACTAATACGTACAATATATATACACTTCATTTTAGCTTCTAACTAACTACAGCTGTAACTCTAACTAACTATTTGTTTTATTATCTTTATTGATCAAGTTGTGTATTTCTTTTTTGTTTATTATCTCGTCTATATTCCAAGACTAATATTACTCCCCTTCAAAAGAAATTCCTTTATAAGGGTTGAGGATGTTCATCCTATAAATTAGGGCTGAGCAGAAAAAGACCCAAACCGAAATTTGGGCCGAAAACAACATAAACCGACCCATTAAATTGGGTAAAATTACCCAGCCCATAATACCTTTTAAATTACCCTTCTTATTATCGGGCCCAATAATATTACCAATGGTTTACCATAGGCTTTGGTTTGGGTAATTCTAAACCGAAACCGACCGACACTTTAAAATAAAATAAAATATTGTAATATCCAAAAGACAAATGCCTTCTCCGGATATTCCAATGCCATTATCTTTTCTCTCCCTATCGTATCCTATGGGCTATGGCCGATCTATGTTCTGGCTTTCGGCTATAAATCTAACCCAAAGAGTAATCAGTCAATCCTTTTCCTGGTTTCTTTGATAAAGTTTATCATTCTTTTTGATGGTTTGGTCCTTAACCGTGGTAAAGTATTAATCTTGTTCAGGTTTGGTAGATAGTTCCGATGCCAAACATTAAATACATGTACCAATCTATGTTCAAAAACGTCAAATTTTTACTGTATTCTACCTTTTCTGATGAAAACCTAACTGAATTTGTTTGTTGTTTGTCTGAGGGCGGTGCTATAAATTGGGAATCTTACGAGATGAGGATATCCATCCTTTTTATTAAGGTATTCCTCTACCTTTGTTCTTCTCTATTTTATTTTACTTTAATTTTTTCAGTATTTGATTGAATCTGGTTATGGTTTTATTTTTTATTTTGCAGATTCAATTATCACTATTTACTGTTTGGTAAGTTTTTCTAAGATTATCGGTATTAAATCATTAAATTAGTGTTGTATTTTAATTATCTTTTGATAATCAGTGTTCTTTTCTGAACTCATAATTTTTTTATTATTAATATTCTGAATTTTAGAACGCATAAATAAATCAAAAAAATGTATATATGTTTTATTCTTACGGTAAGAGTTTTAAATTTTGTCTGTATTCATTGATTAATTAATAAAATAAATTCTTTAGTTTTCTATAAGTGAAGGAAATTAATTTAAGGACCAAACATGCTGCATATGTATTTGGCTGCTTTTTGACAAACTTTAGTGTATTTGGTTTATGAATAACAGTAAACGAATTTAAGAGTAGTTGTTTTATCAATGTAGTAAACGAATTTTGTAAAAAGAAAAACCAGGCTTGCTAAATGTTTTGGCGATTAATAAATTTAAGAATGATTAAACAAAATACTAGGTATAAATAAATTTAAAGATAATTAACTGGAATACTTGGTATAAAGAAATTTCTTGATGAACCTAAATTATATTTTTGATTCACTAACTCTTGTTATTTCTAATAGTGATTTACGACATGAATATCAATAAGCTCGACTCAAACTGATTGATGAATGGTAATCGAAAGGACTAAGAAATCCCGGTAAGGAATTTGAAAATATATTTGTGTGGTATAACAGGGTTTTTGGTAGCCTATTAGTAGTTGTCGCCTGGTTCGAAACACATATACTATTCAAATGTTTTTTCCAGGAGTCTCCTTTTGTAATTTAAACCCCTCCTGAGGCCAATGATGTTTAACCTGAGGCCTATGATGATATAAATAAGAAGTAAAACTTCTTGGGGATTTCATTTAAGTCCCTTAAACTTTTCAAATAAGAACTTTGCAACTCAGTCCCTACCTTAAACTTTTCGAATCAGAATTTTGCAACTCAGTTCGTGCCTTAAACTTTTTAAATCAGAACTTTGCAACTCAGTCCCTGCCTAAAACTTTTCATATCAGACTTTGCAACTCAGTCCCTGCCTTGAACTTTTCAACTCAATCCATGCCTTACACTTTTCAAATCAGACTTTGAAACTCAGTCCCTGCCTTAAACTTTTCAAATGAGAACTTTGCAACTTAGTCCATGTAACAGTAAAAAAATTGGGACTATGATGAATTTGAGTATTCTGAGTCCTAAACCTTTTTAAATACCTTCTAACTTATGTATTTAACATATTTTGTTTGCTAATGGGAACATATAGGGTTGAACAGGTCAAGAAGCATCCGAAACGACTATCAAGTCCCCGATCAACCTAGGCTTTTGAAGTTCAAGCTACGTTAAAGTTATGTGATGTATTAAGATGGTATTTTGGATTGTAACTTATTTTGAACTATTTGATTCACTGTTTCTTGGTTTGTAATGTTGAAATTGTAACTTTTATCTTTTTCAAAATTTTGTCATTTTTTTTACCTTTTTATGTGTTAAGAAAAATTTGACTAATATTGACTAACGAGGGTAAACCGAAGGTAACCGAAGGGTAACCCGAATTAAACCGAGGGTAATGTTTTTTTTACCTTACCCTTGGGTTACCCAAGAGTTTTCTTTAACCGAAATATATTACCTTCGGTTTACCCTAACCTCAAAACCGGGTAAAACCGACCCATGCTCTCCCCTACTATAAATCATGTAATATTATTGACTTAACGAGTCAACAAAAGGTGTCCTAAATATTGATAAAATAATAGCCTTTTTCTATAAAAAAAAAAATATAGGATTTAAAACGGCCGTCTTAATGCCTTGCCCTAAAAACCGACCCCGCGGTTGGTGTATAATCACTTAAAGGCTAAGATTGCACTTAAGAATAACACTCTCTCCCCTCCCCTCCCCTCTCTATTAGTGTGAAGAAGATCTATTGGCATAACTAGGAAAACTCTACATAACCTCTCACTGATATCAGATGTACTAATTTCGAACAAAAAAAAATATCAGATGTACTAATGAATGACTCGACAAGAATTTCTCCATCACTCAAAAGAGATTCGTCTACTACCAATCAATATTTTGATCATTCAATTTGTACTAATTGCTAGTGCCTAACTGAAATGATAAAAGAACTAGATCCAAATTCTATATTATAGAAATTCATCTCTAACTAAACTTATTTGACAGCATATTGTTCAAATGTTATAACTTGATTAATTATTACCATCACGTAATTGTTCGATGATTAATTATTGTTTTAGGTACTTTGCGTGATTGGCGTTAAAGTCTATGATTTTGTATGACTTTTCTTTCTATGAGAGAAAGAGAGATCTCCGGATCTTACTAACTACATTTGATGTTGATTAAAGGTGTTATTTTGCATTAGTTGAGTTTAGATGTAATCAAAAGCCTTTTCAATTTAAAAATAAGTATTAATCAATTGCTAGCAGTTTGTAAAGTCTTCACCACAACTCCAGACATGTCCCACCATATATGCATGTCTCCTCTTTTTAGTGTCCTCTCTATTTATATAACTCAGATCTCAACTCAGTCAATTTCTTTTCCATAAAAGAAAGCTCGTAGTTCCCCTTATGCGTGCTATAGTTTTTATGTCTATAAAAGAAGAGTTACTACTCTTTTATAATACATTAGAGAGCCAGTTTGACTCGATTAAAAGAAAGAGTTACTATATTAATTTATTTTGTCGGAAAGAGATTATTTCAAAGGTCATATTGTATTTTCTATTATTACTTTTTAACAATTTATACTAGAAAATAAAAATCATATTAATTAAATATATTAACAATATTGGATGGAAGAATTTTCCTATAGTTAATAACATTCTCATTAACTTTTTTAATTATTTTTTTATGCCTTTAATAATTTATTTTATAAAAAAAATGCCTAATAAACTAATTATTTATAGAAAACCTCTTTTTTATATTTTTTATACATTTCTACTCTTATTATTAAATATATTATTTTATTTTAATACAATATTAATTTTTAAATATTAAAAAAATAATAGGGTACTTCTTCCACCACCACCACCACCACCACCACAACCACCACCACAACCACCACCACCTACTACTACTAATTCCATCACACGCGCGCGTCCGTGAATTTTTTTTAAAATCGTCATAACTAATTCAAAAACAATCAGAATATTGAAAAATATTTTTAATAAAGCAAATTAATATTCACGTCTATAAAAAAAATTTGATGTTTTTTTGAATTTTTTGATTATTTTTTCGCAGACACTTATTTTCATGTTTTAAACATGGAATTCCATTTTTAAACATGTAATTCCATGTTTTAAACCGTGAAATAAACAAAAAAAATTCATGTTTAAAACATGAAATTTTGTGTCTGCGAAAAAAAAAATTTAAAAAATCAGAAAATTCCGAAAAAAATCATAGACGTAAATATTAATTTGATTTATCCAAA